>JADMLD010001013.1:1245000-1867500 GCA_017589585.1 Phylloscopus whistleri
ATCTCATTGCTCTTGCTTGAGCAGCAGCTTAATATTAGTGGATATCAATGTTTTGCATGAACAGACACGACTCACTGTAAGATGGTTATTTGATTTAGGGATCTCCATGTTTGCTAGAGGTTTAGTTTGATGTAGTGGGAGCAAGAACAGAAAGACTGTGAACTGTAATTTTGTCTAATCAGAAAATGTAAATGTGAATACGCACACCGCCCCCCCCCCCCCCTCCCCCCAAACTACACTTCTCTCTCTTTTAATCATCCTTCTATAAACCTGGAAATCTTGCTTTATCAGAATCAGTTGGTGTTGTCAGCACAGCAGTTTATGCTGCTGACTGTAGGTCTTTTGATAGGAGGTGTTGTCTCAGGGCATATATACACTCTCAGATTTTGAGCCTGATTTAACTGAGGAAATTCCTGCTGGAAAAGGAGACAATTTAAAGAAAATAGTAGGACTTTTCATGTGCAACCTAAACAGTATGAGAATCAATCAAAGGTTACTATAGGCAGTTTGGCTAAAAGTTTGGTTAGATTACTTAGAATGCTTACCTTTTTAGAGGAAGTCAGTCAGTGCTTTTGTTGTCATATTCCAACTGGAATAGTACAGTAATATTTAACTGGCATTACTCTAGAAATTACTTTTTTTTTTTAATCATCCAGCACTTACTATATATGGTTTCTTATTAAGCAGCCATCTTTTCACTGTTGTATGAAAAAATCTTTCAGAAAACCTCTCTTTGGGTGTTTTTGTCCTCTCATATCAATGACTTACATGCTCTAAAAGGCCTAGTTTGAATATTTTTCTGTCTTGAATCTGTAAATACTGGGACTCAAAGTCAAACATTTGACTTGGGACAAAGTTTAGCTTTAGAGAGCTGTGTGAGCTTTAGAGAAATGAGTAGGGCAGATTGATGGTAAATCTTGGCATACCATACTTAGCTAATACCAGGGACAGTGAAGTCACTTTATTTACTCATACGCTAAACTTCTATTAAAAATTGTTTCTATTTGTCAAATGGTTGACCTGAATAGCATATAATTTGCTTTGAAAGTGAGGCTGGGATTGGTCTTTCAGCAAGTGCGAAAATGCAGCCTGTCTTCACTTCAACAGGTATTAATTCAGGTATTTCTGGTGCTTACATTTCCTCACTGTTTTTTGAAAACATGAAGATCACTTTTAGAACTCTCTCTTTGGATATCCTGGTTTGCACTAAAAACTAAAAAATGAAGGTTAACTAAAGAACATTATTAAAGGATACTGAGGGAATCACAAATATTTTTAGCATGTTAATTGCCCTTCTCCTTTAGCTAAACATTGTTTATTGCCAGGTTCCCCATTAACCTTTCAATCTAGACCCAATCAACATAAACACTGATTCTGCTTTGACAGCAGTGGGATCAGACTTGCCACTCTACTACAACTCCTGCTTTGATAGCTGGTTTACTAGAATCACTTGAGATGTTCTGAATGAAATCAAAGCAATTGAAAGGGTTTGATGTGTACTTTAAAAAATATTATTTGTGATAACATTAGACAGACAAGGAAGGTGACTTTTAAAGGGGATTCATGCTTAGCCTAGTGTGTAGATTAAAGGACTGGTTTCTGTTAGAAAGCGTCAGAAAAGGATTAAATACTGGTCCTGCTTAAAAGGAAGCAGAAATAATCACCAGTGTCTAATAGATTTTGACGTTAGTTGTGTTCTTAGAATCCTCAAAGGGAACATTAAAAGCCGTTGAATAGTTTGGGGCTTGCGAGAAATCCATATCAGAAAACTAGAAGAGAACCCATGGAAGCACTAGTCTCTATTGCTTGAGTTTTTCAAAGGGAATGAATATCTTTCAGAAAGCAAGTTTAAAAAATAAGGTTTGGATTCACATGCTTCAAAAAATTGAAGTGCCATTAACGTTCTCACAGCAACAGAAAAAACAAAAGAGGGGAGGTTGTAACCCCTTGCATCTCTGAACATTGTCTATAGCATATTTTATAAAGTCTTCACCCTCCTGTGAACATCAGTGATGTGCTACTTTATACTTTATACTGAAGTACTGATTTTGGTCATTAATAAGGGTGAAGGAGTGACCACAGGTTTTCTTTTCTCTGCCTTTTTTTCTTTCTCATCTAAGCTGCTTGATAGTTCATTTTGTAGAAAAAAGAAAACATGTATTGAATGTTATCTGATAATCTAATCACAAGCATTTAAAAGGTAGATTGGTTAGACCTTGAATAAAAGATTTTTAGGAAGCATTAGGAACTTGATGTATCCATATGTGAGGCGCCTGCCTTAAGACAAATGGTGACCAAATGTTCCCTACTGGTGACTGTACTTTTTTACATTTGTGATTCTTGTAAAAATCCCATTGCAATTTTCTTAAAAGTAAGCGTTTAAATTTTCGTGTTCTGCTGGAAGTACAATTGAATGAATCACTCACAGCTCTTAAATCCTCATGGACCATTCCTTACTTTAAATCAGTTTTGATGTTCAACAGCTACAACTTAATATCTCAGAGGCTACTGCACTTAGTTGGTGCATGAGACTCATTGCAGTGATACTTCAGTGGGATGTTATGAGATTAATAAGATGAAGCATGCGGATTCCTGGATGAAAGGATTCACAGAAGTGGAGAGTAATATTAATAATTATCTGAGGACTTGTAACTCTGTCAAAGTGTTCTAATTTGATTTCTGAGCAAGCTGAAACCTGTTTAATGGCCTGTTGTATTGGAAGTATGCATTTTGTAACATGGAGCAGATGCCAACAGAAATGGAAACAGCACATCATGACATTTGGAATAACAGTGTTGTACTTCATTGCCTCCATGTCATCATCATGTTAAGCCTCTCTGTTCCTCAATCTAAATCACCAAGGCAGCACTTTCATGGGTGATACTGTATGTGTCATGATACAAACTTGATTTTATATGCATGCCTGCAACTACTAGACCAAAACTAAACTTGCTCAATGAAAAAATACTTCCACATGCTGAGCAATTGGCCAGTGATCTTGTTTCATAAGTTAATATTCAACATTCAACTCCATATTTTTTTTAAATACTTGAATTAAAAAAACCCAAAATTTGTTTCTAATCTACCTAATCCTCTGATACTAGAGGAGGCTCTGAAAAAAGAAAACATTACAGAATTCTCAGTAATTTCCTTATTTCCAGGTAATGTGCACTCTTCAGAGAGGGCGGCCAGGACTCTGGGCTCAAAATGGCACATGCAGTTAATACTTCTATCTCCAAGATTCTTGGCAAGTCAGTATGAATCATGTAGAATAAGATTTTTTTCCCACAAGATTATTCAGAACTATATAGAGATGCTTTATTCTGAAAAACTACAGAAAAGTCTTTTCAGCATTTCAAATGTTTCCACTTTCCCTCAGAAAAGCAGTAGGTCATCCACATTATTGACCAAATTAGATTTTTACTGTCTCTAAAGTCTCCCTGGTCTTCCTTTTACATCATGGATATTTAATATTTAAAGTATCGAGAGGTATAGCCAGCTAGATACAGCACTACTTTAGGGAATTAAGAATGGCTTGAAGGTGTATCAAAATCTCACTTGTACCATACCCCTATGCACAAATGTAACCAGGCTCCTTTTGATCGTTGTGGGGAATAACATTGGTGTTGCTGATCTTCTGGGGCTGAAATGATCTTAATTATTTGAATCAGAATGGAGATACATTAATCAATTTGAAGAGCCCTGACAATTCAGTCATAGTGATATTCAGATGTGTTCAGGCAAAAATAGACCAGAACAGCTTAACTCACATACCTTATGTCTTAAGAGTTATAGGCGAGGATATGGGAAAGATATGATCTTGTTTTTCTTTTTAAGTAGGTTTTTTTTGACACATCTGCTTTTGGTAATACTGGGTCATCTTCCTTTATCTCAATACCTGTAACTGCAAGTGGACTACTTCTTTCTAATATTTTGAAATTCTTCAGAAAATGTACAGGTGTGAGGCATTGAAGACTACACTGTTATCCTACAGTGCAGAGCCCCATGTTGAGACTGAACCCAGGATCTGTAACAGCAGCTGCAGCAGGACTTGCTGTCTACCTTAAATGTAGTGCCTTTCTTCAGGATCTTTAGACCTGTGAAAGAATGCAGCCTGTCCTCTTGAAGAGGGCTTTGTAACAACACCTCTTTGCTTCTGGCTAGTGATGCACAGATAAATTTTGAATTTGTTTTTCCCCATGGGCACGAAGTTATTCATGCAGTTCCTGTTGGTGCTTCATTGAGCTGGAATCTGACTTCCTTAGGGACTATTAGAAACAACATCAAAAAATAGAAGGGAGGAATGGCATAGTCAGAAGTCCACAGGCGCATCAGTGAAGTACAAAATACCTTTCTCAAAGAGGGGTTCAGAAGCAAAGCATATGTTTTTTCAGAAATAAAGGTATGTTCCAGCGAGGATGATGGCAATAACAGTGTTATGTAGTTCATACATGAGCAATTGATATAGGTAGGTTCTGTTTAACAAACTTTTTAATCAAATTGTCTTGTATTTCAAAGACTTCTAATGTTATTTTATTAGCGGTTCAATATAAACATGTAAATTATAATGCTATTGGAGTTTCAAAGTAATAACTGTGTAAGAATAGATTTTAAACACATTTAACACAAGACGAAGATAATTATTATCAAACCAGTTGTCTGAAGCCTTAAAATATGGATATTATTTTTTTTTCACAAGTGGCAGTTTGAAACCTCTCTTACACATGGTTCTCACTTCAACGACGTGTGCAAGGCTGCCTCTGAGAAAGGAAGCATCTCCTTGACAACTGTGGAGGTGTTCTGCAAAGTACCCATATTCCAGCTCACAAGCTTTGTTGCAGTGATCAGTCTCGAAATTAAATTAGGAGGAGTCTAGCAGTCTCTCATTGCACCACTGAAAAGTGCTGCCGACCAGGTAGCAAAAACAACAGCTCTCTCATTTGTTTTAACAGACTTCCATGCCCATACAAAATCTGCTACTTCCAGCTTATAATAGGGGAGTTTTGGTAGCTTTCATTGCTGTCTCTTTCCCCCAGTGCTGAGCAGTACAATCAACCAGTATGGCTGGAAGTTATCCTCATCTGTAGTGATTGCACCTGTGGTAGCTTTTCTTAGAAACATACACCAGTGCAACAGCATTTTTTTATCCGCAGTCCCACTTGAAATATTCAGTGGCAGCTCAAGCAAAACTGTGTAAATTAGTCACTGTCACGTTTAAACATTAAAAGAGGAATTAGTAATTTATATGAATCACAAATGTTTCTCCAGGTTTTATTAACAAGCAGCTTGGCTGCCAGAATGATTTTTGGAAGACATTTTTTTTCTCCCAACTGTCACAGAGAACAAAACAGTTATTATGGGCATTTAGATAAAGATTAACGGTTTTGGCTATTCGTTTGAGGAAAATTGTATTTTACTCTGCATTCCACTTCAACATAGACCATCACTGCCAGCATGATTCATTGCCTCTTTGATAAAATTATACAGTGGAGACACAAGATGGTGTAATTCATTTTAAGAACAGAAACAGGTTAATCAACAAAGCAAAATGAGGTTAAAAAAATAAACCAGACCCAAATTTCTTAATTGTTTGGAAAGTCCAAATTTCCAATAGGAGAAGTGAGAAGTCTGTCTGCCTGTGGTTTTAGCACATTTTGGTTCATTTTGTCTTCATGCTTTCTTTTCTCTTTACCTTTTTCCTTTAAGATGGCTTCATGAGTCCTATATGGAACTCCAGGGAGAACTAGTACAGGTAACCTCTTCATATTCCGCAAGTAATTCTGTGAAACACTGTAGGAGCAGCCCGTGAACTTAGCACAGGGTATGAAGAAATTACTAGAATGATAAGAAAGAGACCAAAATTAATATTGAAATGTTTAACAGCAGTGCAGGACAGACCACCAATATGACCTTCAGATTTTCATGTAGACAAAAATCAATTTCCTAACCTACTACTTTTTGAGGTTATCATGTTCCAAAGTATTAAAAGAGAGACATACTATATTTTATTCTGTTATGGTATATCCATTGTTGCTTCCACTCTTGCATTTTTGCATGGTGTAAAATTAAGAAAATCAAAACGTAAGTGAAAAATCTTCTGTTTGCTGCAAAGGAGACAAACAAGGGTTGAAGGAGAAAAACTCATTACAAGGAGATTAGAAAATTAATTGGTTGGTGGCTCTGACAGCTCCCATTGGATGTCTAAGGATCCGGTGAAAAGAAACTAGTCTCAAACATAACATTTCTTCCTGTTATTTCTTTCTTTCATGTAGAGACTCCTCTGAAGCATCATTAGGTTCCAATTATTTTCAGTGAAATATTTCACAAGAAAAGGGCATGATAAAATCGGTAGAGGTAGTGTTATTCCCTTGAGAAACTTCCTGTGGCTAATACTCAAAAGTAATAGGGAGGGCTTCTGTTCAACCTCAAACATAAAGAGATTTCTGCAAGGACGATTCTGATCTGTGGAGGTTTTGAAATCTTGTGTCATGATATTAATGCACCCTCTTTTTCCCCCAAATCAGTATGGGGCACCTGATAAATACAGTAGGTCTGAACACTTGATTATCTTCCTGGCTTAATATAAGCATAAAATCTATTACTAGATTTTTTTCCTAAGGATTAGTATTGCCTTAGAGATATTGTTCTTCCAAAAAGAGGAAATATTTGTAACAAACGTTTTCTTCTCAACTGACTGACCTTTTTTCCTATATTTACCATGAATTCAGCATGTATGTGTGTATGGATATACCCGCTTATGTGTATATATACACACGTGTATATTTATAAAGTATTAATATGAACGAGTCTCATATTATAGAACCACAGAATCACAGAAAGGATAAGGTTGTAGGAGACTACAGTGGTTCATGTGGTCCAGCCTCCCTCCTCTACAGGATTATCCCAGAGCACACAGCAGAGGTTGGAGTCCAGTTGGTTCTTGAATATCTTTGGCGAAGGAGACTCCACAACTTTTCTGGGAGATATTGGTTAGATCTCTGATTTAAAAAAAAAAAAAAAAAAAAAAAAAAGGTTTTAGCTGTTGTGATTATAAATATGCTAATTTTCACAAACTAAGATGTTTTAACAAGGCAAGATATTTGTAATATTAAGTGCCAGTGAAGATTATTATAGATTATCATTCTCCTCTATGGGCTGATCTGACTAGCTATTTTTTCCTATCCTTGATGTGACATAACCATAATCATTACACATTTTCACAAAATGAAAATGAGATTAAAGATACATTTAGCCCTAGTTTAGGTAGGAAACTGTGACACTTCTTGGGGTAAAGCTGTGTATGTCTTTTCTTTAACTTTACTTCCTCCTTGTGCTTAGTTACCTTTCCATAACAAATGTGATAATCAGTGCCATAGAGACATTCCTCTGAAATCAGTCCTGTTGAAGAAAATGGCAGAAGGAATCATTCTCTGCAAAGAGTGATCCAGCTTCCTTAAGAAAATATGTCAACTTCTAGGAAAGTTTGCCACCCAAATCTTTGGGATGCAAAATATAAAATGTTCATTTTCCCTGGAGTTTTCCCGACTATTTCTGCCTTCTTAATTGAAGGACAAAGTGAATTCTCCAGTGGCTTTGCAGCTACCTGGGGTAGCCAGCGTCCGCTGTGATTTCGGGGTCCCAGACCCGTGAGCCAGTCCCTGCTTGGAAATGCCAGCTGCATGTTCTTATCAGAGACAATAGCATTGCTTCTTACCAAGTTATGGATTAATTTGAAAAGATGTATGTTAAGAGTTAGCTTGGGGAAAACCCTTATAAAGGACTATCTAGGGAGAATGCTTCTTAATATGCTAATCTAGCTGAGAAGAGATATTTCTAGACATAAATTCCAACTGATAGTTTTACATAAGATTTGAAAAGAAAGTATATGAATGCAAAAAAAAATTATTTTCATTCACTTTAACTGGACTTCTGAAAAAAAAATTCTAACAACTGTGCATACAGATGTTTTGATATTCATGGTCTATTTTGACTTGAACCTCAGAAAATGACATTGGTTTTGGTGCATCTATATTTAAGTGGATCCTGTCTAGGCTTTGGGACCCTGATCTGACACATATCTGAACACACAACTAAAAGAAAACAACAACAACAAAATAAATGGACGCAAAACAAATAAACAAAAAACCCCAACCCAACAAAACCCACCACCTAAACTGTAAATACAGTTTCTGTAATTTTTTCTTTTACTATAAATTGCACATATGTGTCCTCTACTCTATTTTTCCTTGATCCCAGTCCAAAGTAGGTGAAATAAATAGTATTCATTACAGGCCATATGTCAGAAGTATTTAGCATTGCCAATTTGAGTCATAATTTTAGGAGTACTTAGCTGTCACTTAGGTATCTAAATAGTTGGCCTGATTTCTAAAATGCTTTGCACATGAAGCGTGGTGTTCTGCTGAAAATGTGATGTCTATTGTGGATTGTAAACATCCTGAAAGCATGTCAGTAGGTTCTTTTGAATTGTATGTTTGTATTTTTACCAGTTTTTTCTGTTTGTGTGTTTTAAGCACAAATACAATATTATCATCAACATGAGCCCCGTTTCTGATCTGCCATATTCAAGGATCAAGATTGTCTTCTATTGTTAGCTGTTCCTTCATTTCAACATACCTTACCTTAGAAACACATGAGTCATTGTAGTGTTTATGTAGATGGAAACTGACTTGAAAGCACAAGGTTTCTTTTAAGGAGGAAAAGAAAGTCTCAAAACTAGATTTTAAATATCTATCTTTCAAGAGTAAGGGTCTTTAGACAGGTAATGCCTTGGTCAGATATATGGAAATATTTAGATGGAGAGACCAGTAATAGTGGGAGCTGGAATACTGCTCTGTTCTTGGTCTTTTGCTCAAGGGCCACCTCCACAGAGGTAGTTGTAGCAAGGCTCGTACCCTCTCCTGGTGTGGAGGTACCCTGCTTTAACAACAGGATTTCCTATAGGTCTTCTGTCACAAATTGTTCAGCAGAACCCTGAATTGACATCAAGCTGATGGCATTTTTTTTGTGAGCCTGTAGATGGGTATTTTGTCAGCTCGCGTGTCTTAGGTGCAAAAATTTTTAAGAAAAGTAATTAAAAAACCCATCATTTTTTGTGAGCCATTAATGATCATGACCTGTGGCACAGCCATATGAAACTCCTTCTCCCCCAAGAAAGTGCACACAATTTCTATAATTGGACCTGATTGAAACTTCTTTTTACAAGTTTCGTCACCTTTGGACTGCTCAGGCTTGGCCTGAAAAGCAGAGCTGATGAAGGAGTTTTCCAGCGCTTGGTGCATCTTGCTCTCCCTCCTGTGCTGTGTAATGCATGGGCTGCTTGTTGGCAACTTCTTATTTCACACTGCAGGGAATTGAAATGACTGAACAGACAGGAGAAGAGTTTTATTTGCAGTAGCCTGTGTATCCCTAGACTATGATTTGGCATAAAACATCTGCTTCATGATCTGTTTCAAGGCCAGTTCCCTTCTGCCAACAAAGGTTATGACTTCAGGCAAGCTGTCCTTTTGGTGGTAGGGGTGGAGATTTTCCTGAAGACTTGATTTAGTCAGAATCAAGGCATTCTGACACAGAAATCCTTATTTCAATTATTCTGAAAAAGCAGCCAAATGTTAAATGTATCAGCATATTAACCTGTGAGTAAAGGAGGCCTCTGACTTCTGTTGAGTGGATTTTTATAAGAAGTTGATGTAAACAATATCTAAGTGTATGTGTGACTATGAATAAGCTTTTGTTATTGTTCTGATGGTTGGAGAAGTGACAGATCCTCTACATGCACTTGCTTAATAAGCAGAGTCAGTAAGTCTGTCAGCTTCAGCTACCACTTGTGCATAGTTTCAGTTTGCAAAGTTAATTGTAATATTGTAATATTCAGTTATAGTCATAGGAAATAGGTCCTATGTGATGCAATATTTGGAGATAAATTGATGCATTCAATATTTTCTTGTATTCAGGGGGATCTAATTTCAGGGGGTTTTGTCTCATTCCAAAAAAGGTCAATCTTTCAAAGACTGATACAGATTTCTTTGCAGAAGTGTCATCTTGATCGACATTTACATATCTACAAAAAAGTCCATGTTATTTCTTGCAATAACATAGATAGATTCAATCTTTATTAGAGTAAGTAGCGTATTACTGTCTATGTACTTCACTGCCATTGATGCACGATCCTTGCAACATATGGCTGGCTTTCCTCCCCAGAAAAGTTGTTTTTATAGCTTTAAAAAAATAGTAATTGAATATTTGCATATCTCCGAGGAGCCATGCGGGTTAAACACAGCATTCGTCTTCTACTGTTCTTAGGCTGCTTTTGGTTTAGGACTAAGAACTATTGCTTTTATGAAGCGCCTTTTTCTATAAAGTCAAACCTTCACAGCAGTGCACAGAAAGCCAATGCTATAAAGGAGCTAAGTAGAGTCTTTAATAGAGAGAGCTAGGTTGTAAGTGTTTTTGTTCCTATGGAGCAGATAGATTTGGTTCCATCTGTTCCATATTCATAACAAAGGAGCTTACTTGCAGGAGAACTGACTTCCTGGGACTAGCATGGTAATGATCTTTTCACCACAGATTGAAAGGATCTGAAAATGGTCACTTCAGCTCAGCAGAAAGCAGCTAGCACTGATAGCACTTCAGACCTGCTATTTTTCTCTAGCTCTGTTTCAACACTCTGATGTCCAGGTGGAGATCAGGGGCAAGCAGCAGTCTTTGGGGCTCAGTGTTGGTACTGGGGCTGTGTAACATCTTTGTCTGACATGGAGAGTGGGATCAGAGCACCCTCAGCAAATTTGCAGGTGACACCTGCAGTTGATGGTCTTGAGGGAAGGGATACCATCCAGAAGGAGTTTGACAGGCCTAAAGCGGGCCTGTGCCAGCATCATAGGGTTCAACAAGGCCAAGTGCAAGGTCCTGCACCTGCATCAGGACAACTCCAAGCACAAATACAGGCATGGATTTGAGAGCATTCCTGAGTAGAAGGACTTGGGTGTGTTGGTTGATGGTTCAATATGACCCAGCAATGTAAGCTTGCAGCCCAGAAAGCCAGTTGTTTCCTGGGTTCACCACAAGAATCATGTCCAGCAGGTTTAGGAAAGTGATTCTCCTCCTCTTCTCCATGCTAGGAAGATCTTCTTCATGCTAGGAAGAAAGTGATTCTCTTCTCCATGCGTCTTGGTTTGGAATAACCCAACACACCATGCTAGCTAGAGCTGTACTATATCCAGCCCTGGGGCCTGCAACATGAAGGATGTATTGGAGTAATTCCACAAGAGGGCACAAAGATGATCAAGAGGACTGGAGCACCTCACCTTGAGAGAGAGCTGGGGTTTTTTAAGCCTGGAAAAGGCTTGAGGGAGCCATTAGAGCAGCTTTCCAGTACCTAGTGAGGGCCTGTAGCAAAGGTGAGAGGGACTTTTTACAAGTTCATATAGCGATAGCACAAGGGAGAACTGCTTTAAATTATAGAGAGTAAGTTTAGATTAGATATTAGGAGAAAACTCTTTACTCAGAGAGAGTGGTGAGGCATTGGAGAAAGTTGGCCAGAGAAGTTGTGGATGCTCAATAGTTGGAGGTGATCAAGGCCAGGTTGGAGGAGGCTTTGAGCAGCCTGGTCTGGTGAAAGATATCCCTGCCCATGGAGGGGTGGTGGTGAGAGTGGAACCAGATTATCTTTAAAGGGTCCTCCTCCAACCTAAAGCATTCTATGATTTTACAAAGATCCATGTTTTTTCTGAGTAAAATAAAACAAGAACATAAGCCCTGCACCCTTTGATGTTCTTTGTCCCCCACCATATCAGTCAGTTCTACATCTGAGGAGTTCAGGATGTTTTCTCAAGAAAACATGTTACAAACACAGGATTAATTTTTCTTAATTTATCATTGTACTAAAGGCAGAAGTGAAAAATTATTTACTGCCAGTCTGGGTTATGTTTCCTGAATTTTTCTCATGATCTCTTCTTTCTCAGCAAGAATATTCTGTGAAGAAGAAATCTGAAGTCCACAAAATGTGTGTGAAAGTTCCTTGCTGGGTTTCATAATTAGGATGCTCCAGTGCCAGCTTTGATTACACACCTCTTGGGCTTTCAGGAAAAAAAAATTCCATTTTGATCCAAGAAAAAAATATTCTTGTCTCTGCAGGATATTTCACAAGGGCAGAAGAGAAAAATGCAGGAGTGTACCACAAGCACTTTTACGTGTCTAATAAACAAGTTATTCAGTGACCCCTAAGAGGTGAACTAGAAGTTTATAGAGGTCTTAAAAATTAACGAGGTACACAGAACAAGAACAATCCTTCTATGTCATTGGTTCTAGGTATGCAGTCTCTGGAAGAAGCCTTGAGGTCCCCAGGTTTACAATTGTCCTGGATGGATGTCATGCTGGGATGTTCTGGTCTCCATAACTCTCTGTGCTCCAGGATGCCTGGTGCTTGAGACAGCTGTCAGAGTGGGATGGGCAAACAGCAGGCATGCCTGGCATGGTAGCTGGTACTGCAGCATCTGTGTAGGCATACTCAGGGATGTGTTTGGCCTTCAAGCCAACAATACCATATTGGATAGTTCGTATATAGATATGTATGAAGGCATCTGCTACCCTTACTGCTGAAGACTCCAGATCAGATGGTCTACATGTACTTGCAGATATGATGCTTCCCCACACCCCAAAGAGAGAGATGTGATCTCAGACATGGATTTTTTTGTTTGTTTGTTTGAGTTCTGAAAGTTTTGCTGCAGCAACTCAGGGAGAAAATCCATGAATTTCAATGACTCTTTTCCTAACTAAGGTAAATGGCAGTGTATCCAGATTTCTTTGAAAAAATTCAGGGCATGGAACCCTCTTTCAACCATGAGAGGAAAGAAGAACCTGGTGCACATAGTCATGAAACTCTTCCAAGCTACCAGAACTATATCCAGTGCAAATGTTTGTTGATGTAGATTAACCTGGAGCTGAGACACAAATGTAAGTGGATCTTCATGACCACAGAAGGTGGGATAGGGACTGGCAGGGATACTCTAGTAGGATGAGGCTTGAGTTCTCTGCACTCTGAGGGGTGGAGACACCACAGCAGTAGATTAGAGGCACTTAAATTGAACAATGATGGTCACTTGTGTGGTTGAGAGAAGTTGATTTGGTAGAATTTTTGTCCATATCTTTTGAAGTTAGTGTCAGCAAGGCTTTCTAGTAAGTTGTTTTGTGTTGTCCTGTATTGTTTTCCCTATATATGGTCTTGCATATGAAAAACAGCATTAGAAACTGCTCACAGCATGGTTATACTGGTTCCCTAGGTGGTTGACAGTGGTAGAGAAATAAGCTTTCTCTGCAGTGGTGTTTGCTTAGATCAGGAAGCAACAGATAGAAAGTAGAGATAAGAATTTCCCAATCTGCTTAGTCAGGTTGTTAGTGTGAAACAGAGCCCTCTTTGGTAGAGAGGTAGAGTTCTCTGAGAACTCTGAGAACAGTTGTTAGAGCATTCAGGAGAAGAAAAGCTCAAAAGGTACCTATGTGTTTCAAGTCTGATGCAGTATTCATGGCTCTTAAAATCTTTTCCAAACCACCAGGGCTTTTAAGTCCCAGTTATGGAAAAGTGTACACATATATGTCTAATTTTGAGTTCATCTGGGAATGATCACTAGGAATAGGGCTAAATATCCTGTGGTATACATTATTAAAAAAAAAAAAAAAGGCTCAGAAGGAAATAATTTGTGGCAGAATAAAATGAAACGTTAGCTCTCCCGTGAGTGTCTTAGACTTTCCCACAGTCACAGTTACAGCAGACTGCAGTCCTTTTCTGGCATAGATGGGACATGTCAAATTCCTGGCAAGTTCTCCTTGATAAGCCTATGGTTGTTCTCACATAGGTTGGCTTTTTAAAATGTAGATTTCAAAACATGAGTAATACCTGTGGCATTGAGCACAGGCTAGATAAGTAAAGACAGAAGCAAGGATGTAGAAGTTTAAATAAAAGTGCTATTACCTCATACACTGGACAAATTTTGACTAAAGAGAAAACTTCAGCTTGATGTGTTCCTGAATTTTTCATGGTCACAAAGGTCACAAACTGAAGGGTTATGTCCATTCTAAGGACTGGATATAAATTTCTGTCTTGTATGATGGAATGATTCAGTAGCAATGTCCTCTGCATGACGTGGACAAACTGAGAATTCATATAATAAAGGTTTACTGTTATTAATACAGTGCTGGCATCTATTGTGTCTGTACTCAGTCTGGCCTAGGACTATAGTAGGTATAATGAAATAAAAGGTCTCTACCCTGAGAATCCTGATGTGTCATAAAAAGAGTTTCAATTACAATCAACTAATGTGTTTTCCAAACTTCAGCTTTCCTAATTCGTACCTGGTTTCCATCCTGCAAAACTTTGGGTTTATCTGTGTAAAGATGGTGCCAATTAGAACTTTTCAGAGAAATAAACCTTCTGAAATCTTTTGAGAAAAGCTATTATCTGTAAACAACATGTTTGCAAACCCTTGTGCCTGCATGTGCACTCAAACATTCAAAATTGCATTATTCTCAGGTTTTTTGATTTAAATTTAAAACCCCTCTACAACATGCACTTTGTGCTTTTTCCCCTATATTTCCCCTGAAACTTCTTGAAGATCTTTTTGTATCTTTACATCTCCTCCACAAGATATAAACAAACTTAGTTGCCTTGCATAAGTGAATAGCAAAAGTAACACTTTATGTCTATGTATCACAACCCTAGAAAAATACAACACATAAAATTACTTCTTTTGTTTTTGTAAACAGACAGAATTTACAAGTATAGGACAGAAAGATAGAACACTTTCTAAATATTTTTTAAGATAGTGGCAAGCCCATGAAGATGGACTAGAATAGAATCCTTCCCTCTTCTTTAATTATAGTTTCAGCAGTGGTAAAGCTAGTAGTGGATAATATGAAGTCCATTAAAGTATATGAGTTTAGTAACATGATACAATAGCCACAAATTCCATGTGGGTGAACATGTTGCTTTAAAGATCAAAAAGATTTTTACTTTACTTACAAGACTATAATGTCTCTTCAAAGGAATTACTTGTGTCTGGTTCTTAGAGATGGAAATTAGCAAAGTGGATAGCCTGCTTGAAGAAAACCATTTTATTTTTAGTGATACCAAGGGAAAATCAAAGTACAAAAGAGCTTATGGAAAGTAAGAGGATATATTTTTCTCTAAGTGCTTTATTTGATAGTATTAACTTGTTTTATTAGCAATTTGCTCTAATACAGTCTTAATGTAGTACAATAACTGTGTTTGGTTTTGTTAATGCCACTGAAATCAGTAATGAGATCTGACGGTTTTACTTCATTCTAGTTAATAAGTGTTGGTTTGTTGCAATAGAAAATATTACATCAGTCATTTGTATTGGGCAGAAGTGTTAGCAATTATTTTAGGTTATATAATACAGTTTACATTTATGAAAGAGGAACCTTTTTATATGAGCCTGCAAATACTTCATGTGGAAGCAACTATATGGTCTGTTTTTCATTCCTACCTCCTTATATTTCACAGGAACTTACATGCAACTAAAAGTCCATTCAAAGTAAGATATGCTTTTCATTTATTTTCAACAGAGCTTTGTTTGTTTTTTGATGAGAAGAAACACCACGGAAGCAAAACTGATTCAGTTGAGCTGACAGCAGTTAGATGACAGCTTCATTCTAAACATAGAGGTTCTTGCTTTCATGAAAAGAAACAAAAGTCTTTGCAAAATAAACTTTGAGCTTTGTTTTCTTGCTGGTTCAAGGCTCAGTTCAGAGGAACAGTGCAGGCAGAGTTGCATTTTCCAACATCAGAAACACCTGTTTTGTCTGATTCTTGAAGGTGTAAAGGGTGCAGGCTACCCTGCACTGAGGTTTTGCTGAGCTCATCTGGACTCAGTGACTTAGGAGCACAGATGATAAAAGCATAAGTACAAAAAGCCTTTGGACTGGATTCAAAGTGTTGCCTCGTATGAGCCCTCAGCTGCTGTGCACCTCTGGTGGTGTCCAGCACTGATGAACTGTGCTTTGGGTTGCTTTGATGTTCTTCACTAAAAAAGTCTGACCTCCAGTACACCAGCCAGGCCAGCAACAGACAAGGCTTCTCATTAAATTCCCCCTTGGAGGAGAAAGGGAGCCTTCCTGAGAGGGACATAAGGCTAGACCATGCTAAAATACTAAACAAATGGCTTAATAAAAGTCCAAGTCTATGGTTTATGTCTCCTAACACACATGGCTGGATTTTTTAATATGATTTTGATATGAAACATATTTTCAGTCTCTACAGCCTTCAACCAGATATATAAGCTGCAATGGATTAGAAAATGCAAGAAAAATTATATTCTTCCTGGCCAAGCAGTTGCTGTAGGGCAGTTAATTCAGCATTAAGTGCAGAAACAGTAACTCTGTATTGCTTTCTTCCAAGAACTCTCACTAAAATAGCATTTGTCTGGCAACTCATTTCCTAGGCTATTTTTAGTAGGTCTGAGAAATATAGTCTTGTGAGATGGGCCATTATAATCCAGGGGGCTTACACATTGCGATGCTAGTGCAAATTATGTGTAAGACATTAGGAAATAAACGTAACATTTCACAACGTGTTTGTTGTGGACATGGCTTTTATCAAGTCTTTCCCCCCA
Source organism: Phylloscopus whistleri (assembly GCA_017589585.1). Classification (NCBI taxonomy): domain Eukaryota; kingdom Metazoa; phylum Chordata; class Aves; order Passeriformes; family Phylloscopidae; genus Phylloscopus; species Phylloscopus whistleri. The sequence goes on from JADMLD010001013.1 coordinate 1,261,644, forward strand.
TGCTGGCACTTTGTCATTTTTATTTTGAATGAAATGCAGAGTATAGTGTGTGTGTGTAGGCATGTATCTACTCAAATAGAGACATCAGTGCAAAAATGAAATACAAATGTAGTTGAGCATGCAAGAGTAGTGCAAAATATGCATATGTATTAGATGTCCTATTAATAATGTGGGGTTTAAAATATGCAATTGGAAATGCTAGTATCCACACTACTTTTGCTTGTATTAAGCCATGAGCTGTATTAGCTGTCACCTTTCATGTTTCTTTGTTCACTTATTTATTTATTTTTTTTCCATTTTAAGGTTTTATTTGGTTGGGTTTGGTTCGGCTTTTTTTTAGCTTACGAGTGTTGTTGGCAGTCCTGGGTCAAGGGATTTTTCAGTTTAGATTGTCTCTCTGTTGGCTTAAGATTTCTGAATCTTTAAGTTGTTCAGTAATTTTTTTTTCTGTTCTTAGTTTTTACTAAATACAGAGATGATAGAATTGGCTAGAACAAAACTGCCAGTAAGTTTAGTCATGATTTATTGAGGAATTGTGCTTAATTATTAGGTCTGAAGAATAACTAAGTCGTAGTCATTCAATATATTAATTTTCTCAGAATGAAGTCATGTGTGTGCTACCAGAACAAAGCTTTTGCTGATGGGTTGGAATGAAAGAGGAGGCATGCAAGGACTTTTAATTTAAACTCAAGCATTGATGAAAGAAGTGGTTTCTGTAGGACCAGTATTTACCTATTTGTTTTGTTTTGTTTTGAAGTGTACAGAAGAAAATTATCTATAAATCCTTTATAGATAAGTTTTGAAAATTATTTTGAAAATCCTTTATTGTCCTTAGATATGGGTCTTCATGTATGCACACAGAGGAGTGCTTTATTGATTGATTTAATTCTGGCTGACTTTTTCAGTTGTACCATTTATGCAAATTTTAAACTTTTTTCAATCTAAACTGTGAGAAGAATATTAATAACTAATTCTGCATTTACCTGGCTAATTTGCATACATTTGTGTTGTATGGTAAATCACATGAAAACCTACTGGGGAAAGGCTGAGCTCTTCTAACAACTAATAGGCTATTTTTTTCTTCTGACTTGCACAAATTGAGAAATATTGCCTGTGGCAAACATAATGGAAAAACTGCATTTTTAATGCTTTCACACATACTCATTTCTGTTCAAAGAAGGAAGCAGATGACTCTTTTTAAAAATAAAACTTTCTAAAGCTCTGTAGCTGACACAGGATATTGGATGTTAAAATACTTCAGCTTGGTGGAGTTATGGTTTGTAGGTTGTATAAGGTTACCTGGGTATTGGATTTGACTAATGGGAGTGCTATTGTGCCTGAAAGGGCTAGAGGCAAATCACAGCTATAAATATTTTCTCCTGAAGAGATTGTCTGTAAATTACAGGTCTAAGAGAGTGCAAGGACTGCGTAAATGTGGGTTTCTGATCTACAACATCCAGCATCCTGTGTACTGGGTTGCTGCAGATTCTCTCTTTGTGTTGTTTCTCCAGGTAGTTACAGAAGTTATATGTGCAACCCTTTTGACTGAGCAGTAAGTGTTAGGTATTTACTCAAGCTGTATGCATGTGGCATCTTGATTTATTGTGCTGGAAAGTTCAGAATTGATCCTCTATTGACTTCCCAGTCTGAAACAATACATTTGTTCAGTGGTTGTGGTTGGGAAGCACTCATCAGTGCCAGAGTTTGTGTAACAGAGGGTGCTGGTAGTAGTACATCTGCAATGAACTGAGGTGAGATCTTGGCATGATTTCTCACTTCTTGCCTACAAGGAGACCCTGCTTGCTGGATTTCCTAGCAGATAGAAGAAGAAAACATTCATCACATTTTTCAAAAATGCAATGGGAACATTGCCTTTTCTCCTGTGTTTCACAAACAGTGCTTTTTAATCCTTTAAGAGAATACTCCAAGTGAACTGGAAATAGAAATCGAAATACTAAAGAGTAAGAGAATTGCCATCTGCAGAGTATCTGCAGAGGCACAGCATCTGCAGAGGGTGTTGTGTTTCTGCATAGGGAAAGGGTGCTCTTTACCAGTGTCCCCCAGTTCTAAACAAAGGTGCTGCTGGAGTGCCTTAGATAAATGGAGTGCTATTTCCAGTAAAACTGAACCAGTTTTACTTTCTAATAAGGCCCACAGTGGCTTGTGCCATGAATGTTAAATGTCTTTGTAGTGCTAAAGGAGGATTTGAACTTCATTTCTGATTCCTTTTCTTCTCTGTATCTGGATTTGCATTTTAGGGAAAAGTGCAATCCTGTAATTAGAAAGTTAAGAATGAGTGAGGAGGCAAGCAGAGGTAATGACTGATTACATGTGAATATCAATAAATAGGATGGTTGAGACACTTTAAATGTGGCAGCTTGATAACTTGCTTTTATGTTAGAAACTTAGCCTCAGGTATTTGCCAGCCAAACTGTTGCCTCTCTTAGGAAAGGAAATAATTACTGCTTTTGTCACATCAATAGCAGGTCCTGATAACTAAGTTTCTTTTGAAATTTTAATTTATTTAATTTTTTACATTTACTTTTTAATTAGCTTATTTTGTATGCAGATTGGTCCATATCTTGATGACTCCTTTAATGAGTTTTTGGGATTTATCATAATAAATTGAACTGCATAACTGTTTTCTGTATATGTTACTTTTTTGTTTCTCTATCTGCAACTTTCTGCAGTCATTGAGTAACTCTGCTAATTGTTACCAGGCTGAGGAAGGACCTAACCTGTTATTTATATCTAATATATTAATAATGAACCATGTGTTTTCTAGCTGAAAACTACTCAGGAGTGAGATGAGGGAGTTGTATAATTTTTTTTATATATTTAAATATAGCAGCAAATACAGAACTATTTATGGTTTGGCTGTAGATGAGGAGAGAATAATTTTTATCGCTCTCTTTCCTTTCCTTACAGGGTATAAAAATAGTAACCAGAAGCGGTTCAGAGATGAGAAATTTTCCCATCTAATTTGTCTTTATAGACTGTTTTCAGATCCAGCTTGGAGCTAGTCCTGTGTGCAGTAGTTCATTGTATTTTTTTTTCTAGTTCAACTAATGTAGATGGAATTCTCATCTGAACAATACATAGTTCGTGACTTAAATTTTTTCTCAATTGTGGAATTCTCCTATTTAAAAAAAATAATGAAGAGTCCAAACCAATTATTTTTATAATCATTGAGATGTTTTCATGTATCTTGTGATTTCAGAGGGATTTTAATGTTCACTTTCTTCTCACATCAAGTCATTGTGTAACCATGAAGTATAAAACATTTTCTTTAAGAGAGGAACGCAGGAGATTTTCATGAAGTGAAGGTACCTGGTACGTGATAAAGGCAAGGTAGCACAGAGGAGGTGGGAAGTATCATAGGAATTGTAATAACATGTGGGAACTAGCAACATTTCACAGTTCCTCTTCTGTTTTCAATTGTCATCCTTCCTGACACAAACTGAACCAGTCGGATCTTTTCTAGTCTAATATCGTTAATGAAAAAAGAAGTGGATATGACCTATTTTGTTCCTTATAAGGGAGTTTTTTCAAAGGGGTTTTTTTTGTTGTTTTTTCTTTGGTTTTGGGGTTGGTTGTTTTTTTTTTTTCAGCAAGGATTCAAGTGCCTTTTTGTTTTTCTTTGGGAATTCTGGCTTTTGAAATGGAAAATGTTACTTGGGACAGGTTCCATTAGCATCATTAGCATCAGAGGCTTCTTGCTCTCAGAACTGGGCTGAGTTTTATAGCTAATACAACCTTTAAAATGGGCAAATATAAAAGCCTTGTAGCAAAGCCTTAGGGTCTACCCTGATTTCGTTCAGGAAGGAGAATAAAATTTCTTGTTGTACCACCTAGAAAGGACATATTTTCTTATGCTGTAGCTAATTTCAGTGGAATGTAGCAACAAAAGCAATGGTTTACCTGAGAAGTAGCTTTAACGGAACCCTGGTGCCATTTCTTTCTCCTTTCCTGACTCTTTCCAATGGGTTATGCATGTGGTCATTTAAAACAAAAACTAATATTGGGCATATTTTTTTTTCTTTTAAGATGAAAGGGAGAAAGGAAGAGGAGGGAGGGTGGAAGAAAAGAAAGGAAGAAAGAAAATTGATTGCAGTCATGCATCTTGGCAAACAGCATTTAATTTCTCAGGAAGGCCAAAGAGGTTGCAATGTATCCCTTTATCACCTTGCTTTTGGTTGTTAAGGAAGATGGAAGTGCTGAAAAATAATACTTGATTTTTATTTTTTTTTTGGTAGTCATTATTGTTCCTTCTGAAGGTGTAAAACACTGATTAAAGAGGCATCTTTCTGAGTTTATGGCAAACATTGACAATACATAATTTGAAGAAGAAAAGCACTATTTCATATTTGTCACTACTAAGACTGTGCCAGTTTCTGGAATGATAATTGAAGTGCAACTGGTATAGTTACAATAGGACACTTCTTCATGATGTACTCTATAGTTGTAAGAGAGTGTAAAGACTGGTGGAAAAGATTTCAATAGTGAATGGATTTTAATATTTTTCTTCTCAAGAATATGTCAAATCAGTAGCTGTTATTTGCTCCTATATGTGTGTAAATATTATGTGAACATATGAACTTCAAGCATTAATTTTCTGTTTTTCCAGAAAGAATAGATTTTATTTCCCAATGGGATATTATTAGCTCCTATTATTATCTAGCCAGTGGTACTCTAGTTAGTCACTGACTAATAGACTATTCTGGTAAACAACAGTTTAAATAAGCAAAACATGCTTATTTTCTGGACATAAGCAAGAGCATGCAAGCATCAAAGCAAAAACTTGTCTTTAAATAAATGTGTGCCATAATGCACTTCTGAAATAATTTCTGGGAAGAAATTTTGTCAGTGATAAATTTACTGTGGGGATTCAGTTTTGTCTTATGTTGCAAATGTGATTTTCACCTCTATCCTAGTAATTTGGTAACAACTATAGGATTCTTATCTTTCGAGAAATCTACAACTGCCTGTTTACTCTTAACAAAGTAATTAGCCCGTTGCCTATATTCCATGAGGGCCACCAAAAGGACACGGTTTCCTGAACATAGCCACAGAATTCAAATATTGTGCCCTAAATAACAAACAAGTTACTGTAAATTCAGTGGAGTTTCTGACTTGGTAAGGTGCTATAGTCAAAGGCAGCTGTTAACTCTTAACTGCTTGGTGTTGTGGGGAGAGTATCAACCCTACATGTTTTTGTGTTTTAACTAAAAGAGGGGAACAATTTTAAAGAACTTTCAAGATCACAACATGAGCTGCATTAGATTCTTTACTTTGCACCTTTTTTGTGTTGATACTGAATTTGCCAGTTCTTGGTAAGTTCTAGGAAAAATCTGTTGCCTGCCCTGCAAGAACATCATCGAAGACTTAGGAAATTTGTTTCAATTAGTTGAGGAACTGTTCAGGTGTGAGCTTAGCATGAAGACAAAGAGTTCATGTATCTGTGTATAAATAATTTTAATTGTTTGTCACACACAAGGACAGAATTTATAGAAGTGTATGAAGTAAGGGTAAACAGAGGAAGCAAACATCTTGTTAGCCCAACATCTTTTCCAGTAGTGGCCATTTAATGCAAAATGCAACTCATTCTGCCCTAATACATAGAGTTTGAATTCAAGCTACTGAATAAAATAAAAAGCTACTCAGCAGTGCTTTAGGTAATATTTTTAGCAGTAGCTCTTGAGGAGTTTTCAAGAAAAAAACGTGAATGGTCTTTCACAAGTGAAAGTCTTCACACCCAAGTCAAATTGCTTGGTTGTGTATTGTGGGCCAATGTCCAATATCAGAATTGCAGATATTGAGGAAATTTATCAGTGTGTAAATACTGGCAGACAGTGCTCAAGGGATACCTTGGTGGTGAGATGTAGGCATATTTCCCTATTACATTGTATTTTGAGGCAAGAATGATTATAGAAAGGAAGTTTTCCAACTCTTTTCTTTAAAATAAGAATAATAAACTTTTTTTTCTGTGAAATAAGTAGGTGCTGCCATTAGACCTTTGTAGGTGACTTTTTCCATTAGGGCTAGACATATTTCCACTTACTTTTTTTCTCCTAATACAGTCAGTATTCCTAAAAATTAAATACTTTGAATGGGAAATTATGAGGGAGGGCAAAAAAAAAAGGGATAAACTGATTTTCGTTTGTTGGCTGTATAACATGGGGAATCATGTTTTGACTGAAGTGAGATAAATATTTTCTCAGCAAAGACAGATCCATATGGAGACTGAGTTTGCTGTTAAATTTAGTGGTGTGTATTTCTACTTTGCTGAAGTATATAGATAATTCCATTTTACCACTGTCATCTTTGGTGTAATTTTGTTTTTCATCCCTTTTTGCGTTGTAAGTCTATGGCCTAATGTTTCAAGGTTAGCTTTTCTCTGAGTATTCTATATTCTGAAGTATTTCTTCAGTGTGGACACACGCATTATAGCAAAAACCATATTAAACAAGCATTCAAGAAAAAAGGTGTGGAAAGGTGAAAAGAAGTAATGAAACATTGAAAATGGCATGTGCTTCACTTCTTCCATGTAAAATAATAAATTCATTTGAATAAAATCTGCAGTTATTATATGTTTTTGTATAATCAAGATACTTTGTGCTCTTGAAGTCCTTACATTCAGAGATTGAAGTGTGTCTAGTCCTTCAGATAAAGGAAGGAGAAAGAACATTTTATTTCAGCACTAGATATTTTGGATTTTCACTCTCTTCTGCTTATTTTTCCTTTTTCTTCATTTTACAGCTTCTGCGATCCCAGATAATGGAAGGAGATCCTGCCTAAAGCTTAAGGTGTTTGTGCGACCAGCAAGTAAGTTCTTCACATTAAGCTTTTGAGGGTGGCTTTCTAACACCTGCTTTACTGTGTGGTCTAGTAGTAAACCACAAAAATGTGGGGGGGTTTTGTGTGTGGTTTTTTGTTTGTTTGTTTGTTTTGGTTTTGTTTTTGTTTTGTTTTGTTTTTGTGTTTTTTGACTTTTTTGGTTTTGATTTTGGTTTTTTGTTTGTGTTTTTGTTTGTTTGGTTTTTTGTTTGTTTCGATTTTGGTTGTTGTTGTTTTGTTTTGTTTTGTTTTTTTTCCTTTACTGTTGAATCTTGTATCTGTTCTGTACATACAGCAATTTTGTGTTACAATTTTCAATGTATTTTCTTATCATTTTTCGTAAAGCTTTGTTTGAATTACTTGGCAGTTGCTAACTTGTTTCTTGAACTTTGTACAAATGGAAGACTTATACTGGTGTTTGGACAAGTGCCACAGATTTTAAAATTTGAATATAGTTAATTATGTACAGTAAATAGAGAGAAAAAAAGAGAGGAAAAAAGGAAAGTGGGGAGTGTAAGGGTGTTTCACTAACATATTTGGCTGTTATCTCTATTTTTGTTATAGACAGCTGTATGAAAACTATAGGTGTTCATGATCGTGTTTTCGATGTTAACGACAAAGTAGAAAATTCATTAGAACCAGCAGGTTAGTATGCTTAGAGAATCTCTTTTAACAAATGTGTGTGTCCCTCTGGTGCTTCAGTACTTTTTTTCTTCTTTCTTGCATGCTTTGCATGGTACAACTGCCCTGCTTTTGCACATTTCTAGCAGTGCTAATACAGCTTATGGTATCCTTGTTTAATGCAGGGAAGTAAAAATGTTGCTTTATTTGTTTTTTTCGGGGTGACATGGTTTAGTGAAATTTGGCGTGTGCCAGTTAAAATTTCTGCCAGTATCCTGGAGCCACTGGCCCACCGAAGCCAAACACTCAGCATATTGGCAACACACTCTACTTACAATTGGACACAAAGTTTTAGAAATAAAGCCAATGGGCACACTTCATTTGTTATATGGTTATTGCCCTTTCAGAGAAACAAGACTGCTGCTTGTTGAGTGCCAATGCATGACACAGGTATGCAACTAACTGAGTTTTTGTTTAAAAAGAAACTAGTCCTTTAAAATTATACACGGTTGTGTGTATGCTTGGTTAGACAAAGTACCATTTTACATATGTGCATGTACACACACTCAAACACACTGATATATAGATAAATATATGAATACAAATTCCTCTCCTGCTTCTATTGAAGCAAACTGAAGTTTTGGGGGGGGCGTTTCTTGCAAAAGACTGCCTTAGGAATAAGGATGCTCCTCATCTGCCCAGGGCAAAGTTGCATTAACCTCCACCATCAATCAAGCTATTGTGTCTCCATGAGGAAAGTGCAGGTGTATTGTTTGTGTGGCTGAAGCTTGTGACAGATAGAAGTGTATGTAAGTCTAGGGGTATGAGTAACCTGTACGACTTAAAACAAAGGTGCTGTTGGAGTGACTTAAAAGGAGTTAAAATTAGGCAGGTATGTAGGAAAAGTATTTACAGTAGTGGTAGACCTGTTTGTTTTATATGTACCTACACACTGCTCACTTATGAACAGTCAAATACACAAATCATATCAGAGAAGATTGCACATATATTGTTTGGTACATACCCTAAAGAACAGATTACTGAGATTTTTTTCTCTAATGCTATTTGAATATGAAGCAATGTTCTCTTTACATCTAAAACAACATATTAATTTTTTTGCTCTTTAATATGCAGATCTTTTAATTAAAATTCATTAGTTATATGTAAATATAATAAGGTTTTTACAGTTTAGCTGGTTTAAAGTATTTATCTGTGGATAAACAAATTTATTATTTTTCTTTAAAATAATTTTCAGATCTTTCCTAAAAATTTGGAGTTTATGACTCAAAGGTGTTCTCTAAGTAAATCTAAATGCAAGGATAGTGCACTTACATTGGCTATATTTATACATTTATTAACAGCATTCTTCTGCAGGTGACACTAGGATGTTCTCTCACTGTCTCTACCTATGAATTTGAAACTCAGTACACCTTTTTACATTTTGTGAGTTGGTGAACATGGTCTAATTAATGTGTCTGATACTGCTTGCAAAATACATGCAATACATTGCTGATTTTAGTAAACTTGCTAAATTTTTGTTTCAGCAATGCTTCTCACTTCCTACTGGTTGGCTGTAACTAGCTAACATCATCACAAAAGCAAATCATTAGAAAGCAGCAGGCAAACCAGGCAAGCAAAATCAAACAAAGCATCTTGCAGTCTGAGATGAAATACTGTTTGTGTTATCAGGAGGAAATAATGGCTTTAATGAGAAGGTTTGGTACCATAAAATTCCCACTCCTGATATCAATGTATATTTGTATTATTAATTGGGCCGGTCACCATTAGATAATCAGTCACTCTGATATGCCAACGGCTGTCAGATTTCTCTGGTGTTGGCCTGTTAGGGCTGGTGTTGCCTTGGTGGATCTCGTTGCATGTGTTCCATGTCTTGTACTAATTTACATGTCTCTGATGAGCATCTTCTGTTTCTGTGCTCTCCCCTAGCCTGCCATGGTCTTCTACACTAGACAGAAGAATTGGAAGGCAGGAGGGTCATGTTCAGCAGATTACGCACTGTCATCTTTCTTGTAAAAATCACCATTTGTGTGATTTTTGAGCCAGTTGTAATTTCACTGGCTTTGTTAAGAAATTTGTAGGAATCTACAGTGATTGCATTTTCAGAAGTGGTGGAAGTAATTGGCTCTATTCCTATTCCTCCCCCTCTCTTTCTCCTTAATAATAATAATAATAAAAAAATCCTTTTAACAAAAATTGTAGCTGTGCATATCTGAAAGTTATACCTGAAGCATTTGATGTAAGGCTGTGTGATCTGAAAAATTCATGGCTGTCAAAATAATTTTTTCTATATTCCTGCTATTCCAGTGTTTAGTAGTGACTTTCTGGATTTTACTCAGGAGTCTTTTCATCTTCATCAGTTGTCTTCAATGTTTCAAATGAAGCAAACCCTTTCCCCCAAACCTTAAAGGCTGTGCAGTTATGACTCTGCACCTCCAAGGAAAATCATATCTGTAAAGTGATTTTCATAACTGCAGAAGAATCATGTTCTAATATATGAGTGCAGAAATCTTGCAACAGCAAACCTTGCAAACCTTGAGAGAAAACCCAGATGATTTCTCAAAAGGAATCCCTTAATGTTACATGGAAATTAATTCTTCTGTGAAGAATGGCTTTATAAAAATGCCATCATAGAATGTCTCTGTATTTTTCATTTTTAGCTTAGTGCTTTTTCGTTGAGTTTTTCAGCAGTAGCCAGTGTTCCAGTTGTGGCAGTATCTGATAGTCAGAGAGAATGGGGATTTATTACTGCTGTACACTAGTTCTGCCCTATTGTGTTTTAGTGCTGACTCACTGATGTAATTAGGCCAAAATTGTTGACATTCAGTGTTGCAAATTCAGACTTATTTGCAATTCTAGAGGTAGAAGGTAATGCACATTATTCTCCTGTGTAGCTTTTATTCATCAGCAGTGAGTAAATGTTTCTAAATTGGGAAGAGCTAACTTTAAATGTATGAACAGAGGTAGAACTGACAACACAGGGATATTTTTCCCTGTAACTTCTTAAATATGTTTTAATTGAGAAGCAAGATTTTGTTAAGTAATGTATTGCCATTGCAGTGTCAGCATAGTGCAAGAGTGTAACTCAGAAGTGGAGTGTGAAACAGCTTTTGTTATTGACGACCACTGAAAGTAGCATTTTCAGAAGCCATCATTCACTTACATTCTGGAGGAAAAATACTAGGGCCTCATTTGGGCCCAATATGCCTGGGAGAGTCTCCTTGCCATGCATGGTGTGGAGTTGCAACTTAAGCCATTCCAGCCAGACTTTCCCACTGATGCCACAGAATCACAGAATGTGTAAGGTTGGAAGGGACCACTGGAAGTCATCTAATCCAACCTCCATACACAAGCAGGTCCCCTAGAGCATGTTACTAAGGATCACGTCCATTATGGCTTTTGACTATCTCCAGTGAGGAAGACTCCACACCCTCTTTGGACACTGTTCCACTGCATAGTCACCCACACAGTAAAGAAGTTCCTGCTCTTCAGGTGTAACTTTCTGTGCATCAGTTTCTGCCCTTTTCCTCTTATGCTGTTGCTTGCCACACCAAGAAGAGATGTCTCTTTCTTACAAATATGAACATATTTACTAATATTTACTAATCAGTGCTTGCTTTTCATACTTTTGCCTTGAGCAGCACTGAAACCTGTTGATAAGCCTTATGTGATTGTAACATCAATTAGTGCTGGAGAAAGTCCATGTGATAAATTGCTAATTCAGTTTACTGTGCATCTTGCTGTGTAACTGAGCTGGGGCTGAAGAGCCTATTAACCTAAATTATGCTAAGTGCTCTCCTGATTTTGTACTAGTTGTCAAGAGTATGAAAGGGAGGGAGCTTGCTTGTAGCTAAAGCCAAGTAACATGAAAGGCTCTATGGCAAAGCAGCATGGTGATCCTAGTGTCCTGACTCCTGCTTCTCTTACTGCCTCTAGCTGCTCAGGTCTCATCCAATGTAATCCTGGCAGTGCAGTATTTTGAGATGAGAGCTGTGATATAGAAACATCATAGACACATTGACATCTCTTATAAAATAGGGAGCTTATTGCATTAAGTAGATGAGATGCTATTAATTTTGCTGGAAACTTTAATGTTCTAAAATAATCTTAAAATACATTTTGTACCCACTTCACACTTCCTAAAAGGGTTTGGCTTTTTCCTTTCATTCAGTAATGAAAAACAAGAGCTGATTTTTTATGGCATGCCTCAGACTGATTGCTTTTTGAATAGATAAATCAGGTGGCTTTGGATATGGAGGATATGGAGGCCTTTTCAGAGAAAAATACTACTGCTATAACAACACCAAAGTTGATTCTGATTTTGCCTACCTTTTCTATTTTACAAGCTGTGGGTTTTAGACTGATCTTAAGTTTACAAAAACTAAAGAGGGCTTTATTAGGTATCATATATTTAATATTTGCTACCTTGTTTTCTTCTGCCACTAGTGCATAAGCATGTTTTCCTAACTCAGCTGGTTCTTTTTTCATTAGTTCTAGCAGCATATATGTAAATCTCTATTTTGTGTACCATGCAAGGTAGTGAAATTTTCCAGATTGAGTATATATTCTATAAAATTGGTGACTGTCATGTGTTAGCCTTCAAAATTTTGTTTCAAGAAAGAAGGAATGATGCTATATCTCCTGCTCATCCTGAGATGCAACATACTTCAATGGAAATTTTGCGCGTGGACGGGGGGTCTATGCTTGAACTTATAGGTTGTCATTTCAAATTCAGGAGCCAAAATATGTAACTGAGTAAAGGGACTAACTGCAAAATTAATTCTGGACATGTGCAACACTTTTGAAAATCAGGTGTTTTTATTTAGCTGCCTCCCAACTGATGTTGCTATTTAATGAGACATCCAAAGCTAAAGCCACAGTGTTTTACTGCAGAGGAATCTTTCATTCCTCAATCTGCTGAAATCAGACTTACTTTCTGCTCCTCTGGTCTTCAATGGGAGTTTTGCCACTAAGAAATGCAGGACTTGGCCCCAAGTTGGTTACATAATGAGGAATTACACGCTTGTGAAAGTCAATGACAGGACAAGGTTCATTGCCCTATTTCATAAAGGCACTGAAGTCTACTTACAGTTGTCAACTCAGTGAGAGTTTATTAAGGATGCAGAGTCTCATTGGAATGTATGCTTTCTGTTTGAACAGATGATACTGTACATGAGTCAGCCGAGCCATCCCGTGGTGAGAACGCAGCACAGACACCAAGGATACCCAGCCGGCTTTTGGCAACTCTGTTGTTCCTCCTGGCAATGCTTTTGATATTATAGCACAGTATGCTCCGGCAACCTGTCACAGAAAATATCAGGGTCTTGGAACATCAAAGATCCACCTAACTGCTCATCCCAGGAAAGGGACTTTATTGTTTTTGCAGATGTCAAATTGTTATTTTTCCCTTTTCTTCTCCCTTTTAGCCTGAACTCAGCAAAAATTTGAAGGGGATAACTAGCTTCAGCACCCACCCCTACCTACCCTGTGACTTTCTTAACCCCTCCATATAAATAAAAGGACTCCAAATGAAAATGCCAAACTATAATAGTGACACTAGTGATTCTTATTTTCCTCTGCATTCTCCTTTAAGAAGTCACTTCTGTTAGCTCACTGTGTCATCTGTATGTGGACAAGAAAGTGTAGTGGCAGATGCAGTCAGTGAGGGATAAAGAAAGTGAATGAAAACCTGGGAGTGTCTTTCTCTGTGATACAATATTTATGCCTTCTCGTTCAACACGGTAAGATGGTCATGAAAAGCATTGTGTCACCATGTCAGGACTGGAGGGGAGATATTAAGAATAGACATACTATAACACCATTTCCTCCAAAAGTTTCTAAATGAACAGGCTTCTGAAAGGGGAAGATGATGTTTCTTATAGGACTGTCTTGAAACATCTTTGACAGTAACATTTTTGCTCAAAGTAGGCATGCTGTCTTTGGTGAGAGGAAAATCTTAGTATTTAGGAATGTTAGCACACAGCAGGCAAGGTCAGATTTAGGAAACTTTACTGGGGGTGTGAGTGCCTCTGTTATTTCGTTTTAAGGGGATAATGCACACCGGCTTATTTTATTTTAAAACAAATCACCGTGGTGCTAAAATTTTTTTCTTGAAATGCAGAGGCACTTTTGAGAATAAAGTGACCTTCCCCAGCGCTGACTTAGTAGCTGATAGCCTTGGATGCTGCTCTGAGTGTTAAAACATGCTAAAAGAGTACATTGGTGGCCAGAGGAAACATGTTTGGGGCACAGGATCTCCACTGTTCTCTTAATTTGTCTCTCCTGTAAGTTCCTCAATCTTGGGAATAAATCACATCTAGAAGAAGCCAGGGCAGTCTAATAGCATTGTTTGGTGGGGGGAAAGAAAAGAAGTGTGGATTAGGAATTCAATGTTGATTTTTTATCTTTTCCCCTTCCAGCACAGTTTGAAGAGTAGAGGAAACATGTTTATCAGCCAGAGATAAACTAGATGGGCTCCCAAAGACTTAACAAAATATTTTTTTAAAAATCCACTAGAATAGAAAATACATTATTTAGATATACTTTATGCTGAGAGTGAGTATATATGCTTGTCCTATTTAAACATGTGAGAGAAGTGGTAACCCTTGATGCAATTAGGAAATGGGACTGTCTTGTTTGATGGAATTAGGAGTGACCCTGTTTAAGGAATCTGAGCCTTGGCTAACAAAATTTAAAAAAATAATTTTCCAGGAAGTGCAAGCCTTGGGGTACTTTTTGGCTAGGCTGCCATGAAATCTGGACTGCCAAGCATAATCAGTGAAATTTCAGACCCAGACTGAAACAGAGTTTTTCTGACAATAATTGTGGTAATTCAGTTAAACGTGAAACAAAACATGGACCATATTAAAGCAAAATGAGATTTTTCTATATTAATTATGAGGAAAAAATCTGCTATATCAAAATCGAGTGGTGTCATCAGTGGACACCACTTCATAGGCTATTTATTTTTTAATGAAGAAAAGCCTTCCAGAAGTTGAGGCAGGAAAGGGGAAAATAAGTTGGATACGTAAGTGGAGGTTTTATGCATGCTGAGCTATGACCTGGGCTTGCCTGATATCATACATGTTCATAAATACAGGTCCTGTACTTACAGGAGGAATGCAGGAAATTTGCTCCAATGTGAAATGCACCAAATAAAGATACACAGTCCAAACAGTGAGGAAAGTCATCATCTCATTACAGGCTGTCTGGTACTTTGCTCTCTTTAAGGTGTATATACTTGATACACACACTAATATTTTCTGTAGGTAGGAATTAAAGAGCTTTGGATGAGGTGAGCTTAATGAGAATGCACCTTATAAAATGGATTATTAACCAGAGTACAGATAATATTGCATGATGTGTAACCATATTAGAATGATTTCTAGTAATTGCAGGCAATCACGCAAGTAGTGCAAATTTGATGTAGAAAAGGTGACTTCATTTGTCATCTTTTGTCTCTGAATGATGTTGAAGTCGTACACTTACCCACAGCAAAGGATTGTCACTAGCGTTACTCCTGATGAAACTCACCCCTTCATATGGTCCCAGAGCCTTGCTGGATAGGTGAGGGACAACACAAGTGATGAACCCTGGGCTGCCCAGCATGGCTGGGAGCAGCATTCCAAGCACTGCCAGTTTCATACTTGATGGCATTAGGCAATCCCAGTCATACCAAGTACATAAATGTTGGTGGGTTTTGTGTTGTGTTGCAAACCTCTGGATGTTTTAAATGCAGATGTTGCTGAAAATTAAGGGGTCTGTTGCTCCCTTACCCTTCATCTGCCCCTGCTCAAGTCTGAGGTACTGATTCTCCCCAGCCTAGGTGGGTTACTTACACCCATGACCTGCACTCCTGGCTGCCAAGAGCATTGCAATGTGAAGCAGGCAAAATAGGGATCAGTCAGTTTAGTGGATACTGTGTATCCTTCAATAGACAAGGTAACATTTCGTGTTAGTTTAGAATATTGTTTTGTACTGTACTTACCTGGATGGCAAAGGAAAGACAAGTAAAACTTAAAGCTATGTTCTTTAAATTCTGTATTATTAGCAACCTCTGTTGTATATAGTGTTTGATAATAAAGTATTAATTTGATTCTTATGTCTTTTGTAAGTGAGAACAATAGACTTTCGGGATATTAAAATCACGTGTTGATTACAAGATGGAGCTTTGAAGCATCAAGTGTGATCATGGCTGAGAACTGAGAGACAAGTAGCCATGACACTGCAGCATACAAGACTCATCTTTGAAAATCGTTCATCTGTTGCAAGACTTCACAATGTCAAGACCTGGAACAACATGACTTTTGATGATCATTGTTTTGTCCTCAGTGTTTCAAGGTCTTATGTTAGAACCCTGTGGTTTCTGTGTTAATTTTGTTCTTTTGTATCATGTTTTTTTTTTCTAAAAAGGCTTTGGGGATATAACAACTTTTCTGTTATTTTGTTTGTTTGTTTCTTTTTAATTTTTTTTTTCCTCCTGTTTTTCTTCCAGATTTGTTCCCATGAATAGTTTTTTTCTGGAAGGGATCTTGCCAGTGTCATGTGCGATATATGTGTGTACTTGGTTCCAAAAGAACTAGAGACAAATTTGGGAAGTACTGAGAGTAGTTGAATAGATTGTTTCCTTTCCTCTATAATTGTGGAAGGAAAATGGTTGTATTTGTACCTGTTGACTGCCACCCCTAACCCTCAAAACTGAACTTAATCCATTGCCTTATGAGTGCAATGGTTCAGTCACTTTCAGAGGTTTAGAGTGCAAACTCTTCCCCTCTTTTCATTACACTTGGATTTTGTAATCACCAGTTTTAACATACAACAATGCTCCACACTTCTCTCCTCTTCCTGCCCTGCCTCCTCTCCCACCCTCCTCCTTTTTTAATTTGGAGCTGTGAATGGGCAGATCTGTTTCTGGTCTGGCATCACTGAGTTTTTCCCATGCATTCGCCCTCGAGCTTCTCAGATGTGAGACAAATCTCCGTACAATAGGCTTGCTGCCATTGTCTGTACAGTTTAATAGATGCTGGCATGTTGGAGGTTACCCATGAGTCTGCGAAATCCGCTTACCATGCTTACTCTTGACACCCCATTGAAGACACTCATTGTGTATGCATCTGGGTATGAAAGTCCAACTCAGTGTGGTCCTGTGCTTGTACTGCCCTGCTTTGCAGTTTCTTTGCACTTATTCATTGAGTGCTGTTTTTGAAATGCTTACATTATATAAACATAAAAGAAAATGTTAAGAAAAAACCTACCCAAACCCCCTGTCCCATAAGATCTGTATTTGTATATACACGTGTCCGTACAATTATACTTAAATAAAATTAAAGATTTTCATCATTTTAATTGGTTCTTTTAGACTACATTTTTGTTTAATTAACTGCATTTTCATTTTGCAGGTTGTTCGTACCTACCTTACCCAGAATCATAGAATGGTTGGCGTTGGAAGGGACCTTTAAAGGTCTTCTAGTCCAATGGCCCCGCAATGAGCAGGGATATCTTCCACTAGATCGTGTTCCTCAGAGCCCCATCCAAACTGACCTTGAATGTTTCCAGGGACAGGAAAGGCAATGAGAGAAATATGATTGGGAATGGGAAAAAAATGCACATTTTGGGCACAACAACTGAGTATCTAGAGCTGTAACTACCAATGTCCTGGCAGATCTCTGCTCTTCACCTTTTTTAATGTGTTTAAAGCTCTTTCAAATACTTAGGAGGGTGAGGAGCTGTATCAGCCAAGTGGTGGTGCATTACATGGTTCCCATCATCACTTTGCCCTGCTCTGGGCCTTGCAAGCAGTCTTCCTCCCGTGTGTAACAAGCAGTTGTAAGGTGCAACTCTTACTTCTTGAAGAGTAGAGCCAGATCCAGAACTGTACAAACAGGACAGCTGCAGTCCTCCTCTCCCCAAGATGTCTCTCAGACTGGCAAAGAGATGAGGTTGGAAGTGGCATTGAAATAACAGCAATATCTTTCTTTACCAAAAAGGCTCAGAGCAGCCGAGCCTAATGAATGGAAGAATTTGACCAAGGTTTCCTCCTGAAGTGAAGGGGAAGAGAAGTGGTGGAAGCAAGAAATTGGATGACTTTCTCCTCCTCCTTCCTTCCGCCTTGCCCCCAGAGGCGGATGTAGTAGTGCCTTTCAAAAAGTACAGGACTGCATTGGTGTTGTTTAGGTCTCTTTTAGACCTAAACAGGTCTAAAAGAGTTGTCTTCGGCAGTGTCTACTCACTACCCATACGATAGGTTGAACCTGAGAATTTAGATCATAAAAGTTTCGGAGCACATACTAAAACCTGTAGTACATGTAGTACCATGCATTCAAAACTGCTGTAATTACACTGTGTTAGCATTAAACTCACAGAAGCTTTTTATTGTATTTAGTTAGTTGACAGGGCAGCAAATACCAATTTTAACTTACTCTAATCTTCTTTAAAAATGAGAAGTGACAGATTGGTGAGAAGAAAAGTGTGTCTGAGTATTTGATACAAAGAATTGATGCACCATTTTTTTTTCTTCTGGAGCTGTGATGTTACAACCAGGGCAGCGTTATAAGTGACACACGTTCAGTATGCTTTAACATAATAGCCATGTTCAGAAAATATCCTGCAGTCTGACACACTTAATAGCCTTTGCTATTAAGCAGAGAAGACACTTTGCTTTTGCTGAGAGTGATATTTGATTTCATTTTTCTGCATTAGTGTGCATAATGGGCCTTTGTACTTCATCTTCCCTTCTGCAGAATATTTCTGCTCACAGAGTACCTTTGAGGGCATTCGTAGGAATATTCAGGCATGTATCATACTGCTATAATATGGTGGTGTGCCAGAGTGGTTTTATTAATTTAAAACAAAAATTTGATTTATACATGTAAGAGATGTGTAACCAGCTGGGATGCTTAAGTTTTTTGCAGGCTTTAACAACACAGGAATGAAAATGGCCTCCTTCCTTATAACTCTTATTTTTGTTGGCATTTGCCCTTACTGACCTTACTGGGAAGTTTAGTTTAAAACGTGATTCAACTTTGTATTACAGGTGTATGCATAAAAGCCCAAACTGAGTCCTCACGGTAAAGGCTACAGTGTGGACTATACATGACTATATGTGGTTTTTTTCAGCACATTTGATTTGCATCTGCTAATCAACCTGAAATGTCACCAATTTGAATTTTTGTTAAAATTTTCCCTTAGACCACATAAAAGCTTTTAAAGCAAAGTCTTTGTTGATTGAAAAAGTAAACTCTAAGAAAAATTTAAAAAAGAGAGATCCTATAAACGTTGTTGTGCTAAGCAGGTTTTCTGTTGGTTTCCTCTCCCCAGATGACTAATGACTAATTAGCTGACTAATACCATCAGTCATATTTCATCTGGAAGAATTCAGACCACAAGATAACTCTTGTAGCCACCAGCACAACTTGAAACACTCTTTTTTCCTATGATGGTTCTTCAAGCAAGTTCTTAGGTCATTTGATTGCACAAGGAGGAGTATAAATATGAGAAATTGCAGGGTGGTAAGCTAGGTGTGTGCTTGGAGGGAAAGAAGAAGAATTTTCTGTTTTCTGAGCACTTTGTGAATGTATACAATGCATTAGAGATCAAGAGTGATTTCTACATGCCTTTCCACTGTGTAATGTACCTCTGAAGGTTGGAAGGTACCTCCTGCTCTATATATGATCTCAAGTGTCACAGTTCGTGGACACCGCCAGTCTCTCAGTTCTCTCAGTTATGTTCAAAGCCTGGTCTCCCTAAGTGCTATTTTGTGGGTCTTGCCAATATATACTTTCCAGTATTAATTTTAGCATTTAAACACATTTATCTATCCACAATCAAAGTGCTGTTGACAATACTGAAGTTTTTGTCCAGATGGTATTTGTAAAAGGAAAGGCTGAGCGAATCAATAGGATAGAGAAGGTATAAGGCACCAATTGTGCCTTTTGTTCTCGTGTACTGTAAGTTAGGGTGTCTCAAGTGATTGCTTGACTAATCGCTGATCACTAGTACAAGTTTATGAGGCTTTATTTTTTTCTCTCCTCACTGCCACTTTACCTATAGCTGAACAAAACAATAAGAAGTCTAGAAACAGCAGAAGCAAAGCATCTTGAGGCCTAACATCACAACCCTGATGTAATCCTGAAGTCCCAACCCATTTACACTTGAGTATTGGAAATGGAGTGTTACATATTGCAGATGACAAGTTGTGAACCTGCAGCAACTATCCTTGTCTGAGGAGGGTCAGAAGAATCAAGCCCTTGGCTGGGTGTGAATGCTTCAGTGAAAACTTGGTGTGCTGTGCGTTACACAGCATTGCGTGTATCCCAATGCTTCTGCTCACTACAGTGAGGGTGGAGAAAGGGTGACAAAGAAAGAGCTCATTCAGTCACAGATGGCTGAGCAGCAGTGGGAAGTATACAACAGACTTTAAGTCCAGAAAGTAGGTACTGATGTAAAATGCCTGTGCGTAGACTTGCTTGTTTGTGGGAATTTGTAAAAACATGAAATAGAAAACCTGGAAAGTGCCCAATTCTGTTCTCTGGTCTGTGCTTGCAGAAATCAAGGAAAGATTTCCCACTGAATCAGGCCAACATTGCTCGGTTTTGAAAACTCACTAGCATTTAAAAATACACACCTATCCTTGCTATTCTGAAATAGGAATAACTAGGAAGTCTTGTACTCTTCAGAGCTTCTCCTGGAGCTGCTGCATGTGGAGCTAGCAGCTCAGGATTTTGATGAACCAGGCCCTCATGAGAGGTCTTCTCCAGCTGTTGAGTATTCTATGTAGCAGATATTTTAATGTTAGTTTTTAGAATTTGTTTTGGGAGTAAATTTTTGTTTTTATCTCTGCCTTCAAAAGATCTTGAATCTGGAGCACGAGTGAAGAGTGTAGATATAGTGATTTTCACAGGGTGGAACACAACTACATTTTGATTTAGCACAGCTGCAAAGAGAAGAATTCTTAAGTTCTACCTTAAGAAAGGATTGAACAAGAATATGGAACATGCACAATGTTAATGGTTAGACTTTAAATGTGAGGCAAAGCTAGATAAACCCATGCATCAATGTTTATCATGCTTTCTACTTTAGTTTTACAATATCCTGGTTCTTGTACATAATTGCATTACAATAGGCCTTGCATTCCCCCGGCACAGAAGCCAAAGCAAGTGTGCATATCATCCTTCCTGGTGAATTCATGCCCCTTTTGTGGTTGTTTATTTCATTAGTTATTCTGCATTTATTTGCAGGTAAAAAGAAAGGAAAACTCATGCATACTTCCTGTGCTCTGGTCTCATTAGCCAGATTTCCTCAAAACTCTTGTACTCCAGAGGAGTTTTGCCAAGCAGCTCAATGAAATGCACATGATATGAATATTTATGCTGCTTTAATGATCAGATTTTGCATCCATGAATAATAAAGGTTTTAACAAGAACAGATAACAAGGTTGGCACAAAACAGTGAAGTGGTTAATATAGCAACCTCTGTGTTACAGGATTCCCCTGAGAAGAGCAGACTGAGCTATCTTGTTCCCCTCCCTCTTCCTCTAGCGCCAAAATTAGTCTGATGGGACATGTAGATCCTCCAGATAGCTTTGCAGAAAGCAGGTGTTTTATCTACAACTGGTTCTATAGCCCCCTCTTGCATGCTTGCTTTGAGAAAACCCAAGGTTTTTGACTGAAAAAGGACCTTCAACTTTTGAACACGATTTTTATTTCAGATGCTCTCCAACAGCATTTGCATTTGATCTGAACCTGCCACTTTGCTTGGTCTTTTCAGCATCAACTGGCTGACAAGTGTTTGCATGATTCAGAAATTTGGGGGGCTGCAAGTCAAAGCAGCATGGTTTTCATGAGCTGAGGTAAGAAAGGGTAATCCTCTCAACTCCCTGTGCCAGCTCAGTGATGCTGAAGGGTGATGTGTTAAGGTTTGTCTTTGGTGAGAATCAGGGAAGCTGCCAGGTCCTGAAGACCACCGACCTCATTTTACTTGCCTATATCTGCAGCTGCTGAAAGCCTGATCTCCTCAGTGTTAAAGTGGTAAGTTCATAATAGCATTGTTCATGGAGGGGACATTGAGAATTTTAGCCTCCGACATTTTTATACCCTGGTGTACTGGACATGTGGGAGGAGGTGTCAGGTGATGCACGTGTAGATAAGCAACGTCAAAGCAGCAAACTCCCACTTAGAGGATGTGCTCACCCTTTCTCTCTCAGCTTCTCCCTGTGCTGCACTGTTGACAGTCTGCCTTGTTGCCATCCCACTCAAGGCAGGTGTTGGTGGGGATCCAGGGTAAATACTCTGCATTCTGTATTTTTGCCACTTGAAGATACCAAAAACCATTTGCCTGAACTTTGATCTTTGGCCAAACCTGTCCTTCAAGGCTGATGTTCATGGCTGATAGTTAAGGTTGCCCGCCTTGTTTTACTACACATCTTGTGAAGGTCAGGCCTCAAACTGGGCCACTTATGGCAGCCTTGCCCTCAGAGCAGGAGCTAAAAGATTCTTCTGGTAAGAGCTGGCTGGAAAAGCTGCCTAGGGGTAGGTACTGCAGCCTAGATGAGTCAGGCAGATGATATTACAGATATTTGGAGGGAAAAAAGGAATTAAATAAATCTGCTTTTCTTAAAACAAGAAAAAAGGAAATAAAATTTAAAGCAAAACAGTGACTTGAAGTCACAGATAAATGTTTTTAAAAAGTTTTACTTAATTTTATTGATTTAATGGATGAAAAATAAAATAAAATAAAATAAAATAAAATAAAATAAAATAAAATAAAATAAATAAAATAAGATTTTGACCTTAAATGCAGATTAAAATAAATAACCATATTGCCATCTTCTGCACATACAGGTTTATTTGGTGTTACATCCAGCATATTGAGAAGAAAAAAAAATCCTTCAGATTTTAAACAACTAAGCAGTTTTAAAAGTATTTTTAAAACTTCCATCAAGAAGTAATAAGCTTGCTATGAAACAAGCAGATCCTTTTTTTTTTCTGTGTGTTTATACATGACACATATACATGATGCTTTTTTTGCATCCTTTCAGTAAAAACTTGTCCCGGATACCACCATCAAAGCTACTTACTTTATTTCGAACATAATTAAAACAAGAAAATTGCAAAGGAGTAAATTAAAATCTCAGGCACTACCCTAGTTCCAGCTCTCTTAGACAACAGATAACTGCCTTAAAGTGGGGTTTAATACACTAAAGAATAATAAACCTCTTCTGTTTTCAGATGTAGTCTGCTGATTGGTACCTGCTTCTGCTTCAGAAGGCTGAGTACTTTACCAAGTCTCTGTATTTCCCCTCTTCTCCTGAATAAAATGTGAGGTCTGGAGAAGTTGCTGTGGGCAAGACTAGAATGAAAACACACATCTCTGAAAACACACATCTCTGCCATGTGAAGCACCTGTTGTATTTGCAGGAGCAGGGACATATATAATCTAGGACAAGTCCTCATAATATATATCTCCCAGGATTAAATCTGTGATTGAGGAATTGGAAAATCATGGTTTTGGTAATGGAAAAAGAAAATGCAGGCTTGCAATGAAATTGGAAGGGGTGGGGGTGGGGGAGATGGGAAGCAAAATAATGTCCTAATTGGACGTCCTACAGAGAAATGAAAAAAGAGAACCATTCTTGTGATGGAGCATGAGGGTGTGGAGGTTCCCAAGAGGAATCGTCTGAAGGAGGAAGAAAACACACAGTGACTCATTAGGCAAGTAGTTTCCGTTTGGAAAAATTAGGCAAGAAACATTAGCATGCCAGATTTGGGAGCTGTTTATATCAACACAGTACACTGCTTATTGCATATACAGAATGAGTAATACCAAGTCTGGAAAGTATCATGCCACATCTAACCTCAGAATATTCACTGCTTGGCAAAAAGGGCAAGAGAAAAACAATGTAAGTGTTTGAAATCTAGCAGTAAACAGAGAGGAACTTTCTGAACTGATTACCTGGTGCTGTGCTGTGATCCCTAGCTTTTAACTTCTCATGTGTCTTCAGTTAAATTAGGAGAGAAGGTATTATATCCAGTAGAAATTCTGTCTAGAGGGCATGCTGGAACGAATCAAATTTAAGCACTGTATTTGACACAGAAACAAAATGACACACAAACAAATTTGTCAAACAAATTTGACACACAAACAAAATGTGTCTTGCTAGTAACAAATACACTCACACACCACTGTGCTGTATGTACCAAGCTGTGTAATTTACCTATCTGTGTATTTTCAGGAAATTGTTAATTCTACCAGTAAGATAGAATAAGGATAAGTAATATAATAAGGAGCAGAATTTGAATATTTTGAAACACGTTTGTTGAATGGACTGGGAGCAAGAATAGGTAGGAAACCACAGCAAAATAAAGGAAATACATTTGTCATTCCTTATGAGGAATGTCAAATATAGTCTCTCCTTTTTGCCCAGCTCCAGCAACCAGTCACTTCTTAGTAAACGAGCTGGAGAGAATTCCTGTCAGTAACATTGTGCTGCAGAGAGGTGGCCAGAGGAGATCCTGTGACAAACTTGTTTGGGTAGGGCATGAGGTGTGGAAACGAACATGGTTGAAAAGACTTTGCACAAGCAAAGCTCATATGATAGACTCTTTTTAATACAGGAAGATGAACAAGGCTGTGGCAAATTCCCTATTCATCAGTAAGATTGTTCCATGTTCCAAGGAACGCTGTAAACACACTGTGCCAAGCCTGCCTATTGAACATAGGAAAGAGAGTCCATTCTGCCCAGAAAAGTTGACTGCAACAGGATGAGGGCACACTGGGGACATGCAGGGGAAGACAGAGGCAATAGCCATTCCATGGACTGCCAAGTTTCCCGTTCATTCCAAACTGAGGTTTTCCCATATGAAGTTGGCCTGGCATTCCACATAGAAACAGGGAGACAGGAAAACCCCCTAAGACAAACATATTTTAGCATTAAGATCACAGGTTGGCATTGCTCCCTGGCTAGTTCCCAAAAAGATTTTAACATGCTATTTTTCTGCTCCTTCCCCTCTCCCACCCAGCCACCAAAGAGTTTCTTTGAAACTCTAGATACATGGTAATTATCTTTGCTTTGGCCACATTTTTGTGGTGGTGAAGGGAAGGATGGAGCATTTTGTCTAACAGGTAGATATTCCCCAAATCAGAAAATTCTCCTTGTAATACATAGCTCTCCTTGTACGATGTATGTTCAGTGAGTAGAAGACAGTCACAGCCAAAAAAAGGGCAAATAGTGTGGTCTCTTTAAATGGCTCCTAGGCACTGTCTCTTGCTGGTCCAAAGATCTAGGGTTTTTTTGGTCTTAACCAGAGTTCATTGGCCTCTCACTGATTTTGTTTACTCAGTGTGATTTCCATCAGATGGGCAGTGACCTTGTTTTCTTCTTCAAGCCTTTTCTTTAAGTATTGTTTCAAACTTAATTCTGTGCTGTCACATCACATGCAGCTTTTGCCAGCCCCATATGCTAAGAAACACAGCTGGGAGGCTAAAACCACTTGTGATGCCTCACACTCAAAAAACACTCATAACAATTCTCTCTAAAATATCCTGCCAAATGGCATCTTTGTAAATCTCCCTGTCTAACATCACAGAAGGGAGCAGACACCAGAAGCTCACTGTGCAGAAGAAGGAGCAATCACCAGTTACCCACCTGAAGCAAACAAGCAACTCAGAGTGCTTTGCAGATCTTCCCACTTCTTTTTTTACATGGCAATATAAATCCTTTTCAATGGGCTGTTAGAACTTAAAACTAGGAATAATAAGAATGGCTGCAAGGCGTAAAAAATTAACTAAGATTTTGAACAACATGGCATAATTCTACACTCTGTAGGCAGTCGATTGGGCTATTTTAAAATTAGCTGCAATTTGCATAACATATTTTACTGTTATAATTCGATTTCTGTATTTATAGCCATGACATAAGAATGTAGGATTTTTTTTTTTATTTTTCCCTTTGGCTGGAGTTCATGATGTATGTGAAAACTGAGTGTACGTCATGCACTGTTTGCTCCAAAAACATAAACCAGATGAAGAGACACTGAGATGTCTTAAGTTTCGAACACTGATATGGTAATTCCAGCCTCCAAGAACTAGTGCCACCAACTCTTTTGGTTTTTTTTTCCTCTTAACTAAACAAAGCAAACCTTTTGGAGTAGACTGATAATTTGAAATAGCCAACTATGTGCACACACTCCAGTTCTAAATTAAGGCTGGCCAGAAATCTGTTTAAACAACATGACACTTTTATTTTTCACATATTCATGCAGAAACAAAGAAGGCAGTGAATGCCAATGTCCTGCAGAAATAGTCAGCTACAAGCCCTGTAAATCACTACATGAACACACTGCTGCAACAGAACAAACAGAAGAAAAGGTCAGTTCACTGCATTTTTATTTTGGGAGGATTTAAGCTCTCTCAGCACAGATACATCTTTGCTTTCCAGTAGAATTGCCACTTAGCAACACTTTTGAACCTCACATCAGCAGAGATGGCTGGACAGGAATTGCCAGAACAAAATTCTCAGAGGCCATGTGTGGAGGCTTCAAACTCCAAAAGCTATACTGGGGAGACGTCTCAGTCTGTCAGGATTTGATACACAAGTATGTTGTAGTGAGACGGATGAAAATAATTTCTGATTGATTTGTGTGAAACTTTTACCTTGTCCAGCATAAGCCCAGGTATAAATATACATTTCAAACAAATATATTTGTTAGCAACTCTGTAGCTTGGTGTTCTTCAGCACTCTTCTGTCTGACTACCAAAAAAAAAAAATAAAAAAAAAATCAACAAACAAAAAATACCCCAAAGCAAACCCCAAACCAGCCGAACAAAAAAGTTATGGAAATATTTTTAAGAAATTCTTGGTGTGTCTCTTCTCCATATTTCTGAGAAGTAAAGTTGAGAAAATGTTAGTGACACAAATCTGAAGCTGGCAGGTTGATCTACCCAATGGCAAGAATAGATGTCAGGGTTGCTTCCTGTAAGAGCAGCAAGTCTTTCAGACTATGTCTGATAAACACAGACCTTGGCTCTCTCATCCTTCTTTGTTTGCTGTCATCTTGATCATTCGTGGGATGGAGAGACAATACAGAATGACAGCAGACAGAACAGCAGAGAGAAGCAGTGAGGATGTACATATTTCGTCAGGTTTGAATTTCAGCTCTGACAAATTAACACTGATTCCTTGGATATATTCACATGATATAGTACTGGGCTCTGTGTCATCTGGCTGAATGGGTTAATGGTAGCACTGCTGTGCTAGGGCAGCAAAAAATAAAAAATGACCTGAACAAATCTTTGCAATGTGCCCATACGTTAGGCACACTGTCCACATAGACATACTAGTGCCTAAAATTGTCCTGTCCATAGCTATATCCCTATCCTCCGTTATTATGAAGAAATGCTCTTTGTTTTCTACCATATTTTGTTATTGGAATAAGCCAGTATTGTTCTGGCAGAAAAGCCTTTGGAAATGAGTTGAACAAGGTTGCCTGCAGGTCATTATCCTGCTGTGTTAGATGATCATTTACATGTACTAAAGTATATACATTTTTGTGGAAGTAGTCAGGGAGAGGAAGCAATAGCCGCCTCTACTTTATGTTTCAGTGCTGTTTTCTTAGCTAATGAAGTATGTGGGGAGAGAAATTAAGTAATTTCTAATGTGTAATTCAAATATTGGGCCAAAGTCTGTCCTTCCTTCCTTCCTTGCTCAAAAACAAATAAAAGAAACAAAAAAACCCTAGCTCCAGACCTTTGGGCAAAAAGGAAAAAAGACAGCTATGCATCCTACCAATTTTGAACAATCCCAGCTGGGGATTAGCCAATGGATCACAGTGCAGCAGACACCAGACCTCTGTAAGGACGTGGCATTTCCTATGGTCTCATTAACTTGCTGTAAACTTCCTTGGAGTGGTATGACCAGCTGTGGTGGTTTGACACTATCTGGACACCAAGTACACACCAAAGCCACTCAATGCCCTCCTCAATGGAGGAGAGAAAAATACGACAAAAGACTCATGGGAGGAAGTCACAGCGGGGAGAGAGCTCAGTCACCAATTGCGATCAGGCAAAACAGACTCAGTGAAATTAACTGAATTCATTGCCAAAAAAATTAGAGTAAAGTAATAAGAAATAAACCCAAATCTTAAAACACCTTCCCACATCCCTTCCTTCTTCCTGGGTTTATAGCTCCCAACTACTTTATCTCCTGCCTGCCAAAGGCACAGAGAGATGGAAATGGGGGCTACAGTCCATCCATTTCCATATACATTGATGCTCCTTCCCCATGACACTATGCCTCTGCTCCAGCAGGGGGTCTCTCCCATGGGAGATGGTTCTCCATGAACTTCAACATGAGCTCTTCCCATGGGCTACAGTTCTTCAAGAGCTACTCCAATGTGGGTCCCTTCCACATGATTCAGTTCTTCAGGAATAGCCTGCTCCAGCTTAGGACCCCACAGGGTCACAAATCCTACCATGAAACCTGCTCCAGGGTGGGGTATCCACGGGCTGCAGGTGGCTCTGCTCCTTGTTAATCTCCCATGACTGCAGGGGCAAAGGGGCTTTGCCACTGACTGCACCACAGGCTGCAGGGGAATCTCAACTCTGGCACCTGGAGCACCTCCCGCCCCTTCTTCTTCCCTGACCTGGTGTCTGCAGAGCTGCTTCTCTCACATATTCTCACTTGGTTCTCCCAGCTGCTTCTTCACAGTGAAGTTTCCCCCTTCTTAAATCTGTTATCCCAGAGACACAGCTACCTACTGTCACTGACTCAGCCATGGCCAGCAGCGGTTCCACCCTGGTGGCAGCTGGGATTGGCATCAAAGGACAGGGGAAACTTGTGACAGGTTCTCACAAAAACCATCCCTGTAGGCCTCTTCTCCCCTGCTTTGACAACCTTGCCACACAAACCCAAACTGTCATCCACCCCTGCAAGGGAAAAGTATGGATATTTCAAGGCATTCTGTGACAGGGTATGGAGAGTGCTGTCCACAGGTTCCGCCTAAAGTTCCTGTCTGACCCTTGCCACTGTGGCAATGCTTATGATAAAAATTACAATTTGAATGTCTAAGAAACTTGTTATACCAAACTGCTGAGTACAGTCTGGCTCCTCTTCATTACCTTTCTCTCACATAGGACTCTGTGATTTTTTATTGTGTGCATGCTGAATGCTGAATCTATTCTCAGTATTTTCTGAAACCACCACTATGGCACCAACTGAAATGTCTATTGTTTGCCTTGGAACTGTTTCAGGTGAGGAATAGGTACAAGGGAAGGAAAACTACTTTTTTATTCAGCTCATGTTTGAAAAACTTGTCCTATAATATATGTACCTGTCCAGTGTCAGCTAGTGTGAAAATCCAAATATGAATGGTAATCTAAAATCTGCAGCTTGGTGTAAATCTATGTGCCAATGGGCTTTTGTCAATTTGCCTTGATAAATATAGGAAATTCTTCTATTTTTGTGTCTTCTGTCAGCACTATAACTCTTAGATAGTCTGAATGACCTTGGTGTTGTGAGAGACCTAGGAGAGCAATCAAGGATAAAATTCCTCAGATGTACCAGAAAAACTTAAGAATTTTTGTTGTCTCTGAGAGACAATCATACTCAGAGTGACTTCCGGCCATCACTGTATCTGAGGTAACACAGGATGAAACCCTTCCTCTGCAACTACATTCATGGACTTGTAAAATTTAGTTGTTTTAGGGGATGGAACCCTCTGTGAAATATAATACCAGGGGCATTAAACTGGCAACACAGATCAATCTTGCAGATATGAATTTTGATTTCATCTCATGACTCCTGAGCAGCCAATAGGTGCCATTAAGCCATCATTAATGCCACAACAGGTGACATTAAGCCAAACTTAACCACTTCTTCATAATTTTATGTAGAAACATGCTAACTGGGTAAGATATTCAGAAACGGGGTGGTTGGGAGTAGAAACTTGAATACAATGTGTCAATTCTGCATTGTTATGTGGGACACTCTAAAAGATCTAAGGAGGTCATGTTTAAAAGTAGAGTAATAAAATTAGTACAGTCTACCCTGCAGGGCTGACACGACCTGACTTGATGAAGCTCCACATACAGAATGGCTTTTATTTTTAGGGCACTCTATCTGGGATAACAATGACTTTGCTGATAGTGAAGCAGTGGGTATAGTTTGTCTTGATGGCTAGCACTTATTCTTGAAAAGAACAGAAGAGCATATTTAAGCTGTCAGGCCTTAGTTGTTTCATTAGGTGGTGGTACCTTTTGTACAAAAGGAGCAAGGGAGTTGCTGAAAGAAAGAATGATGAGCAGCAATTCTAGAAGGGCACATAGGTGCTGCAGGAGTTACTTCTCTTCCTTTGTTTCTTCCCAGTTCATCTCTGACAAAAGGAGAAGATTCATTTTTTAGCATAATGACTATTGTTAAAACCAGCTTGAACAATTTCCTGAGCACTGTGGTGTATATCTCCCATATTTTTAAATATAAATGAAACTAAATAGTCTTCATGCCTCTGAATCTGGCTTTTGTGTTTCAACATCTAATTTACTGATGACAAAGATGACTTGCATTTCTAAATATGTCTTTTGTCCTGTAGGATGCCAATGTCTTTTTAGAGACAAAACATTCATGTATGAATCACTTCACCTACCCTATGAAGTTTAACCACCACGGGGGTGTAAACTGTTTGACTCTGCAAAGCAAAACAAGAAATCATCTTGAACTAGAAAGTGAAGAACATTAATCATATTAAAATGAAATTATTACAGAGCATCCATACATCTGAAAGCCCTCATAACATAGCCTGTAATTGGGTAGTGGCACCAGTGTTGACCATCAAAGGTCTGAATTTACATGCTGTCTGAAAGGACAGCTTTGGTGTATACTTGTGCTGCAAGAAGTACATGTTTTCCCCTTCCTTGCTGGAAAGTATCCTGAGACAGAGAGAGTTGATGGAAATTTTTCCTATTGTAAAATAGAGAAACACAGCTAACTTCCCACTTACACAGACCCAGGAACCTCTCCAACAAAGAGCTGGTTATGTTTCATTACAAAATCCAGTCCCAAAGGTAGGTGGTTTTTCTCAGTCATATTATTCCTCCCCACCTCGAGTTCTTTCCTCAGATACGAAGGGTAGAATGTGATTAATGTCTACTTAACTCCCGCACTTGCTACTCTGGAGAAACTGAAGGAGGACTTTTCACAGTTTTCCTCCTTTATCCTCTGGAGAGAGGCTGTCAGTAGCTTGGCTCTTTCTCCTGTGTGGGCTGTGCTTCTCTGCCTTTTAAGATGAGTTAGCTGATTTGCTTTGCATTCCATTTTTTAATTAGTTCTTTTTAAGTAGAGAGGCATTTTCTTAGTCCATTTTCATTCTTTTCTTCATGCATGCAAACGTACTAACAGCTGAGTTATACAAGACAGAGAGACCCTGGGTCTGATTCTCATCTAAAATGAAGATTTGAGCACATTGTTTTGACAGTGTAAATGGGTTAAAACCATCCCTAGCTCTTATCCTGCTCATGACAGAGTACTGGAAAAAGCCTGATTGTAGACAAGAGTTTGGCTTTCTGGTACTTGAAGAATAATTTTAAAATCAGCTGTTTCTTCAGTGTGGTGTGTCTCCAGCCTGCTTTCAGTAATGAGTCTCCAAGTAGAGAAAAGGAGAAGGAAAGGGAGAGGAAAGTTCTCCAGTTTGTTCTTCATCTGCTTTGGAGAGGACCTAGAAGAGCAGAGTTCAAGAGAGAAGGAGGAACCCTTCAGTTTTCCACCAAATACCCACTTCTAACAGACTCAAACTCAGGACGTCTATTGATTTTAGTTCAGTCCTCACAATTTAAAATCATGAATGGTCTGAACAGAGCAAGGAGAAGAGGGATATCCTAGAGGAGATTGGTCAAATGACATGAGAATTCTTTTGAAATCTTCCTCTGCGAGTGCTGTGCCTGAAAACGGGAATGTTTAGAAAGCTGCTGCAGAGATCAAAGTAAAAATGGGAAAGACTACTGCAGAGAAAGAAACGTGTTCATATACTACAGTGGGATTATCTGTTCCATTTGCATTTACAGTGAAAGAGCATAGGAAAAGAGGGTGACTTGCAAGAAGAGTCCCTAAATTAGTAATACAAGGTACTGGGCAGGGTTAGCTTTCTCTAATGAGCTTGCTACATACAAAAGCTGATGTTAGTACTTTATAGCTCCCTCCACCCATTCGTTCAAGCCACTAATTTTTGCTTTGATGTTAAATTGCAGTTTCTGCCAGGTGATTCACAATGATTCATTGTGTTGCCTAGATCAGTGTGATGCTTACTAAGTAATTTAAAATCTTCACAGTTGTTTAGATCTACATTTTAAATGCTTGAAGTATTGCAGCTTATTAAGGTCTTAGGTTTCTGTCTATTTAGCCAGGTGTGAGCATTATTTGGTAGTGAGATTACTCTTAGTTATCAAAATGGTTCATGTTGTGCCGTGATTAGGAAATGCTGTTGCTACATATCCTACATAGTTAGTGTGTGAATCAATGCATAGGTAGTCCTAAGAAGCTGATAAATATGCAAATCCTTTCAAGTTCAAGTACTGGACAAGGTGGAGAGTGTGGTGAGAACTTGATATATATCAGATTAAGCATTTTTGTTCTTGTGTTCTCTCCTTTTCAGAAACAAATCAGAACACATTCTGCTCCATTTACTTTCATTTTGAATAGCTACAATTTTTGGGTTGAAAACTATTTGGTCTTGGACTCACTCTACTTCTGTTTTGTGCTCTGAATTCTTAAGGGTTCGTTTCAGAGATTTCTGATTATGTTCCTGTGCATTAGGTCCTACTGTCCTTGTATCCTTTTCTTAGGACATGTATGTAGCATGGGATTGATGTCCAGATTAAAATATCTGAGTTTAGCTGTCAGCAACAGCTTTTAAACAGTAGACCTAATACAGGTGCCTACTCTAAAGTCCATGGGGCTTTCCAGATTCTGTTGACCAGATTCTCATTGACTATAATGGGATTTTGGACAGCAAGACTTCTGCATAGCTGTGACTCACAATATTTATCACTTAATGGTTTGTGGTTTTGAGCAAAATTGCATTCTTAGGTGAACAAAGTTGAAGGTTTGGGGGTTGATTTTGTTGAATTGCATATTTAGATGCCCTTAAAGTATCTAAGACATCTGCCTGAAGTGGTAGATGCCACACATGAGGAGGCCTGCAGCCTTCTGGAGAGACAGATGGAGGCCAAGTGGGATACAGCATCACATCTGACGTGGCACCAGATGTCTAAGGGATGGGAACTGAGTCAGGGCCTTGGAGCCCATTCAAATAGCATCACTCAGCTGGCACTCCTCCTAGAACTAAACACCCTTGGTCTTCAATTTACACCCTTTTTAAAAAATTAATCCAATGGTTGCTATAATGACATCATTATTATTTTAGAAATCTTTATTCTAAGACTAAAGGTGGTTGAGACGGTGAAGCATTTTGCTGAGGACATTGCACAGACAATACTTCTTGAACTGAAAGTACTTCACTTGGACGTTGGCAATTCCTGAGCAGAGCATAACTCACAGCTGAATCGCCTGATGGAACCTGTCAAAATTTGATGGCAAAAGACTAAACAGATAGCTAATGAGCAATCAGCCTTGAGCCTTACCTAGAGATGCAAACCATTTAGCAAGAATTTATTATTGGGCAAAGTGAAATCACAGAAACATGTGAACTACTACAAGTAAGGTTTTTTTCCCTTGTGACTTGTTATAATAATAATAATGTTTTTCTTGGTGCACTCTCCCTCATACATATAATAAAATATATGTGCACAGGAGTAAATGGGTTTTAATCACTCTCCACCCAAGTCAAGGGCACATGACATTGCACATGACACCATTCCACCATGATGCAATGGGCCCTTCTTTCTTACATCTGGGTTGCAACTGCCTTTCTAAAGGGTGTAAACCCTGCCAGACTGATCCCAGACAGTTTAAACAAAGTTGTTAGCTTTATGACCAAGATGCTTAACAAGATTAGGCTGTTGTGAGAGACAGAGCCTTAACCCTTTCCAGAATAGAAAGGTCCTTTTCCTTTTCTATTCAGAGGGTCTCCTTAACAGAGACTTAACCCTTTCCAAAAAGGGTTAAGTCATCATAGTTTGGGGTTGGCAGCCTGTCCGGGAGCTACTCCACTGGGACTTCTCCCCTCATGAAACTATTCTGTAGTCAGTTTTCTCTTGTGAATTTCTCCTAATTTACAGCTCCTTATATGTTGCTCTTAAGCAACTGTCATCTTTGTTCACTTCCTCACTTTCCATTTATCATACCTTTTCTTTCCTGTGTAGTCCATTAGTCTTTTTGTCACTCTTAACTGCTTCAACATAAACATGCTGCAGCAGAAAAAAGTACTACAGCAATTTTGCATGTTCAAAAGACTTGAGATGTTAATTTTTCTAGTTTCTCTATGTTCTTTATATCTGATGTCCATCTCACCTATTTTTAAAGCATCATCTTTTGGGCTTCATAGCAACTAAATTTAACTCAGATGATTTTCATAACCTTGACAGATATGCATTGTTTAATGTGTACTTAGTGTTGTCTTTACTGTGACAGCTTCATTCTACTTTTAAAGCAAATTTGAAAACAACAGGAGGACATAAAATTTCAAAATTAATCACAAAGATCAATAAGAACTCGGTATTTTAAATACATGAAGACATATCAATGAAGCTAGAAAGTACATAATGGCAAATATGAAGGAAAACAGTTTGAGTGACAGTTACCAGAAGCGTTGTGATTTTTAGAAGCAACAAATAACTGCGGAACTTAAATTTTATAAAGTTAATTACATTGCGGAGATGATCTGATACCTCAACAACTGTTTATATATGCAGAAGAGAATTGCTGTACATCTTTCCTTTCCTTCTTTGAAGTCAGCAGAAGATAACAGTCGAAAGCGAAGGAAGGAAGGAAGGAAGGAAGGAAGGAAGGAAGGAAGGAAGGAAGGAAGGAAGGAAGGAAGGAAGGAAGGAAGGACGAACTGCTCTGAGCTTCTTAAAAGTTTGGAGGAGATAGCTTGTTGCAATACAATTTTTCTTGTGGTTGCTTAATATGTGTCTGTACATGCATAATATATACATACTTTTCTAATCACACAGTGTGCTGAAGTCATACACTATTAAACGGCAAATGGTTAGAGTTGAACATAACGAAGACTGTTGCTTAACTATAAGTATAAATTACTGTGTTCAATGCACTTTTAAAGTCATCGAAATCTCAAAATCATCAAAGACACAATTGCTGATTTGATAAATTTTATGAAGCGTGGTTTGGACTAGAATTTTCAATGGAATTTAGAAGTAAACAACTATACAACTTAGTGCAGGATTCTGGAGGTGTAAGAAATCTATGATTTTTTTTGTCAATTGATTTATTGATCCTCTTAATTAGTGTATTTTTTCTGGTTCTATGAGGTGTCTATATTATGAGATAGCTATATTATATAGAGGTATACTTTCTCATTTTGTAAAAGAAATTTGAAGGAAAATGTCGTATTTCCTCTAGATCTGGGATACTAGGAAATGAGGGGCAGGGGGCACATTTTATGGCATGCAGAGAAATGCAAGACAGAGAGAAAATGGATTCTGGGATCATTTACATGCTCCCTCTCTGCCTTACATGGCAGTGAGTGCTTGCCTTTTTCCCACCCTTGTGGTATCACTATCTGTCTTGAAGCATCCAGCAGGACTCCAAGACTGAATAACTAAAGTTAATGGCTGTGTCTTTTCATATTATCTTAAGATGGACTTGCCGAAGCTAATAGCCACATACTTTTTTCCCCCTCTCTATTTGGTCATAGTTTTCTATATCTGTTCATTTAATATTTCCTGTGGGCAAGCTACTTTTGGTTTACCCGACACTTTGACTCCAGAAGATTAAAATTTTAAAAGCTTAATGCTGCAAAAAGACTTTTCAGCCAGTATATGTTGTGCATTGCTCTTTTGTTTTAGTCCAGATTTCATACCATCTCTCTTGTCAGATCAAACTAGTCTGAAAATAACTGGATGGTTATGAATCAAGATTCATTGCCGTTTCGGTCTGTAAAGCTTTGGCTGAAGGACTGAAACCACAACATACCAAATTGAAACCCTTCCCTAGGTCCTGAGCAAATAAAATTCATAGTTACCTGAGTGGATTTTTGTCTTAATGAGAATCACATCAAGATCTTGAGATTTGGCTCTGCATCAATTCAAAGAATTACAGCTACCATTAATGAAGTTCCTGGCTGTATAAGTTTAATTATTTTGTGACATCCAGTTGCCTCTGTCTCCCAATGACTCAAAGGGGGAAAGAATAACCTGCTCTCTCAGTACTAAAATACTGCAAATATAAGTTAATTTCCTGAAAGATCTATTTTCAATTGTGAAGAGAAATGATAAGTTGAGAATTCAAATGCACCTAGCAGAAGAGCTATTGAAACACACCTGCAAAATAAAGGCTAAGCAAGTAAACTGCAATAATAAAAGCAATGTTATACTGAGAAAGCATATTGATTCTAATCGTAGTTCTTCCTCAAGAAGAAGATTGAGAAAACTCAATAGCAAAATTTTGTTTTCTTCTCTGTTCATAGATGCTTTTTTAATGTTATCTTTCTAGCAGTAAATGAAAATTGAAAAACATGCTTGAAATATTTGCTGTGTAAGTAATTCTGTAAGCTACCAACCAATGTAGAAACATTCAGCTGTGAGACACCCTCTCAGGAGCCTATCACGTGGATGTGACATTCATCTCCACAACAGCTTAGATGAACTTGAGATTTTTTCCTTGATCCTTAAAATTAAATAAATTAGGTTGAAATAATGCAAAAACACACCAAAAACCTAACAAGAAACAGTCGAAGATAAAAGATCTGACTGGCCCATGCTAGGTACTTTCTTTTATCAGCTTTATTCTTTGCATTTAGGCAAATACTTCTCACATGTATTGACCAAAGAAGATCCAATGTTTTCAGAAGAAAGGTAAGCAAATAGATACAAAATGTGGTGCTTGATTGGCTTCTTCCATGCTATGTTGCAGAGATGTGCTTTTAGTGTGCTGTTGCTAAACCTAAAACTGTCTTAAGATTGCAAATAAGATAAAAAAAAAAAATAAAAAAAAAGAAAAAGTGTGTAGATCACAAGCACAATTCCACACCAAAAAAGCTGCCAAAATATGATGTGCCCCAGGTTTCAAACAAGGCTCTGGGGCGAGAATGTCGTTGATGGTATAGTCCTGTTTTCTGGAATAGTCTAATGTCTAGCCTCAGGTAGACCCTGTTTTTTCTTCCCTGAAAAAAACCCCTGGTTTTCTTCCCTTCCTATCTACTCATGCACCCTAAATTCTTTAGTATTCTAATATCATCACTCCTTTTGAAAGATTCTTGTGGTTGAGTGTTTAAGTGCACTAAGAGTTGAATGGTATTTAAATGTTATAATGATTCCTTAAAATTAGATTTACTCTTTTTAATCAAAGATGCAAAACAGTATTTCTAGTTCTCAATGAAGCTTCTGTTGAGACAAAACCAGTGCAAAACCAACTGAATCTGCTTTTACACATCAGAATAGTTCTTATAATTTCCTAATGTCCTTCTTGGTGAACAATTATTTTTAGAAATGGTTACATACACCTACATACACACACTTCCTATCAGAATTTTCAGCTAAGAAGGATGTCAGCCTAGCAGCAATGCTGCTGTGCACCATGAAGAGAATGAACTTTGAGGAGGCAAAGGCAGTGGGAATACAAGCAAGGAGAACAGCAAAAACTTGGAACTTCTGAGAAACTTGGAGCTACTTCCAGCCACTGTGTTTGCGAGATCCAGCACCTGTCCTGTGAAGCCATCTAAAGCAGGATATTGGAACACAGAATTCTTGTTTCTTTTAGCAGCTCTTTTAGAGCTGCTATGGACTCAGTAAAGATCTTTTTCCTAAAACATTCATTTATCTAAAATGAATTTGTCAGTTTCAGAAACCAGTTTCCAGCTAGCTCCAGATGAAAAATAATCTTGTTTTGATTTATGTATTTAATATTTCACACTGAAAATGTAAAACTTCATCAGTAATTTTATAGTGACTGAGATCAGAAAATATAAGGGTAATTTATTATATTTATTATTTTGCTTTATAGAACAATAAATCAACATTATTGAAAATTAAATGTACGTTAGACTGTAAGGAACTTTTGATGTATAATAATGTTTTACCTATGACCTTTGAAGATATGATGATAATCTGAATTATTCATGTAAACCTTAGATTTTCTTTTGACTTAATCAAATTAATAAAAGAATTTCATTTCTAAAACCTATTAATGCTCTGCAGGAAGAAAGCAACAGTAATGAATTTATCTTCAGAAGGCTTTTTTGGGTTTTGCTTTGTATAGGACTGGAAGCAAACAAAGGAAAATGCAGTAATCCTAGAGCTTCTATACTTTTCTTTGTAGTAGAACCTGATCATAGTTTAGGATCTGAGACTGGTCTTGTTATGAGCTCCATAACTTAGGAACTATTTCAGTTGTAAAAATTGATCTGGACAGAAACTACAACAAAGGTGTCAGACCAAAAGCAAATTTTAAAATTGATTATTAAAAACTCACATTCATTTACAAATGACAATATCTATTTACTAGAGTAGCTTGGTTGTTGCAAGGGTTCTTTTTCCTCCCTTTTAAGTATATTTTTTTAAACTTTTTAAATTGTGGGAATGTTTTACTGTCAGTGAAAAAGTGATCTGAGCTACAAAACTAGCTCACCCTGTGCTGCCCCAGATTTAGGTACAATACTGCAAAAATGTTTTCAAACCTTTCCTGTAGCACTCGTGCTGTTCCAGTGATAAGTTTTGTATACTTGTCCTGTTATTTTTCTTACCTTTGCACCCTACACTGAAGCCAGATCAAATTTGCAGCTCCTAAGATGAACCTTTATAAGATTCTGCAGATATAATCTAGCTGTAGAACATTCTTACCTGCATCATGTATCATCCTGAAAAAAAAAAAAAGAAAAATATATGTCCAGGAGTACAACACATGACATTTTAACCCTATTTTAATGTTCAAAGGATGGTCTGTATTTGGGTATTATCTATTTTTAAAATGACTAAAATAATGAAAATTGTCATGTGTATTGTTACAAGCAAGATTTCTAAAAATATGGGTCTCCTGTTAAATTTCAAAATTTACATGAGGATCCATATTTACCTAAATATGAGAGCTATTAGACATTCAGATACTTATTAAAACAGCCTATTTAGATGCTTGAACATAGATTTAAGAAGATATCCTGGGACTGTGAAAATCAATGGGAATTTGTCATAGATTTTAGCAGATCTGGGATTTTTTTCTTGGTCCTCAAGAACCAGAATTGAAAAGTACTTAGCAGCTAAAAACGCAGACAGACAGTAAGATTTTCTGCTGCTTATATCCATGTAGTATCAAGGGGAAATGAATTCCCATGCACTTTTGAAAATCTTACCCCATCTCTATCTACAGTATCAAAAATCTCAGTGTTGTGAATAAGTCTGTGCAGCTAATTGTCTTATTGATAACATGATTATGGAAATTTAAGTAATGACCATTTCTTTAAAAAAAACTTAAAATTTGTTTGTGTAGAATATGAAATAAGTCATCATAAGAAGGGTTTCTCCTATTACCCATGATAAGAAGATGAGCAGAGGCTGGGTAGACTCACTCAGAGAAAAGCCTGTGAGGTGTCTCCTCCATGCTGCATGGAAGGGATGCTGCCACAGGATGGACGTATACCCAGAAGGGACACACATCCCTCTCTCACAGTGGCAGGATTTGCCTGTGAGGGACATCTGCCCCGGATGAGTGATATTTGTACACCACCTTTTACACTGAGCAGGAGTTCGTGCAGCCTGGTGAAGCAGAGGCCCCCAGGGTAAACGGCACATCTGAACTAACCTGATGCTTCAGCCACAGCTGGGGAGCACCGCAGGCTGGGCAAGTGGTCTGGACCAGCAGCTGCAAAATGCACTGGCATGTGGAGATTGCACTAAATGGTGTGCTGGGACCTCTGCCTTTGCTCTCATAATATATTTGGGACTTGAGCTGTTTTTCATTAGAGCATGGGGGAAACCCCTTCTGGATCTTGGCCAGGATGCAGTTTGATACACTTTTGTTGTGATTTGAGCTTTCTGCTTTAGTCAGGTTGGGGCACATTGTTTTGTTACTGGGATTTTGTGGACAAATGCCCTTTAATAGTCTCTCTTCTTGAGTGTGTTGTTTTTTCTTCCCTTCAGAAGGCAGTAGCACCTATTTGTGTGGGGCAATTTAGCCCCAAACCATTCCTGGTACTCCTAGAAGTAATGTGCCAGAATCCAAAAGAGAACAATGTTCCCTACCCTTAGAGCCTGGTCTACAGTTTCAGGGTTTCTAAACTGCAGTGCGAACTTAGTGTTGTGGCTCCACAAAGAAAACTGGACTGAGCAAGGAATAGGTTCTCCAAATGCTTTCCTATGCCCTAATTGGCTTCAGTGGAAGAGAAATTGTTCCTCAGAGGTGATTTGTCAGCTGTCCTTCATCACATCATCAGTTGTACTCAAATGGAAGGTTCCTTTTGTGAAAAAATCCTTACTGCAATATCTTAGCCAATAATTAAAGTTGCATTTCTGAAAATTTTCCACTAGTTGCAACATGTTTTGTAGTTTTAAGTGACTTATTTAAACTTCTGATTTTGGTATGGCTTCTGGAAAGCATATGGAAATTGATTCCCAGTCTTTCCAGTAATTTAGAAACATTGTTGAACACTAGCTCAGATTATAGGGAGTACTGGCAGAAGGATAATATATTTAATATATTGAATATATTCAATATATGTATGCTGCTTTCAATGCAAACTAGAAAAATAATATATCTTTTAGGCTAACCATTAAATTTCTTTTTATATAAATCATGTTTCTAATACTTGAAAGAGTTTTTATAAGAGAAGGTTATGTGGAGACCTCATAGCAACCTTCCAGTATCTGAAAGGGAGCCTAGAGGGAAACTGAAAGAGAAATTGGGAAATAGGGAGAGGAAAAGGAGGAAGCAAGGAAGGGAACCCTTCACTGGGAACTGTAGTGATACAACAAGGAATAATGGGTACATATTGAATGAGGGGAGAAATATACTAGCTATTAGAAAGAAATTTTTTACTTTCAGGGTGGTGAGACAGTAACAGGTTGCTCAGAGAGGCTGGGGATGCCCCATCCCTGGTAGTGTTCAAAGACAGGTAGGATAAAGCCTTGAGCAATCTGGTCTGGTGGGAGGTGTCCCTGCACATGGTGGAGGGGTTGAGACTAGATGATATTTAAAGCCCATTCCAACCCCTATGATTTCTGTGTAAAAAAAAACAAACCGAAAACCCATTCATATTACTATATTTAGACCACCTGTGTCATCCATCTCTCAACTGTCATATAAAGTCTTGAAATGGGAACACTGATGAGCAGAATTTAGTCTAGGATTGCTGTGAAATGGGCAAAACTGAGTGCTGAAAAGGTACAATGTGTAAGGTTCAGTCTCTGCTAGAAGAACACATGGTTCTAGGGTCAAACCATCTGGCTTTGTCCCTTCTGATTTTTTCCTTCTAGTTATAGATGGTGCCCTGCATACTGACTCAACTGAGTTGTCTCTGACGGACAACACTTCCATTTCCTCTCATTCCTACCTCTGCTGTCAGCACAAGTGAAGCAGGAAAGAGTCCATGCTTAAGAAGGATTATCTCCCCTTTCCTGGCAATGTGCTTCCTAAACAACTTTTTTTGCATTTTTCATTCTTCACTATTTAGTGTCATCTTAGTTGTAATGTCTTTCAACTACTTCTGATGCAGTAAATAACAAGTTACTCCTGTTTTTCTTTGTCTTTCTTGCAGCTTGCTAGGCTCCTGAGCATCAACCATGCTGCTGAGCCTGTCATTTGGTTCAAACTCTGAAATATTTGGGCAAAATAATTGGGGGAAGCCAAGTCTGAAAGGGTCAGAAAAAATTACAAGATTGAGACACCACTCAATGTCCCCTGAAGGTTACAAATTCGGCACAGGAAAAGAAATACTTCCCCTGTCTTGCAGTTAGCTCTCATTAGCACAGGCTATTGTTGGCACTTAGAAATCATAGACAATTTGGGATTAAACAACTAAATTGATATGGATATGGACCAAAATTCAAAATCTGGGAAGTTTTACATTAACAGAAAACCTTCTACTTCAGTGTTTGTCTTTGGGTATTAAGGGTAGAATAAAGTTGCTGGGAGAGGGTGAAGTAGATATTGTGTCATGGGCAGAGATATTCTAACCTCAGAAACTTCTGATGCTGGCCACTTGTAGACAAAATACTGGGGTAGATGGACCACATTTCTATGTTTTATGTGAGTGTTCCAAGGTTATTGTGATATGATAGATGAAAATTTGATTAAATGCAGCTGTATCTAAATAATTACATCTTTTTCATGCTGTTCTTTGAACAATGTTTTTCTCCTTTTTCTTCCTCCAAACACAATAAAAAAAATTAAAACATTTTGGTTCACCATTACAAGCAAGTCACTGTTCATTTGAAATAATTGTGTGTTAGTGCTATAGCCTGAAGTAAGATCATGGGTGGAGTGCCCCCTGCTTACTGTAATAATAGTATTATCATAGGAGTAATGTCATAGAATATGATCCTATCAAAGAGTTGTAGACAATTTTTCTACGTGTTCCAAAGCTGATTCTTTGCCTTTCACCCCCCCTCAAAACCAGGTGATTGGATGATGTTCTGAATGGCTTCTAGAATAAAGTCAGCATTTTTAAAGTGAGAGCATTTCACACTTTCATTCTGCAGGGGAAAAAAAAAAAAAGCCCTACATTTCTTTAAAACACTTGATGAAGCAGAAAGTGAGGAAACTCCTAATTACCTCTCTCAGCTAGTCCAAGCATGCTTTGGTATTTCAGTATGCAGATTGCATTAACCACGGTTCCAGGATTTCAGATGACATGGAGGGATTCTCAAGCTCTTTGTGTGTACACGTTTACAAGCAAGTAATGAGTACCTTTGTTGTGGTTTCATGCCCTTATACAGCAAGGAAAATATTTTCAAGTACACATTGAAATAGAGTGACTAGTAAAAACTGCCAGTGGCTTATTTGTATCATTTTACCCACAGAATAGTCTTTGCCTAGCTCCTTTGTTTTTAATGGAGGTGAAGGAGCAATAAGGTTTGCATGACTGTGCTGCATTAAGGCTCACAGAAGAAGAAATTCCAAGCTGGTTAGGGAGGCTGAGGTTGTGCTGTAAGTCTTGCTCACTGAGGCTCCTGAAATACTACTGGGGAGAGTACTGGTGACAGTGCCCTCCAATCACATGACTGGTCTTCTGACAGAAGTTTTCCCTGCTCTGTGTTGACCTGTGCCAGCTACCCAAATATGCAATGTAAATGAATGGAGAATGTAATTCCTGATCTCAGGCTTTACCCCAGGTTATGGAGTTCAGATGAGACAGAGAACTTCCTACTAACTTTCTGCACCAGCTAATTTTAACTCCTTAAATATCTGAAGAGGAAAATTCACACACATTTCTCAAGAAACAGGCTGTGTTTTTGACTGAAACTCCAGAGTAAACTAGTCATGAGAAATGCCACTGAGAGAGCAATATGAAGAAGGGAAGTCTGACTGCAGCCTAGGTGAGATATGTAGGGATTGAAGTAATTTCCTAGCCAATAACTTTATATTTGTACTATCAACTACTCCATTTATTTTTTCTTTATTTATGCCACAATCCCATTGCAGAGGGACAATGAAATCTTTATTTTGGATTGACTGGTGCAAGGGAAGCATGAAAGAGCATCTAAAAATGCTCTTCACTAGAGCCTCATGACAGAAAACAGAGGCTCCTACTGCTCCCCTGCAGGCTCCCTGTTGGAAGAGCATTAGGAGGAAATCTTTTCACTGGAATATATCTGATGCAGAGCAGTGCATCTTACCACATATTAGGTGGATTTTGCTGAATTTGGCCTGCTGCATCAATATAAATATCTTTTGGCCTTTGTATGAATCACATAGATATAGGTTAGCTGGTCTGGAACACCTGTCTCTCCCTCAGAGATATGTATCTTTTTTTAAGGAAAATGGTAAAGCATGGATAAATTTATCTTGAACTGTGAGGGTCAGTGCTCTACCACAAACCAATACCAAGAAGAAAAAACGTGATTGATCCCCTATCATGTAAAATACTGGACAACGACTTCTTTCAAGATAATCTGACTCATATGGTGTTGAACTTTCAGGACTGATCTTCAGCTGTCAGGGTGGTGAGGCACTGGCACAAGCTGCCTAGAGAAGTGGATGCCACATCCCTGGAAGTGGGTTGCATGGAGCTCTAGTAGAAGTTGACCCTGTCCATACTGGAGGTTTGGACCTAGATGAGTTTTCAGGTCCCTTTCAACCCAAACCATCCTATGATTCCATGATTCAATCGCCTGTCATCACAGTCAGCCCATGGTGATTTAAGCCAGAGCATCAGGTCGTGGTCTGTATCATTTAGCCAGTAAACAAGTGATACCTAACCATCTTTCCTAAGAAATCGATGGATTTAGAAAAGGGCAGACTACACTGGCAGCTCTTAGAAGAGTGTTGCTAAGACAGACAGAGATGGTTTGCTAACATAGAGCTTCAGTAAAGAAACATGCAATGTTATGGATTGAAATCCAAGCATAATATACTTGACTAGAGCTTTTGTAAATTTCACTACTGTTTCGTTTCACTATAACCTTAGGAGGTCACACACAAAATGCTTTTTAAGGACACTGTTCCTTAAGGGAACAAAGAGAAAGTTTTCTACTTTGACCTGATGCTCTGTTTCCAGAGGGGTATAGTGTCATCCGAGCTGCCAGATTAAATTACTGATAATCCATTAATATTATTAAGTAAGTAAACAAACACCTCATGTAAAAATCCTGATTGTGTTTATTGTCTCCAGGGCTCAGTAAACCAGGTTTGTTTACATCATGTACAAAAAAATTTGGTCAATAAGGAAACTGCTAAATAATTACTTAGGAACAAGTAACGCGTCAAGTTGTTTGTAATTCGAAACCATGCTCTTTTACTTACTTACAGAATTAGTACCAAGAAAGACAGGCAGATCAGGAGAATGGGTGCCTGTCACTAGCTGTAACAAAGATGCTGCCAGAAAAGATTCACATTTGTGAAACTTGTTCATGTAGGGCAAAGTGCTGGTTTTCTGTCTGATAATGCATATTCTTCCTTTTCCTTTGTACCCTTGAAATTTTTTTCCTATTTATTTATTTATTTATTTATTTACAAATTTGAGCCTTACAGATGGCTGCAGTGGGCTGGCAAAGGCAGATACCATCATGCAGCCTGTACAACTCAGTGTTGTTAAAGAAGAAGGAGTAAGGAGGAGT
The DNA here is from genome assembly GCA_017589585.1 of Phylloscopus whistleri. NCBI lineage: Eukaryota > Metazoa > Chordata > Aves > Passeriformes > Phylloscopidae > Phylloscopus > Phylloscopus whistleri. The sequence continues at coordinate 1,306,506 of JADMLD010001013.1, forward strand.
CATTCTGTTTTTCTTCCATTTAGATTCGTTGCATGTTTACCAGGGTGAAAAGATTAGTGCCTTGGAGATCATTTGCTTTCATAAGCTTTAAACTAGAGTAGAAAAAGTTTCATGTCTTGATTCTTTTCCAACAGCGCTCTTTCTTCTCAGCAAGGCACATGGGAGCAAGCTGAGACATATTGATTGCCAGCAGACTCTTCCAACAAAATTGCCTTGTCTGAATCAGTTTAACTGGGTGGGAAGAGATACTTCTGCCAGTTTTTTACTATCATCTCTCCTAGCACATGGTGAAACACCCAGGGCATTTCTCAGGGTTTTATAATCAAGACAAAATGCTCCAGATTTCTTTATTCAAATAATGTCAAAACTCTAGCCCAAATGTAGCCATACTTCAGGTAGCTTGTAGACTTTTTGTGTTTTATACAGACTTGCTGTGAAATATTGATTCTCTTCATGTTTCATGGAGGGAAAAAAGATTTTAAAACAGTCGGGAAATAGGAGCTTTTGGATTCATATTGTCCTTATTTAAATCTTATGTGAAGACTAAGTAATGATGTCTAAATCTTTGCACTCCTGAAAAAATACTTCTGGAGGTATGTGTGTCTGATAGCAAAGAAGAAAACCCCAACAAGCACAAATAATTAAAAAATATCTGATCTACACAAAGCTAATTCCATCCAGAATACACTGTCTCAGAGCAGCAAACTGGAAACTAACTAAATTTAACGAGATTGCTCTCTCTAAACAACAGTGTCAGAAGATTACCAGAATGATTTTCATTATGATTGTTTTAAAGTAACAGTCAGTAATGAAGATTTATTTATTGTTTTGGAAAAAAAAAATGTGGAGGTACTTAAAGTACAATAAGAGGAATCCTCCTGGTTTAGTAAAAAAAATCCAATTTCCAATTTACAAGTGGATTAACAACCAGTCTGAAGGTCAGATATTTTGCCTTAGCAAGGTTACCTGATCACCTCTGAGGAAATTAGTGCTTTTGGCACTGTGTAATAAGTCAAGTTCTTCTTATTGAAGGCAAAATTAAAATTTCCTTCAAACCACCTTGTCCACTGCATTTAAATGCTCAATGATAAAACTAATTTGTTTTTTGTTCTACTGTGGCAGAGAGAAAACCCAAAAACAAGGGATCTGGAGCAAGGACCAACCTTATAAAAGCAAACCAATGCAGAGTGCTCCTCATTAGACTGTTTGGTCTTGACAGCAGGGATATAGGAGTTTCCAAGTCCTGATTACAATTTCACCACTGACTTGTTCGGTGTTGTGGGCAAATCCTTCCTGTCTCCTGCTCCTTGTGCCTTTCTAGAATAGCAATAACAATGTCTAACTGCCCTTCAGTAATGTTAAGCAGATTAATTAAATGCCTTGTTAAGTTGTCACCATTACTCAATCCAAACAGTTCTTTCCTGTATCAACATTCCCTATTGTTATCATGGGTAATGTAATGGTTTGCTCTCGCAATTAAGGGATGATATTATGTGTAAAGAGAAGTTTTATTGATGTATAGTTGTGTTATTGTGATTTGTTGTTTGGATGTTCTCTGTTCTCTCCACAGTCCCCTTTCCCCCCGTATGGTTGCCAAGGGATGGCCTTGGTAATCAGAACATGTAGAGGGAGGGTTGTACCTGTGCCCCTTGCATGGGGCACCTGGGGGAGGGCAGGTTTGTTACTGGGAGGCGTGGCATGGCAACACCTGACCTCCAGTCAGGTTGCAAGAAAGCAGCCTCCACCAATGGACGGTGAAGAAGAGTTGATTGGCAGACTTTGGGAGGGGCCAAGGTTGCCTGGTGCAACCCCCAAGGGTATAAAAGGTGAAGCAGTCGTTTTGTAAACGAGCTTGTGGCTGCTGGGTCACCTACTCCCAGCACTGCCCTTTTTCCTTATTCAGTCCTTCGTTGTATTTTGTTAAGGTTTTTAATAAACCTTTGAATTTTTAAAAAGTGAGCATCGTTTCTCATGCTATTCACTATGAGATTGAGTCCTGAAGAAGTGCATTGAAAAAATCATTGATCTCTATGATCTGTTATAAACCATCTGGTGGCTTCTGACAGGGATGTAGGATGTCTGTCTCCTACTTTCTAGAGGCAAAAAAAGGAAAGAGAGTGTTGTAGAAATTAATGAGTATTTTTTTTCCTCCTTCTATAGTAATGATGAAGCATCTTTTTCTATGAGGAAATTAATGAGCCACACATGGCTCAAAGCCAGAATCCAAGCAGTGTGATAATTCTGTTCTGTTCCTTATTTGCTTTTTACTGCACTCTGGTTTAAATGTGATCATGGGAGAATTTCCACAACTTACCAGGTCGAAGAGTGTTGACTTTTTTTTTTGTCTGGTATGTAGTTTAGCTTCTTTGTTACTGCAGAAAACCCAAAATTAGCCTAGTGTGCAAAGACTGTTCCAGAAGCCCATGTAAATAACATTTCTGCTGAGTAAGACTAGTATAGCTGAGCTAGGACAATTGCTGTAGACACAATATGGTTTTATTTACAATTACTCATTGTGACGAACACTCTCCACCCACACACACACTTAATTCTAACTAGATTTCGTGTATCAGTGCTGCATTCTGAAAAGAGAAATACAATAGGGATTACATTATTGTTTTATGTATAAGAATAAAGACCAGAGTCAGCAGATATTGAAACCCAGAGAGATGTTTTCTTACAAAGAAGTTAGATGCTTCACATACTTATTTATTTTCTCTAAGAGGATGTTAAATGGAAACTTTGTGATCCCAATTATTTGCATCATACTGCAAACTGTGCTAGACTCATTAGTGGTTTTAATGTCATTACCCCATTGCTAAGGTGAAATGTCTGTCCAGGTGTTGAAATTTCAGGATAGCTGATTATCCAGAGTTATTTAGCAAATAGTGAAGCATATTTTTTCCTTCAATGAGTGCAAAGGTAGTCTTTATTCTGCAAATTAATATGCTGCAGTTTTGTTGGTTCCACAGTCTGGAGACTGAAACAAAAGTGTGAAGTTACCCCATTCATCTTAAAGGGTTGTTAATGACTTCAAAGGGTGGCTGTGACCATCTAAATGTGAATGCCATTAGTCAGTGGAGTGGTGGGGAGGAGAGGAGGGGAGGGGGGTGCAGAAAACACAAACACCCATCTTGAGTTGTAGAAATGTAATTACATAAGACAGACAGGTCCAATTTTGGTTTCTGAATGAAGATGCATGTTTAGAAAGAGAAAAAAAAGGGCTGAAAATCCCTAATTCTGTGCTTTGACAAAATTAAGGGAAGAATAACCCCCAGCTAATGCTTCACTGCAGTTCTAGAAATATATTGCTACCACAATCACAAATTAGACGGTCTGCAGGAAATGAGTAACTCTCAGCAGTGCTGTCATTTTGATTATTGCTACGAGACAGCAAATTACAAAATTAAATTTCCTTCCAAACAGTTCTCCTGTGTATTTTGATCACAAACTTCAGTTTAATAGCTGACTCCTCCAAAGCCCTTATTTTGGGATCGGTGGGGAAGATTTTGTTAGCCATTTTTTTGTGTGGTAATTTTTTGTGCCACACAGGTTCAGTCACTCCAACCTGTCCTACATTTGCAACATCATATGATTTGGGGAGGGCAGATGGATGATGCTGACACTGTGTCTTTGTGGTTTTGGATAACCACGGTGTACCAGAACTTATATTTCAAGAGCAACAGCTTTTGAAAGGTTTTGAGGAAGGTAGTAGGATTCAGCAACTATGCTCATTGGTCAGTGCATTTATTGTGATTATTTCACTCTATTTTCACAGAATCACAGAATAATTAGTTTTGGATGGGACTTCTGGAGGTCATCTAATTCAACCCCATCCCTTTTGTTCTTCTCTAACCTGATACTATTTCTTGGGCATGCTATGCTGGAAAAGGGCCCATTCCTCTGTGGTTTGCTGACACAGGGAGGAGGGAATTGACAGGTCACAGTTGAACTCCACAGTTGTGCTACTTAAAGAAAACAACTTATATATTTAATCTTTTTCCCCCTTCTCTTCTTCTGTGTAATCTTGGTTGAATAATTTAACTTCAATGGGTGCCCTCTTAGTCACACTCTGTCTTGGTTTTTCCTCAATCTCTGGATGAAGTGTCCAGCATCAGAACTTCCATTCTAACATTCTTGTTTCTCTTGCTGATGTAGCTGCCATTCCTGAATAAACACTCCGGTATTATCTTTGGGCTGGAGGCAGGTGTATTGCATAAAGGATTTGCCTGAGGATTCTGATGTCAGCTTCCTCTTGTCAGGTTTCCACCACTATCAATATTCCTCTCTGACAATGTGGAGGTCTAAAATCTATTCAAATGCTTTTTTCTTTCCTGTAAACTAAGTCTCATTTTCAATCTCAGAAAATATTATACTAATCTGTCCATTTTCCATCAATGCTTCCTACATGAAACTGGCAAGGAGTCCTTCCTTTAAATGATCTGCTGAGTCCATTAAATGTTTCTATGGGGTGTATTGGACATAAGCAGTGTGGCTGTTAATCCACAACAGGGTAACTGGAGGACAGATACTATAAATTCAAGTTCAGGTATTATGTGTAAGCAATTTTTTGACTGACCTTAGGAAGTAGGAGAGTTTATAAGAAATTTATATCTCTTTTGTGAAACAACAACAGCAATAACACCAAATAGAAAAATGGTTGCATGAACTCAAGAGTTATTCATGTGAATGAACCCCTGGAGTGCTTTAATAGGAAGGCAAAATAATCCACAGTTCAGCTCCAGAATTCATCTAGATTCTGCATTCCTGGTTTTGGGGTATTCACCAGAGCAACTTTCTTAGGCTCTTCTTTGGCTTTAACTTTCACTAGGGTCTGACAACCTTAAATGGTGGTGCTCCACTGCAGACTAGTCTTGAAAGAAGAGTAATATGGCACTAAGTGCATTCATGTTAGATCTTATCAGGCTGGTAAAGTTAAAATGCTGTACCTTCATGAGGCTCTGCTGTCCTTTCAGCCTAGCACTGCACATCCTCTCCTCATCCACATGCTCCCATCTGACTCCTTTCTCTCCCCCTCTCAGATCCCCTAAATGTGTTTGAAAGGGTGGAGTGAAAGTACGGTCACCTGTTCTACTTGAGCTTGGGCTGTCGAGCAGGAGGCTGCCCTGACATTCCGGGGAGATTTATCAGCCCAGCCTCAAAGCCTTTGATCTAGAGCTCCTCTACATGTTATTTCTGAATTTGGCCTTATGGTATTGTCAGGTAGCTTTAAGGTAAAGGACAGTCAAGCTGGTACAAGCTATTGTTGAATTATAATCAGATAGAATTTGTTATTACTGTGTTTTTGGCATTGCTGACGCATTGGCTTTGCACAACTTCCAAACATCAAAGCTGACAAATGGGCAAGAAACAGCAATGCCGACAGCACCAGAGAGAGGAACAGGTAAAGGCCAAATTAAAGAAGTCATGAAGAAACTGGTATCAGCAAGCGAGTCAGCAAAACCCATTGTATACGACAGGTTTCCCGCTTCAGCATTGTCCTGGAGAGCTTCCTGCTTCTTGCCAGGCAGGGAATAGGGCAATTCAATGATACTACATACTCCTGTCTCTCCCATGTCTCTCATGGTTTCTTGTTACCACCTTGCAGTTGGGCAGCCTATAGCTGTCAGTGAAGGCAGCATATTTTCAAAGGGAGGCACAGAAGGAATCTAAAAATATTTTTATTCATTGTTTTGAAATGATGTGCTAGGAGTTCCGGTAGAAGATGAACACATGGAAAAGCAGCTCAGCAGTTCTGTTGCGGGCCCAAACAACAGGAAAAAAGTAATGTGTAGTAAGTAGAATGATAAAATAAATAAGGAAGGCATAAAATGGAAATACATTTCCCTAAGAGGAACTGTTTATTTTCTTTTCCAAGGAAGTTCTAGAACAACAGTTTTTAATTTCCAGGTCAGTCAGGCAGATGTTGAAATGTTGTAGCAGAAGTTGAATGAGTCACTTTAGCGACCAGTCTTGTGAGAATTGTCATAAATAGAGCTAAGACCTTCAATGAGTATTATAAAATACCACCTAAACGTCATGCACATTTATTGGAGCAGATAAATGAAACAGGATGTTGAAGCTATAGATGTTCACCAAAGTGCACAGGCATAAATGTCAGACCTTGGCCTGCTTGGCAGAAGCAATAAGAACTCAGAATCTGGACTTTAGATGATCATGTGAGATAAGAATGCTTCTAATATTCAAGATACCAGTATTTTAAGATGGATGTAAGCAATATTTTAAGTAATGAAAATGTTAACATTTGTTGGAGGCTAGGGAGTTATATGTAGCTGCTCCACAGAATGTCCTGTATTATAACAGAGGAAGAAAACAATCTATGTAGAAATCATCAGCCATCTCTGAGGTAAAAGTTAATTGTCTTTAAACACTCACCCACTGTCACACTTTAAATGTGTAGAGTCCTGGGTTTATATGCAGCGAGTTCATTGTGCCTTCCTATGTCTGACTCTGTGGGTCAGCAGCAGGAGTCAATCTGTGTCCAGTGCCTTAGCTGGTGCCTCCTGGAGTATGGTGTGTGAGTCTAAACCACCTTCAGTGTAAGCTGATATACTGAGCTGTAAGCCACAGCTGCTGAGAGTGTGGCTTATACCTGCTTCTAGTAATTTCAGCAGAGGAGCAGAACAAGCAGCTGGAGTAGAGTACTATATCCAGTTCCTGTGGAAAGACTTGCATGTCAGTTCCTTTGGTTGTGTTGAACAGGGGAAAATATAAAGAAGGAATAAAAACTAGCTTGGCTTTTTCCTCTTAGTTGGTATAAAAATAACAAATTAAATAAAACTTTGAAAAAGTGGTGCCTGGATTGAAAAGAAGGCAGACACTAAATTATAAAGCTCTAATGAGAGTTAAACATACTCAGTGGCAGTCACTAGGTTTTTTATTCTTCTTTCTCAGTTCTGTAACCCTATTTTTGCATTATAGCTGAAAGTGCAAAATTTATGAACTAATGTGTTTAATAAATTTATTATAAAATTGTAAGTATATTTGATCAAACTCAAGGTTTCATGGTTAGTCTTCAACACCAGTGATGAAAACGACTCAGAGTTTCCCTGAGAGAACCTCTCCTTTGCTAACATCCTTTAGCAACTGTGTTCCTTCGGAAATTATGAGCTTGTCAGCCTCAAGGGTAAAGCTTGTGGGAGCTGGAGATAGGGCTTCCTTGGCACCAAGGCAAGTGGTTTGGATCTCATTATTAGAGGAAATAAGAAAGACCACAAATTTCATTGCCTTCAGAACGATGTCTATGGCTCACTTTTTCAACTTTGATTTTCCAAAGCTGCTGCTAAAAATACTCAGGAAAAAAGGACAAAGGCAAAAGAAGAAAGAAAAAGGATATATAAAGGGAGAGAAGAGAAAACAACATGATTTTTGTCTCCAGCTGCTTGCAGAGAATATGAAGAGAATTACATGCCTTTTGTTTTTTTACTGTGAATTTAGTGATGTTATGAGCTGTTTTAACAGTTGGCATGGATAATTTTATAAGACTCTAAATAGGAAATTGTATATAGTACCACAGTGATTTTTCTCTTGCTTTTAGTTCCAGTGTTAAATACCTTAATCACCCAGGTAATCAAAAGAGTGATTGGCAGATTAAATAATCTGAGAAGCTAGAATTTGTATCTTTATCAGTGGAGACTAATCAATGGCACCTTTCATTGCTGGATACTTCATAATTTTTTGATGTACTGACACATTTGTAAAATGCTGCTGCAGGGGCATGGGCATGATAAACCCTGAGAAGAATTCCTGAGCACTGTTAGTACTACCATTCTGTCTGTACTCTTTCTATAGGTGTTCCCAAGAATTGGCTTTGGTTATTGATTTAGAGACATAATTCAGCTTTCATCTCTCAGATGAAGAAGTTAGTTAAGTTCCTGATTATACTTGACTCAATATCTACTGGACTTAGTTACAAAGCATCTGTAGCTGCTTGGAATGTATTTGTATTTCACAGCAGAGCCTGGTCAGTCACACCCAAGAAAACATGATTAAACTAGGACTGCATCCAAAAGCTGTGCAGACCCGCCTCGGTATGGGATGGCACTAATGGTAATTATACCCACTTTGCAGCAGAACTGATGAGTTAGGACATGATACCACTTTGTACAGATTCATGCCCTCAATGGCTGTCTCTGCTATGCCATCTATCCTGCCTCTGCAGGTGTCTGCTGACATCTCCAAATATATGGGCATACTCCCATCCAACCCAACAGGTTCCTGAACTCCTTTACATGTAACTTCTTACCTGTTGGCATGTGAGCATGAGAAACCATTTCAGGTCTTTATCTTTGCTTGCTCAGTCATCACTTCTCCTCATGGCATTTCCTTCTGTTCAGTAAGAGATGATTCAGCTTTCAGACATCTGTGAACCCCATTCACCTAGGTTAGACTCAAAGACTAAAGTTTCCCAAGGCAAGAAGATAGTTAGAAAAGAGATGGCTCAATTTTTAAATTGATCTATTCCATCATGGGGATAAGTTTTCCTTCTTTTTGCACAACATTGACTTTTTCTGGAACAAATACGTGTCTACAACTAGCTGGGCCAGATTTAATTTTCCCTTGAGTTCACAAATTTGAATATAGCTCTTAGGCCATGTTTTATGTGAATACAGAATCATGCTTATAGTTAATGGATTTGGCTTCTATACTACTCCTCTCCCATAAGGGAAGGCTGATAGAGTTAAGTATATTTGTCCTGGAAAAGAGAAGGCTCAGGGAACTCTCATCAGTATATATAAATGCATGAAGTGAGGGTGAGAATAGGATGGGCCCAGGACCAGATGGACACACACTGAAACAGAGGTTCCCTCTGAATATTGGTAAACAGTTTCCCTGTGAGAGTGACTGAGCACAGTCACTTCCTGGTTACCCAGGAAGGTGGAGGATCCTCCATCCTTGGAGATGTTGGAGAGCTGTCTGGATGCCATCCTGGATAACTGACTCCAGCTGACCCTGCTTGAGCTGGGTGGGCCTGATATTTCTGAGTCTGAAAGGTTTTCAGCCTGCCAGTGGCTGATTTGTTCCTAAGGGAAGATTTCTCAGGAGAGTCTTTCTTTCAAGGACAATTTCTGTAAATAACTTATGTTCTCAAAATAAATCTCTACAGCTGTGCTGATTGTGTTTCTCTTGTTTCACCAATGGGACTAGAGAGGTGTTGCTCCCTTTTACCAATCATGTTAACTCTGTATTGAAACACCTTATAAAAGATACTAAAAATTAGACAATAAAGCCTTCTGATTTTCTTCTGCTTTGAACTGGAGTTAAGCATCTTTATTTCGTGTCCAAGTGAGACAGGTGACCTCAAGAGGACTCATCCAAACTCAAGCACTCTGTGTGTACGTGTGTTACATGAATCTCACATTAAAATCAGCCAATGAATTTCCCAAGGGTTCATAGGGAAATGAACTAAAGGAAACCTTTCTAGGACTATTTGAGTGGCAAAAAATGGTATGATTTGCCTTGGAAAAGTAAGGTGTTAAGCTTTTGGCACTTTTTACTGCCTTTAATCTACTTTCTCTGAATATAACTAATATTTCTGCATTTGTGACATAATTCCTCTAAATGGATAGTTGTCTCTGCAAAGAATCAAACCTTTGATGTAAAAATTTGTAGCCTTTAGAAATATGGCATTGGTTCTGATATAAATTGCAACTGTAAGATGCAGGTAAATACGTGATAAAACTGAGGTGTCTTGCCATAACCTGATTTTGTTTAATAGTGCTGTAAGCTATCTCTTATTTGCAAGCTTAGGAAAGATGTAATATTTTTACTACGTGAATTTCTGGAAGTTTATGTAGATGTTTTTAAAAGCTTCAGTCCTGGAATTGTTTACCTAGTGTTAAAAAACCCCATAATTTCATGCTTTTTTGTATTTGTCTTCATCTTAAACAAAAATCTTTGGCTCCTTACAAGCTGACGTATTGTATTTCCTCTTGAGAAGAAGCCATTAGCAGAGCAGAGAGATATTGTTGTGTGTCTATCATTGTATCTGACTCAGAAAAATGGGTCTGACATAGATGGGATGGATCCATGCACAATTCTTTTTGGGAAATGCTACCTGACAAGACGGGTGGGGATCAGTGAGCTCTTTTCTCTAAACACAGAACTTAGCTGCCACCTCGTGCTGAGGTGGTTTCTCTAGGAGCCCAGTAGACCAACTAAGTTTTGGTAATAAAATGTTGTAGTCCAAATTCTCTGCAATTTTTGAAGTTACTAGAAACAGCATTGAGCAGTAAATTTTATATTAATATTTATCTGATTCAACACAAGGAATGTCTTTCTGTCTTTAAATAAGAATGTGTTTTGACATGGCAAGTATTTCTCTTATTTTAACATGGACCAGTAAATAAATTTGTTCTTCATTTTTAGGTATTATGTATGTAGAAGTTCTCTTCTGAGGTGATAACAACATTAGTGCTGCATTAATAAAGACATAAAACACAATGCCACACTAAATATGTAATTCTAAATGCAGGGACACTAGCTGAAAATTGTCTCAAAACACCTAAATTCTTTCTGTTGCTACAGCTGCAGAAATAACAAAAGCACATTGCTAAGGCTACCTCTATTAATGTGTTAACTAACTGGTAAATCTAAAGCTATCAATGACAATACAAATTAATACAACTTGAACCCTTCACAATTCAGAATTAAAAATATTAACAAATGCTCTGTGTTCTCATAGATATAAGTATTTCTGAGCATATTTATATATTCATAGCTTCTATCCCTTTGGAAAGATGAAATAAGTCAAAATATACATCTGTCTCTTACCATCTAAAGAGACCTTACATCAGCTTCATATGCAGAGATTAAGTCATATCACTTAAGTTATTGATAAGCTTTCAACTTTATATATATATATAAGTAAAATATACTTATACCCAAACTTTGTATTTATGTTATTAAAACCTTAATTCATTTGCTGTGCACAGCATTATGATCTTTGTTGCCTGCTTTTCTTTTTTTCTGCACTTAAAAATAGGAGAAAAAAAAGGATGTTAATGTTAAAAGCCTTGGAAATTGAAACAGAAAGACAAAATATTTAATCGTTTCATGTGGCTATAATATGGTAGATTAATGTAAATGGTATGCTGATATTATCAATTTATATAGTATTATGTTCATAATATGTAGTACTATACAAATTGAAAGCAATCTTGTTTATAAATATCAATTGAATATCTGTGGTATTAAAATCAGCATAATTGATCTATATTTAAACTTACTATCTCAAAGTAAAATGAGTACTCACTTAACAGCTATTTCAGACCACTGGATCTGATGACTTGTTTTTTTTTTAAACAGCACTAGATGAAGGGCTAGTTTGCTAGTTTTAGTCCTGTTTTCTCTTTGAATTTATATATCGGGAAAAAAGAGGAGAATTTCTATTTTCAAAAGAATGTAGTCTCAGTCTAGTTCTGGTCTCACCCAAGATGTTAATAACTTCTCCTCCAAAGGTATTCTGGTATTTTTCTTCTGTTATAAATTTCAGACTTTCTCAAAATTCTGTTCTTATTTTGAAGCTGATAATTTCACTGCAAATGACTTTTTATTTCTCTGTCTTTCAATATTCTTTTCAAAAAAACCTTGATTTTTCATCTGCCATTCACTCTTCTACTTTGTGCACTCTTGAGTTTCCCTGCTTTTGTCAAGGTCAGCACTCAAAATATCTTCTCTCTGGATTCCTAATTCTCCTAAACATTGCAAACGATGGTAGTTTGCCTCTCAGGATGAGCAGCTTTGCCCTGTGAATGCTGAGCAAGGTAATGCAGTAGGACATACATGATTACTTGAATAATTTTGTTGAAGTGAGAGAAAGCAATATATTGTACTTCAAAATGACAAGGTTATTATGAGTACTTTTTTTTTCCCTGAGCTTTTTAAACCATAAATAGTTTTAAATTACAGCTTCTCCTAACCTCTGTAGAAAAACTTGACGCCTAGATGGAGATTGAAAGATATTGTGAGAACTGTCAGCCAATGCGTGAGATTCTCAGACCACCACCCACATACAGCATCCATCTGCAAAAGTCTCAGAAAGCTCAAAAGCACACAGATGTACACAGAAACTATTTTCATCATTTTCTTTGACTGTCTTTATTTCTGCTGGGGGTGTTTAAGCTGCACACCAGCAGCACTGAATCAGGAAACAGCAAAGGGGAAACCAGTAATGAGATACAGCAAGAAAACCCACAATCAGCACCAGCTGTTGCCCAATTAAACTCCACAGTTCACAGGTGTTCACAAGAGGATACACAGTTTTGCGTATGCCAAGGTACCTTTCCAAGTAACACTTATGAGAACAATACAAAATGAATTTTGTTTCATTAGCCAATTTACATATTTTTAAAGTTTTAATTTTTTGTTTTGTGTCAATAGTAACAATTTTGTAAACTAAACATTTGTCTCTCTCTGTTTTTCACATCTTAATCAAAAACAAAAAATGTCAGAGCTAATAGTTTAAGTGTCTTGGCTCTTGTCACCTATATTCTCCTTTCTGCTTGCATTCTGAGTTAAAACTTAAAATCTAAAGCAGGCTTTATGGCAATTGCCTTATATTTATAAGCCTAAGCCCTAAAAGCTGAAAATCTAGACGGACATAAGGACATTGAATGAATGTGACTTAAATTGATATGATTACCTATGTCCAGACGCAGCTTGATTTTTGAAACAGGAAACTTGTGAACAGTACAATCCTGTCAGACCTCTGCATGTGGGCACTACTGATTATTTAGCAAGTATACATTCATGCTTCTTTGTGATATACTTATTTTGTGATTACATAAGGTCTCCAGGGCTGGCACTTTAATAGTCTTAATTGGCTTCTTAAAGCACTAAAATCAACAGCAAGAATCAGAAAGAAGTATCATAGTTCTGCTGTATTCTATTAATTCCTTTTCGGCAAAACCTTCAAAGTATTTTAATTTGACTGTGGGTAGACACTGATTTGAGGGTCATAACATAAAGTTATGGGCTTTCAAATGATGTGGTTTACATTTGATCTACGTGATTGTGTACTCACTATTGTGCATTTTTAAAGCAAAACTTATTTAAACATGAAATGATGATTTGTTTCCAAATTTGTAGTCCAAAAATTACCTTACAAAGTTCCTTGTCAGTTACAGTATTTTGGCTGTCAACTGGGTGTTTAGGCCATAGCTGGATGTTGGAAGGCCCAGGGGAGCCTTATCTCTGCCGTGTTAATGAGATGCGTATGATGTCGGTGCTCTAAAGGTTAAACTTGAGCTACAATGCAACAAAGACCAATTCTCAGATTTAACCTACTGGGAAACATTTATGATGTTCTCTGCCTCCAATTTATTTTAATAACACTTAATAATACTAGCTTGCTCTTAGCCAAAGTAATACCTTTCATGCAAAGATCTCAAAGCACTTTCTGCATAGGAATTAATTTTCACCACACCTTAATGAGAAAGACAAGCAGTAACTTACCTATTTGGAATTCCTCTTTATTAAACTTACATTTAGTCCAATATCAAGAGCTTTAAAAGAGGATGAGTTTGTATTTTTACATTCTAAGTTTCACTAGCTCTGAACTGAGTATAGTCCTGATGTGCCTTTGCATCTGGTAATTAGGATGAGACTTTTCTAGGAATAACCAGGAAAAAAAAACAACTTTAAGGCAACATTGACAGAAAGAAAAAAAAGCAATAATGTAATACATGATAAAATAGAACAGAAGCTTTAAGGGTTTAGATGCTTGTAGTTTTGGGGGTTTTTTTTCCTTATTTTATTTTTTTACTTTCAGAATAAATGATTTTTGAAGTCTTTCCATTCTGAGCTTCAGAAGTAGCTCTGTTTTCAGATATGCTTTTCAGTAAAAATATTCATGTAATTCAAAACATTTTGAAAATACAGTACTGGATATTTAAAATCCTGGTGTGATACATGCAGAGCACAGAGTAGTAACAGTAGGCTAGCAAAAGTGCAACTTATTTGCAAAGGTGAAAGAAGAATAACCTTCACAGTTTAGGGGAAAATTATTGTGGCTTCTTGTCACTTTTTCTTTTTTTTTTTCTCTCTCATTTTTTCCCCTTTAGTCACAGTGGGATATCACCTGTTCTCAGATCAGAGACAGAAATTTGGCCTGTACTACATATATACAAAACCCATTCATTTAGGGGGTTGGTATTCCCAGGTGAAATACTTTTCCTCGAGCAGAAAGTCAGAATGCCTACTGTCAATGTGAGGTAGACCCCTGTGTGGGGTTTTGAGGTAAAATGCAAATTCCTGAAACAACTGCTATGCAGCCCCTCAGAGGGATTACTCTACCCTCTTGCCAGAGTGACACCAGTTACTGCTCCTCTGCTCAGTCAGGAAGAAAGCAGAACTCAGTAGACATGATTTTTTAAAATTTTATCCCTGCTTATGAGCAAACTTTATTCCTTGTCTGTTGTGTATTTCATCAGTCTACCCCAAGGTCCTCTGTAGCTGCTACACATTACAGATGAATCACGGTTTACGGTTATAGCTGTGATTGTTACTCTCTGAATTAAAGGAGATTTAAGAAAGGCCCTATTGCCAAGAAAGGAGGGGCTCAGTGTTGAAACAAGGAAGCAAAATGTTAAGACTTCTTGTTTGTTCAAGCTAAATAAAATTTCCCACATCTCTGGATTCTAGTTTACCAATGAGTCATAGTATTATAATAAAGCCATTTGTTATACATATGCACAACACACAAACTACAGTAGCAGTAGTGTGGTCATCCACTCTTGGCTTTTCTGCTGATGAAAGAGGGGGCTGATGTACAAGGCAATGGTTTCAAATTTGCTGAGAATCCACACCAGAGAACCTAGAAAGGACAGGCAGGGAAAAAAGGGCTGTGAGTAGGAGAATATCTGACCCAGCAACAGAAGCAAATTGTGCTACAGTCTCAGCTGGGCTGTTCATTACACAGTTTTTCTCCATTTGCTAGTTCTTCATGTCCATGATTTGGAGCATTAATTGTTTCTGTTCTCTCGTGTTGAGCATTTTTGTTTCATTATGGTTTGTTTTGTTTTCTTACCTTTGTATGTAAATAAAGTGCATTAATGACTAGTGAAATGCTTTGCTGGCTTCCCTGTGGACTACTGTTTTTAATGTGAATATGCATTGGAATTGGATAAAATTCAGTGAAGAGACCCTGACCACTGATCACGTCCCATCCAAGCTTCCTGTTTCTCTTCCTGTACCCTGCATGGAAGAGAATTTCTCCCGATCATCTTGTGATGAGTATAGTTAAAATGTCCATGAGAGCATACACAGTTGGGCAAGACCAAAGGTTTTATGTGAAAATTGGCTGTGCCCTAAAAGATGTTCTCTTGCTTCATGAGGTGTCAGGTTTTATTCAGACCTCACTGGTAAAAATTCTTTATAGCTGTGACAGATGACAACTGATGATGGTGACTAGTCTGGGCTTTAAAAATCTAAGAATTTACAATACCACACTAAGGTTGGATGCACCTAAACAGATCTTTTAACATGATCCAGCTCCCAAGAAGTATCGGTTACTGCTAAGTGCTTTCTTGTGCTTTTGGTTTCATTCTTTCTTATAATTATTTCTTAGAAGTCTGAAAAAACCCATTTAATTCCCTGCTATTTATTTTCTTTTCAGTTTGGCAGGAATTCAGTTTTTTCTTCCATTTTTTTGCATACATATATGCAGAGATACAAGCACCCACACAAACTAATGTCACTTAAAATGGTGAAATAAGATTACCATAAGTAATACTGTTGCTCTTTCTTAATACAAATGTAGATGCAGAGATTGCTAAACCAAAGTGTTAAATGCAGGAATTACATGTCATTTGCAGCCAGAATCAGATTTTTGCTTTTTAATTTTATTTTTATCATGGACATACAGATGGTGATCAAATGAGTCTCAGTGACATGGCTAAGTGCCAGTCAATCACAGGGAATCTGTTGTTCCTTTGCTGTCAGGTTAGAAACGTGGTGATTATCCAAGTGTCATCTCTGCATGCTCTGAGTAGCTGGAGGCATAGAAATCTTCTAAACTGGATGGCTTTTTGATGCAAAACTGATGCAAAGCTTTTGGTCTCTTTTGTGCTCAGCTTCAAGAACTTGGATTTGGCTATTGCTCCTCGTCTCAAATAGTAGGACTAAGATTGTACTTTGTGCATTCAAAATAGCATGGAAGTGTGGTGGGTTTTTTTTCCTTTTCTTTTTTATTTCCTTTTTATTTTCCAGTCCTTTGGTTCTCACAGTGGCACTGCACTCATTTTCTTTAATATGATCAGTGCTGTAGATTACAGATCCCCATATCTGTAGTCCTTAGTTGTGAAAGACTTCTGCTTTCATGTGGAAAATAGTTAATTCAATTGCATTGCTTTTCAGTCTTCTTTTTATTTTGTTTGTGAGTGTATTTACTGTGAAAATACATGAAACTTACTGTGTGATGCAGGGCATAAAGAGCAAAGTGTATTCCTTTCCATCCTCTTTGCCTGTATTTGGAATGAATGTTGCCATATTCAGTTCAGAAACTGGAACATGGACCAACTTTTCATGGCTCCATATAAAGGCAGTGGTGTTACGCTCTTTTGAACATTATAATAAATCTCTATTCTCTGTTTACAGTTCTTAAGATTTTAGATACTTTTAGAGCATATCCATGCTCTAAATGGCCAAGACTATCCCCAGCTCCTAGCCCATTCTGTTCCTGGGATAATTGGATGAATCATTTAAATGAGAATAAGACGCTATAAGCTTGTTGTTTTAATGGAACCCTTTGCACAGGAAAGGTTAAGCTATGGAATTTTTCTACATTTGAAGATTTCATGATTTTTGCAAAGGGAATAATGGTGTCCTTGATGCTTGTTTTCATCTTCACTGCTAAAAGCAATTGAACCAATCTGCAAATTAACTATCAAGAACTTTAACATTCAAGAACTTTATGTAAATTTTTCATAGGCTTTGTAGCTTGTGCTGAGGAAAAAGGTAAAATACATATAATAATGCATATGTATATGCAGGTTTAAAAATAGTTCTGTAAGATGTTGGGGAAACTCAAGGACTGTATTTCTTATCCTTTGTAGAATTTCCTGCTGTCATAGGCTCCAGCATTAATGAGGATCTTCCTAGCTAGCCTCAAGTATAGTGAGGTGGCAAAAGGTCTCTGGAATGCAGTGAAGGTCTCCCAACACTGGTGGATCAGAACTAGAGAGATGTATCTGAGAGAGTTCCTGGCTGTGATTTACAGCACCCTTCTCCCCAGCTGGCAATGATTCATACATATGTAATGTTTATGGTTTGATCTGCCCATGTTTAAAAAGTGAAACACAGTTTTGGGGAAAGTAGCTTGATGCTGGCATTGTTGTCCACATCTCACATAATTTCTTTAAGTATATTTGGGATTTTCGTGTTTAATTTGATGCATAAACAGCAAAAATAACAAATGTGAGACCCTTGATCTTTATTTAGACTACAGCAGCTTTCAGAGAGCACTTACAGACACAACTGTAATGCAGATAGAATGGTAAAGATAATACAGCTTGCTGCTTTCTGAACACTGCCAAAAGATGCCAGCTAATCCCAACTACTTTTGCCTCAGTAGATTTATTTTTGTAGATCACTTACACTGAATGACAAAGAGAAGCACACTTCACTCAGATATTTATGTGGACTGTATCATCTGTAGTTCATTATGAATGACAAAGGTTCACACCAGTGTAACAGGGGGATAAGAACTCCAGATCTCTGAAATGCTTATAAAAAGTAAAAAATACAAGCTCCCTTGCATTATTATTTTATTACAAATTCAGACCAGATTTTAACCAATGTTCGCATAGGTTCATAACTTCTTCCAGTGAAGCTTTCATAGTTTGGGGTTCTGCATCAAAACTGAAGATAATTGAGGTGCACAAACATCTGAATAATGATTTTTCTGTGTGTTCTTAATCCATGCTTCATTTGTGTTCCATCATACAGTCATGGATTATCTGCAAATATGAGATCTTAAACTTCATATGTTTATCTATGTGAATCAGATGGGTAAAAGTGATTCTTAATTCCACACAATAATGGTGACTTACACAGGTATATTTGAATTTAGAATTTTATGTGCATTTCAGATATAAATGATCAATTAAAATTTGGTAATTCCTATGGGAAAAATATGTTGCTTTAACAAAGAACAAAAATGAAGTAAAAACATGCCATTTCAAATTTCAAATTAAGGTATTTGAAATTCTGACGACTCTTCAAAGTCTTAAAAATATAATTTTGTATAACAGAGTAGGTTGTCATAGCTCATACATTGATGAATGCATTCCATCTGTCAATTATATTTTACCCTTTAGTCTTTTTCTATTGTCTTTTCTTCTATTGGTTGAATAGGTCCCTAAAATTTTACAGTCTGCTTTATTCATTCTTCTCTGAGTGAAAGGATTAATGTGTTAGCACTTACTTATGTAAGTACAAGGAAGACTGGGTCTCTATTACCTTTTTCTTCTCTTTATACAGTAGCAGGGGATTGTAATGACTTCAATATACTTGAACATGTGTCTATTCGTATTTAATGCTTGTAAACAAATTGCTTCTCTGTGAAGAAAAGACAGTAAAGGTTCAAGCATGACTTTTAATCACTGGATTATTCTGTTTGTAGAAATGCATATAACCAAAATCCTTACAGTGTGCTGCAAGTGTAAATTGCTGATACCTCTGTGGTGCACTTGTGCTTTTTCATCATTCCTCTATCACAAAGTGCAGGTGGAGCATGGGACTGCACTGGTCATTAGAGTAGCCAGACCATTATAGCTCACTGTACACTGGGTATTTGCCTTTCATGTATTATTTTCCTTCCAAAGTATGAGGAAACCAAGTTGCAGAACCACTTAGACATGTCAATGTAGACATGTCAATGAGCAGTACCTGACAATAACATCCTGAATGAGCTGGCCATGAGGCTGGCAGCCTGGCATTTTTGCAGTGCCCTACCTTGGGACCCTCACAAACCCCAGATAATGTGTCTGGATCTCTGCCAGCCTCCAGAGCACATTCTTAGGGCTGGCAGGAGTAACCT
This sequence comes from Phylloscopus whistleri, assembly GCA_017589585.1. NCBI lineage: Eukaryota > Metazoa > Chordata > Aves > Passeriformes > Phylloscopidae > Phylloscopus > Phylloscopus whistleri. The sequence continues at coordinate 1,325,566 of JADMLD010001013.1, forward strand.
GAATTGGCACTGCAATTTGTTTCATAGTCATACCCCAGCCAAGAAACCATAATACATTTCTTATCAGTCTCAGTTAGAAAGTAAAGTCTCTTGTACAAAATCATAGTACCATTTTTGGAAATGTCTGAGACACAACTATATCTGTGATTACCCATTTTTTTTCCTGTGTTTATTTTCAGAAAATCTCAGGAGCCCAGTCAGCTAAGTCTTTCTACCCTGCTGAAAATCATAAACGGCAGTAAAGGAGAGACAAAACACTGTAGAGAACTAACCCTTCTTTGTTCTGATGAATTGATAATTTTTCAATTTTATGTTACCTGTTAAACCAGTACTTTTAAATTGTAATTTGACTTTATGGTCATCTTGTTGGCATGAAATATGGCTAATTAAAAAATAATTAAGTAATTGGAGACAGAGCTGCTGAAGAGAGAAAACTACTTTGCTAATATGTCCCCTCAAAACCTGTCCTTCCTGTAAAAAGAACAGGGAAGGTGAAGGAGGGGTATGGGGAAAGGGAAAAACAAGGAAAGAGGAGATATTTGAGCTTAGTATCTGTGAAGCCCCAAATTTTCAAAGAATTTCCATTTACTATACACACAGCGCTTGTATCGTGGTTAAGAACTCTGATAAAAATGTCCAGCAGACCCCTGGTACTGGCTGGGTTAGGTGGAGATCTGAGATGCCCTTAGCCCATGGGGAGAAATAACAACAAGAGTGCACTTTCAGGACTTGTACCCTGTCCATTTATTTGGGTGGCTGGAGGAGATTTAGAAGATAAGAAGTGAGAGAGGAGTCAATCAAGAAAAATTTACGGCAATCCCACCAAAAGACAAAACAATTTGCTGTAGATGAGTGGAGTGGCTGTTTTTGCTGCTGATGTGTGTGATTTACTGTGTGTGCACAGTTTAGTGAATGTTTAAACATGATACTGGGACCTGAGGGAAAGAGTTATTGTTAACTTTATATGAATGAAGGGCTCATTGGAGAGTGGGGCACAGATGATGAGAAGCTGTGGAAGGCCGAGCTGCGACCATTGTAATAACCACCTGAGGCATGAAAGGGCAGAAGGTAGCTACTTGTCACTGAAAGCATAACCTTATTCATCTTTCCTCCTGGTCCCAGCTGCTTTGTCCTTCCTTTCTACCTGTCATATTGGATCATGCATGAGCTGGGAACAAAGAAATTGTTTTTGAAATACCTAGAAGATACATTAATAGCAGATACTGGCAGGATGATGCCATTCTCCGCTGCCATGCCCTGAATCTTCCAAGGGACCATTTAGGCAGTGAGGAAGAACTTTGTCCTGGGGTGACTTTATGATGCTGAATAGTATCCCCATTCATCTGTTTATCACAGAAATAAGTTTTGCACCTCTAAAACTGGATCTGAGAGTTAAGCGGGGGGGAGAAGGAGAAGTGGTGGAATGTCTGAGGTGGTTGTATTCAAAATATAAAGATAAGAGTTATTCCTGCTCCCAGACCGTGTTGTCTGCAGCATGGACAGTGGGAGAGAACTCTCCTTTGCGTTTTAGTTATTTTGCTAGCTGAGGCAGAGAAATTCCCCAGACTGTGGCTTTTCTTTTTCTTGGAACTGCCCAACCCTGCTCTGGACTGAAAACCCAGAAAAACACTGGGAGCTCACACTTGTGGCCCACTGGGACCTGGGGTGTGGCATTTTCCAGTGGAGGAGGGACTGATAAGAGACTGAGTGAGCCAAGCTACACTCCACTAAAAGCACTTCCTGAATTTTTCATCTCTTCAGAACAGCAAGAGGTTCCATTGTTTAATATTATTCACTTTTTTTCATGCTTGTGAATACTTTGCTTGTTAAATAAACAGTTTTTTCCACTTTTCTCAAAGGAAATCTTTTCCTGAACCGGTAGGAGGAGGGGTCACTTGAATCTGTTTTCTAGAGGGACCCCTTTGGAAGTTTCTTCCCAAATTTCCCCTAAACCAGGACAAACTTCCAAATCATTTAGTGAAATTTTAGGATGCTCTGAAAGCCTGAAAGCGTGCAAGTAGAATTTATTACTTTCAAAAAAGAAACAAATATTATTTCTAACAAACACCTGAGCATTGAAATTAAAAATTAACTAACTGCTTTTACTACATGACTTTGCAGGAGTAATTTAAGTAAATACATAGGAAAAAGATTTTTTTTCACACTGCAAATATAATTTGTAAAAAAGTAGAAAACTTGCCAAAATTAAGAAGCTTCAGTTGGAATAAGTAATCTAACTAACTACAGGGCAGAATTCAAGAGGAATTTCTGGTTTATTTTAACACAATGACCCATTACCTACTGTCATAATTTCATTGCTACATCAAACAAGGCTGGTGTGATTTTTTAATCTGGGGAAAACAAGCTCAGGTTTTGGTTGTTTTTTTTTTTTTCTGGAGAAGAACCCTTTTTGGTGTTGCTTTTGAATAAGATCACAGAATAACATCACTGTGAAAAGACTGCTAATCTGTGATCCTACAGTCTCAGAAAACTCAGCTGCATCAGGCTCCCTATGCTCCTCTTGTATATATCATTCAGTGACAGAGAAGTTTATCTTGCTACTTAATAAATAACTTCACCCCAGGTACAAAAGAATGTACAAATACATTCTAATAACACTTCCTTGGACACAATACTCAAAGTCTCACATATTCCAGGGATTATATTTTATAACTTCAGTTCTGTGTGGCTTTCCTGCCTGTCTGAAAAAAGAGGGACCAGTCTTGCTAGAGCAGTAGGTTAGATCAGTGCAGACATACTAATGCAGATGCAATTATGTTAGAATGAAAATGATTTTATAACTTAAAGGAAGTGCAATGCAAATCCTACTCAAATCACATTATTTCTTTTAGAAACAGGTAAGAATGTGAGCAAAATGGTGAAATCCTCATTTGTACCTGGAGAAGAAGGGTAAGACGTAGAAAGTATGATGAAAAAAGTAGCAGCCCAGGGGAAAAAGACCTTAAGAGGATAGAAAAGTCAGGCATCTTCTAAAACTTTCCCACAGGCCCATCACGGCCCAGCCCAACAGTTCCTACTGCTCTGCCTCCTCTCCCCACAGGAAATCAGCTGCTCTGCTACTGCTGCAGGTTTGCATTTCCCTTCTAATTTGGGGAAGTAGCTGCCCTAGGATGGTTCTGTTGGGAGGAATTTAGGAATGTCTGCTAAGCACAAGGGATTCAATTAAATCTATGGAAGTGTTTGTTTCAAATGCTGGGAGCCACTAGTGGACAATCAAACTAATACTGCACAGATTTTGAATAACTGGTAAAATCAGGAAGCAATGGTTTGCATATGAGGCAGCACGTGGAGCTTATTTAAAAGTATTCAAAATTTGCAATACTTTGTCAGACAGTTTAAATATTTGCAGGAAGTGAGCATCAACATGCAGTATAAACACAAAGAGGGATGCTTGACTTACTTTCCCATAGATAAGTATTTCAGTAATTTTTTTAAGTGTTCCCCCCCAGTTATGATAACAGTGGACTGGAATTATAAATGTAAATGCAAAGGAAATTCTACCATAAAGTATGTGCAGACTTCTGTAGGTCTGAAGAATTTATGGGGTGTAACTCCATCACCACATCATGATAAATTATTTAGACTACTCTTCAGAGAATATGGATTACAACTGTGATCTTTCTTTTACTAAGTATCCTGAAGGTGAGAGCTGCAAATGCAAAATGCAGAAAAATGATGGAAATATAAGGACTGAAACTGCAGTTTTACCAATCAGTGAATCAAACCATCTTTTATTCTTAGAGAATATTATACCAGCTGTTGTCTGAAATAGGAGTGGTTATTACCCAGATCTAGATTTTTTTCCCCTAGAGATTTGAAATTAAGTCTTGTAAAGTGAAAAAAAAGGATATTCCATGCATAGCCAACTTTGAATTTTTGAAGGCAAGAATATGTCTCATTGCCTAAAACTACTTTGGAAACAAAACCAACTCCCAGCAGGAAAGAGATGGACTATTTTGGCTTCCTTACCTGTGTATTACTGTGTCTGATTTGCAACTCACCATGAGATCTTTTGTCCAGGTCATTGAATAGTACCTGCAGTCTCTACTTTCAAAGATACAACAGTAAAAACACATCTCCTTTATCATATATTCTGTTCTACAAGGGGATTAGATCTGCCAATTACCCCCTTCATATTGCCCACAATTTTATCATTACTGATTAGATGCAGACACACGGCTGTTAATCTTCACATCAATTCTGTTTTTACTCCTCGGCATATAGTAAATTCATATGATGCTGATCTGGCAATGAAGGCAGCAAACTGGGCACTGCAGCTAGCAAAGTCCACAAAGTTGATGTGGAGGGATGCCAAGAAGAGAATATTTTATTGCTTAAGAGCAACCTCTTCATTTCAGAGCTCCAGCAAAAGTAATGTTTGGAGTATTTTCTTTTATCTTATTCGATTTAGGAAGTTGATTTGTCTGCTTTGTTCACGTTATCAGAAAAGTACTGGCACCAAAGAATAAAGAATCATTAACATCACTTTTAGGAAGTGGTATGGAAATGCAAGAAGCAGAGCTAGCCCTGTGTGTGTTGGTTTGCAAAAATCTCAAATGTTATATGAAGTTACTATGCTTGAGTTTAAAATGGCCACTGCATGTCATTTTGTAGCTGGCTCTGTACATAATCCTTTCACTCTTCAGCCTTTTGTTGCTTTTGCTGAGCTGGGATTACTGCTTGGGCATTGCTAATTGCAGACTCCACTTTTGATTTACCTCTACCTGTGACTCTGGCTGGCATTGGCTAAATAGGGATGGAGCCACTCTGCTGGGTGTGCTCAGTGGACAAATTTTCAAGTGTGTAAGTACCTGCCTGGCAGCTGCTGCTGGTCCAAGTGAAAGATATGGGATAACAAGTTCTGTGGTGTTCTTTCTTAGAAAATAGACTGCATATGCTGGTGGAAGGGAAGGCAGTAGGAAGAGAGCTTGCCGAAGAACACACTTACTATTAAATTACAGTTTTAATTATTAATATAGCTTTTTTAACATAAGAAAAAATCAGAATTTCTTGTTTAAAAATGCCTGAAGATGAAGCTCATTGCTGTTGACCTCATGTCATGAAACTATCAATCAATTAGGAGAAGACATTCACCCATCGTAGAAAAAGGAGATAGAAATAATACCTGGATTTTCAAAATAAATAATTGTAAATTTGTATGTTCCTATAACTTGGAGATGGATTGGAGAGAAACAGTAGGTTGTTGGCAAGATTGTTTTTTTTTTTGTAATTGAAGAAGTAATACCACTCGGCTTTAAAGAAGATACAACCACACTAACAAAGGACCTGTGTAAACATCCTTAAGGAAAGCTCTTCCTACACTTCCCACTTGCAGCAGGTGGAGAGGAATGAAAACAGGTCATCCAATCTGGAAGTTATTTGTTTTGTTTTAAAACCTAATACATTCTGATTTGATGCAGTAAAAGGACCTTAAAGCTGAACTGATATAAGGAATTTTTTTTAATGTGAAAAGCCTAGCCATAAAATAGAATTGGATTATAGTAAAAATATGTACTCAACAAGCTGTGGATTTATGAAATGGTGAAGTACAGACTCATGACAAACATGTAGTTTAGTAGCAATGGATTTACACTTAATCTGCTTTTCACATATGTTTAAAAAAACCTTCAATTATCTGCAAAAATCTGCTTCCATAATTTATTAGGGATTAAAAGAGCAGTGTTTTGACAACATAGATGCTTTAAGTGCAACTCATTTTTTGTACATCATCAATCCAGATTGAATAGCTCCCAAGTTTTCTGACCCTGGTAAATGTATCCTTGCTGTTTACATTCATGCAAATGATACTTTTGCTATTAATGTTGAATTTCAGGGCTGTCTTATGTCAAGTTAAGTGTGTTTTGGAAACTGCTTTTTTCTGTGTCTTGTACGAGTCAATGTTTCATTTCTTTTCAGAACAATTACATTTGAGTGTAAGTCAGTATGATGCACCAGATTTCTGAAAACAAAATGAAACCTCCTGCGAAATGAAATGGCTACTGATCCTAGAATTACAGGTCCCTAGGGGACAGAGGGATAGTATGACATTATTTACTCAACTGGCTTGCTAAATAAAAGATGAGGGAAAATGTCCTCCTAGATAATTGTTGTTTTCTTTGAAATTGAAACTAACAGATAGAAAGTGGCTTTTCCAACTTCAAGCTTTTGCCAGTTACCATTTTCAAATATTTCCTAGCAAAGAGATTTTCACCAGGAAGATTAACAAGATAAACTCTTGAAGAATTGCTTATGATTTCAACATTTTAGATTTTTAAGTTTTGGTTTAAGAGTCCAGAAAACTTGTCAAAGTTAAATTTTCAACAATCATGGAATGTTATTTAGTACCTCAGTTGAAGACAAAGAAACTGAAGAATTAAAACTAAGTAGTTTTATTGGCCCATACAACTCACTCCTGATTTATATTTATGTGGTGTTTACTTCCTTTTATTTATTCTGCCAGGAAATAAGTGCAACAGATGCGCTGTTTTATCACATGAAGTGTAAGTGTAAAATATGTTAAGAAAATTGTGTCAATTAATCCTCAGTCTCGGCTGACAGATGGTTTCTGCACTGCTTCATCTTTCAACAATCTTACTGTGAATCCAAATAGATAATGTAGTTTGAGACAACAATTTTGTTGGATACTAGGAAGATAGAGTTATTTCTATTATATTTGAAAGTGTTGTAGTTTCCAATGAAAAATAGAGACCTAAGCAATATTCCATATAACTTCTGGTTACCAAACCCCCTGAAATCCACTGTTCTCCAAATTGGCAATATCATCCAAAAATGTTGATGCAGCAGGGATCCAATTTTATAGTATCTATTTTCCCTGGGTATTCATTTAGTTGCCCTGTTCTTTCCTAATGCTTCCTACAGAGCTCTCTGTGATTTTCAATATCCTGCTGGCACTATTTCTTCATATACGGCATAAAAAAAATTAGATATTAAACCATTTCCAAAAGATCAAATCAACTTGTCTAACATATCATACCTGCTACTGCTTTTAGTATGAGTGATGTGTCTATGTTTAGTGATTTTAGAAACATTTGTAAGTATGCTTTTTGGCTCTGGGCATCCCAAAGACTATATTTGGACAGCAACACAAAGACTGGATGGAAGAAAACGAAGAGTGTTGTACTATAGGTTGTCATCTTTACAGTTTCTTGTATGATATGGAGAAATGAAAACATATTCCCACTTATATTGTGAGTTATAATGCACTCAAGCAAGGCTTAAGGCTCTCCTTCCTTCCTGTGAGAGAATCAACCCCTGCCTGAAACATGCTGTATAGGACCCCCTCTGTTGATGGACAGCCAGGCAATTCGTCTATCACAAACATGTTGAACCAATTTGAGGCAGGAGCAGGGGTGTCTGGAGGATGGTGTTCTGTCACTAGCTGCCATAGAAGAGGCAGATGCAGAGGGCATGAAACCAAAGAACTATAGAATAGTTTAGACTGGAAAAGATCCCCTGGGATCATTGACTCCAACCTTTGACTAACAACTACCTTGTCAACCACCACCACTTTCTTGAACACCTCCAAGGATGGTGACTCCACCACCTCTCTGGGCAGACCGTTCCAGTGCTAACAACCCTTTTAATAGAGAATATTCTTTCTGATGTCCAACCTGAACTAGCCCTGGGCAATTTGGGACCGTTTCCTCTTGTCCTGTCACTTGTTACCATGAGAAAAGAGGTTGATCCTCACCTCAGTCCAACCTCCTCTCAGGTGGTTGTAGAGAGCAACAAGGTCTCCCTTGAGCTTCCTTTCCTTCAGGCTGAACAATCCCAGCTCCCTCAGCTGCTCCTCATCAGACCTGTGCTCCAGGCCATTCCCCAGTCCTGCTACTCTTCTCTGGACACCCTTCCAGGATCTCAATGTTTTCCTTGCAGTGAAGGGCTTGGAACTGGACACAGGATTTGAGGTGTGGCCTCACCAGTGCTGAGTATAGGCGGACAGTCACTGCCCTGCTCCTGCTGCCCCACTGTTGCTGATACAGAGCAGGTCCCCTTGGCCTTCTTGGCCACCTGGGCACAGCTGGCTCATACTCAGCTGCTTTTGACTGGCACCCCCAGGTCCTTTTCTACCATGTAGCTTTCTAGATACTCTGCCCCAGCCTGTAGCACTGCAGGGGTTGTTGTGACCCAAGGGCAGGACCCAGCACTTCACCTTACATAACCTCACACAGTGATGTTCAGCCCATCAGTCCAGCCTGTCCAGATCCCTCTGCAGAGCCTTCCCACTCTACTGGAGATCAACACTTCCACCAAACTTGGTGTCATCAAGTGACTGAGGGGCACTCAATCCCCGCACCCAGATCACAGATAACAATATTGAACAGATTTATTTGCCTGGACATCTAAATTTTGTGTGTTTCCCCCATTTCAGTGATATCAATTTTAGTTTTATATTTTAGAGAAATTTCTAGATTAAACATTAATGACACTAATATTCTAACTTAGCAGTCTTGCAACATGGAGGGCAAAGTATTAAACTATATAAATATATTCCTTGTTCTCAAAAAAATCCCACTGTTTCATTGATATGGCAGTAACATTTATTTAGAACATTTTGCATTGTCATTGAAAAGAAAGATGGAAAGGAAGATAAGAAATAAAGAGAGGGGGAAAATACTAAGACAAAAGCAGCTTGATAGTTACAATGAGGCAAAGCACAATTAAAAAGGTTGTCTTCCATGTTGTATAATCTTTAAGCTATTGTTCATTAGGGTAGATTCACTGGAAAGTTGCAATAATCATGAAAGTGACTCCAAAATGAAGTTCTTGGGAAAAATACTGTATAGTCTTGTGGAAGAAAAAAGATGCTGAAAGGTTTCAACTGTGTATTTATAGTAAGCAAAAACACAAGAATTATCAGTAATCATCCATTCTTTCTGGTGACGTGGGAGTCAGTGACATGATAGACTAAGGTGTCAGACCTGGTATGCATCACTGTGAGATAAACGGAAATTTCTGCTAAGGCAGGCTATCTGACCTTCACTCTAACCATATCAAGCCGTATTTAAATATGAAGAATTAAGTTCCATTCATTTGGCAAAGGAACTTATGACTCACAGAAAAAAAATGCAAATGGTAAGATCTGTGCCTTAAGACATGCCTATGGGAAAACAGGCTGGACAGTGATATTCACAAAAGATATTTGGTAGTGTATTAGATCCTGTCATCTAATATTAAGCCCTGAATGACAGGTCATTCTGGTTAAGCCAAAGCAGGGCTGCTCCTGCAAAGTCCCTCCTCTAAGGCCCAGGTGGCAGACAAAAAGACAACTCCTGGCAAACTTGAAAACACTGGGACAGCAACTGGGACTGTGTCTTCCAATGCACTCCTTTCAATCCCTGTGGAACTGTGCAGAGATCTTTATAGAGTTCATTTCACTGTTTCAGGTGAAGTAGTTGGGCTTTCAGCATCTGCCACAGTCTATACTGTAGGCACACATGGTTTGAATACCCTTGCAAGTGCAAACATGTAGCATAAACCAAGGCTTGTCTACTATTTACTGAGATCATTAACCATTTTCCATTAAAAATGAAGATCCATCAGGAGAATGATGATGGAAACAGTCACTTTGTCGGAAGTGTAAGGCCGGTCTGACAGGGAAACAGGATCAGTAGTGAAGGAGAAATTCGCTATGTATTTAATAAACAGGCAAAGATTGTTAGTTTTATCTTTTGACACTCTTTTGTGTGATTGCAACCAGTAAGGTCACTGAATTCTCACATCTCTTCTTAAAACATTCAAAATGTGTTTGAGGAAGGTTTCTATTGTCTGTATTATCTGTACTCTGCTAAGTCTGCTTGATGTTATCTACTTGCCCTTTTCTGTGAGCTGTTTGGGTACAGAGTCTTTTTTTCCTCTGTGTTTATCCAGAGAATAGGACAATAAAATTTCTCATTCAGTGTCAGGATCCTTATCTACTCCAGCAAAATAGCCTATATAATTTTTTTTTAATAGTTTATATTATTTTGCTGGATAAATCCTACACCTCAGGTACAGGATGGTATAGATCTCATTTGTTTAGCTCTAGTGTTTGAAAAAACAGAAGAAAAATTAAAAAAAATATTGCTGCAGAGAAATGGTCTCAGCTCATGAATCTGTACTGGGGAGATGTGAATGTAAGAATTAGAATCACTGTTCCATCGTTTCTCCAAGTCCACATGACCTGGGGACCAAACATAACTGCCCACGTGGGGCAAAACTGAGATTGCCATTCCTTGTATTCTTGTACTGATAATTGAATTACTTAAATCAGTTAAAAATTTTTAATCCCTTGAAGTTTGTTGTAGTTTCTTAGGACAACTAAATACAGGTCCATGCCCTAAAGAATGGAGAGAATTTTCTGGTAGGATTTTCTGAAAAACTAGCTGTTGCAGACAACTGTGAAATAATGACACAATCCATGTCCCTGCATTACCTAGAGATTACCATTCACTTTGGTAAAGGAAGTATTTTAGCCACAAATACTGCAGTAGGAAAACAACAACAATTTTTTAGTCTTCTCTCACACATATATTGTTAAAATTAAACCTGGTGGGTCCCAACAATGGGACCATTTTCACAAATTAGGAAAGATGAATTGGTCCAATTTTTTTTTCTTAATGATGAAACTAATGAATTAAGAACTACAGGAGTTTATGGTGTCTGAAAGCATGGGTTTTTAAAGGCTGGAAAGGTGTGAATTGTTTTTGTTGCTTAGATAAACTGGTTGCTTCATAGGTAGATGCACAGCAATTGTGCTTTGTTATGCATCGACCTGATTTTGAACTCTGTTGGTGTTTCAGTGAGATATTTTGCTGGACTTCCTTTTCCATCACTTTTTCTTCCCAAAAAGTCTCTTAAGAGTGCTTTAAAATTTAGGCATTAATGTTCCTCAGAACAAATATGAGTGATGCTACACTCTCTCCTCTAATGTAATAGGGCCCAGCTATGTCTTTAAGAAAGGATAAATCTTATTATTTCTGCTAGTCGTAGCAGTGAATGTATAATTAAAACTGTAAAAAATTACTTTTTTAATGTTCCCAGCTGTATTTTATTAGTAGGCCCTTAAGGATTTGATGAACAAAGCATTTTAATTCATTCCTTAACTTTTAAAATGGGCTAACAGCTATTGGATATATTTTGACCTAGTCCTCTGCTTTTTGTGTCAAACCCCTTGTCTGAAACCAAAACCAGGAGCAGTACCTCCTCCTGACTCCCTTGTACTACATTATCATTGTGATGGTGATGATGATTTCCTCGAGTTTCACTGAGTGTGATGCAAATGAGGCTATACCCAAGATCACTCTGTCCTAATGTCTTAATCCATACATTTTATACAGCCCGAAGAGTGAATATCATCTCTCTTGAGAAAGAAGGGCAGTCTCTGTATGATTAAGCAACAGATGGATGACCAGAACATGCTGTGACTCACAGCTTTACAGCAAAACTGATGCACTGAGATTGTACGTGCATCCTTGCTCATGTAGTATGTAACAAACCAGCATAGACAGGATTTTTTTTGCTATATCACAAATTTGAAATTTGGGAATTAATCTCACTGCAAACAAGTATGGGAACTACAAAATTCTTAAAGTGCACTAACCTTTCCTTATAAAGGGAATTTCTCATTACAGTGTTTTTATTTGAAATTATTTTTCCATATTAGTATTTTACATTGTCTCTTAACCACAACTTTGCTTTTCATTAGTGTAGTGAGACCATCTGTGCTCTGAGGAATAATTATGTGTCTTGATTTGGAAAGACAGGTATCTGCCAGGGAAAGCTGGAGTTTCCTTTAGAATGGAGAATGTAAACCCCTCACCCCCGCCAATTACAATTTTGCGATTAAGGGCTTTCAGGCAAAGATTTGGGAATAGGAATAACAGTTTTTTACTAGGAATATTAACAATACAAATGTAGTAGACAACAAACCACCCAACCAAAGGAGCAAACAAACAAACAACAATTTTGGAGAACCCTGACAGAGTCAGAGCTACAACCTGACACCCTGTTGGTGAGGGTGTTGGAAGCAGTCCACAAGTGAGTCTTTCTGGAGTGGCAGATGTGGTTCTGTTGAAGTAGAGATGATCCTGTAGAACAAGGGCCCAGTGATGGTGAGAAGGGTCCAGTCTTCCTCCGGGAACTGGGTGAAGCTAGATACTTTCTGTTCCTGAGTCTCAGTTTTATCCAAGCAGGAATGGTTGGCTCTCCGCACTGGGTGGGGCATCTCACAATAAGATGATGGAATGTGGATGTTCTATTTTGGGAAGGGGAACAGCTTGAGGAAGAAAACCGCCTGGGGAGTCTTAATGGCCCATTGTGAAAAGAGATAAGAAACAATGCCCTACCTGGTTTTAACAGCTGGCCCATTATCAGAAGGCATCCGCATCTCCCCGCCCCTCTCCTCCCAGAATTAGAAGAGATAAAGAAAAAAAAACAACAAATATCTCCCCAACTGGTTTCAGCAGATGAAATAGAATACACATTTTTGGTTCCATAACCCAAGACATTATGTCGTGGTTATTTTGAATCTGCATAATCCTTATACGTGGATCAGAAGAAGCCTCGGCACCTTGGAATATTTAGCTGACAAAGCAGTGATAGCAGAACTTTTCTGGTCTTACTCACTTCAGCGCTTGGGGTGGGTAATCATTTAGCTATCTTTTTTGACCATTGGATTTCTGAAACTTCTCTGACAATTTATTTGCAAATGCCTGGCACCCTATCAACAACATGTAATTTTTATTTTACTTCTTAAGATCAAAATAGAAATAAACTCTATGGTAACCAGATTTTTAAAGTCCCTTCTATTCTTGTAGTAACAGCAATCTTGTTTTGGTTGCTTATATGTTGATTATTGGAAAAGGTGGAGAAATATACTACTGTTTTCTTTACGTCATTTAACAGCTTAGAACTTTTATTTTGGCATTACTACCATGAAAAAGAATTTATACCAAGCCCATTAAAACATATATGGCAACTTTACTTTCACCTTTTTCTTTTTCCTGTTTTTTTTTCCCCTCACAAGAGTAAATTGTACTAAATGGCAGTGTACTGCTCATTAATTTGCAGGTTGACCTGTGAGTTTTGGAAGACCTAATATTTTATTTGGTTAGCATAAACTCAATCTGTATGAATCACAGAGCTGCATAATTTATATTGGCTTTTGTTTCTAAAACTATGTGGGAAATGTTGCATTTTGTGTGTTTTTCATTTACTAACCCTGTCTAAAGCCATTCAGTTCACTTCTGTGCCAGAGCTCAAGTAACCATGTGTATCCTTGGAACATATTTTACGTATAGATGCATGTGTCTGTACTCACCCATTTGTCCTAAGTACATACAAGATGGAGATTTCTTGGGCTAAAACGAGACATTAAAAATCCTCCCTCAGAGATTCAGCATGTACCATACATTTCATGTGATACTGGAATACTGAATTTACTTTAGAGGCTCTTTTTGTAGTTCTTCCTTGGAAATTTTAAAAACAATCTGCCTTTTGCTTGCTGCATTCCTTTCGTAGCAGATTTCAGAAGTTTGGGAACACAGTGGTAATGCAAGAATGTAGGGGAGTTGTGGATACCGATTAAATTACCATATAATGCAATATAAATTTTGGTTCATGAAATAGAAAAAATGAAAACCAGTCATCAAGAGTTCAGTTATTATGATGTAGACGTTCAAACTCATCTATGATCCTGTGAAAAGACCATTCACTGCATTGTAACGATTTACATTGTTTCATAGGTTTTCCTAGGTTTCAGTTTCACAGTTTTTTTATGAAGTTTTATGAATGTCAAAAATCAGTCAGAAACCTGTTCTTTCCTTTTATGTCCTGTTATTTGATACTGTTCTGCTGTTTGATGAACATACGTTTGCATAGATTTGAAGGTGTCACTGTGTACATTGAGGCCATTTCACAAGTGGTGACCTAAATATCACATTTTCGGTTTCCCTCTCCTTTCTCATGCAGTTAAGTAAGGAAATTAATAAAATTCTTTCAGCTTAGGTAAGCCCTGTGACAGATACAAGGCTGCATTATGTGGTCCACTGTCAGACACCCTGAGAACTTTCAAATTTTTTGCATCTTTGATGTGTGATCTTCTCTTGAAAAAATGATTAGCAAACAGACAAAAATGAGCGACAGAAAAAACAGTTTTTCCACTTTGATTTCAATAATTTTGTAGAACAGCATACATGACTGGAAGGATTGTGACATTGGAGTTAACTCAGACAATATGATATACAATTTATTGGACTTCTTAGTATAGTGTAATTCATGTGGTTTCAAAAAAAAAAAAGTCTATATTTTTATTGATATGACTTCAGAGCTGTATTATATCAGTATTGATGTGACACTACAGCAGTGGTCTGTAGCATTTTCTAACTACTGACAATGCAGCCTGATTAGATTTGTGGATTGTCTGAAGCTTAGTAGATACAGATCAGGACTATATCAGAAAGACAATTATATATTTGTCCAAACTGATGTGTGAAAACAAATAAATATGTTCTATGCTTTTTATCAGCTGTCAAAGTAAATATCAGAACAAAAAAAGTGTGGTTTACTAAGTTGTTTTACATTTTTATGTTCCATGTAACTATGTAAAGGAAAAATCTCATATTTTGACCCTCCTAATGAATATTAAGTTTGATTAAATCTGCTATCAAGATATGGTAAAATATTCTTAAAATGGTGTGCAACTTTTTTTTGGACTGATACAGGAAGGACTATTACTTCATATGTCTAATATTCATTGACTTCGGTGGGGATCTGTTAGAAAACTTTGGAGTATAATGACTTTTAAAACTTTGCCTTTATCAGACATGAAAGTGAATGTAAGTGACGATGAAAACTCATCTTTAGCATGAATTAAACCAGAGGAAAGATAAAGAAATATTTTTTGCAGTTGACAGCATGTACATTTGGTTTCTACTGGTCTGAGTGCTCATCATCCCTCTAAGTCTGTACATTACTCTGAATAATAGGGAAAAAGGCGAGATAAATTTGAAAGAAATCATAAAGAACAGAAGAAGAGGAAAATTGTAAAAAAAACCAGTGCTGTAATGTAATAAATGTTTAAAGCTCCATTTTCCCCCAAGAATTAATGTGGTTTGAGGGGCCTACATTTTACTCTTTCTTATGTATCTTAGGTACTGCATTGCAGTGAGAGGTGTTCTGTGCTTACACTAGTCGAAGAATCCTCAGGCTTGTTCAGCAACTGTACACATCTATAATTTAGGCTGACCTTATAAGAACTGGCTTGACCTCTGTGATTTTATGAGGAAGAACAAAAAGTTGTGTGAAACCACAAAACCACCTCTTGTACCTGAAGCACTGTTGCAGTGTGGTCCGAGCTAGGTTACTGAGGTGGAGGGAAACATTTCCTTTGTTTTCTTCTATTCCGCGGGGTCCTGTTTCAGATCCTTCCTTTGTTGCTGTGACTTCCCCCTACATGTCAGGTAAAGCTGAATCCCATTACAGCCCTTTGTCAAAAAAAGGCAACCAAGGATCAGAAGTGAGGGAAGGGGAAATATGAAGCTTTCTCTGAATCTTTGCACCATTTCCTCTGTCTGACTGACATACTGCTCCCTATATGTAGCCTTTGACCTACAGACTTGAAAGAACTTTCTATCCCTTGAAATATAGGAAAGAACTTCTTAAATGTTTTGGTTTTTTGTCTATGTCGATGGCTATTTTGATAGACTCTTCTCTGTGAACTTTGTTTTAGAAAATTTCATTTTCTAACAGGTCACCACAAATGTTTTATGCAAACATCCAGCACAGTGTTTCTTCATAAAACAGCACAAATGAACGCATATGCTTGGTGTTCCTTCTGTGTGAGTCATTCATGAAAACCTAGGCAATAATTATAATAGGAATGGATGGATAGTGGTAGACATAAAATGTGAAGAACAAGTTTAGGATGAAGACAATTTGCTGAACTGCCAGGCAAAATAAAATGAAAAGAACCTTGCCTCTCTAGCTGGAAAATGAATCAAGATTCTCTTTCAAAGGCCTATGGTGGTAGCACATTTATTGTTAATTAAATATTTCAGCCTCAATGCCAAAGGACCTGCTTTCATGGGACTGGAACAGACATGTGTCATTACTTCTGCCTGGTAAGAAGATGTCTTTGTTAAAGTTTAAAATCACACAATGGGAACTCATGGTGTCTAGAAAACATAAGTGAACCAGATCTTCATTCCCAAATTGATTAATATATCTTAATTATTGGGTCTAATGTATGGTGTTTGATGACATCATAACTCCCTGCATGTTTAGAATCATGTGTGGACTTGGGATTTACTAGCTTTGGCAGTCTGATGATTAACCCTAATACTTAATGTGGGGAAAGACTGAAGTGATTTTAAGTCTTGATTTGATTTAGAATTCACATCTTGAAACTCATCTAGGGTGAGATTAGACTGGGAGGTTGTCACACAGATGGGCAAATATTTATGTATGATTACGTTGATTGACAAAGCCTCTTTTGTTTGCTGATTGCCCCTAGGCAGCTTATATATGCAAGCCTGCTGGAAGGGATACCCGAAAATCACCTAATTCAACCTCTTGCTCAGGTCAGGGCTGAGTCAAATTTGATATCTCCTGGGACTAAAATTTCACAGCTTCTTTCAGCCTCTGCTTCAGTGTTTGATCAGACTCATTCTTATTACTATTAATTAGCGTTACTTCTAATATCTAATCAATTTTTTTTTTTTTTTTGCAGCTGTGACTGTGCTTCCCATCCTTTCCAATGTGTATCTCCAAGAGGTGCCTCACTCCTCCCCTCTATATCCTCCCAATGGGTAGTTCCAGATGCCTTTTAGACTTCTCTCCAAGCTAAAACACTCACTTTTTCAGCTCTTCCTCCTACAGCAGGAAGTCCTGCTCCTTAAACAGCTTCATGACATTTGTTTGCCCTTGCTCCAGTAAGTCAATAAACTCAGGCTGGAGAGTGCAGAAATGTGCAGAGCGCTCCAGATATGGCTTCATCCATGACAAATAGAGGGACAACCTGGTAATAGTTTTGCTAAGGCAACACTGAATGACTCATACTGGTATTGTCTGGAGAACAATTTGCACAACAAATATGTGTCACATATATGCTCTTTGTGTCACAAAGGAGCTAAAATAAAAATACAGATTGATGTTTGTATAAAATTTCCTTTTGTGTAGTGGAGAAAGTGGCTGAAGTGGCTCCCACTTTGGCCATCACTTGTTAGGCACAAGGGGTGAGTCAGAGTACATCCATTAAAAGAATTTTGACATCCACACTCTTTATACAAGGACTGCTGCCATGGTGTTACTTTAAACTGTCTTTCTGGCTAGGTAATCAAACTTCTTTCTTCATCACAGCAGAATAAACGACATTTCTCTTCTCAACACCTTTTTGTAATCACTACTAGACAATGTACAATTTCAATGTTTTATGTAGAATGTGGCTACATTCTACACAAAACATTGAAAAAATGAAAGGAAACAGGAATAAAACACTTAATGTTTTAGTGTCTGAAGAAAGCAGCTCAGTTGCATCAGGGCTTTTACTTCAGTATATCTGCGTTCCACATTCCTCTGTTAAAGAGCAAAAGAAAAAAAACAGAAAAACCCTCCACTCTGTAAAGAATTAGTTCCAAGTAGGACATTCCATGGCTGTTTTTGCAAAGAGATTCACATTATCTTAGGAAGTTTCCAATCTACTTTCAGTTTGTTTGATTTATCTTGTAATTTCTTTTCTTTCCTTAGCTTACTGCTTTAAATGGTTTTCGTCATAGTGACTGCAAGGTTTTCGCAAATTTCTTCAAACTCTATACTAAACCTGATGTTGTCCTATTGCAGTCCAACCCTGCCTCATGCACATTGGACAAAAAACTATCTGTTCATTAAAATCTTGTATACGAATCACAAAATTTTGAGGTATTTTGTTTTGAAAGATACATGCATCTTTACACCGGAAAATATAAGGAAAAAATACCTCACTTAATTTGAAATGAATTAGGGTTGGCAGGCTTCTGT
This sequence comes from Phylloscopus whistleri, assembly GCA_017589585.1. Lineage (NCBI taxonomy): Eukaryota > Metazoa > Chordata > Aves > Passeriformes > Phylloscopidae > Phylloscopus > Phylloscopus whistleri. The sequence continues at coordinate 1,343,602 of JADMLD010001013.1, forward strand.
TGTATTGTGTTAACTTACAGTATTTAGTGCTAAATTGTAGTGCCTTGAAACTTACAATAAATTAAGACTGTAGCAGAGACTAAAGACATCAAAGTAGAGCAAAAAAATATATTGCCAACTCTTAAATTTTGTATTGTAAAAAGAATTTTGTTCTTCAGCAAGTTGACAGTAAAAATAGACAAACTCAGTATTTTAGGATGTTGAGCCAAAGACTGTGTGAGAAAGCCTCCAAATGTTTTGCTTTAAGCTGTGAATTATTGTAACTTGATTTTGAGGAGTAAGAAATGGTGAATTTCTTGAGACCCTTAGGATGTGGAAGCTGTACACTGCTCTTATTTTGAATGACAGTATGGCCAAATTCTTCAGCCAGAAACATGTTTGTGTAATATTTATTTTTTCAGTTGTCTTTTATGTATGATATAAAGTTGCTGTTAATTTAAAAACTGTCACTCACAGAACATGGGAAAAGAAGGCCCACTGACACAAGCACTCAACGACAGCTGAAATTGGTATCCTGAGACAGGTGATAATTTGGTACAGCTAATTATCATTTTTCCCATATGAAATAATGTCAGAAACAAAATAAATTGTTTTTGTTTTGATAAGGCACTTTTAAAACCTGAAGCCAATGGTGACTTTGTCATATAACTGTTGCTTGTTTAAAAGAAAGAAAAAAACAAAACAGAAAATGCCAAAGACAGTGACTCTGAGCATTTCCTTAGTAATGATTCATTCTTGCCCTGACCTTGTCACTAATATTTAAAAGTAGTCTCTTGTATTAATGGCGAATATCTGAGTTTGCTAATCTGTCCAAACTCAAACAGCTTGTTCTTTGAAGGGAAGAATAGGTATATATACTTTGTTTGACAGCTCTTCCATGTACGTTGGGTCAAATCATATCTGATTTTGTATGAGTTTGTGTTTAATCTGTTTGTGTTGTTGTTGATCACCCCCATCCTGTATAACCTCAGGATATCTAGTGTTATGTAAATATATTTTCTGGGCTTCAGGTGAGAGAATGGCTCAGCCCTTGCCACATTATTACTGTGGATGCTGGAATATGAATCCTTCACTCTTCTCTAGTGGGTGCTCAGTTCCATATGACTTCAGGACCATCATTATCTTTCCACTTTTTACTGACTGAATGGGTTTGGATGAGCTTGCACTCTAAAGTTAGTGGGTGGCAGACAGAGAGATATCACACTTACAAACACCTAAGGAAATAATTCTGAAAAAGTAGTAGCTTTATGATGGAGTATTACAAACTTCACTTCTTTGTCTCTTTCTTCTCTAGTATGTACAGGATCTTTAGAAACCTTCTCCAAACATCCTGCATCATCTGTTCAACTCTTCTGACTTAAATGTACACATAATTTGGCTAGAAATATTAACCTGTGTAAAATTTGTATGCTACTTTTTTTTTTGTAGGGTCAAGCCTCAAAACTTTGTATAATTCATGCAATCCTTAAGTCCACTGAGTTTGTTTTACTTTCTGAAATTCATGGTATTATTTCCTTAAAACCTGTAGGCCAACTGACTTACTTTTCTCCATTTAAATATCTACCTGCTTGGCTATAAATCAGTGTGGATGAATGATCACTTTAGACTTCTGTGTCTTTGAGCTGTGCTATTTCAGGACTTTATATTACTTGGAAGCAGTATAACTTTATAATAATTATTCATATCATTCCATATGAGAGAACAGTTTGGTAACTTATCGTTATGAAGGAAAAAAAGCCCAAACCAAAACAGTTCTGTGTTTCTGGCTTAACATTCCTAAGTATCTGGGGTTATGCTCTATTATGAGCAACTTGTGTACAAAAATTAATTTAATCCATTCTTGTCACAGTTATGATAAACTTTTATGGTTCTTTTACTCTACTGTTGTTTCTGAATTTGTGTTTTGTAACATTTCAAAAATTAAAGGTGTTATGAAGACAATCTGTTATAGGTGTTTCAAAGGTAAGGTAATGCAAGAATTACATCAAAACCATTATTTTCTTCTCAGAAGTAATCTTCTTATCATACATCCTTTGACACCCTTATTCTTGATATTGTATAGCTGCAAATTTTCTATAGTTTGCACAATAGTGTCAATTTCTGTATCTTTTTCCCCTCTTGACATTTATTAATTTGTGATTTTATGCTGTCTTGGAAACTGACCTATTTTTATACACAGCTTTTTTGATACTCAAGAAGTCACACATTTAGCTATCTCACAGGCTTAATACTGAATTCATTATTTTCATTTTGTGTTACAAAATGCCTCTTTCCTTATTCATTTTTTTGTCTCCTAGGAATAAAAATAAGTTTGCTTTACGTGGTAGATATGGAGACTAGAAAGTCTTCATGACACTGGTGACATAGTACATTTTTACAAGAATAAGACGGGACCCTGGAGCCTGGTATTTTTAACCTAGTTTCTAAAGCCTTTCAAGTCTCTTGCTTCTTTCAGAATTATCAATGTTTTCATGAGATAGCTATCATAGCTATAGCCTTATATTGCTAAAAGAGTCTTTGCCATACCCTGTGCTATTTTTGAGGTATATCTCCTAGCCACAAGTATGCCAACTTTTTTGCCTTTTCAGCAACCATACAGACAACATAAACTAAAGGTTAGATTTTATGGTATTTGCTGTGTAACTGCAAAAAAACCCCCAAAAACCAAAAAACCCAACTATTTTTAAAAGCTTGAGTCCTCTAGGTGCAAAAGGAAAGTAGAAATCCAGTTTCTCTGAATGGCTGGCAAATAACTCAGTGATGTTCATTTACTATTTTGACATTTGAAAACTTTCCTAGCTTTTCTCTCATGCCTCCATTTTGAGGATGATGGTGATTATTACCACGGAAGATGAATAACCAGGTTAGTTTTCTATTTTGTACGTACATTCAGTTGCCAGTAGCTAGCAATAGTTATGTTACTAGTCAACACATAATCTTAAAAGTAAATTACCTGAATAAGCCCTGAAGGAATTAAATTTTCCTGATGCTTTTATTACTTCTTCCACACTGTTCAGCCTTTAAAAAGTTAATTGATGCCTTGTATCTCTCACATATCTAAAGTACACTTCACCTAAAAGTTTGAGCTGTTCCTTTACAGATTTTCTACTTGCCAGGCATCTAAACTGAGTTTCAGGTTTCCAAAATTCTCTCAAGTCCTTTCCTGTGTCAAAGTAAAAGCACCCTCCTTTAATGTATCACATAAAAATCCAGAACAGTAGTGTGAGACTTAAAATTTGTAGGCCTTATCCTATTTTTAGTTAAAAAAATGAGTGACAGCAGAAAAATACTGTGCAATGGTAGAGGATCTATGAGGTGGGCTGAGAATGGAAAACTGAAGTTTTGCTTAGTCTGAAGTGACTGAAGTGTGTTCTGCTTGGTGACGGCAATACAGCTGTGAATTTCATCTCATCCTTCTGTCATGTGTCCCCTTTCCATGTATGTGCATGTGCAGCTACACACCAAACCATGAACATTACCATCACTCATTTTGCAATCCCATTTCAGCAATTTCTTTGTTTTCTATCTCCATCTTTTCTTGGAGAGAAAGTGTGAGAACACTGTTACCTACAAATTCTTCACAAACTGAGTGACCAGGTTTCACTTGGTATTTTCCCATCGCATCCTGGAATCACAGCCCTGTAAGAAGTGAATACCTCTTGCAGGTTTTTTCCCTCATTCCTCTTTCTGCTAGTGACAAATCTCCTTTATGCTTCCTCTCTGTCATCAGGACGGATTTCAGGTTTTTGGGGTCTTATTTTGTGCTGTTACTGTGAGTTCATATAGGTGGCTCCCACAGAAAAGTCATACAAAACATGACTTATTCAGCAGGTATGGGTACTGTGCTGTCTTCATATCAGGTGCAGGTATGAAACCTGTGTATTGCTAATTTGTTTCTTTTAAAAACACAGACTATCACATCTTTTTGAATAAAATTATTAAGTAAATGTGACATGGAAGAAGGACAAGGAACTGCTTTGTCTGCATTTCTTTTTTGTAATGACATAGGTAAAAATCTTGCTTATGCAAATTCACCAGTTTTTATCAAGTTGCAGGGCTGAATTTTGGTAAATCAACCTTTTTTGGTTTAAGTGCATTACATTTTGATTTCCCTTTTTAAGGAGTAGCTGTCAATAGCATAATTTAAAATACTCTCTCTTTTTCTGGTTTGGCATACTTTTATGGCTATGCTGCAGAACTTTTTTATTTTAATAGTTTTTACTGATTTCATGCTGCGGTTATATAGTGAACATTAGAAATTATCTGCAGAGAGAATTAGAGGGTGTGTGAATGTCTGAGTCGTGTAAATGCCAAAAGCTTTTTGTGACATTTTTCAGACTTTAAAAATGGAAATATGTTATTTGCACATTGGCTCCTGATGGAATATGACACACTGCAGGCATGCAGTGAGTTTAAGTTTGGGCTTTAGGCCATTAGGGGCTCTGTATATACATGCTTCTGGAAAGAAATGAAACAAACTGCTTTCTGCAGACACACATCCCTTGTTGATCAGCCAAAGCAACTCCATCAGGTCAATGAAAGCAAATAGAATTTATGGACTTGCTGGAGCCTGTTATCCAGACTCAAATATTATGGAATGTTTTTCTTGATGTAACTTTTGTATTTTCTCCCAAATGAGTTTCAATATCCTTGTATTTGCCTATGAAATATTAATATTGTCCAGTACAATCTGGGTTTAAAAGCAGAAATTTGAGTTGAATTGCATTTCAAGTATGTAAAAAAGGAGCCCCATCCTTTTAAATCTATGATTTTCAAGCAGCTTCCATCCTCCAACACAGGTAGTTTCCCTTAAATTAGTCACAAAGGATTAATTTTATTTATTGTGATACCTATCAGGCTGGAGAGCAAGCACAGAAGAGATTTTTTCACCTTTCTACTTTTCTACCTCATCCAGGTTTTTCTCAAAATGCAAGTGGGAACCATAGAGGATGACACTTAAACAAGAATCTACGCCTGACAATTTGCAGACAGAAGAACCCTGGTGGGACTCAGCAAAACAATTAAACTCAGACCTACCCCACTGAACTTTTACACCAACTATATCCTTACAGGACCCCAATTTGCTTGTCTCTGGACATACCACTTATGAGGTTGGCCTAATTTTTTTTTGCCATTTGCCTTTACAATTTGTCTTTTTTAGAATTGTGATGTGATAAAGTCATGAGGGTAAATGATGCATTTTTAGTTCTTTAGCCTCATTAATTTTCCTATATCTGGAAAGGAAGACCATTTCCTCTTCCAATGCACCACCTAAGTTGATGGGTGTGGGTGGTGAAAGAGTTACATATATATATATATATATATATGCGTGTGTGTGTGTGTGTGTGTGTGTGTGTGTGTGTATATGTATATATGATGAGCCCAGTCCACCTCAGCAACTAATATTAAATGTTCTCAACACACCTCAGGATTAGGATGTGAAAATGACTGTTAACTATCAAACACCACTATGATTTGGAAACAAACATTCTTTGAGGTCTCCATGTGTCTCCAGACATAAATTCTTTTTTTGTCTGAGTTTTTTTTCTTTTTTTTTTTTAATGTCATTAGAAAGAGCTAGACTGCTGTAATCCATCAATAAGTAGTACTTAATTTTAAGTTGGTGTGATGGATGGATTTGTCTGGATGTCAGATGCCCACTAAGCCACTCTATGACTCCCATTCTTCAGCTGGGGAGGGAAGAGAAACTGTCATGGGAAGCTCATCTGTTGTGGTAAGGGCAGGGAGACTCACCCATTAGCATCAGAACAGACTCAACTCAGAAATAAATTTATTAATAATCACATCAAAGTAGAAAAATAAGAAATAAAACCAAACTTTAAAACACCTTTGCCCAACCCCTTATTTCTTTCCAGACTCAACTTCATTCCTAATTCCTTTAACTCTCCTTTGCTAGTAGCACAGGTAGATGGGGAATGGGGGTTGCAGTATGTGCATCAAAATTTGTCTCTGCCACTGCTTCCTCCTCACACTTCTCCCCTGCTCTCCCGTGGGAGACAGTCCTCCACGAACTTCTTCATAATGAGTCTTTCCCCTGGGCTACAGTTCTTTAAAACTACATCAGTTTGTGTCCCTCTCCACTGTGCAATCCATCGGGAACCAGCTGCTCCAGTGTGGATCCCCCACAGGGTCACATATTCTGCAAGCAAACCATTTCTCCACAAGTCTATATATATATCCCTGACAGGACCCTCTCCTGCACAGCCTTCAGAGCAGGAGAATATTTTGTATTCTTGCCAGTTGATCTGTGGTCATTCTTTCATTGGGTCTCAGTATCATTTTAGCCACTCACTTGGATTCCATTATTGGTCTCACTGTAATTCTGATTATCGCTCATCCCAGTAACTGCTAGTTTTCTATTATTAACTAATCATCTGTTGGCCTTGTGGGAGCCCCAGAGCTTCCAGGCCTTTTTAGTGATGTTGAATTATATTACCTGTCCTTATTAATACTTAGATTTAACCCAAGTAGAAAGCGAAAATCGCCCTCCTAGCATTAATATACGTAAAAAGTATATCACTAGACATGTTTAGGTTGCCTGAGTTTCATGGCAAACTGCACCAGTCCGACTTGGTACAAATAATGTTTGTATTATGGATGAACTGAGGACCATGGGAAGAATTTCTGTTGCATGCTTTCTTTAAAAAATTGAGATAATAAATTTTGAAAGTTGAATGTGAATAGCAGTGTGAATGTTTTGAGCGTGTTAGGCTGACTGCAGGTAATTATTTGTTTAATAAAAATGGTGTATAGGATCTGATACAAATCCCAGTGAAATCAGTTGAAAGATATCTAACCCTGGTGTATGGAAAATCCAGCTAGAGATATTTTAATCACCATTTCCCAGCAACATGCCCAAGATGTTGTTGTGTAGTAATAACATGGGATATCACAAGACTAAAATTTTAGAACCCTTAATGAAACCCTGATTTAAAATTGTAATCTGTTCTGAAATTGTCATCTGTGGCACACTATGTAATTAAAAGAATGCATTTTATAACTTTGGATTACTTTGTATTGTAGAACAAGGTACGTATATTAAAGAAAATATAAGTGCAAAATTTCATTACATTATTTTCAAGGACTAACTGTGTGGTCAAGGAATGACAGAAATCTGTCTGAAATGGTATAAAAGAACACAGATAAATGTGGGACGTAAACTCACATAACATTAGTTTTAAGGATGCTTGGCTTGATTTTCTCTGAATAGAGCAAATTTTATGGACCATAAGAGGTTTTGTGCTCTGTTTTTTACTTTCATGTGCTTCCTCTCAATTCTGTAGCCTTCATCTTAATCCTTTCTCAACTGTTCTGTGGCCACCTCAAAGCAGAAAGCATGCAGGAAAGTATTCTTGCAGGTCATTTTCATCTGTGTAGAGAATAGGAGAATGCCATGTTAAAGCCACAAATATCAAAGCTATGAGTAAATTTTACTAAAGCTATCGGATTACAGCAGTCATGGTCCTCATGTTTTTTACCTAGCAGAGTCAAGCAAAAATAAAGTGAAGGGTCTAAGTACTTGCAATGGACAGGGAGTGAAGTCTACTCAGGTGATCTGGCAGAAGTAAAGTAATGCCTTGCTCTAGGTCTCAGTAAACTCTGATTTCACTCTGATACACTGCTTTTCAGAGAAGTAACAGCCTGCAATTCTCATTAAAATAGGCAAAAGCTTGTTATTATGCCTGATCACTGCGTTTGTGTTTCCTTGTAGTGCTCGCATCGTTAAAGCTGTAAAGTGTGTCATTTTACTTACAATGGAGATCTACAGCTCAGGCACACAACTGAGTTGTAGAGGATTAATACATTTCTTTTTATCAGCAGTGCCATGGTAACTGCTATTAACTGCCTGTGCAGATGTTTTGAGCTCACTCCAGTTGCAAGGCAGTGTGATTTATCTGTGGTTCTGGAAGAACTTTCCACTAAGCTGCATTACTTTTTTTGATTGCTAAGAGTCTGTGAAGCATTGTGGGGCTAAAGAGTTCCTGGAGAAAAATGTGAGGGTACAATTGGGCACCACTGGATGTGAGGAGAAGGGCAGCATTGCCATGAAAACCCAGGAGGAGAGGTGAGGATGAAGCTTGCAGAGCCATCTTCATCTGGGTGGCCCCACTGAGATCCGTGGAGTGAGCAGCACTCACCCTGAATGATGAGAATATCCTGCATCCCTGCTCTGCAGCCTCCTGAACAGGGCAATTGCAGTCCAAAACACCCGAGTGAATTTTGTTGTTGAAGCTGGTTGAATATTTGACAAATAAAGATGCTACAGCCATGCAAAAACAAGTACATTCCTAAACCCATGTCTTAATCAGTAAAGTTGTGCTGAGAAGATGTAACAGTAGGAGCTCAAGGGACAGGTTTGTTGATTTCAAGCATTAAAAGGTCCATATCATTACTTTACATGTAAGAATATCTGAAAAATTATTTTACTGCTGTTAAAATAATAAAGATTTTTTGAGAATGTTTTATTTGGCCAATGTCTTCTGGGTTTAGATGTACTAAAATAATATTTTCCAGGCAATTTGTGCTACTATGTCTTAAAAATAGAAGTTGATATTCTCCTCATATGTCTTCAGGAGCCAGGGTTTTTTTAAACAAAGGGGAAAAAACAAATCCCAAAGAACAGAAGACCAGTAATTCAGAATGCAACCGTCAAAGATTTTGCAAATTTTGTACTCAGTTCCCTTCCCTTCCCTTCCCTTCCCTTCCCTTCCCTTCCCTTCCCTTCCCTTCCCTTCCCTTCCCTTCCCTTCCCTTCCCTTCCCTTCCCTTCCCTTCCCTTCCCGGAGCTTCCCGGAGCTTCCCGGAGCTTCCCGGAGCTTCCCGGAGCTTCCCTTCCCAGAGCTTCCCGGAGCTTCCCTTCCCTTCCCGGAGCTTCCCTTCCCGGAGCTTCCCTTCCCGGAGCTTCCCTTCCCTTCCCGGAGCTTCCCTTCCCGGAGCTTCCCTTCCCTTCCCGGAGCTTCCCTTCCCTTCCCGGAGCTTCCCTTCCCTGAACTTCCCTTCCCTTCCCAGAGCTTCCCTTCCCTGATAAACATGTAAACAAGTCATTATTTCATACAAGCTGAAAAAGGTGAATCATCTGAATTTGTAAGTATATGCAAGAGGATGGAAACTTGATTTTAGCACTTTTCCAATGTGTTAGGAAAGATCCAGATTAATATCTGGATCTGGAAATGTGGAGTCATCTTTAATAGTGAAATAGAATATGAAGATTTCTATTAAGTTCTTTGTTACATGAAATGTTAATATTATTATTGTTTTGCAGAGATGAGCTTTCACGGCATTTGAAATTATTGCCATGGTCTTTCTATTTTAGAAATCTTGAATCTAATCTACACATTTGGTAATCTGTCATTTCTTATAGTTAAATCAGCCACTTAATTACGGTGACATTTTACATTCTAAAGCATCCTCTCTGAGCTATTTCTATATCTTATTGATTTGTTCTGCTTAATGGCATCAAGAAACAGCTCTTTAGCTACCCACAAAGCTAAGGTCTCATCAAAGCTCTCATCCGTGCTAAATGCTCTTCTATAGATTCAAGAAACAAGACACTCTGCTCAACTAACTCAAGCTGCCTGCTTTAAGATTCCAAGGCTTCCCTGACCTAGTCTTACTACACATCAGTTCATTGTCAAAATATTGACTCTAAATTCCAGCCTGGCTGGTATGCCAGCTTTCATTTTCTACATCTCCTTGTCCCAGTATACCTCATGATTAGAAAAAGCTGCCTGTAAGCATTCAATTTGCCTTCATCTCCTCTTTTAATGCTTTTCTTTAAAACAAACTGTTCAGTGACTTGCTTCTTTCCAGTAAAAATTGGCTGGACCACAGATAGCATTTTTTTTCAGGCCGAATATAATTTCAGTGTTTCTTTGCACACCTACATTTAATGTATTATCTATTCCTCCGTTCTGTCTGGTTCCATGGTCTTAAGGCCTTTTATTTTGGGAGGAGTGAGGAGATAGACGATATTTCTAAATATATCATGTGCTTCAGCCTGAAAAACTTTTAAATAAATGTGCTTGAAGAACAACACAATATTTTGTTCCTGCGAGCTTTGATTTTATCTTGTGCAGTACTCACAGTATCTAGTAACAGAGGGGGCAAAGCGTTAGAGGAAACCTTTTTGTTCTCTGCTGTACTAGCAGCAGGACCCAGCATCTGTTTTGTTGGACCAGTCCTGAAATCCCACAGCTTTGGACTTGTGCCTCTCCAAGCATTCCTGGTAAGAGTTTACCCTCTAAAACAGATGTGCTGCAACTGGGCTGTGCTCCAGGACAGGGGCAGGGGCAGGCTCCAGCTCTGTCCAAGACTCTGTGGAAGGCGACACCAGAGCTGTTCAGCCCTCGAGGCTCCTGCTGTGAGACCATCTAGCTAAATCAAAGGATTAATTTAAATATCATTAATTTTAATTTAATCCTTGTTTCCTTTATATGGCCATGCAAAGAAGCACAGATTCCGCTTCTCAAACCAACCCCTTCTCAATGTGAATTGGATGTAAATCCATTCGTTTTTGCTGTGAAAGTTTATCTAAATGCCAACAGCCAAAGAGTGCTACAGTAAACAACTCCCAGAGTCCCACTGCTCTGAGTTGCTTTATTGCTCTTTCTGATAGTAATACTAATAAAACAAATTATTTGTACACACATTGCTTATTCCAATCAGCAGTCATTTTTTTACAGGTGTTTAACAAAACAAACAAGGTACTGGCTGGATTAACAAAATGGATGAATAATTTTTGACCACTAATAATAGATATAGCTATAGATATAGGTGTGTAACCCAAGGAGAAAGTAAACAGCTTTCACATTTCTGGGGCAAACCTGATGATCTCCTTTGAAACAGACTGCCTTCCCCTCGGCCCAAATAGGATCATTGCTGAAGGTGGGATGCAAGGTTTGAAAGGACAATGAGGTAATCTGGCATATATTTTTTGGCATATATTCCTAAAGGCATATGCCCTTTAGGCAACATCCATTGTTTTCTATCTAAGATATAACTGAAGACAGTTCTAGGAAGTGATGGGTCGGATGAAGTCAGACTTAAGTCAAAATAAGGCATGCAATAAAATTAGAACATTTTATTTTAAAATCCAAATTAAAGCATAATAAATAATGTGCATGCCATAATGTGCATGGACATGTATAATATGCATTATTAGTTACTGGGTAGTTTGTAAATGAAATATAGGTTTACCGGAGGTGTGTCATTGCCTTTGTGCTGGTTTTGCATTGATTTTTGGTGAGCAGGGAAGAAGCCAGTCATGAAGGTGATTTTCTAAGAGAAGCTGCTAACAGCTTCCTCCATGCCTGACAAAACTAATCAGTGGCTAGTTTTGAATACTGACACCTTGTTAAACCACTAGGAAGCTGAACACGCCTCTGTGAACACACACATTAAAAAGCAAAATAATCCCCAGAAAGTTCTTCTCTTCTTCCAGCCTGGGAGAAGGTAACAGGCTGGCCTGGTCCCTCCGTGTGGCCGGGCTGGGCTGGGCAGGCCCTGCTGAGGGACTGGACCCCTTCCTGGGGAGCCCACTGGGCCCCATCCCAGCCGGACCAGGCCCCAGCGGCTGTTAACATCTTGTCCTGGGCTGGTTCCCTCCCCTCCAGGGTGGTCGGGCCGGGCTGTGGCTGGAATTAAACACAGTGTGGGCCTGGGACCAGCCATGCGGCCAGAGCAGCTGCTGCCATACTGGCCAGGCCCCCTGAGATCCTGGCACAGCCCCAGCGTGGCCTGAACCCATCACCATGACTGCTTTGGCCACCACCAACCATCGTGATCATCTACAGGCCCCGGGCGAGATATTAACTTTCATTGCACACATGAACCTTGCTGATCCTCTCTCGAGAAAAGGACAGAGGGAAGACACCTAGAGAAACAGCATGAAGACACCAAGAACAGTAAAGAAGGGAGAGGCAAGTCCCAGATGAGAGGAGAATGAGGCGATGCCTTAGTCTTAGGCGGTAAATCTTTTGTAAGGCCATGGTAATAGACTGTGATACACTAGAATATCCCTTTAATTCATGAAAGCGGTATGGGGAGATGGAGTGTTCAAATTGCAGATGTGAGCAAAGGCATTTGTCCTGAAGCAAGTAAGTGTTGAAGTAGCTGTAATCACATGAGACACTTGAATAGAAAGAGAGAGATGAGAGTGATGAAGATCCTTTGCCCCCAGGAAAAGATCATCTCTGTTCCTGAAGATGATCTCAGAGATAGATGAAGAGAACCTTTGCTTTTGAACAGCTCATCCTGAAAATAGTACCTCATGAGTTTGACGTGGCCCATGAATGCAGCTGTGGGAAGGCTGTGAAAGGTGGGAGGGACTTAGTGATTGCAGATGTCCGTGAGGCCGCTGTTCATGAGAATTGGAGCCATTGGAGAGAACAGTTTTCTTGTGGAGAAGTCTCCATGACATGGCAAAAGACATTCTTCTCCCTAAGAGAACTGGCAAAAAACTATTCTAGTGGTGATAAACTGACCTGAGTCCCAACGTTTTGTTTCTGTACATTGTCTGTAGGAAAGAAAAGAAGGTTATGGTGGGAGGAAAAGTGTTTTTAAGGTTTTATTCTGATTTTTTTTCCTTTTCTTTCAGTTCTGTTTAAATAGTTTTCTTTATACCCTTTAAGTTTTGAGCCTGCTTTGCTCTTCTCCTAATCCTATCTCACAGCAGAAAAGGAGTAAATAATTCTAGTAGGTGCTTTGGTGTTTAGCCAATATGAAGACCCACCACATTATTTGGTGCATTGTGTGGGAAATTTCAAATTGGCGAACGAAAACCACTACACTAAATTGGTGTTTCTGTCTGGTTTCAACCTGAAACTCCCACAGCCTGTTGGAGAAATAAGGAACAAATCCATGCATGAAATTTTAGTTCTGTCCTCAGGAAAATTTTTCAATATTTGATTGAAATTTTTAATTCCATTCTATTACAATCAAGAAGGAAGGATTTTTTTAATCTCTGAAAGCTAAAAATAGTTTCAGATTTAAAAGAACCTGACTTTTCCAGTGAAGTACTTCTGTACAAATAGCTGAGGTTTGGAATTAGCCGTTCGGAGTAGGGGTCTAGTCCATACGACTTGTACACATAAACATCATGGGGGTTAAGAAAAGAGTTCCAAACAACCAAAGGTATGGCTCAAAGAAACTGTCACCTCAAAACCACTCATAGTGGGCAAAAAACATATCACAGTTTTTGATGAAACAGGAATGTGTGGCAGGCAGGTATTTCTTGAGTGTCATTTTAACCAAGACATGTTTTTCTGATAGTTTTCCTTGTGTCACTGACAAGCCTTCTAGAGCTTTTACAGATTAAGGATTTTTAACAATTTCAATTTAATCTTCCTGCTAATGAGATTGGCATGAGGAAATCTTTGAAATCTTTGGATAAATCATCAATGTTTACAGGAGATGGCTTCCTCTTTGAAGATCTGACACAGTATTAGTGGGTTAGTATTGAGTTTTGACAAAACTTTACTAAAGATATTTTGGTTCTAAATCTAAACTAAAATCCTTTGATAGCAAATCTGGTCTGATCTTCTTGGATCAATTGCTTCAGATTGGATTATTGTACTGAGCAAGTGATGGTAATACAGAATTTCAGAATTGATTTGCTCTACAAGAGTTTATCTCACTTTAATTAGATAAAGAGAAATGTGTTTCCACTTCAGAATTTTACTGATTTTGGTATATAATGATTTTTGATCCATAACGATGTTTTATGCAAAACCTCATCTGGTGGTTTATTGAAATGAATTACTATTATCTACCTACTGCATCATGACACATGTCGTACAGGTTCTGATTCTATGAGACTAAAAAACTTATGTAATAAAAAAATCGTACTTAGGCTTAATGTATGCATTGTCTAGATACAAATTATTGCTGCACACCACCTCTGTGCATAATTTTTGGAACTCTGAAGATCTAATTAACAGAAATGTTCAACTTAATTCATGGAATAACTTGTTTAGAATAAACATTCTACCTAATTTTCCATGGATTCTTTTTTTCAGGATGCATTTTAAGGAAAATAAGAAAATTGAAAAGTTGCCCAAAAGGTTAGATTTATGAATGAAACACTTTCTTCCCCCACAAAAGCCAAGTGAGCAATCTGAAGATGCTTCTAGGCAGCAGTATATTCCCAACTGCTGCTTATATGACAGATTGCAGAGTCTGCCTTTGGCAACATTTCCTGCTACAAATTTTCACAGGGTGAAATGCTCTTGAAATGCTTTTGACTGTTTTTTTCATCCTCTTTTTAATCCTCAAACGACTGGTACTTCATGGGAATTCTCAATTACTTTTCGTGTTTCTATTACCGATCACTTTGCTACTTTTTACATTTTTAATTTTTCTTCAGAGTCACTTTTTGCTTACAGATCCCCTCATTAACAAAAGTAACTGATGAATGGAGAAATAGGGAAACAGCAAGAGTAATTCTTCTGATTGCTGTATAAAATTCTCTCAACTGGAGTCTATTTGTTAACACAGGGAATTAATAGGAAAAAGGAAAAGGAAAGGGAAAAGGAAAAGGAAAGGGAAAAGGAAAAGGAAGAGGAAGAGGAAGAAGAAAAGGAAAGGGAAAAGGAAAAGGAAAAGGAAAAAGAAAAGGAAAAGGAAAAGGAAAAGGAAAAGGAAAAGGAAAAGGAAAAGGAAAAGGAAAAGGAAAAGGAAAAGGAAAAGGAAAAGGAAAAGGAAAAGGAAAAGGAAAAGGAAAAGGAAAAGGAAAAGGAAAAGGAGAAAACTGAAGGGAAGTTCCAGGAAGGGAGTTTCCGGGAAAGGAAGTTCTGGGAAGGGAAGTTCTGGGACGGGAATGGAAGTTCCGGGAAGTTCCGGGAAGGGAAGTTCCGGGAAGGGAAGGGAAGTTCCGGGAAGGGAAGTTCCGGGAAGGGAAGGGAAGGGAAGGGAAGGGAAGGGAAGGGAAGGGAAGGGAAGGGAAGGGAAGGGAAGGGAAGGGAAGGGAAGGGAAGGGAAGGGAAGGGAAGGGAAGGGAAGGGAAGGGAAGGGAAGGGAAGGGAAGGGAAGGGAAGGGAGGGGAAGGGAAGTTCCGGGAAGGGAAGGGAAGTTCAGGGAAGGGAAGTTCTGGGAAAGGAAGTTCAGGGAAGGGAAGTTCTGGGAAGGGAAGTTCTGGGAAGGGAAGTTCTGGGAAGGGAAGTTCTGGGAAGGGAAGTTCTGGGAAGGGAAGGGAAGCTCCGGGAAGGGAAGCTCCGGGAAGGGAAGGGAAGCTCCGGGAAGCTCCGGGAAGCTCCGGGAAGCTCCGGGAAGGGAAGGGAAGGGAAGGGAAGGGAAGGGAAGGGAAGGGAAGGGAAGGGAAGGGAAGGGAAGGGAAGGGAAGGGAAGGGAAGGGAAGGGAAGGGAAGGGAAGGGAAGGGAAGGGAAGGGAAGGGAAGGGAAGGGAAGTTCCAGGAAGGGAAGGGAAGTTCCGGGAAGGGAAGTTCCGGGAAGGGAAGTTCCGGGAAGGGAAGGGAAGTTCCGGGAAGTTCCGGGAAGGGAAGTTCCGGGAAGGGAAGTTCCGGGAAGGGAAGTTCCGGGAAGGGAAGTTCCGGGAAGTTCCGGGAAGGGAAGGGAAGTTCCGGGAAGGGAAGGGAAGGGAAGGGAAGGGAAGGGAAGGGAAGGGAAGGGAAGGGAAGGGAAGGGAAGGGAAGGGAAGGGAAGGGAAGGGAAGGGAAGTTCCGGGAAGAGAAGGGAAGGGAAGGGAAGCTCCGGGAAGCTCCGGGAAGCTCCGGGAAGTTCCGGGAAGGGAAGCTCCGGGAAGGGAAGCTCCAGGAAGGGAAGGGAAGGGAAGTTCCGGGAAGGGAAGTTCCGGGAAGGGAAGTTCCGGGAAGGGAAGTTCCGGGAAGTTCCGGGAAGGGAAGTTCCGGGAAGGGAAGTTCCGGGAAGGGAAGGGAAGTTCCGGGAAGTTCCGGGAAGGGAAGTTCCGGGAAGGGAAGTTCCGGGAAGGGAAGTTCCGGGAAGGGAAGTTCCGGGAAGTTCCGGGAAGGGAAGGGAAGGGAAGGGAAGGGAAGGGAAGGGAAGGGAAGGGAAGGGAAGGGAAGGGAAGGGAAGGGAAGGGAAGGGAAGGGAAGGGAAGGGAAGGGAAGGGAAGGGAAGGGAAGGGAAGGGAAGGGAAGGGAAGGGAAGGGAAGGGAAGGGAAGGGAAGTTCCGGGAAGAGAAGGGAAGCTCCGGGAAGCTCCGGGAAGCTCCGGGAAGCTCCGGGAAGCTCCGGGAAGGGAAGGGAAGGGAAGGGAAGGGAAGGGAAGGGAAGGGAAGGGAAGGGAAGGGAAGGGAAGGGAAGGGAAGGGAAGGGAAGGGAAGGGAAGGGAAGGGAAGGGAAGGGAAGGGAAGGGAAGGGAAAGGAAGGGAAAGGAAGGGAAAGGAAGGGAAAGGAAGGGAAGGGAAGTTCCGGGAAGGGAAGGGAAGTTCCGGGAAGGGAAGTTCCGGGAAGTTCCGGGAAGTTCCGGGAAGTTCCGGGAAGGGAAGGGAAGGGAAGGGAAGGGAAGGGAAGGGAAGGGAAGGGAAGGGAAGGGAAGGGAAGGGAAGGGATGGGAAGGGAAGGGATGGGAAGGGATGGGTAGGGAAGGGATGGGTAGGGAAGGGATGGGTAGGGAAGGATTCTAATTTTCTAACAGAATCTAGTTCTTCATATGAATGTTTTCTGGGAAAAGAGTACCTGAAACCTACCATCTTTTTAGTTTAGGCTGGAAATGGCCCACGGTTATCCATGCTTTTGCAATTGTAATCCAATTCAGTGGATCCAGTCTTTGTTTTGTGTAACTCAGCATTAATTTTTTTGTTTTTCTTTTTCTCTTTGTGTTCTGGCCTGCTTATTTGAATGCAAAGTTTTCGTGACTATGGGAGATTTTCTAGCTGAATATTCTTTATGTTACTGTTGGGATTTTGCAAAATTTCACACTTTTTTCCTCTGGATCTGAGAAACATGAAATGCTTGAATATGTGTTAAGTGCATAAGAATGTGTTTAATAGACTGTTTTAAGTTAGGCTCCAATAAAGTAAACACAAGTTTTGAAGATGCAAAGTTTTCAAAATGTCTTTTAAAGAGATAGGAAGAGTATTTCTAAGACTGCAGTTTGCAGCAAGGTCATGCTTCAGTAGATTGTACTCATTTGAAATATTACTTTCCTGCAGCAGAACTTCTACATTGTTTTTAAAAATAACTCACTGATGTTTGTTAATGTCATTCTCTTCTTTTTGAGAAATGTCCTGTAGTCTTGAGCATTTAAGTAAAATACAAAATGAAATTTCATGAAAACTCATGAAATGCAATCTCACGATTGTGAAATAGGTCTAAATGTCCATCTCCTTACCGTTGTCCAATTCTATAACTGTGAAGATGCTTTAGTTCTAACTGTTTTGCTGGTAATCTTTGCTGCAATTTCATTGGTTTCCTGAAAGCACACCACCACAGAACCGTAATATTAATTTTAATAAAAGACTTCTGAAATGAATTACAAACAGTAATGTATTTCAAGAAAAAAAGGCTGATTTAGCAAAGATTGTGCAAGATTTTCTTTGTAGTGCTTTAAACTTGGTGTGTCTTGGTGTGATATAAATACCATACACATTCAGATATTTGAAGGACTGGAAAGGAATAAATGCTAAGCATATATAGAAAATAAGTTAAATATGTTAAAGTAACCCCATAAGAACTTATAAAGGTTTGGCATAGATTGATCTGTTCATACAGAAAAAAAATGGCGGTTTACCAGAATGTAGCTTTTTTAAAGATATAGAAAATTCGTATTTATTGTAAAACAGCTTAATACAGGTGGCTTCTCATCCAGCAATTCGTCAAGGGATGAAGCCTGTACTTCTCATTAGTACACCAGCAGGAAAACATGTACTTTCAGTCTAGATTGTTTTTATTACAAATGAAAGAGAAAAGTATGTAAGTGGAAAAAAATGTAAAGATTGAAAATTCCCCCTAAAATAAAATGCCCATTGTTAATCTCAAATGTTCTCCATCTTGCTCTTGCTGCTGTTATATTTCACTTCTTTAAATATATAGCTGGCAGAGAAGAGGATTAGAGTAACTGCCATCCTTTCCCCTCTCACACAAACTTTTCATTTTCAGTTTGTGGTAATGATGAGCTAATACTGTATATGGGTCATTGATCATGCTGGGCAATAATACAGGATTTAACTGGCTTTTTGAGGTTGGCTTTCATGTTATGTGTTTTCAGGTTTGGGAACATTTCCAGAGCATCACTCGGGTCTGGGTTCTACTGAGAACAAAAATAAAAACAATCAGTGGCTGTCAGGTCTGCCAACAAAAGAGTTCCTGGAGGTATTCCTGGTTTTGAGGTAGTGACAAATAGTAATTTTTATAGAATTTTGTGAAATTCTGGTGTAAGGGATGACATAGAGGCTGAAAAAAATACATTCTCATTTCTTGCCTTCTGTTTCTACACTTTCTGTGAAAAGATTAGCTGCCGTTATAATTTCGAACTATTATTTTTAATTTTGTTTCATTTGTCTCAACAACTTCATTTTCAAGGTAAATATCAGCTGTTTAAGAAGGAGAAATTATACATGGATAGTAAGGTTTTTCCTGCTTATCTACAGATATATTTATTTTTTACAGTAGCTACCATTTTTGTGGTTCCTGTTGGCAGATAGGAAAGAATGTTGATATTTTCCTACAGATGCATTCTGAGTTATGAAACAATTTTACCCCCTGTTTTTATATTATGTCCCATAGCTATTTCTTGTTGTATTCTCATAATAGTTTCCCATAGAGTTATTGAAGTATTTCTCTTTCTGTATTCTTTTCCTGTTGTCAGACTTACAGACAAAATAATTTTGTACTCCTGTTCTGTCTGTACTCTTGGGATAATTGTAATCAGCAAATACAGTCTTCTGGTAGTACAAGTCTATTTGTATTCCCTGTTTCCTTCTTTTTAGGTGTTGTTTGTTTGATCTTAATCACATTCAGTTCACAAATGTGGTCACTATATGCCTGCTGTCACGTTCATGTTCTTTGCTATTTGGTGCCATGAGGGAGTCCCATGTCTGCAGATTCAGGCAGGCTCCTGAACAAAACAGACATTGCAGCATCATTCAACAACAGCAGCAGTTGTTGTTCAAAACCGTTCGAATGCAGTTGTGCTACCTCTTTAATTGAAGTCTTGCAGTCTTTCCACTTCTCAGCTGCCACACTAGTTGCTGTGCAATTGTCTCCAAAATGAAATAATTATATGTATCTAACCCTGTCACTTGGAAACCTGGCTTTCCTGGCCTGAAAGAAAGAATGTTGGAAGCTCCAGTCTGCCTCCTGCCTCCCTGAAAGGCTGCTGTCAGACCCACCTGCACTGCCTGGGTAGGGAGGAGGATGCCAGGGCAGGGAACAGGGGCACGCATAGCACACGCCAGCTGCTGCCAGCACCACTGTTCTGCATCTGTTAGATAAATCGGGCACCTGGTGTATATCCAGGCATGTTAGGCCATGTCTGCCCCTGTCTGTACCACCTGGGGGAAAAGCAAATGGATTGAAATAAGACAAAACTATTATTAGCATGTACTGCTTCTCCTAGTGCTTATAGAGGACCAAGAGAATATATATAGTATGACTTTTAAATTGCAATAAACATATTGAGAGGTGTTTGGGATAATTAATTTGACATTTTAAAGGTCTGCTTGAATAAAGAAAAGAGTAATTTTCTTCTTGTAATGCTGTAATTCGGTTCTTATTTGAAGTAAAACATCAGCATGGGGAAAGTAAAAGAAAGAGTTTCTTTCATGCTATGCCATTTATAGTCAGTTAGGAGACTATACTTACATTTAGGCTCTAAGAGCCAAGCTGGATCTGAGGAATAGAGTGAATAACTCACTTTTATTTATTGTTCTCTCCAGACATATCTCCAAACCTTTGCAATGTTGAGAAAGTGGGCTGCAAGTAACTTCCAGTTCTCAGACCTGTGCCATATTTGAATCTACCATCTTTCACTCAAGATCTCAAAAAATTTCTCCTGATTTGCCACATAAATATAGGGAAACCAGATTAGAGGTATGTGCTTCCTTCAACGATTTGCAAATGCAATTTCCTTGCAGCAATAATTATATAGTCAATATCTGTCAATATATATATATCTGTCTATATATATGTATGTCTATATATATATCTGTCAATATAGTACACTGGCAGAAAGCGGGATCATTCTGCCTAAATTTTTTTAAATACCTTTTTTAGGCTATGCGTTCTTGGCTGTATGTTACAAAAATAAAGTAAGTGAAAAAATATCTCTTAAATGATTTTCAAATCTATTATTTCTTGGCAGATTTTCTTAGAATATTCCTACAACAAGAAAGGTATTTTAGTAGTTAAAGTTGGTTGTAATAGAATTTTTAACATAGAAATACTTTAGCATCTAAAGTTTTTTATTCATGGAATTTAGTGCTTCTTAAATAGATTCCAGCTAAATAAAAAATATTACCTACTTTAATTGAAATATTTTCTTTGCTGCCCAAAAGAATACTGATGGCAATTGACAAAGAGACGGGACTCCATTGATTGCTCACATGAAGCCGTTTATTGATTCGCCTAGCTGAGCTTATATACTGTTGCATTATATAATGAGTAATATTTGCCAAGTGATATTGCTTAACATACACCTAGCACTAACTAACACAGGTATGCCTAAAATGTACTAACACAGCATGTTTCTCAAAATCCCAAAATCTCAAATTCCCTTTGCCAAGGCTTGAGGCCTAGCGAATCCACTTCTGTCATGAGCTGAACAGCACTACCAGTTCGGTTCTCTAGTTGCAGGCCCTGCAGGCCCACAGAATACTGTTCCTGTTTCATTTATGGAGAATGCCAACTTCTTGTCAATTTCTTGACAAGCAAGAAGGAAAATTTTTGTTCTGTGGTTGTGATTTAAATCACAATTTTTAAAAACTAGCTTGAGGAATGACTTTTTTCCCATTCTTAGTTGTTGTGATATTGGAGAGTTATTAGAAGAACTTTCTATACCTTGATTTTTTTGCAATTATTATATACATAATCTGCTTTATAATAATTTCCTTATACCTGTTTTATGTTTTCAACTTGAGCCTAGCCTGGAAATTGCCATATTGGTGTGTTAAATTAAGAATTTCCTTTCACTTGTTTCCTTTCTTGGAATACCATAAATATCCTAGTCCTATTCTATCCATCTTGATCCCCAAGCAATAAAAACCAGCTTAGTTAGACATTCCTAACCTTATCCAAATATTTTCTTAACAGACTCCCCCACTTTATCACTTACTGTTTACAATGAGTGCTATAACTCTTTCCTCACATGATTTAGGCCACGTTTTTCAAGCCTGTGAGCCTTACATTAAGCATATTGGTCTATGTGCTCAGAGCAGTTTTTTAAATATTGAGCCTCAGCCCAAATGTCTAAACACAGCCAGCTGCAATTTAATGTTAAGTTCAAAAATTACCCTACTGGGGACTTGTCCTTGTAGGTAATTCAGAAGTCAGTAGTAATTAAGCAGGCTGTGCTAGCATTATGTATGCACCATATTAGTCTTAGCAATGGAGGTAGGTCGGAGTTTCAAAATTTCACCTGCAAATGTGTTTTTATGCAGTTTAATTTGTATTTAATGAATCTAATAGACTGTATAATAATAGGAAAAATCTGCATCTCTGGAAAACAGATTTTGGTCTTCTAAATCATCTTGCAGTACAGTTTTCAAGATTTGAATGATTTGTAGTTGTCTATAACATATGCACTGTTTCAAAATGCAAGCCAGCAAGAAAGGAATGAGAGAATTAAAGAAACAAAATATATTACTTGCGAAAACCTTCTCACAAGCGGATGCATGCAAGCAATTTTAAGAGAGATCCTAATTATCACTGTGCCTGCCACCTCTTACTATTATATTCAGTGTAGAGTTGTCTTCTTTTATCCCCAAGAGAGTTAACATCTCTATTTTTGCAATGATAGAAACAACAACAGCATTATTTGTACATATTATGACACTGCAGCCTTTCCATATGTCCTGTGTGTCACTGTCTGTGCTCGTTCACCATCACATAATGATGGTTTTAGGAGCTAAAATCCCTCTTTTCCCTTCATTATGCATGTGGCATACAATGCAATTTACTACATAACAGATGTCATCGTTAAATGCCCAGGCTTATGTCATGATTCATTCATTTCAAGACAATATGTTGCTGCAAAGTAGAGCTTTTCAAAATCTAGGAAAAACTTTGTGTTTGCCTGAGCACTCTAGATTTTATGTTGTACTGTGCAGAGTTGGGTAGGCTAAAACATCAGGCGTAAATAGGTTTGTGCTGGGGCCTAGAACACAGATTGGAAAATTGACATCTGAGTATTCACCTACTTCTTTGACTTTTTAACTTCCTCACCTGGAAAGAACTATCCTATTTTGAATTTGCAGTGCTTTTCTTTAAATTTTTATCTTGATTCAACCCTTACCTCTACAGACCCCTATAAAAAACAAATTATACAGTTCAAAATTCATGTATGCAGTTATTGGAACAACTTTGGAGATCTGAAAAAATGAGAGTTTTTCAGATGATGGAATATTATTATATGGCCTTTCTGAAGCTAACAGAATTCATACCAGGCAGCATTTTACATAAGATTGTCACAAAATATGGTCTATCTTTAGGGGAAAAGGCAGACAGTAATAAGTTAGACATCAATGATGATTTATCTGAATGTGAGGATATATATTTACAAATGAGGTAACCCAAATCTTAGAGTTAGAAATATGATAGTCATATGTATACAGCAAAATTCTAAAGGCTTTCTCTGGGCAATAATTTTGCAGGAAGTATCCAGCATGTCTGTTGGATGCTCAGAATTTATGCTAATTGGAACTTCAAATGTATGCAACAAAAAACTACTTATGTTAATCTCACTTTTTTTGTTTGTTTGTTTATTAGTTTAGACCAAAATTATTTCTGTGCAGAGGCTTAATAGAAAGATGCGTCTCATAGGTATCTCTGAACAGGTTCATTCACCAGACTCCAGTGTCTTCACTGAGTGTCTGAAAACTGCATTGGCTCACTCAAGTGCATAACAAAGCTTTGGAAAAAGTGACAATCTAAACCCTTTTTACAATTAATTTTATTCTGATATTTAAGAAATATCCAGTAACTGAAATGAGTTGAAGTTCATAGTAAATTTGTTCATTTAATAGTCCCCTGCTTCTTCCAAGGAACAATGCAAAACCATTAGAATTTCTCTCTGGGAGTTGCTCAAAACACTCTCCTGAGAACACAGATATTGATTTTCCATCTGCATTTGAGGATGCCTGATGGGAGATATTTTGTTTTTGATTGTGCTGTCAACTGCCTTCTGCAAGTGTCTCTAATAACTGATTGTGGTGCCCACCAATAGAGTTTCAATGGGAAGGGGTCCAAATTCTACAAAAACTCTTTTGTAACTGATATGGTTCTAGTTATGTAGGCTTTATTAATATGAATAAAGGTTTTCTATAGTCTTCTTCAGAAAACAGCTGGATTGATGCTCAGTGTAGAATTTTCACACTGTGTATACAGCATTATCTAGGAAGACCTTTTATATCAGTATTATTGATCTACTGAACCTCCAAATTCCTTTGTGAAAAATTGCTATCCTGTTTCAGTAGTTTTGATGCCGTGTTCAAGACAGATTAGGAGGATACCTTGAGGGCCTGTTTTTTTCAGGATTTGTATTATAATATTTCCAAACAGGTTCCCGACGTGCTCACTCCATGATTTTCTACTTTGCTTTATCTGTACTTAAGGTAAAACATGACCAGGGAATGTGAAAATAATGAAAGTCTGCTGATAATACAGGAGGAAAAAAATTACCTCTTCTCACTTTTCCCTTTCAAGCTGTAGTGGAGATTTTAAGTACAACCAATAAAGAAATAAATTTCAGCCTTGAGGGAAGCTCCGGCCTGCAGTGTTGCACTTCACCGCGCACCAGGAGGTAGCATAAAGATGTAGAATTTCCCAGTAGCACAGGGTGATTTCCTTCGGAAAGGAGGGGAAATGGGTGCATGGGGCATGTGCAGGGGTGGCAGGAACACGGCCAGAGGTCCTTTTTTTGGTGTAAAATCTTGGTGACACATGAACACTTTTGTCTTAAGCTTCAGGTTTTTGCCAAAAAAGAAGCAGAGTTGTAGGTAAGAAAAACACTGGAGAAGAATAGTGAGAAGAATAGTGTACTGACTATGGTGGGTGATAGGCAGTGGCTGGAGCCCTGTGCCCAGGGACTGAGCAGCCCTGCACTGCCAGCCAACTCACCCAAAGGCCATGAAAGGGCAATGGGAGTAGGTGTTTCAATTCCACCAAATTGTTTGGGTTGTATTTTTTTTATTGGGGAGAACTTAAGCAGAATTTACTGCTCAAAGCATTATTTCCATACCCACTTTAGAATTCCATCTGAGGCAAACCTTGAAATAGATTGATGTCCTTAGTTCTAGGTTATTCAAAAAGGGGTTTCTTCTCTGCTAGTTGAATTTTTTTTTGTTAAAGATTTGATGTTTTACTGCAAAGATAAATGATAAATTACAAGTTGCCAATCTCCATTAGTATCTGCAGCCCTGATTTTAGCAACCTCTCCTAACCATACAAATAAATCAATCTTTTAAAGTGGTGTGTAACAGTAATGCTGAAAGAATACTTTGTCCTTTAGTAGTTACAAATAGATAGCTTAAATAGATAGGTTTTTTAAAAATTGAATTGTTTTGTTTTGGGTTTTTTGTGAAATTTATCTCCCTTCAGGCTGTGCTCCAATTTATTCTGTGTGTATCAGGCAAGAAATATTAGTCCAGATGGAGTCATATGTCTGCATATGTCCATTTGTGACATTCGCGAATGAAGCTAGATGGCCAAAATACATTTCGAATTTAGTTCAGAAAACAACATGAACAAAATTTGCAAGGTCTTTGCTACCTTTTTGTGAATTAACTTTGACTGCAGTTTAGATGGAATAGTTTCAAAAAGTGTGTTGGGTTTAGTTTCTTCAAAATGGTAACTCCCACCCGTCTGATAAAAGAAAGCACACTTCTTTTCCTTGAAAAGAAAGGTGTAAAAGAAGAAAATCTAGTCCAAAAATAAATTAAGATTGATCAATCATCAGATTGATCTAAAGGGATCTATTTATGCTATATTTTAGTTTTTATATCTTTTGTTAGGAAAACTCCTTTTTTTGGTGTAAAATCTTGGTGACACATGAACACTTTTGTCTTAAGCTTCAGGTTTTTGCCAAAAAAGAAGCAGAGTTGTAGGTAAGAAAAACACTGGAGAAGAATAGTGAGAAGAATAGTGTACTGACTATGGTGGTGGTTTTTTTTGTTTTTGTTTTTGTCTTTGTTTTTGTTTTGTTTTGTTTGTTTGTTTGGTTGTTTTTTTAAAATTTATTCTAAAGCAGCACTGCAAAGCTGTGCTAAACATTGTTACCAGACAATGGAATGTAGGTAGAAAGTAATTTCCTTCATCAGGTACCCTACGTGCCTTCTGCAGTACAAATTAAATATCAGAATCTCAGAACTAGGATATTTTAAAAGTATTTTGTTGGCTTTCACATGTTATTTGTTAGTCTCAGCTACCCATCACTTCAGGCTATCTGTCACACTGTTGGTGTGTCCTCTTTTAAAACAGGAAAATTGCAAAAGCAGCATACGAGAGTACACCCAGCTATATGATAACATATGGTTGTAATCTGATGGAACATCATTCAACTGCATATGCAGGGTTGCTGTGTTAAAAGGATGATGTATTGAGAGATGATTGATTCTTATTTTTACATACTGATTCCTACTGGATTTTATATTGTGAGCATGTAGACAGCGCCTCTGATTTTGTAGCCTCTGTTGCCTTTAATTTTTCTAGCAGTTACTGCCATTTCATTATCTGTGGGACAATTCCTTAATTTGTTACTCTGCTCCTGGGCACAGGCTCTGCAGTATGATGACTTGCAAGCTCAGGGGTGAAGAGATGCACAGTGAAGCAGCACTGAGCTGCCTTTGGTGAACAATTTGACAAGGTGGAGAAGGGTCTTTTGAAGACCTGATAACTGTAGTTGTCTGACATCTTCCTTGGAGCTGTACTATGCACCTCCAAGAATCCCACATGCCTGTCAAAGGCAGTTTGGGTAGAGAATTGTCACCATTATCCTATGAAAACTGTGAAGCCATAGTTCAGCAGGGGTGTGAGTTTACGAGGGTGAGGAGGGTGCAAAAGCATGGGCGGGTGAAAGAATTACAGTCAGAATTTTATGGCTACATAATCCTTGCTCTGTGTGGATTTATTAGCCTTACCAGAGAGTTCCCAGCTATAGATTTTTTGCCTTTCTCCTGCTTCCACAGGAGACAGACATCCATAGTCTGTGCTAGACATGGAAATGTGAGCGTTTTCTGATCAGTGTCTGAGGGCAGGCAGCAGCACACTGCAAGTACAGCATTACATGTTTGTGAAATAAAAGCTCACAGTTCTTTTGTGTATGATAGATGACTAAATTCTAACCAAAAGAGTGTAACAATTCCTAATCAAGAAAATCTCAGTTTTCCATATCACATGCATATTAAATTTCTAACTTATAATTCTTTTGGCAGAAGTGGGCATATTTTAAATTTACTCATTAAAAAATCTTACTGCATTTTTAGCCCTTTTAAAATCAAATTACATACTTTAGAAAACCATATTTTCTTTAGAAAATTAATATGCAATAAAAAAGCCCGGAAAGGTTCTTACTTTGTAAATTTACACTAGGACTGAATGCAATATTATATGATCATTTTACTTACCACGTTGGTTAAGTTCCCACTGGTTCTAGATGGCTTTTTTTTTTTTTTTTTTTGTTAGTCGAGAGTACAAGATCCTGTATGCCAGGGAGCTATTTATTCCACAAGATGAAAAATTAAAAAAAAAATTATTTTCAAAGGAAGCTTCTCTTCTAAAACAAGACTAAGTCAGTGGATTATCAATAATATGGAATATATGGCAATTATGGCATCTAAACCTGTGAGGGTTTGTTTTGTTTTGTTTATTTTCATTTCTATTTTTGTCTGTCTTGTTTTTAATGGAATATCATACTGTTGTCCCTTGTACAAGATATTTTCAATACTGTGTAAAGACAGTGATTCTATACAATCTGCATCAAATAAATACATTCAAGGTGGTTTTTTCATTGAAAAAATACAGAGCTGTTCCTCTGTAAAACTCACAAATTTATGTGTGTGTGGGAAGAAAAGAAAAATGTCTCTGCAAGATCCTTCTGGTTCCCTGAAGAGTCAACTTATTCAGAAATATATAAATCAGAGAAACACTGTATAGTTACAGAAATAGTATGGTTTTGATAATAATGAGGCATTTCTACTTCCTTTATTAATAACAACATGTTGATTTTAAGCTCATGTTTTTGTGTGTGTTTGTGCATTTGTATAAAAATGCAGACACATAGAAAACACATGTGCAGACACATATATAGGTTTACTACAAAATATTTCACATTTGAGTACAATAATAAATTACTATGTGGCATGTAATACAAGAATGTGCTGTTCATGAAGTGATAAATCTCTATCCCATTTCTCCTGCACCATCAAAGAGAAGGATATGACAGTATCGGACAAAATCTCTGTATTTGCAGTGCATTTGTTTCTCATGAATGAAAAACAACCCCATACACTGCCAAACTCCAAGAAAATCCACATTAAAAAAGTATAATGAACAAAAACTCCAGACAACAACCAAATCCTAGATTAGAGAGAATTTCTTTTCCTTAATATTGCAATTTTCTAGCTATCAGAAATCATGCAGATATCATGCTTCCCACACTGCCCCTATTGGGTAGAGTTCCTTCTCTCTGTATCACAGGTTCCATAAGCTGTAATTTAGATTATGAAAATTACATCAGTGAGATTTTTAGTTGTTTAACTCCAGTGTAATTGGGTATTATCATAAGTGTCAAGATGATAGTGTATCTTCATCTATCCATGAGTTTGGCTCTCTCTCTGTGTCTCTCTCATTCAGCATTCACAGGTCCTCTGTGGTTTTGTTTGTGTCTGCAGACATATAAATAGTAGTCTCCACACATTACATGGTTATGTAAGCACAAGATAATTTCTATAATAGGGAAATTTATATGTTTTAACAATAAAAGGATATCCATTTACATGAAAAGATAAACTAGGAAGCTATTGACATGTATGAGGAAAGTCTGTGAAACAAATGAGAAAACTTTCTTTTGAAAAGTGAGAAGGATATTTAGTTACTTAAAAAAACTAAAGAGGGTGAATGTATATTCGGCTTTAACCCAGGTTGTTTAATCTTTTTTTGAGATGCTCCCAGATGATGAGCTTGATAGAGTAAGTACATCAAACATTCAAACCTTTCTGCTCACTTACTAGTAATAAACACCTTGTAAAAGGGCAGGGCTTTCCTAGCCTTGTAGTAAAAGAGAAAAGCATATAATTATTTCTCTCTCCCTTTCACTTTCTTTTTTTCCTTTTTCCTTTTTCCTTTTGTCTTTTGTCTTTCGTCTTTTCTTTTTTCTCACTTATTTTCTCTCTCTCTTTTTTTTTTCTTTTTTTTTTTCTTTCTTCCTTTTCTTTTTCTTTCTCTGTCTTTCACTTCCTGCAAATCTGCTCTCCAACACAGCTGCTGACAATATGTTATGTGCTTTTAGGGAGCAACTTGTCATCTGCTGATGATTTTATTCCTTAAAGGGATAAAGAGAGAAACTTATAGTATAAAAAAATACATCTCTCTACAACCTAGACCCTCCCCCCCTAATATTTTTCTTCTCTTAACTTCCATTATGATTTCAGATTAAAAAAACCTCACCAAAAATGGAAAAGAAAATGAAATTACCCCAAACCCTGTCAAACTCCCCAAACCTAAGCATATTGAATTTAGAAAACACTGAATTCAGCTCTAATCATTATCTAACCTTTTTTCTACAGTTTCTACCTGATGATCTGACATTATCCGCTTGATCTCCTTAATGTAGTAGTCATATTCAATGCATTGAGTGGAGAATCATACTGAACAATGATTTGGGAAAACAGGAAATGGCTTGAATTTTGTGTGCTAAAAAAAAAAAGAGAAACACTCATGAACAGGTGAAATACTAATTTCTCATCTTCAGGTGAGATGAGAAAAAAAAAAGACATATATTGATTATCATTGTCTTTTTTCACCTTTTTCTCCACTTCATTCTGGAATTTCCTCCACTCACCTGATTTTCTCCTATTAAAAAGCAGACAAGAGAAATGATAACTAAAAGCATGAAGAAAAGAGGCAGGAAAAGGACAAGTGATTAAAAACATGGAGAGAAATGAAGGAAGGTTCTGCTATATATTTTCACATATGATGGAAAATCTGCTAGTAAAGATTCAGAAAGAGCTTTTTTTCTGAAAAAAGAGTTCCACTGGAAATCCTGCAGCTAGCCATGCATTGACAGAATGCAACAGACAGGTCTGTGAGGCTGTAAGGTGACAAGGCAATCTAAACTGATTGCCATCTGTCTTCTTCTTGTGAACCTTTTTGAGTTGCTAATTCATCTGATTGAATATCAGAATGCTCCATGCAGAGCAGGGTTTGTTAATGTGGGTTTCCCTCTGTTGCACAGTTAGGAAGATATTTATGATTGCTAAGTCTTATGTAAGCAATTGACTGCAAGTTGTTAACAAAATATTTTATGCAAAAAGATGGATTGGGAAAATGTGCCAAAAAATTAATGACATGGCAGTGTGAAATGTAATACATTCAGGTGGCACTGTCCATTAATGTTTTCTGGGCTATGAACTTTGCTTGATTCAACATGAAAATACTCTGTTGTTCTTAACACGATTGCTGTATGTAGGCAAATCTATTTAGAAGTGCATCCAAGCTCTTTTTAGTCATACAAATATGTGGTAGGTGTGGTTCAGCAAGGGTTTCAAATGCCATGAGGTCTAATGTAATTGCCTTGCAGCCAAAACTCTAAGCTGAGTCTTCTACAGTGAGCTGATACTTGCTCATCTAGCAAAAAACGTGAAAGTAATAGCTGCTAGATTGCCTCTCAGCTCATCATGACCTGCAGCTTTACTTGATTTGGGAAATGAAAGGTGGCAATGCCCTTGCTAAGAGGGGAAATCCAGAGGGCACAAAATACCTGTGCTGCCAGCAGATGGCTTGGAGGGTCTGTGTCTAAATTGCCTTTCTTGATACATTTGCCACAATCAGAGACAGTGCTGCTGAATCTCTAGCACAAGTGACAAGGTGTGGTAGGCAGAGCTCTGTAAGTATCACAGAGCTGCATAATGCCCTCCATCATCACTCTGAAACAGTTTGGGTTTAATATCAGGTCACAGAAGCATGGGTGTCTTCACATAGCTTTGGAAAAGAGGAAAGTGAGATGAAAAACTGACAATTGCATAATTTTTGCTTTTACAAATGTTTTTTGGAGGAAAAAGAATGAAGTTGATGCAATTTCCATTTCAATTTGTAATTCTGCTTAAGTGGCAGACACTGAGAATTTTATTTTCTTTTTCTGAACTTCGACTAAATTAACAAAGATATTAAAATGAAGTTGAAGACTAGGTTGCATGCCTTAGATTGTTTTATCACCTAGTTTCATTGATGTATAATGGTGGTGAGTTGATTTTGGTTGGGTACCAGATGACCTCACCTAGCTGTTTTTTTCCTCCCCCTCATCAATGGGACACAGGAGAGACAGTAAGATGGAAAAGTTTGTGTATAAAGACAGGGAGATCATTCAGTTACTGTCATGGGCAAACTAGGCTACACTTGGAGAAAATTAATTTAATTTATCACTGATTACAAGAGATTTAGACCGTAAAAAAAAAGGGAGGGGGGCGGGATAGGGAATAGGGGGGATGTAGTGAAAGGGGTCTGTAGTCCATCCATGACAGATCATCTCTAGTTCTTCTCTACCTCACATTGTTTCTCTGCTCCAGTGTGGGTCCTCTCCATGGACTGCAGGGAAATCTCTGCCTGGAGCACCTTCTCTCCTCCTTTTTTCTCTGACCTTAGTGTCTGCAGTGCTGTTTCTCACACTTGTTTTCTTGGTTTGTCACCCCAGTGTGCATTTTTTTCCCTGTCCTAAATGCGCTTTCCCAGAGACAGCATCACCTTGGCTGTGAAGCTCAGCTGTGCCCTGTGATGGGTCAGCTGGAGCTGCTGGAATTAGCTGGGTCCAGCTCAGGGCAGCCCCAGCCTCTCTCATAAAGGTACCTTTGCAGTCACTTCACCTGCACCCAGCAGAATAATATGCATCAAGTTTGCATTGAAATGTGCTGGCCCTGGACTATAAGTATTGTTTGACATTTGTCTTGAATTAATAACAGTGATCAAACTCTCCCAAAAACTGATGAAATCTGTTTGCTCGTGGATAAAGAAAATTGCTTTCTGAGGAGTAACAGATGAGAATTTTTCAAATTGTACGTAGGCATCTCTGCAGAAGTACAAGTGTTCTTTCACAGAGTAGAGACAGATTGTGCTGAGATACTGATGAGGCATGAAGCAACTCTAAGAAAAACCTCAGCTGAAAAGGGTAATGTACTTTGCAGCTTTTGCAGAGCAAGGACGAAGTATTGGAATTCATTCTTAATACAGGGAACGACAATGAATTTTTTTTGAAAAATACTATTGTCAGAGAAAAGTGATTGGAAGACTAGAATTTAATGCTACTTGGAATGCTGGTGTACCATAAAAGTTAAGGTTAAAAAAAGTCTGTTATGGCTCTGAGCATATTCAGCAGTGGATCAGGAAGAAATCAATTATGTTGCATATTACTTGCTAGCAAACCAGACATTTTCTTTTTAATTAGAAGCCTAAGACTAATTTTTTTTTTAGTGACAAAACCAGGAAATTTACAAGTAAGATCAGGATTTTGGTTTAGATTCTTAGTTATATCTTGCTCTTATGCATATGTAAGAAGGGAAGAAGTTGCACTTTTTTCAATGACATACCCAAATGAGTATTTTGCAAACTGAGCTGACGTACTCCTTCCAGCCATAGTTTTATCTCTTTTGGACACTGCAGTTTTTTCATAAGATGGAGTAGACTGCATGCCAGATTAGCATTTTACAATCTTTGACTCATATCCTGCTTCAACTGCTGTCATTGGCAAAACGTTTGTTGAATGAAATGAGCCTAGTATCTGATTTTTTTCGATTGATTTGTGAACATTATGTCCTTTACAGATTGCTTTTCTTTAAAATCTCTGCTAGAATGAGTTAAGGGCAGGGAATAATAGAGAGGACGATATTGTTTCCTGCTCTTAGAAAGAGCAGAAGACCAGCTTCCAGCTCCACAGAGTACACAGGTAAATGAAACCATTCATATATTGTGGTTTCTCTTCTCATCCTTCACAGTTCTTTGTGAGTCCATGCATTTTGATGGCAGAGTTTACATCAAAAGCATTCCAGTGCAGTTGAGCTTTTAGCTATTTCCCTGATGCTGTGCACATTTTTAAAATGGAACCATAGAAAATAAAAGTACAGGAGTGCTTGGCTTTTATAAAGATCTCTAAGAAAGAGATATGCACATCATTTCAGTAATTCTTTATGTGTAGTGTCAAATGCTTTATTCTCTGTCACATACATAATCTATCATCATTAAATAAAACAACAACAAAAAAAACCCAAAAACCCAACCAACCAACCAAAAAAAACCAAAAACAAACCCAAAAACCCAACCAACCAACCAACCCCAAAACCCAAAAGCCCCCACTACACAGAAGTGATATTTCTAAAATAATCATGCATGAATAGAAATGTATAGTTTGTATAATTCAAAGTGCATTTTTACATATTCCCCTTCATGGATGATTTGTAGAATCTGTCATACATCAGGTATTGGTCAAATGATATGCAAGTATTAAAATAGACCTTGGCTTGGTTTGTAGTTTATGCCAGGATTTTTCCTTTTTTTTCTTGGGAAAAACATTACCCTGTTGCTCCTTCTGGGAATTATAATGCACTGATGCAGCAGAACTGGCAGAATTACTACTGTGATTTCTACTGGAACTACTTATGTAATCTTTATTATCTTGTATTTCTACCTAGCTGGTAGTGCTCACAATGTATGAGGTGTACTGTGCAACATAAAGGTACTTTTTCCACCCAGCCCAAAATATGAATATTGAGGAAACATATAATTAAAAGAAAAATGCCCCTGTAATGACACAATAATTTATATCTTGTCAATTTATGTATATGTTTTCATGTAGCTTTGACTTTATATTTATGTAGAAGGATAGGTGTGCAGATCGATACACATAACAAAAAAATATTTTTACCTATTCCTGTGGGTAGCTCTTCAAAGCTATGAGAGATGAATGTCTTACAGAAGTCATTCCACAAATGTTCAAAACAAAAGTTGTTCATTTGTTGAACCAGAAATATAATATACCGGCCCTAAAAGATGGAAAACAAAAGAGGAGTTGATTTTCAGACTTTAAATTTTTGGCAGAACTACTTTTCCATAAACTTAGAGGTGGTGCAAAAAACAATTGGCCATTGCTACTTATAGGCATTAATTGTTGGGAAATGTGTATTTAAATAGCTCATAGTTTAGAACAATTGAGAGATCAGAGGACTTTAAGCAGCTTCCACTTCAGATTAAGTTGTCAGCAGTAGCAAAGCTAGCAACGTGTGACGTGAAATATTCCATATGCTACACTGAAATAATCACAATTGAAAAGCATTACATAATCAGAGCTGCTTTGGCTGAGGTTGACTGACAGTACTTACTATTCAGTTAAGAAGCATGTTATTGGGCTCAGATGGTGATGCAAATCTAAAAGAAAGCTTAATTTGTTTGACCTTTGTAACCCACCAGCTTTGATTTTATTTGAAACTGTGCCTAATGCATTTTATGTATCCAAGGAACACATTATTTCATCCTAAGAAGGAGATTTCCAGTTGCTGCTCCAAAACCCTACTTAAGTTTTGTTAGCATAATGATTTATTAATAATAATAAAAAAAGGAAACAGGCTTAGAAAACCTTTAACCTTCATTTAATCTTTTTTTTATTTGCTAACCCAAACAGGAACTAATCATTGGTGCAAAGGATTAACAGACACAGGAGACCAGATTATACGTTTTTAAGTTCTGCTTTTGAGTCTTGAGAGAATCCTATAGTGTGGAATTGGATTAACCTTTCTGACACTTTTTATAATAACCCAAAAGCTAGAGTATAAGGCTTATTCCCCTGGCAATAAGCATGGTTGCTTTGCTTACTGTGTAGAGTCTATATTTGTCTGTGTCAAGATGTATGTTACCAAACACAAAGTGAACAATGAGGAATATTCAGAATTTACAGTGAATATTCATCCTTTCTTTATAAATTAGTCACAGTATTCATAAATGATATCCAGGTACCACAAGATAGTAGCAATATTGATAGGATTTGAGAGATCTCTCATGCTTTGACAATGAACTTTGTTTAATCAGCTTTGTGACTGACCTATCTGAGTGAATATGGTTGCTTATAAATTTCATTCTTTCTCTTGTGGGTCCGTATTTCCTCACTGTCCTCAAAGCAAATGGCATTAACTTATCTGGAACTTACTTTTCAAATATATTCCTGTTCCATTTTAAAAGGTCAAGATACTCCAGAGCAGTTACACTTGTGATGCAGCTGAAGTCTGGGACATGAGTTTACATAGGCTGTGTGAAAAATTGCATTCTTGTTATGACATCTTCATTCATTAAATCAGTAGAACAAGGAGGGACAGAAGTAAGACTGAAGATTGCATTCCCTAGTGCAACCAAATTTTGCTGGTGTAACTAAAACTGCTGTTTATCAAATTTACCCTAGGCATACAATTTCCTTTTCCTTCTGGAAATCTTACTCAGGTAAAAAAATTGGCAAAAAAGGGGGGAATTACAGTGTTCCTGAAACCTGGACAAATTTGGATAGCTTTCATGCTTGTCACCATCAAACTTTGAGTGTAATTTATCTTGTCCTGAGTGGGAGATACCAAAAAGGCTTGCAAGTAAGCTGCTTATGCTGGGATAGGCTGAGACTATAATTTTCCATCCCTCTCTGCCATAGAGGGGTGCAAAGAGTTTAGAACATAACCCTATTCTCATTGAGTATTCACATCCAGTTTAAATCAATATGTTTAAATGTTTCAAAAAGGAGCATTTTTAAGCTCCTTTTTAAAACAAGAACAATCCTGAAGGAAAAAAAAAAAAAGTTTGTAACTGTGCATAATTGTAGTATATTCACTTATTTGCACAATTGACAAAATCTGATGGGAATCCTGCACAGAGCAGTACTGTAAATTTTTGAGCGGATTTTTCTTATTTAGAGTGTAATTTTTGCTCATGCACAACCACTGTAGAAAAAGTTAAGCTCAGCTCTCCTATTGGATCATCCTAGGCATTAATGAATTTGAAAGCAGAAATACGAATATTTGCCTTAGGGATGGAAAGAGGTCCATATGCTATTTCTCACTGTTTTCCTCTGTCATTCATTTGCCATTTATTTTTCATAATTTCTTAGTCTTTTGCTCTTCTCTCTGTCTCAGAGACAGTTAAGATTTGTGGGGTATTTTGTCAAAAATACTGCCTATAAATGCCGCTTGCATGATCACTAATCTGAATTTTGGGGATAGTCAATATCTTTGAAATAGTTACTGTCGCAGTGTCGCAGAGTCCGTGTCGACACGGACACGGCACTCGAGGTGCTTCACCAAAATCTTCAGAAGGCTTCACATATCTATATCTTGTTATTCAAACAGTCTCCTATATCTTTCTTCTTTGTAGCTTCTGCAAGCAGCTCCACACAGCTCCGGCATTGTCTCTCTTCTTCTGTTCCGAGTCCAGCTCCATCCTGCCCCTAGCACAGCCGCCTAACCCTGTCTATCCTATGTACAATATCTTACAGTGTTTACCTTCTCTGGCCCTTGCCACGACCTCCCGTCCCTGGGTCTTCACAGCACAATGAGCAGGCTCCAACTGACTTCAACTAACTCTGTACCAGTTAACTCACTACTTATCGTGCCCAAGACTGTGAGGGCAAGGTGTTTCTACTCTGAGATAATTAACACAGCTGTAACCTGTTAGAGGGGAGACTGCCTTCTGCAACATCTCTTTTTGTATCACCACAAGTTACAGCATCAAATGCTAAAGATTTTTCCCCTTCCACTTCTTCTTACCCACAAGTTGTCAGTGCTTAGTGTATTATGTTTCTTTGTGCATGGAAACAAGAAAAACTGTTTCATTTTATTGAACTCTGAAAGAAAGGCTTTCTTCTGTCAGAAAGGGGGTAAAAATGTACTTAGATTGACAGCTTAACAGATAAATTAACTTAAATTAACAGCTCCGCCATACCTTCCATATAGTGACAGTGTCAAGATAAACCACAGCATTTGCTTCCAAAAGGAAATTCTATCTTCAGATTGCTCTTGAAGTGACATAGAAATATGTAAAACAAAGGTCTGCTAAGACCAGCAAGATCCTAATAAAAGTGTTGCATAATGTTATATGCACAAGTTCTAAGTTCTGTGAGTTTTATTTATAAAATATTTATGAAGAAGTGAAAGAAGAAAAAGCACTGGCAGCTTCCAAGGGGAGTTTATGCAGGCAGAACTCCCACTGTTTTCAGTGGGGATTTTCCCTGCTTGTGGCCTTATCTAATAGCCATTGATATTAATGGAGCCATTCCTTCGATTTTAATGGGCTTTGGACCATGGATTTTTGGTTCTAATAGGACCTGGGCATTAAAAATAGTCATACATGCTTTATATCAGAATAAATATTTAGCCAAATTTGTTTACCAATTTATTTTCATATATCAGTCTTCATAATAGCTGCCTATGCTTAAGCACACTGTTCAGGTAAGTGAAAGGACTTTTCCCCTCCATCTCTTGTCAATTCTGGGAAAATACACAAACAAAACACATTATCATTTTGTAGGTATCTCTTTCTGGAAACCTTTTCTGCTAATTTTCTTTAATTCATTAGAATTTACATAGAGCTAACTGTAGCAGAGTTTGGTGAAATCCATTGTAGCTTTAATGAATTAGAGATGGATAAAAAAGCTCCTCTGATCTGTTAGGTAGTCTACTGACTACTGATTTATAAAGATTTTCATTACCTTCTCAGCTAATCCACTAAGTTGACTATCAATTTCAAACAGAATCCAGGTGGATTTCAGTCCATAACAAAGCTATTCTGAACACACCAGAGCATTTGAATACTGTATTAGCCTTTGCCTGAAGAGAAATTAAGTCTAAAGTGAGTCCTCCCAGCCCAACACCAACAATGGATTGAATTAGTGAAAATCCCACACCAATAATTCATAGAAATTAAAGATTTTAGGAGTTTTATTTTGGTTGGAGAGTTTAGAAAAATTTTATATTAATTTGAAATGTTTGACTGCATCACCAGCTTTCCTGAGTTAGCCACAAGTAGTGTTTCATGAATATATGAATATCTGATACATTGAAAATTCCTGAAAAATAAAGTAAGTTTTACATGTGCAAAGCCCTTCCCCAAGAGTCCATGTGACTAGTCCGCATATGCTGCCAGGTGATAATCAGAGAGCAATTCTAATGAAAACCAGCAATTCTCTTCTCAGTGAGGTTCATGGAAAACCATTAACTGTCGATTAGCATTAACATGAAATGCCAAAGGCACCTGTTGTGTTCTGTCACGTTAGGAAACACTTTGTGCAGAAATAAAAATGTGAGCCAGATCCTTGGTCCATTTTGTTTCAGAATTGAGAGCAGTTGAATTCTTGGCACATAAGCCAAGGATATTTTAACAGCGCGTGTCCATAAAATTGCTCAGCATTTGGTCTCAGGTGTCTCTAAGGCAATTTTATTTGCCCTGCAGAATTTAGCCATGCATTAAAAAAAAGCACCAATACTACTATATCATTATGATTTGGTGGCTAAGTCAGGTTTCTAATTGTTTGAAAATTATCTTATGGGAAATAGGAATAGCTAAGAATAGATATAGTTTAAGGAATAATCTTCTGTCATTACTTCTAAATTTCATTGTATGTAATATTTGCATGAGCTTAGAAACATGTAAGAGAAGTTTTCATGTATTTTTATATTTGTATCAAGATGGTAAATTATCAGCCTCACAACATAACAGGCATAATAACACCAGAGAAAATTTGCTCTTCTGAGAAAGAGTGAGTAGGGATTAGTATGCAGTAATGACACCTTTTAGAATACATTTTTATATGCCTTGTTCAAAGTTTTCTTTCATTGAGCGATCAAGCCTGTGAGCTTGATCGTGCTATTAACAGTTCTTGGCTACTCTTTCATCTGTCATAAGGCACAGAAAAATCCTAAAATGGACTCCCCCTTTTTCCTATTAAAGGTTGTGCATTAACAAGTTTCTTTTCTCAGGTGCTTGCAAGATGTACTGGTAGTTCTGGAAAAATGTATTTTAAAGTTTTAATAATTAAGTAAAAGAGTGATGACAGAGTTTATCTCAAGATGCTCACCAAAAAAGAAGGGACTCTTATGCCTCTCACATTGAAAACTGTGCTAAAATGCTATGTAGTGTAGGACTAGGTAAAGTGGCAATGTCAACTACTACCCAACAAAGATCTGCCAAGATACAGAACAGAAGTGGAAAAGCAGGTGAGCTGGGACCATAAGAAGATACTGCTAGTGTGTTCCAGACTTCCCAGTTTGACCGCTAAAGTGGAAAAATCAAATGAATACAAATACTGAGATTTTCTGCTTAGTTCTCAGTAGAAATCCCTATTACAGATGAAAAATCAGCTTATTTTGAGCAAGGCTAGGACTTAGTTTGTATTGGCAGAAGGAGAAATGATTATGTGGGTATGATCCAAATGAGAGTTGACTACTGTGTCTACAATTCTCAATGTCAAAAGAGGACAGTGTCATGCAGGTTCATTTTGATTAAAAAAAGAAATTGTAAAATTCCCATAGCTTCACTGGTTTGCAAGGAAAGCACCATGGGTGATCTGAGAATAATCTTGCTTCAACCAAAATTTTTGCTTCTCTGGGGTGGTTCAGGCTTGCACATGACACAGAAACTGGTCCTTAGCCTTCCTGTATTTTAATTTCATTATGTATAAAATGCAAATTATAACTGTTTAAAATGTTCTGAGATGAAAGAGGCTGTATAAAGTAAAATACAGGGAAGATATTATACCCATGTCGTTAATGGAAAATAAACTTCCGTAAAGAAGTGGAGAACTTGATTGTACTTGTAAAAATAATGAATTGAGTATGTATTAGCAGAAATCAAAAGAATTTGGGAGTTTTCCTTCATCATTCAGACCTTGCTGGTTACCATCTCCTGTTCACCACCATACTGAAAGCCTATTCAAAAGATACAGTGATGGAGCAAATTCACTTTGACAGCTGAAAACCTCTTTTGAATTAGTGAATTTGGCTTTCTTCTCTCCACCAGAAATTGTTGAAGAGAAGGAAAGAAATTGATGCTCATTGTGAATTTTGCCCAGTACCTTCTCATTCTCCTTGATGAATCCCATTATCTGGAAAGCGACCTTTACCGTTGGTATCTCTTTTGCAGCTAATGCAGTTATTCTCCATTCCATTATAATGAAAGTATTACATGGATAACTATACAGCATAATCTTCCAGAAGAGAACTAATTTGGGAAAGAAATTAAGTACTTTAACATGAAACCTGCTTTATTATTTTTTTTTTAACCTTGTAGGTACAAGAGCGTTAGCGCTTAGTAAGTTCACAGACATAGTAAATACACTGAAATACTTACTTACAATAACAGGTATTTTCCATTTCATAATTTATGGGCAGCTGAATCAATTCCTGCCTTGAATTACAGTACTTGGATGAATAGTTTGTGCTGCTGTCTGAAAATAGACCTATTTGACTTTTTGAAGTATATAACTGGAAGTTATATCCATATACCCATTTTCCTCAGCTCTGTGCCTGTTGACAAGCCATTTTGTGAACATAATCAAAGAAACTATGTACTGCTGTACTTAATTAACTTTATATCCATTTTATTTTCAGATTGCTTTGAAGTGGCTATGCATGCTGTGTTATTTGATCCATAAAGAGCTGTGAGTCAGGTAAAACTTGTGCAGGTTTGTGCTATTAGAGCTGCTAAGATTTAATTTGACTTCAGCTGGTTGGCTTAGGACAGATGAGTCCATATCTTTCTTCCTTCATAATTTACTCTTATTTGACAATAATTAATAATATCCAGTAATTCCTAGGGATGGATGAGCCATATCCAATTGACATAAATATACATAATAGTGTGAGTCCTACACAGAAAGTGCAACTATGTCAAATGAGATGTCATGAGATCCTCTAATCATAATTTGCTGAATAATCATTTCCCCATTCTTTTTCTTCTGGAATAGAGCTTGGAAAAAAGCAATAAAACAAGGTGTCAAAAACCAGCAATAAAACTGTGTCAAATTTCAGCATTTACGAACAAAGTCTAATAATTTTTTGCCCCCCCCTTGTGATTTTCCCATCTTAAGAAGTTCAAATTGTTAAAATGGTAGCATTACACACCCAGAGGTTTGGGTTTGTCAGACAGCCATGAAAAAAATCAAGAAATAAATGTCAATAGACAATAAGTCAATGTAGACTCTTGCTCTTTTTTCCTGTTAGCGTTGTACCTGTTGTACCTGTACCTATTCTAAGGAAACAAAAGTAACAATGATTCAGATTGAATAGAAATAAACTGGATAGTGTAGATAGCCCCTCAATATCACACAAGGCTGTGGAAGACACTAAATTTTTGAAAATTTTTATTTCACTATATTTTGTAAAAGGCAACAGTATAATCAAATATTGACATGTCTCCATGGAAAAAATGCAGAATTTTGCCAGGTTTCTGCTTATAATCTTCTTTAGAGAATCAATTTCTTTGTTGATGAAACATGTTGAATCTTCCAATATGCTGCCATAGTTAATTTGAAAAGCTGGAAAAAACATTCACCAATCTTTCTGTGAGACTGTCAAACTTCTACTTTCAGTAACAAAATAATACAAGAAAAGAAGCAACACATCTAGTTGATATTAGTGAAGTACCTATAAATGGTATTTTCTGAATTGTAAGGCTATGTAAGTAATTAAAATTTTTGGCATTTTGGCAACCAAAACAAGATTAAAATTGGGTTTGTCTCATCAAAATGTTCAATTCAATCTGAAAGCAAACACTTTTTGTAGACATTTGGGAAGAAAAGAAATAGTAGTTTTAAAATACTGTTAGAAAATT
This sequence comes from Phylloscopus whistleri, assembly GCA_017589585.1. Classification (NCBI taxonomy): domain Eukaryota; kingdom Metazoa; phylum Chordata; class Aves; order Passeriformes; family Phylloscopidae; genus Phylloscopus; species Phylloscopus whistleri. The sequence goes on from JADMLD010001013.1 coordinate 1,384,806, forward strand.
CAGGATCATTTCTTCTGGAAGCGCTGCCTTTAGGGCTCTTAGCCAGGTTGTTGGAGAGCCTAGTTCCTTCTGTCTGAGCAGATTTTTACTCCCCAAAGAACGCCCTAGCAGTCAGGTCATTGCATAGTCTATGCCAAGGGTGCTCTCCATCTCTTGATTTTCTGTTTGGCATAAACAATAAGCCTGTGAGACATCAGAAATCCTCTCTGAAGTGACATTTCTCCCCACTGGAAAGCAGATGGAGAGGAGTGAAAGAGATGTTCTCAATGGTAAATTATGTCCCAAGAAGGACAGCTGCTTCATGAGGTGGAGAGAAAAGACGAACATTACTCCAGCAGCTCAGGCACTTTTCGGCACAGTAGGAAGCTTGGATCATGTCACCACAAACAGTGACAGGAATGAATTTTGTTAGTGCTTCAGTAGCAAAAATCTCAACCACTGACCTACTCTGTTGATGAGGCAGTACTTTTTTTTTTTCTGGCTGCTTGTTTCCCTGGTCACTTTTTTTTTCTCAGAGCAGGTTGATGAATTTATAAAGATAATGTCTCCAAAATATTTTTTTACTGCCTGACTCAGCTGAAGAATAAAAAACTATCTTGTTCTACCACACCAACTTACTAGGTGTCAGAGGACATCACAAGGTACTCTGCAGTGTTTGTGTCTCTGCTTCCACACATGATTTTTGCAGATTCTCTAGATTGTTTCATTGACTCCATAATAAGGAATGTGGGACAAAGCGGAGCTGGCCACCGCAAGTGTAATGTCTGCAGTCTTTTGCTAAATCCTACTGCCTGTCACAGAATATGACTTTTCCCCTCCCAAAATTAGGTCTACAATGGGAAGAGAATGACGGTAGTTACCTTCCTTCCATTCCCACCAGACTTGCATCTCCCCTCTGGCGTGTTGTTACAATGTCAGATTTTTAAAGTACCAGACAGCAGGAATTATACCAGCACACTGTGCAGCGTAAGAAGAAATGGGAAAGATGCTGTATATTCCTGTTGGGGCAACAATTTCCAGGCACTTCAGGATATGTGTTCATTGGAAAATGAAACTGTAAGTAAATTGACCCTTAAGTGTAACTCAGTTTTAATAAAGGATTAAGATTATCTTTAATTCTTCTCTTAAATCTAGTTAAGATTTGGTTAGTTCTTGGACATACTTTGCCTTTTTGTTCTACTTCATACATAAAATGAGGGAAAAGATAGAAAGACAGATATTGCGGTGATTGGAAGAAGATCCTGAGAAGTTATTTTGCAACTTGTTCTTCCTTACCAAGCAAAAAATTAAAATGTTTGTTTGATGAATATTTTAGGGGAGTGGGGATTTTTCTGTTTTCTATGTTGAGTTGACTTCCGCATCTTCAAGAACGCTGAATAATTTAATGATCCTAAGAATATTTTAGAAATTATCTCTCCCCGCTGTATGATAACCTTTTATTTCTTTCCATTTTAATTCTTTTTCTCATTCTTTTCTTGCTCTTTTATTCTTCAGAAATACTACTTTTGTAGTCTTCAGGGAGAAATTCTCTTCCAATCAATACAAAGTGTGCATTTAGGGTCTCCAGCATTTAGTTAGGAGTCAGCTGTTAAGTTCACCTAAGTGCCTACAACTATGCTTGATAGAACTGTTAATTCCTCTGCACTGCACCCTGTCTTGTTTTCTCCAAAGCAACTCAATCGACTAAGAATAATGAGTTTGAAAAATACATAAAATAGAGGTTGCACTGGTCAATTTTCTCATATTAGAGTTTTCTCTAACCAAGTCATTAATTTCTCATACATTCTCTTGATTCTTTGCATTGCCTTCTTTTCAAAGCTTTATCTTGCCTTTTCCCCAAAAGGCTTACTTGTACATCTCTTTTGTCTTTCTGCTCTCAGGATTCTTTATGCTTAAGGAAAGAATACAGGTTGTTTTGATGTCTATTTCTAATTTGATCCAAATATGGGATATATGTGAGGTGTTCCAGATTAACTGTGATTTTAATCTATTTTTTTCCATTCAAAAAGCGAGAGTTCTAAGTAGAGTAGTAGCTGAGAAAAATCTGAGGTATTGATGTTATTTTCGTGAGGTCCAAAAGAGATTGTACAAGATTGATAAAAATAGGAAAATGTCTTTGTAGAAGGAATTAGGCCTGCTATCATGCACAAAAGGGTATCTGGAATTATGGCAGTGGCAATCTATGTCTTTGTTTATTTTAGTTTTTTGGGTTGGTTTGTTTTGGTTTGTTTTGGTTTGTTTTGGTTTTGGTTTTGTGCCCAGGGCACAGCAGTTTTAAAAATTATTTTAAAAAGCAAGTAGCAAATTTTCTCACAAATATCTGCATTAAGCTACTGCAGATAATGACCTAGAGACTATGACATGAGATTGAAACCCAATTAAGTGGTGTTTAATGCAACCTGATACTTTTGAACAGAAAATGATCTGCTACTGTTCTTTTTGTTGCTGGTGTAATTTAATACTTAGTAGAAAAGGTTTTTTCTATTTTTATTGTGATGAACCTGATGATAAATTTTCCCATTTACAAGAACATAGGGAAGTTTCTTAGACGGAGAGAAGTGTTTTAACTCTGTTGTACTCAGTACAAGTGGCAACTTGTAGAAACTGAGAAACTGGACCAGTAAATTAATTAGGTTTTCAGAAGAAATAAATACCTATCCCAGACCTTGGTCAAAACCCTGACTTTTAAAAGATCTTTACAGTAATAAAAACATCTTATGCTGGACAAAATAACCCAAAAGAGTTATGAAGCCATCAATTGCACCTGAAATTGACCCTTGAAAAGCAAATTGTTGTAATGAAATGACCTGATAGTTGAGTTATCTAAATGACCCCTAAATAATTTTTAAATGAGGCCTAGGGCTTCTGCCTTGGAATTAGAGTGAAGGATCTGACCAGCTGGGTCATTGGTAATTATTGGTAATTGGTCATTATTCCCCCAGCTTGTGCTGGGGGAATAATGGTTATTTCTGGCCATGAGATTGTATAGACTTTTTAGGGTTAAAACTGTTTGAACTCAAGGTACTAAACCTGTTACAAACCAGTGACCATCAAAAATGTTGTACTATGGCATTTTGAGTATAATGTATTTAAGGAAAGTTGATGTTGCCCAAGTACATAGCAGCATATGCCAAGGGGAAAAAAGAGCGTTTGGTTTTTGTGTGGAGGAACCTACAAGGTAAACTAGACAAGATGCAACTTGTAATATAATACACAGGTGAAATTTGCGTTACTCATTGCAAGGTCTGAAATGTAACACGAGAAAGCTTTTTCTTGTGGCTTTCTTCAAAGTCTAAATAAAATAGATATTCTAGATTTCTGAAATTCTGCTGAGATTCTAGTAGGGATCAGCTTTAAAATGAAATTAAACCCATTTAGGAAGGGAATTCCTTGAATATGTTTAAACTTCTTGAATTGGGAGAAGGTACGAAGACTCTGCATCTCCTTCTGCAACAGGGAGAAAAAGGCTAGAAACTTGGAAGCCAGTAAAGCATGATTATAGCAAGACACAAAGTAAATATAGAAAAGTAGGAAGGTGTATTGAAAGTTACTAGACAAATCCTTCCTCTCCAGCTACCTGAGAAATGACATTTTCTAAGGTTTGAGGATCTGTCATGACATAGTGTAGGCACAGAATTTCATATCTGAATTGTCTTGGGGTTTTCTTGCTAAGATTCGTTTGAAGCCCTGTGCTTTATTAAAAAAAAAAAATTGAAAAAGTCGTTCTTAGATAGAATGAAGTTTCTAGAGACTAAGTAAAACCTGTTGCAGATTTAGTCCGTCTCCCTAGCAGAATTTATCTGAAAGTGAATTCACCAGCTAGAAAAGGAAATACTGAGGAACAAAGTGCTATTGAGTGACAGAGAGATAAGACTCAGGATTGATGCCTAATATTTTCTGCTATTTCATGTCTGTAGTATGGAAGTGGGTAGTACAGAGTAGGTTTAGTAACGAGTATCAAGATAGTCTGTGGCAAGAGACAGTGACACACCTGACCAATTTTTATATATTTTCTCACTTCCGACATGTTCTTGCTTTTACTGAAGTGGAATAGTCATTTTAGGCACTTAAAGAAGATAATGGAAACCAAAAAGGAGGCAGGAGCACAGTACAAAGGTATGTCTTACAACAAAGACTGTTTTTAAAGAGAAATTTTATTGGAGAACAGAACTGTTTGAGGTTTGCCCTTCTGTTTCTTGGGTCTACCTTATTATCACTTTGAAGACCTGGTTCTTAACTCAGAAATTTATAATGTCCTTAGTCTTTGGGTAGCGGGTGTTTTTTTCTTTTTGCATTTTTTTTTGTGTGTTTGTTTGTGGGTTTTTGTTTGTTTGTTTTGTCTTTTTCTTTTTTCTTTTTTCTTTTTTTTTTTTCTTAGCAAATAACTGTAGGCTACTTTAGAAACAGTCAAAACATCAAAATGATGTGGTTTTATTTTTTTTACCAGTGCAACTTAAATTCAATGTGTTCCAAAAATGTTTCATGCTGTGCAAACAGTTTTTACGGAAAAGGATGTAGGAATTCATTGATTCCACTGTGGAAGACAAAATTATTATTTTTTCCATCCAAATGGTTTGGACTCCTCTTGGCTGGAGAATCAAAGTAATTGCAGAATGATGGGTAGGGTAACGGTTAGAAGAACATACATTAATCAAAGCAAGCTCTGAAAGTGCTAGTGGGATTTATTCTTGCTAATATAATGATTAAGACGCTTGTACACTTTCAGCTGCACCATGTATTTCTTGTGAAAATTATTTAATTATTAGAGCATTAATATTCTTAAAGCTTTTCTTATTCTATTTCATTGATTTTGGGTGAAGTACTTCTAAGATACAAGCAAGAAGCACTATTAGTTGTAGCCTTAAATAACGAGGGACACGGCTGGAACTCATGACTCCTGAATCCCTCTGCCCTATAGGTTTATTAAAGCTCTGTACAGAACTTTGCATCTTATTGACTCCCCTGGGCTAAATATTTACACCACAAACTCTTATGATGTTAGATGCAGTCAGAATGATCTGTAATTTCCAGGAAAAAGTAATATAATTTTTTTTATTAGAAACAGTTGTATAAATAGCCAGATGATAAATATTTTAGAAAATTGCAAGCACCAGGACTGCCGTCCTTTTCTGAGTATTTTTTTGCTTGACAGTTACATAGAGAAATGGCTAATGAAAATGTGACAGTCTACCTAGCCTAATAGTATTTGGGTGGAACTTTTTCTCTATTGGCATCTTTAGCTATATGATGAAAACCAAAAATTCACAGGAACTTTGGCAAAACCAGTGTGTTAAAATCTATTATAACTGGAAAGAACAAAGGGGGAAAACCACAACTCTTATAATTTGTTATATCCTTCTCCCTGAGAACTTGCTTTTGTCACTGCATAGCTCTTTTACAAACATGGGAGAATTAGTAAGCTAATATTTCCTGCACTTTGTATAGCAAAAGCATTTAACAAAATTTTTAGACTAAAAGCATACTGTCTGTAGTGTAATCAAACAAACATCTTTTTCACTTTAATTAAAAATTCAGTTCCTTTGTGACATGTTACTATAATAGAGACATCCACGGTCCAACTATAGAGAGAGAAATTACTATAAAATGCATGGCAAATAACTGGGTCTTATTACTCACTAAAATCTATGGAGAAGTATGAGAAGCTAACTTGAAAAGCTACCTAAAAAACACTGTAAATGTTTCAACACTAGAGAATTCTTATCCCGAGTCTGCTTTCTATTTGGAAAATTTACAAAGCTTATTCCTTATGTCAGAAAGCTTTTTCAGTACCCTTTCAAATGTACTCCTCATAACAACATCCTAGAAATTCTTCCTGGATATGAAACTCTTAGTACCAGGCTGGAAGCAGAAAACTGAGCTGGCCTAGAGAATAATATCATTCATTTGTTTAAAAGCACTGAAAATCCTTATTACAAATAGTGGCTTGCTGTTAATAGTGGGATTATTATTATTGAGAGCTATTTTGGGTATTTGTGTGTGAGTGGAATACGCAGGATGAATTAAATATTCGGAAAACCCTAAACCACCTCTCACTTTTAGTCACATATTTAGGCAGCTGGACATAAAATGTTATTTACTTTATTTTTTTTGAGTTAGGCCAGGTGTGACTTTCTCTTTGAATGTTGGAGGAAGAGTCCAAAAAATCAGCGTGAAATTAGGTGTTTGCAGGCAAGGCTGAAGACAACAAAGGAAGGAGTGAGGAAGGACATAATGAGAGCAACTTTTATTTCCCAGGTCTGGATTTTTAGCAAACTACAGAAGACCTTATGGGACCAGGAGTACAGGCTGAGAAACTCCAAGGACAAAGGTGAGAGAAACCTCTATTTCGTTCCAAGACGTTTTTAGACTTTTGAATCTTTGGCCCAGATCTCCACCTGGTGTTAATTCCACTGCAATCAAAGGAATTATACAAGGATCTGGGACTTGTGACAAATATTTATAATTGTAGTTTTGAAAATGAGTTCACAGAAACAGAGCATGTCTAGACAAATGGATAACTATAAGAAGCTAGCTATTGCATTGTACTGTAATGTTTACTGTTTGATGCTGTCAGGGTGACTGCTTTAGTCAAGTACCTCTGAATTCCCTCTAATCTCTACCTTATTCTCATCTGGGTGAAGATAAACCTTTTATTGTGGCATGTGTATCAATCCTTGAAAGCATACAAGAGAAGAAGCTGTTACCTAAAGCATTTGTGAGTGTATCAGAAGTTTCAGTGTTTGTTAGAGCTATGCCAAGTTTTTGCAAATTGCTGTTAATTTATCCACAGAGATATGAAAAATACATTACAGCATTAAACTGGTGACTGAACAAAAACATGCAACCAAACTTTCCTGAATTTGTATTATTTTCTGTATATTTAATTTTTTTTTTGTATCTTTTCTATCCTGCTGGATTTTTTTTACCACACATAGCAAACAGAGCACACTCTGTTACCTTGATAACAAGAATCTGTCTCAGTATTTTTATGCTCTACAAACAACTTTGATTATGAGTTATTTTTATTGTGGTCCCACCCCCACTGCTTCTGTTGCAGCTAATTAAATAATTAAATAAATTTTGTTTTCCAGACTGGTGACATTACATTTTGACTAATCTTTGCTGTGGGTGCCTTTTGGGACTTGCTTTGGATCTTGACTTCACCTTGTCTTTTCCTTTTTTAAAAAATATGTTCTTTCCCTTGTCCCATGCTCTGCATAACATACTCAAATGTATTCTTGATTAATACTAGATGAGTCAAAATGTTTATATGCATGACAACTTCACCTTCTAGTGTAGATTAAATTTGTATACTAAAAATGTAATAGTTAAATTTTCCCAATGTGTTCTACTAAATTACTTTGATTTTTAATTGAAAGAAAGCTGTAAACAGAAGCTATTTACTATTATTAAATTTTTGTAAAAGCATGTTTTTCTAGGATAGAATGCTATCAGGAAGGGAATTACACTATCCTTCAAGGATGATTCTCAAACTTATATTTTCCTTAACCTATTATTAGTAGATCACTAATGTCCCATTCTTCTCATTTTGTATCACACATAAAAAATGAGATGAGACCTGTGCTATGGTCAGAAAATAGGGAAGATTGACTTACTGAAAATTGGCTTCAATTCTAGACTCATTGATGAACCTGTGAAATAAAAAATGGGAATTAAATTCCCAAGACGGATGCAGTATTGAAATATTTTTCTGCTTTAGGCATCTCTAGTGTTTGTGATGAAGTGATGGGTTATCAGTGATGAACAAACAAGCACTCATATCCATTTTATCTAGATGTTTAAACTTTTGCAGAGTGATTGATTCAAGTGTCAGTCAGAGATATTTAGGTGCTGCTTGTGACAGCTGAGAATAGCAGAAACTCCTATGATATCCATTTATGTGTGTGAAAATCAGAAGTTGCATGATCCTTCAAGGGAGCAGATGCTATGACGGGTACATGGATTTCCTAGGGGCTGCTGGCTAAACAGGCTAAAAACTTGATGGAAAACCTGGAAATTCTGAAGAAACATACCTGACTGTGATCCCTGTGATTGTGCCAGAGCTGCACTGTAGACATGGCAGAGACAAGTTCTGTGTGAGCAGCAGAGCGGGTTATACACCCTGAAGGACCTGTGTTGCCTCTTGTTGCAGAACTTTTGAGCAGCTTTATAAACAACAGACAACATCACTGTACTTTTTACACTTTACAATACACACAGCGATATTTTTGTTGCACCTTGGAATGCCAGTTCATGAGGGTCAGAAGGCAGATAATCAGTCTGGGCTGTCAGTCTTTGAACAGAAAATAGTCAGGTTTCGATTTTTAGGACATAACACTGGAGAATGTCACCTTGGGCTCTGTGGAGCCAAGGGACAGCATCCCTAACTCTTTTACCTGCTGATACCTCTCCATTCTTACCATTGCATTTTGATAAAAACTTAAAAGGAATTGAAAAAAAGTGCAATGAACTTTTTGTACAGTTCAAAAGAAGAAAAACAGAGCATATTTGTAATATTAATCATTGAAATAAAATCTTAATCCATATTTCTGCGGTTCTTTTTTAGAGTGTAGTAATTAAGAACTATTTAAATAGAAATGTGATCTTAAAAATGAAATGGGAAAGTAGGGGACCTCTTTAAGATTAGAAAAATTCCTCTTCTCTATATAATCATGCACATTTATTTATTTGGCAATCTTCACTAAGAAAGGAGGTTTTTTAGACCTTTAGAATTAGTGTCATTATTGTTTCAGTGGGCAAGGTATAAGATACCACATATTACAAATAACAAAAAATTTGCATGGAAATTAATATCTGACTACATAACCTTTATTTTCTCATGCTAAAAACATTTTTTCATGCTAAAAACATGTACTCCTGCCACCAAAATTGAAGTTGACTATATGAGAAGATAATTTCTGTGAAGGCAGTATCATTATATAAACATTCAGGTGCAGATAAATACATGCTCTGCCTGGAGGTTTCAGAATATTCAGAGAATTACACTTGGAGGTCTAGAATAGCAAACAGGTAAATAGCGAAAGCTTTTTATTTTTTCAGGTTGAGATTATGCAAGTCAATCTTGTGATAGACCAAGCCACTATCTGACTATCTGAGGCATTCTTTTATTACAAGTGAAAAAAAAGAAATTCAATTATAAGCCATTATCTAGCTAGAAGGACCATTTTTTTCTGTATCTTTTGTCCATCAGCAGCAATATATAAATTCTAGAGAAAAGACTCACACTACAGCTCTGTCTTCTCAAAACACACTAAAATTTATAATCTTGAAAGTATTATTAGTATTATAATCTGAAAGATTTACGTTACTAAAATGTGGAAGATATCTGAAAAATCAGCTAAGTGATACTCAAATTTTTCTTCAAAATAAGAAATTACAATAACGTATGGCAATATTTTAAGGAGCTGGGCATTCTTAAGAATAACCCCTTTAGCGCACTGTTGGATATTTTAAGTGTGAAAAAATTGTGTATTCATACAAAGGTTTGGGGTTTTTTTTTTCTGAGTTCTATGCCAGTCTTCTAAAGTATCCTGAGGTTTAGAGCATGCCCAAAGCACAATTTTCTCCAGCAGTGCAGAGCGAAGAAATAAATTGGTGACTTTTCTCCTTATGCTGACAACATTTGACAATATTTTTTAATGTAAGTTACTTTATAAAGTAACAAACCCCGGGAGTATTATAACTCACAGCAAACTTAGAAATCTGAAACAATGAGAGTAGAGACTTCTTACACTACAGCTTTCTGAGACATTACTAAAATGGCAAATGTTTACATAGCTTTCTCCAAATGAAAGTCATCCTTAAAGAAGCATCATGACTGGGTAAATCCAGGGGGGCCACACAGAATTATATAGTACTACCTGTCTAGAGGAGGTCTTTATAATAAAATAGAGTTTCAATAAAAGACTTCAAATCTCAGCAAAATTGTTGCAAAACTCCTAACAGTTTGGTTTTCCCTGACCCTTTTCCATTCCAACTAATATTTGAGAAGAATATACTCTGGAATTCTTCTTGCTATTCAGTTTTGCACCCTCTGTGGAATTAGCAATGCTGTTAAAAATAAAGGTAAAGGGTTATGTAGTCACATGGGTAGGACTTAGCTAGATTTCTTTAGACCAAATGCAGTTATTCCATTGATGGCAGTACCACTAAAAATATAAGGGCAAGTGTTTCTGAATATGATCTTCCAGAAGTATTGCCTTTCATACATCACTGCTCAGGTTGGAATAGTTCTCTGCTGTGTTCATGCTACAGATAAATAATGCTAAGGAAATATTGCAACTGACGCAGACATGGGTAGAGATGTAGGGAAGCACCTGCGCTGAGGGTATTGACATTTGTTCTGGTTTTCTTTGCTTACTTTTTGCAACCTCTGGACTTTTTTCCAACACCCATTTTCTTATTTAGGCCACTGAAACAAACCTCTGGCTCCTTCTTCCAAAATAGCAGAAAGGAATGTTTGCAGCTGCTATGTCTTGCTTTCCATTAGTGACAATGCTATCCGAAAAGTCTACCTCACAAGAACAATAGGGTGAATTATGATTTTCAGGTATAATGGTAGTGTCTAGTCCAGTGAAAGGAGAACAGGAAAAAGCAGAAGAAAGAGAGAGGACAGGGAGTGAAAGATGGGACAGCAACTGTGATGGAAGCTATGCTGGCCGTGTTAATAAGTGGCATTGGCACAGAAAGGGGAACACTGGCCCTGTGTAAGTTTAGGCTGGAAATATACAGAAAAGATCCATAATTTAAAGGATTAAGCACCTTGAATGGCCTTCTAAAAATAGCTGGGGCAATGGCTAAGTTCTAAAATGAGGTTCAGTAAGCCTTTGAAAGGGATTAGGTGATGATGGAGTGAAGTTGATGACCCAAGAGATTAATTCATTCCCATAGCCCTTCACAGTTTTTTCAAGGGATACTTTGACTGAAAATATAGTGCATCACTGAGTCTTATTTTATTTTGAAGAGTAAATGTCATGTTCAGATGTTAGCACAGTGGATTTTCTTAAAAGTACTCTTGGAAGAAGTGGTTTAGGTGCTTCAAAGTGTTCTTGTCATAGTGCAGATTAATGTTATACTGATTAATCTCACATCTTTTGCACTTGCTAGAAAGTTATTACAGAAGGCAAGCATGGATAAATTGAAAGATCTACTTTCACCAGTGATGTCTCACATTCATGAAGATATTAGCTATATGCACAGGCCTCAGGACATCAGAGTAAAACAATCCTATCAGTTATAAAAAATAGAATATATTTTTTTCCTTTGTTGTGGCACCATTTTGAACAATACTAGACTGTTTCATGCCAGCAATGGGAGACCAGCAGTCCTCTGATGTAATATTACTTCATCTTTGATCTGGGACATAACACTCATGATAAAGCTCCATTTGTCTCAAGTTGTTTTGTCTACTTAGGAGATACAAAGATGTGTGTTTAAATAGCTTGCAACTACATTGATACTTGCAACTGTCAGGAATATTTGGGAAATTAGATGGTTTGTCATCCAATTTTTCATTCCTTGCATTTTGCAAAGATTACATCAGCCCATTACCCTACCTCATTCCTTATGACTCTTCACATAATATCTGAGGGGTCTTGATCAAATGCAGTTTTTAATTTAGTGAAACAAGAATGTAACACTTTAATGTTGCTGGACTCCACAAAGGAGAGATGCAGAATAAGGAGACTTCTAGAGCAAAATGTGTAGTAACAAAATTTCACCTCAATCAGGTACCTCAGTTCTCTGTGGCTGGAGCAATGACATACTTGTGTTTGATTGGAAGCTGAAGATCTGTACTGCACTCTCTGTTATAAAAGCAAATAATATTTCTGTTTCTGTGGGGTACTAATTTCATAATAAGAACAAGCATAAGTGCCATAAAACCACTCATTATATTAATGCATTCTTATCTTCTGCTACACCTTTTTACTTTGTGGTTACCCATTTTTTGCGTGGACTGAATTAGGGTAGTAATCTCTTGTGTCATATGTCTGTTTCATATTTCCATTGTATGGTAATTTACGTCAGTTATTTGCAATTAACTGAAACCTATTGGGAACTGGGCACACATACCCAACATTTGGAGTGGAATATGGATTTTTCTCCTAGTTCAAATATTTTTACTGTGACTCTTAGAAAGGGAAGACAATGAGCAGGGTTGGAGGGAGGACTACTTTTAAAATTGATTATAACCCAGAAGATGAATGCATTATAACAAAGTTGGTGCATATCTAACTAACTAAAATAACATGGTTTTGTCAACAAACTTATTTCCAAATTGATTTATTCACGTATACACACATGCAGAGGAGGAGGGTGGGAATTGATGGAGTTTTAACTGCCTTCAATTTGTTAGAAATTATTAACTTGATTTACATTAATGGACAGAAAAATCCAGAAGCATCTGCCTCACTGGGACTTTGCATTATTTAAATTTTCTTGTTAATTGTTTCTGCCAACTGTTTATGGGGTAATGTTTTTGCCATTTTGAACAACTTTGTACAGGCTGTCTTTTTGATATCTTGAAGGTCATTTAATCTTTGCCACAGCTCAGTTTATGCCATAATTTGTTTTTCATTTTAAAACAAACACAGAGGCATACACACACATGCTGCCTTGCACACTACTAGCTAGGCAACTTTTTGGATAATTCAGATGCTGATAATTTCACAAGAAGATCTTCAAAATTTATGGTCCTCCTTGACATTCTGCTGATTTTTTCTCTAGGTTTTTTTCATCTCTTGTTTCTAAAACTTGATTTACTACCATCTTGTTTGTATCACAGTATGTTTTTCTTCCTCTTTAAAGATGCTGACCTAGATGAGCTGTCTATGAATGAGCTACTTGTGGGTATTGCTTAACCAGAGCAATAAGGATCCTGGTTCAAGCTGGTGAACCTTAATTTCTTTGGTTACACACAATACATCATCTTCATGTGCTTCAGTGAACAGACTTATCACAGTGTCTTATTGTTATAACGTAAAGTAGTAATGGTTAGAAGTTATAGAGCAATTTTGAACACTTTTGACTAATTCCCCTCTTCCCCTCCTGCTGGTTGTGAGTAACAAGTCTGAAAACTTGTGGGAAGCACAGAATCTCTCTGTACAGTTTTTGGCCCTGCAAGCCTTTTAAGTCATATGACATGCATCGCAGAAGACGCTGAGGAAGAGGCATCAGTCATGGTCTCTCTGCACCTAGAGACAGCCCAGAGAGGACTGGCCATCTGAACACAGAACCAGTGTGGTGGTATTAGTGCAGTTGTCCACAAGACAGGACAACACAGTCTGCTTGCAGTACCTATGAAATTATATTGTTGTCATTTTCTGTTGTCTCTAACTCTGCTTTAACAGAGACAGGTGTGTTTTCTTATCCTTAAATGGAAGATATAAACTCCCTCCCTTAAATTATTATAATTTTGAAATTAAGGGGCTCTCGGGCAAAAATGTGGGAATAGGAATATCAGTTCTTTACTAGAAATAATTAAAATAAAAATGCAGTAGTACAAAAAAAAAAAACCTAAAGCACTGACAGAATCAGAATACAACCTGACATCCTGTCGTTCAGGGTGTTTGGTAGTAGTCCAATTAAAGCTTGGCTGCAGTCCTCCTAGAGTGACAGATGTGGTTCTGTTGAAGCAATGAAGGGTGTAGTTTTCCTCGGAAGGTCCAGTGGTGGTGTAGATGGGTCTGGTCTCCCTCTGGGAAACACGCTGCTGTGGTGTTCCAAATCTCAGATTATATCCAGGCAGGAATGCTTGGCTCCTCCTGCTGGGTGGAGCATCTCACAATGGGAGTGCAGTTGAGTCATGCAGTGAGCCTTAATGGCCCATTGTGGAGTTCTCCCATTCTAAGGAGGATGGAATTTGATCTTACCTTTGTGTTAACTCCTCTCTTGACCCAAACCCTAAACTCCTCCCCTGGAATGCCCTATAAAAACCTCACAACCCTGCCTTTGTGGGTCTTTTTGTCTTCACCCTCCTCCCCAGCCCCGGGGACAAATAAATGGATTTTCGAGCTTAACAAAAGAGAGACCTGGAGAGACCCATCTCATCTGTTCCCCTGCTGGCTCAGCAGCTGCGCCCTCCCTGGACAGGATGGACTCAGCAGCTACATGGTGCTACAGAGCGTTAACAGAAGATATACCCTGGAGGGAGGATGGGTCCTGGAAGAGGTAAAAAACACTGCCCCACTTGGTTTAACAGCTGCCCCATTAACAGAGGATATCCTGCTCCCAGAGAAGAGATAAAGAGCACTGCTCCACCTGACTTCAACAGATGGTGATAGAATACATACTTCTGATTACATCTTGCATTGCTACCTAAGATAATAAGTCTCCCTCTCTCGAAAGCTTTATAGCAGCACAGAAATATTACATTTCACAGTGATGGAGCTACCCCCAAATTCATAAAATTCAAAAGAAACCCACAGCTAAAGCAATCATTCCATGAGGGATCTGAGTAAGAAGGCATTCATGTGGAATGAAAGAGAATTCACAGTGAAAAGCGAGATCAAATCATTACAGCCTTTCAAATAATAAGACAAGAATGTTTGGACTTCATGATAATTCTGGATTCCACGGACAATTTTTAGAGCTTAACCTGGTTTGCTTAGTCATGAATAAAACCACAGAAGGTGAGGAATTCTTGCAAGAGAAACAGACCTCAACTCACTGTCATGCTCTGTCATTTTTATACAAAATATAAAGAACATGATTAACTTCATGGCAAAAAAACCCAAAATCAAAACCAAAACAAATCAAAAACCCCCTAATTTCCCTTTTGATGGCAGCAAGCAAGATTTTTTATATTTATTTTTCAATTTTCCCCATGAAAGTAGTGCTTATGACTAGGTATATAAGAAATCAGAAAATGCACTTTTGAATATGCACTAATAAAGGTGTTATTCCAGCAGTAAAATTGCTTTTGCTCTGAGTAGTGACATATAATAAGTAAAATAGTTTTGCATATTTCCAGGGACACGTATATGACTAAAGTTGGTTGTGAAAATAAAATTACAATTTTTTTGATCAGAAACTCTTATTCAAATTTTCATACAAACTTTTTAATTTCTTCCCTTGTAGTTGAAGATGATTTTCTCATCATCCTTACATGACAAAGGTCAACAGGGGATTCAGCCATATTAAAGGAAACCTTTGAAATTAAATCAGCTGTGGAATGTTTTACAAATGTGGTTCAGTAAACTCTATATAATTTCAAAAAGAAAATGGTGCATAGAGAAGTATCTGGGGAATTATCATGAATATAGTGTTTCAATGGGATTCATACAAGAAGCACCTCTGGGAGAGTATAATACTCTCAAATATTTTTTTCAAATAACCTATGAAAAAAACACCTTTTCCTAGAGTCCTACAGCACAAAATTTGCATGTTAATAGAAGATTAAAATGCTTGTCAAGTATTCTTTAGCTGTTTCTTTCTCTTTTGTATTTTGCACTTCACATAAACATTCTACATAATAAAAAGAAACTTCTTCAACTCTGCTTATTACATTGAATCATCAGTTTCTTTTACAATAGCACACAGTATTTTTGTATTTTAATCTTTTTGACAAGTTGCTCCTCGATTTTTCCCTTTATTTTTACTTTGTTCCTCTTCAAGATGTACCTGTCTTTTTAAGCAGGGTCTTAGCATTTTATAAATGTTAATTTCTAAGTATGGTTTTTTTCCAAAATCATGCTTTAGACATGGATCTCACAAGTCTATTCAATTTTAAATTTTAGAATCTACAATTAAATACATCTGAAGTGATAACCTATTGTTTAGCAAAACAATGTCCAAAAGGTGTCTTATTGCCTGGACAGCCTAACCAGCAATAAAAACCAGTGTTTAAGCAAGCTAAGATAAGGAAATATGGAGTAGATAAGTAGAACTTGAAACTTGGTCATGAAATGTAAAGCATATATTTTTTTCAAAGTATACTGAATTTTAGAGAGCTACTAATGTTATTGTGTACTTCACTGGGAACATGATAATTATATATAAGTGCACTTTAAAATTTATTTACAATAATTGCTAAGGGTTTAGGTGCTGCTACCACGGAAACTTGTCCCTAAAGAAATATGTCAGTGAGAAAGAAGCTATGGCAGTGTTGTTTATGGATCTTCATACAAGATGAGAGAGCTGTTCAGATAGGCCTATCTTTTCTCAGTGCAGATATTGACTAAAAAGCCAGTAAATTTATCAATAAACATGCTGAAACAAAGCCAGAAATGACCAAAACTTTGAATTCTAAGTGACATAGTTGATTGTTCCTTAAATCTGTGTACTTATGGGAATCTCTTTATTGTATATTTCTTGTTAGTGAGTCAGAATGAATCTGAGTATCTTTAAGCAAGAATATCTATGTAAGTGCTTACACTTCTTTGTTGTCCCAAATGACACATTATTCTGTTTCATAGGCATCTCTCTTTAACTGCACTATGTTAAAATGATGTCTGGGGTGTCAGGAAAGCCTTCACTTTATGTAAACACAAAATATAGCACAGGTCCCAAAGTCTGAGTCTCACTACAGGATCAAAATATATCGCAGTCTTGGCCAGAGCAGTGTCATCACTTACTGATGACAGTTTTGTGCAGTAACTGCACTTTCATGCCCGTGATCAGTACATTTTTCCTTAGCCCTTGTAGTTGGGTCAATCTTGTTTACAGCTGTTCCTAGGGACTCTGAGACGCTTCTTGATCTCCCTCTGCCTTTGCATTGACTCTTCCTTCCCCTAGGCGAGAAGAGCACTCTTTTTGCAGTTTGTATCTTTTCCTGAGCACACTTGGATAATCACACACACTCTTTCCCATCAAAGCAGCCACAGTACACATGGTGTACGGGCAGAAATTTTTTCCGGTAACTCTCACAGCCGCATGAGTGTTGTTGCAGGCATGATAGATGAATGGAAGCACAAAGCCAGAGGTTTTACAGCAAGACTAGGATGGTTTGTTCTTGAGGGACTGTGGCTGTGATGAGGGGCATTATGCAACTGTAGCTATGTGGTGAGGTTTTGGATTTCATCAGTGTAATTTCTGTCACATTGATGCCTGTTCTGTAAATTAGATAGTAAAGGAACAACACACCAAGCAAAGGCAGCACCAGTTGTTTTCTTGTTAGTTGTACTTCATTGTCTAAATTAAATTGAGGTCAACACCTCAGAGAGAGAATGTGAAGAAAATTTCCAATATCAATCTCTTGAATTTAATGACAGCAGAGATTCTTGAAATAAATTACAATAAAGTCACATCTGAGCCCTCCACTTTACAGCTGTACTTTTAGGGGAAGTTGAGTATCCTTAAAAGTGTTTGGTGGAGTCCTTTTTGCTTTGAAGTAGATGGAAGCTTTATGATAGTCCATAATGTACACTTAATTGGCATGTGCATGACAGCAGTATGTGCTAGAGGGCAGCCTGTGTGTTCTGCCAAGACAGCTGTTTATGTTGTAGGCTTGGCTTGGTGTGAAAATATGTGATCAGTCATCAGATTTGTGGGTACAGGATGTATTCACTAATGTTTCTTTTTCCCTTTTCAGAATGGATTTGCCAGCTGGACTTTATCTTCTCAGCTGATGAAATTGTGGTCTCCCAGGAAACGTGTTAAAGCTAATGTGGTGATGTTGCTTAAGGAAGTAAGCGGCTATGAACTTCTACAATAATGAAAGAGCCTTTGTTCCTCATTCAAATATTGAAGTTTTATTGCTTTAATGAATATAAAATTCTGTTGGTACCAGTTACTGAGAGCACATCAATCTGATTTTTGGCAAAATACATACATTGGTACCAAACTACACTGAAAAGCACCCCTGAGAAACATCAGCTGTAAGAAAAGTCCCCAAAGTGCTTTATCAGAAGAGTTGCATGTGATTGCTGTATTGATAAATGATAAAAAATCAGAGAACTTTCTACCACTTTTTTGTTTCTCTTTGAAATATATTTAGACTCCAAAGTAGAGTGCTGAAAGCCTCTGATAGAAAAGCATTTCCAAATTTCAAAATGAAGTCCACTCATTCAAGCCAAGACAATCTGACACATCAGTGCATCCCGTCTCAATAGGTCTCTGTGCTTTCTGTTTGTGCTGTTTGCAATCTGCAGGGT
Source organism: Phylloscopus whistleri (assembly GCA_017589585.1). Lineage (NCBI taxonomy): Eukaryota > Metazoa > Chordata > Aves > Passeriformes > Phylloscopidae > Phylloscopus > Phylloscopus whistleri. Next base: position 1,402,919 of record JADMLD010001013.1, read on the forward strand.
ATTTAGGTAGACTGAGTTCCTACTCCCACCAAAATGCATGCCTTTCATTTGTTGCTGCTGTAGTTACGTGACAACATTATTTTTACTCAAATCCCATAGGCTTTGTAGGAAAGTTCTCGCCAGACAAAAAAAGCATCACTGCCCCATGGAGCTGCCAGTCTGACTACTCTTTTGTGTAAAGATGTTGGCATAAATGTTTTAGAGGAGTCGATACAAATGAAGGTCTATTATTGGGTTTTTCATCAGGAAATTAGTAGATCAGTTAACAAAAGGAAAGAATAAAGACAGTATAAGATAATGAAAGCTACGTTATTCAAATTACAAAGGAATTTTATTTCTGTGTTTGTTTGGTCTCCTAAATACACAGTAGTTTTTATACCTAATGAGTAATTTTTACTAGCATGTATTTTATCATTTCAACTTTATCTAAATAGTATGGCTGAAACCAAAAGAGAAAGAGAATACCTGAATTCATAATAGCTATCATAATAGTAAACTACCTAGTAAGAATTCATAATAGTAAACTACCTTGACATAAGGGCAGCCTGTATTTTAATGAGGTTGTCATACAAAAAATAAATTCCCTAAAATGATGTACTCACAGCCCCTCTGGGCTGCTGTGCTAGTTCGGTCTTCTGGGGAGCTTTGGGAGAAATACCTCAGGGGATAGGATAAAAGATTCAAAAGAGGCTCTTACCTCAGGGTTATTCCAAGGCTTTATTCTGGAAGGGGTCCCAGGGGCAAAGATGGCGAAAGAGGAAGAAGCACGAGTTTATCTAGACTCTCTGTCTTGGGACAGATAGCTGGCACAGAGCCATAGGTCAGAGATAAGTGAAGGACAGGGTCAAACTAATGGTTACAGGCTTTAGGGGGTTTCTGGAGAAAAACCATTTCCCAGAGGAATACAACACTGGAGTTTGTCAAGTGAACAGTTCTGCTAAATTCAAATTTATTTTTCTGTGGTGAAGGTCTCTTTTGTGACCAAAATATTTTCTATTAGATGATCACAATATGAAAGAGGTTTATCTTGCTGTCATAGGCTAGGAAAAGCCTGATTTTGTTCCAATCGGGGTCAGCTTTTTTGATTGACAAGCAATTTATCCAGTAGAAGACAAGCTGCGACTTTTGGCGAAATGCTTAAAAAGGCTGGGTGGGGGGAGGAGCGGGCTCTTTGTCTTCCGGTGTGGCAGGCGGGGGGACAGAGAGCCGCCGGGGCCGGCCGGCCTCGGTGCCCCCCCACCCCGGGGCGGCTGCGGCGGGCCGGGCCGGGCCGGGCCGGGCCCCGATGCTGCTGGAGCCGGGGCGGGCCGGGCCGGAGCTTTAGGAGCCGCTGTCTCGCCGAGAAGCAGGCAGCATGGAGAAAGGGGAGAGCTCGGACGGAGTGCCTCTTCGCCCTTGCTCTTCTTTTCAAGCCGAAGAAACCAGCGCACGGCTTCTAAACGACTCAGTTTCCCGCCGCAGAGCCACGTGGGCAGCTCGGCAGCCCGAAAAGTTTAATCCTTTGTTGTTAGCAGATGGACTTTCCTAAACATCATCTTTCTCCGGAAGAAGAACAAATATAGCGAATAGAAAGACACAGCATGGAGCTACAGTCGGTGAAAGGAGAGTGAAAAGGACTTTAAGGCAAAAGGACAAGGAGTGGCCTAATTTTGGCTGGACATTTCTGGTAAACTATAGAGACGGAACTAGTTTTTTTTCCTGTAACATATAAACGCTTTTGGGGGGATGTAAGGTTCTAGTTAAAAGTGATATGAAGCTTTTTGCTCCTAAAGAAAGAGGAGATTTGTTTTTGGGTCTTGAGATGATTTTGGAAATAGAAAAAGAGAATCTTTGTGTCATACTAGAGGAGGCATCCTTAAACAGTACCCCAATAAGCAAATATGGCCTATGTGCAGTGTTGAGAGGGCTGCTAATGGGTAGGATTTCGCAGTTTGCAGGAGTTCCTTTAAAATCCTCGCAGATGTAGAGCATGGGATGTCTATATAGAACCCAGAGAGACTCCTTTCCTAAAAGAACTGATAAAAGGTTATTTTTAAAATGGTAAAACTGGCTGAAGTTGCAGGTCATGTCTTTTTATGTTGAGTGAAGAAAGGTAAAAAAACTTAGAAAGAGAAAGAAAGATGTTTTAGAAGTTTCATTTGTTGTTGTTGTTGGTTTTTTTTCCCTTTTTTTTGTTGTTTTTGTGTGTATTAATAAACTATCTTTGTAATTTAAAGATGGGCCTGTTTTGCTTTATATTCTTCCAGTCAAATGAAATATAGAACGTGATTAAACCATCACACTTGCCTGTTGTCACTTCTGACCTGGGCATGATCATGCTATTCGTGTTCCTTGAAAGTTGCCCTGTCCTGCTCCTAAGAATGGTAACCTCCCAGCTAAGCTGGAGTATTTGGCTGCTGACAAAAACGCATCCTTAATTTTCAATTATTTATTCCTGTAGCAGCAGAGGTGTTCCACCTTTGCCAGTGAGTATGCCAGGAAATTAAAAGCTATTGAAAAACGTAATTTTGGGCATGACTTTATATTTCCTTTAAGAAGGCTTGCTTTTACAACCTGATTTTAGGCAACAACTTAATCCATTTGTAGGCACTTGCTGTCAGAATCGTCGTTATGAGATATTCTGAGATCTCTAAGCACAGGCTTTAGCAAAAATGTAGAGGAAGATCTGATGTGAATGAGTGGTCCCTTAGGCAGGAGCACTGCTGTGGCCACTCTGCTTGATACACATGCATGAGTCAAAGCAGCTGGTGGTAATGGGAGAGAAGGTAACTAGAGGCCACCCACTGGCCTCAGGTAATTCACTTTTGCAATTTTGTGAAGATCGAGAGTTTCATTTTGCACATCTTCAGTGAAAAAATGATACTGAAATATCCTTACCTAACTGCAGTATAGCAAATGAACTCCCATGTTACCTGCATGACATGAGGAATTGTTGTTTAGTCAGACTTTGAAAAGTCTAAATTCTAAATCTCTCCTTAAATGTTTGTGAATTCTAGAAACCACTATATTAAAATAATTTTCATAATTCACAACAATGACCAAATCAAATCAATCCAAATCAAAAATAAACTTAATTTTTTTTTGTCAGAACTTACAAGACATGCATATCTTTGAGAAAATAACTGTGGTACTTTATTCAAGAGTATAAACTGGTAGCTTTAGTTCTTTGTCTCAGAAACTTGTACAAATAAGGCTCAGACCACAATGTAGGCTCCTCTCCACTTTTACCTGTATGTACTAAATATAATAGAAAGAAATCTTGCCTAAACTCAGCTCATGAGTTCAATAGCTCAGAGTATCTTGTAAGCCTTATTTAATTAAGTTTTACAAGTCCCTTAAGATAAAGGATAAGCTGAATTTTTGTTTTCTGTAAAACGACCTCAAGCTGTGTAGAATGGCCTTCATACTTTCTTTTCATGTTAAAAAACATCTAACCTTACAATCAATTGCTGCAGCTTGATACGTGTAATACAGTCACTTCAGCAGTGGATTCTTATGGAGTGTCTTGAAACAACTAGAGAATAAACATATACAAATATACTTCAAAAGAGGTTTACTGCAGCTGGAATATAAAGATTTTCTTTAAAATCTTTCTCTAGAGCCAACAGTATAACCACGCTCTTGACTGCCAGGAACAAATTTAGCAGCTACTCTCCTTAACTGAAGTGCAGCATATATTGGGTAAAGATTACCACTTGTAAGTCTTTAATTAAAGTAACTTAACTACTTAAATAGTTACTTACTTAAATAGAAAATAGTAAAGGTTCATCGTGGTATCTTAAGATGCACCGTTAATCTAATAATGCTGAAATCTTCACCTCTCAACAGGATGCAGGCAGAGAGAAAGTGGAGAATAACATCAACTGGTCTAATGCACTAAAAGAAAAGGATACAGTTAATTGGTTAGAAAATTTGTCCAGAAAGTATTCCAGGTGAGATTTTTTATATTTTTATCAGTGTATGCTGCATCAAAGATCTACCAGAAATTAGTAAACCTAATTGTATCACCTTAGGGAACGAAGACTTTGTCTATAGATGTTGATCACTTTCCTATCAAAGTTTTTATTTTTGATTTATACAGCTTCTGATGGTAGCTGTTACAGGTTCCAAGTGACCTAATTAAGGTTACATATACACTGCACTTTACATTTCCTTCTGAAGTTATATATGGAGGTCCTTATTTACAACTCAGGAAATGGACTAAAAGGTTCTTTGATTCACCTGTGTTCACAAAATTTGCTTTGTGATATTAATAGCCTGTTAATTTTTAATAGTGAGCAGTAAATCTAAAGCCATACTATAAAGATTTCCATGGATCCAGAAGAGCTTTCTCCCCAGATCTCTCTTTGAAGCCACCTTCAATGCTAGAGTCTTCTTTAGATAACAAGCTGTTTGTGATTTGTTTTAAGCTGCCACAGTAATGAATATTAGTGTTTGAGATAGCTCCAGTGTTCTCTAGAATATCTAAAATAAAATATTAAAAGTTCAAGCGTACAAAACACATAGAAAGTCTTCACTTTTGATGAGTATTTGCTGAAATACACATTATGCTACTTATTAATTTCACAGATCTGTGTGGATTTATTTGGATTTATTGCTTTGTGCAATACTTTTTTTTACTAGTTCTGCCTTAACAAGCTTTCACTGCAAAGACTTTAAGATTTTCATTTTTGGAAAATGTTCCACTGCATTCTTAGTAGACCATAAACATTCTGTGTATAATGTGCACATTTCATATTGCAAACTCAGAAATGAGAAAAGTAAAATTTCATGCCATACAAAAGAGCAAAACCAGAAAACCTTTTACTAGTTGTACTCTTCTCTATTTTACTTTCCCTCTCTCACTAACAAGCTAATCACTAATATAGCACACAGTGCAGTGACACCACATGGGCAAATACCTCAGAGGGAGGCCATCTATTTTTGCACATATAAAATCCATTGGATATTGATGTAACAAGATGTAACAAGAGAGCAAGTCTGAATCATAAAAGAGACCTTCACCAGAGATATAAATTTGAATTTAGCAGAAGTGTTCAGTCGACAGCTCCAGGGATTTTTTTTTTTTTACCATCATCTCTCCTCCCAGGAAGAAAGAAGTTTCTAAATTTAAATGTTTCTGATGGATGATGAGCAAAGACTGATTTTAAAATGTAAATGTAGGTTAACTGTTGTCTCATACTTACTCAGCTTTGCTGTGCATGAACCTTCTCATCTGGGATATATGTCTTATTCTCTGTTGCAACTTAAATGCATTCATGCTAAAAGCAAAATTATTCTGCCTTTGAAACTAACTCTCTCTCTGAAGTAGATGATTATGGTACAATGCCTGATATTTCTGCAATAATCATGCATTATGAGGAGTGCATCCAACCTGCAGGTGTGTCTGACTTAAGAAACACTTGATCCCTCTCTTTTAAGAGGGACAGTATTTTCCAGTGGAATTTTAATTTATTAAGCAGACAGAAATTTTAACTTCCAGGCCCTTTGAATTTTCATCATTTTGTTAAACTAGTAACAAACTGACAGTACAAGATAGATAGGTAACCACATAGTTACTTATTTGTCATGTACTGTCAATAACCACAACTCCCCATAGTCATGCATGCTACTTCATCTGTTGTGACCAGCAACTTGATGTCTTAGGAAAAAATATTATTTAGTACTTTTGGATTCCTTTAATAATGAAGGGAATAACAGAAATATGACAGACAAGCTTGTGAATTACCTTTTGTGACTATTCTCACAAACTAATACTAGAAAGAGGATACGATAATATGCAAGCTAAAAAGTGAAAGATAGTTGTCTGTGAAGAAGTTTCAAGGTAGACTTAATAATGACATTTTCTACTGGAAGATTTGAGGAGATCTATGAAGTGGGACAATCTGTGAGATTAATGTATATAAGTCACCTCATGGCTCTCTTCAATGGCTGTGGGTAAACTGATACCAGTAATATATTGCAGCAAATGTAACTTTTCTATTTCTTAAGATGCTAGGTAGATTGGCAAAGGATTTGAGAGAAAGAAGGTTCTATGAAAGCTTTGTAATGAAGTGTAGGATTTACACAGAGTTAAGATAAACTGCAAGGTGCTGGCTTTTGTTGAACTATAAAATAAATCAGAAATAAAGCGTAACAGAAAAAGAATCTGTTTCCTTCCTTCATGTACATACTTAAAAGAACCTTATCTAGCTAGCACTTTATGGGTTTCTTTTTCAAATGAACACTTAAAAAACTGTATTATTATCCCTTAAGCAATAGGTCATAGGAGATCAATCAACTTTTGGACTGCTAATCCAAGGTAGTTTATCAGCTCTGAAGGATCAAAAAAAAAAAAAACAAACCCACAAAAAACCAAAACCAAACAAAACCAAACCAACCAAAAAACAAGCCAAAATCCAGAGAGCTGCATATATTTTTATGCAACTCAGTGCCACTGAGTTATTTTAGGCACTGGTGAATCTAGAGATTTTGTTTTCCCTAGTTTGATTTGTTCACTGACCTATTTAATGGCTAATATGGACATTCTAGGGAAGTGTTTGAATGGATCCAAAGAGAATAGGAAAGAACAGAGTATTGGAATTTTGCCTGGGAATAACATACTTCGTAGTGGGAAAATCCTCTGGGCCATCTAATGACACCAAGCTCCACGGAAATTATACATTCCTCCTTTTTTCTCTCTGGTCTCTCATCCTGTTACCAGCAAAGGACCAGAAACTATATAAAATTGTTTGTCTCAATGTAGAGTCACCTGTTTTGTGTTCCCAGGGTATTGTGTTTCCAAAGTATGATATTTCTACATAATTTCCCAGTGAAAAGGACTTTTCCCAAATTTAAACACAATAAGGATTTATTAAAGACTTTGAAATAACAAAACCACCCAATTTGAACAGAAGATTGATCAAAGATTCAGAGGAGGAACACTAAATGTTCAGAGTTGTGGCAATGGGTTTATATGCAACACTGAGAAAGTTCTAGGGAAGTGCAGAAAGGTGTTAGTATTCCAAAAATTAAACAAGGATAGAGTTGCATGGCAATACAAGTTTTCTTATACAGAAATCATTGCACAAAAGCTAAATGTACTTTCAAAGAAAAATCTGGGTTGTGTTGCAATATGTGAGACACTAGCCTGGACTGCTGGACTGTGACCATGAAGCAGAGATAGAATTAAAGACAGGTTGAGTTACTGAAGTCCTAATATAAAGTTCATAGAAGTGAAAATGTAAAAATTGAATATTTAGTAAGAAAGAGTAGTACATCTGAATATGACGCTTCAAAAAATATAAATAAAACTCCATGTTCATTCCTGATGACAGATTCCAGAAGAAGTGTCCGTCATGAACTATGGAAGATCAATCTATTAGGCTTAATTGAGAAATGAGTAACCTACAGGCAACTAGAGAATACATACCTAATAATGGAGAACTATTTCACCTAGCCAAAAAAAGCAGAAGGGGCATTGAACAACTGGAATTACTTACTTGAAAATATAGTGGTCCCTACCAGGTAATGAAAATATGCTCAAATATAACAGGAAGTTAAGAGTTGATGGTAAAACTTCCCAGTTATGTTTTTGTGTCTTTTATTTGGAAGGACATCAGATGGATTGATTTTCTTGTAGCTCGAAAAATGTATGGACCTAAATAGGGACAAGAAACTTCCACTCATAAACCAAACTTCTTAATGTAACAACAGGTTCTCCAGTTTACTTTTTCAATTAAAGGTTCTGGGTGTCTTGGGAAGCATTAAAACTTCACAAGAAAAGCTCATTTTGCCCTTTTTCCACTAAAAAAAATAAAACGCTTTCTGTTCAGAACTAAAAGAAAGATTTAAAAAATCCCTCTTAACTGGTATATAAACCTTTTTATTCCATCTGCAAAAATTCATTGTTGAGATACATAACAACTTTAGTGCTACTTTAATTGCTTTAATTATTAACAACCTAGATTAAACTTAGTCTTTTTCTAGGTAAAATCTCCTTAACGGTGTACTAAAAAAATTCCCTCCTGCTAGCCTGCTTTCAATGCTGTTTAGAGAAACTGGCACACTGCTTTTTTAAAAGGTCTCCGGTGTATTGATAGAGACAGTGCAACAAAGAGGGTTTGGGAAAGAGGGAGAAAAACACACGTGATTTCAGTGGTTCAGTCTAAAATAGGATGACTGATAGAATAGAAATGTTGGCTCTAAGGAGTGTTGTGGTATATATGCCTATACATAAGTAGGCTGACATTTTTAACTTCTGAGACGAAAAACTTGAAACGAATATATGCTGAAATGAATGTATGCTGAAAATCTATGCTGCTACTAACTACAGATTGCTTAGAATCCATCAGTTTCATTTGGCAGCTGGCAGATGTGAGGCCTTGGGAACCCAGTTTCCAGGACAGAGTGGTCAAAAGTTGCCCTTACATTGTAGGGTGTTTGCCAAGTGTTTATGCTTTACACAGAGAAGCCAAATGACCAGATTGAACCCAGTAACCAACATTTCACATACAGGCTCCTACAGGTGAACAAAGTATAAGAAAAAAGAAGGCTACTTCTGAAAGATCAAAGAAAATATAGTTTTTAAAATAAAGATATCAATTTTTTTGCACATAACTTTGAGAATGAGAAAGCAGACTTTTCTGAATTTGTCTGGCTGAGCTAGAATATGCTTTAACAGTTCAGTTATTGGAGCCAAAATTAACCAAAAGATCTTTCATATAAGGGCCCATTTCTATGGCAACCAGAGAGGTATGGTGTGAACAATATTATCAAGCATCTAAGGAAAAAGATAGCCAGCAATCTTGGGCTTCATAGCACTAAATATAGTCTTCAAATTAAATTAGGGGGAATTAGCTCAGGCTTTTCATTTTGTAGTGCATAAATTTTAGGCATAATAATTAATAAATAATAATTTTAAAATGTTTTAAATTCATGAGGAAATTTTAACATTTGAGATCTTAAGCAGTTAGCAGCAAATTAGAAGACATTTACCTAGGTAAGGAAGTCAATATTTTCCTAGGTCCCTTTTTAAAACTGTTAATGAGCTCTCAAGAAGGAGCGATGTCTCCAAATGCAAAAATCTAAAACTGAAAAATAGAAGCAGAACCATCAGAAAAGAACTTATTCATTGTATGAGGAAATATTAAATAAGCAATTCAGTCAGTTAGTTTAATTTATATTAAACAAAGAACAAATTGGTAGAATTAAAAGCTTGACTAGCAGAAGAAAATTATCCTTTGTTAGTTTTGCTATGTGCTGGATGATCGGTCTAACTTCAGAATGTAGTGCCAAGGGATATTCTGGAAGGCTGAAATAAGATGGGGTAACACATATATCCAGGGAAATTTAGCGGTTAAGGAATTGAAGCTGTCAATGGCTAAGAAATATAGTGAATCATTCTTTACTGAGCCAGAGGCTAGAAGATCTAATGAGCTAATAATAGCACACATTTAATACTCCCAGAATGACACAGCAAGATAAAGAGGATTGGAAGAGCAACATGATTGGGATCATACATGATTAAAGCATCGTCTTTAATTGTGGGAAAAGACAGAAAGGTTTTCCATGAAGAAACAATAATAAAACGTGATCGTGTTCCAAAACACTCTATGCCCAGATATGGATCGTAAAAAAGATTTAATCACTTTGTTTTGGTGCCCTTTTCATTTTTCTTCTCAGAAAGAGAAAATTGCAGGACAAAATGCTTCCTGAATACAAATAAATAACTTAGTATCACCCTCCAATATGGAAAAGTCCTGTGCATTGCAGCTTTAAATTGAAAGGTTAACACAAAAAGTGGTAGCAAACTACGATGGAATAGCACTGAAGAAACATTGGGGATCATGCAAAGACATCTGCTTTTATATTTAATAATAATAAAAAAAAATTGTTACAGATAATGTTAGTTGTGTTGAAGTCAGACTTAGCAGATGTAAACTGGCTTTTGACTTTATTGAGGCCTATGTAAAGTAAACGTTGCAAAGTCTGGTCTGTGCTTCAGTGGTTTACAAATCTATTACAAATCCCCTTCTGGAGCACCAATCTTTCTGGTAAACCTTGGCTAAGATGAGAAGAGCAGCAATGGCATTACAAGTTTTCAGCCTTACAGCCCATCCACCAGCTGAAAGGTGCGGTCAATTCTTGCCTTGTATAAAGTCACTGAGGGGAAGCCATGACCTCAGATGAGCTGTGGGCAGAGGAGGGTGAGAATAACCAAAGTTCACCTGCTTCTTGGGATGGAGGAGTAAACAGTAGGAAAATGTTGCTTTGGGATTGTTTTTCATTCAATAAAGTAGGGCTCTGAAGGCATGTGAAAAATATGTTTCTTATAGAAATACTAAATTCAGGAAGTAATTTTTCTGTCTGTTCTTTCCACTCACACCTCATGCTCTATAAGCCATATCAATTCTTGTTAGACTTCCTAAACAGAGGAGATATGGTATTCTCACCATAATTAGTTTCACTTCAGAAGGATAGAACTAGATAGTGAATGTAGGACCTGTAAAGTGCTGTAGTATCACTGGACTTATGAAGGTGTTAAATATTTTAATCTTAAGACATATGTTCTTTAGATGTTGAAAAATATTTACAGCAAAATAATTTAAAACCATTTCACATAAGAAACACCTTTATGATCTATGTTCAATCCCTTACTTTATGGCGTACAAAGCACCAGTTTTCACAAAGTTGGTTAACAGTTTACTAAAAAATTCAGAATATTCTATCCCCATCCCCCGCTTGTATCTACTTTATAAATTGGCATCGGACAGATTCAAATTAGGAAAATAATTTCATCTATTGCTGATTTGCCTGGTGACATTTCGTTACCAAATCTCTCTGGCTTGTAATGTTGCTCATCTCACAGATTTTTTACACTAGAGATCTCTGTGGGATTTTTTTTTTTCTTTTTAATTTTCTGCAAACTGATTTTTCTGTCAGTGAGAAATAAAGAGTACAATTGTTTCTTTAGTGGCAATTAAATGCAGGAAGGCTAGGTATTCCCAGCAAGAGCAATTGTGATACTGAAAAGTGTACAAGAACTCTTACTGACATACTCTCACATTACTTTCTGAAGATCTGTTCTATCATGTAACTTTGCAGCAGCATCTTTAGAAAAATATTTATATTGAGGTGATGAAACTGAGATTCCCATGGGCGATTTAGCCAAACGTCAGTTTCCCTACCTAATTTTTAAGATCATGTTGTTTTTCTGTTGGTATCCTGTCACTGACACTATTCCCAGTTTGTATTTTCATATTATATGTCCTTGTTGTTAGTCTGAAAAAAAAAAAAGTTTCTAGATACAATTCTCACGAGTTCTGTTTGTTTGGGGTTTTCCCCTGCTTTTTTTTCCCAGTGAGTGGTGTCCAATACTTCAGTATTGTGGTTTTTTTCAGGGAATACATAAACAGATTAACCTTCTTTCTCTCATTCCCTTCTTTCTCTTTCTTCTTTCTTTCTTCATTTTCCTTCCTTTTAATCAACTTTTTGTAATTTAAAGACAAAATATTTTACTTTTCATCCAACACAATAAATTCTATTTAGTCTGATTATTGATTCATAAAATTTTAGTCAAAGGTAGGCAAAATAAGAGGTGATGTGGTCCTAAATGAATTAGTGCAGCACTAAGTCCCAGATATCAGAAATCTGTACTTGATTGTTTTCCTTATTTGCTGGATTTTTGAACTTATTCCACCTCAGCAACATTACCTTAAATAACAGACTCTTGGAGGATAGGAAATACCAAGCAGACATTGATCTACTTTGTATAAACATGTCAACAGTCTGCAGAGCCACTAACTCTTGAGCACTCCATTTTACAGAACAAACAGTCCTAGACCAGACTACTAATCAATTTTTCTTTATCTTTGCCTTTTATGAACAATAAAACTACTTTGGCAAAAACATCCCAGCAAAAGAAAACCTGTCTTGTTTGAGTATTCTCTTCTCCTGTGGTTGAACAATCTCTTAGAGGCGACAACTAAAATGATCATCCATATTCCATGCAAAGAAATAAAGAATTCTCTGCTTTTCCTGTGTGGATCTAGCTCTGATATATTCATTTTATTGTCAGACCTGTCCCCCTCTCAGAATATTTTACTATTTTTTTTGTTTTCATGTGTGCCTCTTTTTGAGAGAGTTTTCATAGTTTGCTGAAAATTTTTGACAAACTCTATCCATGCTTATGTTCAGAAGAAAAAATCATTGATGTGCTGAGAAAGAGCTTGCAGTTACATAATAACTTGCCAGAGAAGGAAGACTACTGAAGCAAAGACTGAAGCAATGTCCCATTGACATACTACAGGTTATTTGACGTTCATTAACGAGTTCCATTAAAACCAAACTTTGGTACTTGTATTTAACATGCATAAATGGAGAAAGTGAGCTTCTGCATTAAAAATTAGGTTATGAGAGTAGCCTATCAGCACAAAACCCGTCACTGTTTCAAAACAAGCAGACAGCTAATGGATTGCCTTGAAGTAGTACTGGATATACAGAAACAAAGTTGGGTGAGAATCCACTGGCTGGAGTATGGTACCTTCTTATATATGTGTAATGAATAATGCATATTCCTCTTTGTTCAAGGAAATGTGATGGTATAATAGATGAGAGTCTGTCAGGATCATCTAGGTATGGACAGTATGCACACACACTCTCCTGACTCTGTAGGCAATTCAGCTGATATTCATTCTCTTTTAAGAATATTTGTAGTGATCCTGCATTTGTATCTCTTTAAGCTGTTTCCTTAACAGAATTTTATTTGGAGAAAAGAAGGCTGAACCCTTTACTTTTAATTTCAACTACTGTATACTTCTACATATTTATAAGAAGTAATAAACAAACAAAAATGAGATTTAGCTTCTTTCTATCTCTGTAAACCAACCAGCCTCACTTGCTGTGAAGAATTCCTCTGACACTTTACTGGACCAAGGTGCGAAGCAGAGTTCAATGCCAAAGTTGTGAATTTGTTTCTGGAGGTAGAAAAGGACCAAAGTACATATTTGCTGAAATAATTACTTGAGGAAACAAGCACTGAATCATTACTAAAGTGTTTATAATATAAATTAAAAGTTTCTTAGTACAATTTCTATTAATGTTCAAAAGCTCTGGGCATCATTCTGAGGCCAGACTTTGTGTGGTGTTGTTTCACTGAAACTAACAGAATAATGTTGCACTCCTGCTCAATGAGAACATGGAGAATTCGACCTATAGTTTTTTCTTTCTAATTCTCTACAGGACTTGATTGACTAAATTAATATAGAAATAAATTGTTTGCAATTTAATTGTGTGGCATGTAAGTGGTCAGAGAATTTAGAGAGCTCACAGGAGAAAAAATTATGTTTCCAGTCCTGTTTATAGCCAGTTCATTCTTTGTACAATTGTTATAATTTTTTTTTGGTAGAAAGGCATTTTTTACAGACAACATATTCATTTTAGTAGGCAAATAATATATTTCAATTGATAATTTTAGTAAGTTTGAGGCCAGTTTTTGCTATGTGCTTGAAAAAATACACAAAACAATCAGAGTTTGGATTTACAGCTGAGGCTGTTTGGCTTCAACCAGCAGTAGATACTGTGAAGACCAAGGCCTCTCTTAACAAGGTCAAGTCTTGGGGCTGCACCTGGGTCAGGGCAACTCCCAGTGCCAGCCCAGGCTGGGGATGAACAGACCCAGAGCAGCCCTGCCCAGAAGGACTTGGGGGTGCTGGGGGTGAGAGCTGGACATGAGCCAGCCATGGGCACTCCCAGCCCCAGAAAGCACAAGATGGAAAGAGACTGTTTATAGGGACATGCAGAGACTGGACAAGGGGGAAAAGGCTTAAAACTGAGAGTAGATTCAGCCCAGATATTGGGAAGAAGTTCTTTACTTGAGAACTTTCTGTGGGGGTGGTGAGGCACTAGCACAGGTTGGCCAGAGAAGTTGTGGATGACCCAGCCCTGGAAGTGTCCAAGGCAAGGCTGGATGCAGCTTTGAACAACCTGGTCTGTGAATGGTGTCCCCACCCAGGGGGATTGGAACCGAGCGATCTCTAAGGTCCCTTCCAACTCAGGCCATTCTATAATTTTATATTTCTATGTTTAGATCCTCTCACAATCACAAGTAACAGTTTTTAAGTGTAAGCAGATTCAAACTGGAGTCAAAACAGCACTTAGTTGATTTCGAATGAGTAATTTTGAGTAACTTCGGAAGGTAAGTTACTACACCTAGGCCAAACCTCAAACTGTGACAGCACTATAGTGAAAAGATGCAACAACTAAATATAACCTGCTGCAATAATTTTCCATAAAGAAAGTTGGAATCTTTGGTATCCTGTCACTGATTCATCCTATTCACCTATATTGGGTGAATATATAATAAGAGGGAAACATATAAGGCAAAGGAGTAGCTTTACACCTACAAATTTGCATATTCAATATGTACATGTAGATATTTATTTTTGGTAAAAAAAATCTGTATGCCTATTTTATATTTAAAACTGTCACCATCTTTTTTGTTACATTTCAGATATTAATGATTTTAATGCAGAATTGAACAACTTAATGGGCTGGAGATGTTTAATGAAAGCACTTTAATTGTTACTTTCATTATGTCTCCCATAGACATTGAAGACTGTATAAAAACAGTAATATTTTGCAGAAAATAATGATGCAAATTCTTACATGTAGCCTGTTTGCAAGACACTTGAAAAATATTTTTCTGCATCTTTTGGAAAAAAAAAGTCAAAAAAAGAATTTTGTTGATGGAGGTAAGAAAAGTGAAGTGAAACCTCCAAGAGTTGATAGAAGCCTTCCAGTTTGTAAGTCAACTTACCTCAACCTGCTTCAAACCACAGGAAAAAATCCATCCACTTTGATTTTTCTTCCAAAGCATTGCTTTTCCACCCTTTACTACTGGGAGAAAAGCATGGAGATACTCTGTTAATGTAACAATATTAAGATAGTGTTAGCAATTTATTGATCCATAAGCTGGTGATTATTTATTTGGCAGAGTACAAATTATATTTACTATTCAAATAAGAATGGATTGTATAATAGGCTCTTATGTATGCATTTAATTTTCAGCTTATTTCTTTCTAGCACTGGGCAGTCTAGTTATATATGTAAGGGCTTGGAGGTAGGTAGATAGAAACAATTAGTATCTATTGATGACTGGGATGTTGGTGATAGACAATCTTTGATGGTAGGCAACACAGATAATTTGAAAGTGCCCATACAAAAATAAGAAGTTGAAAACCTGGAGAAAAAAAAGGAATTGCTGGAGACAGAAAATCACACATTTAAGGAAAATTGCTCAGAGCGTAGTCATGTTCCTTTAATTTCATTTAAGGGAGATTTTATAGGACAAATTAATATGTGGTTTCTTGAAGAAATTAGATGTGGTTTTTTCTATACGTTTTTCCCTAACAATTGTATATTTAAGGAAAAATGTGTTGAGGATTCAATGATAGTCTGAGAAACAATTCCCTTTCACATTTATATTCTTTTGTCACATAATGTGAATATGTCACATAATTGTGAACAATTGGAATAGAACTGTTGCATCCTTTAAGCATTGAAAATAGCTCTCATGGATTTTTTAATATAACATGGAAAGTAAGGAGGGAAACTTTCTAAGAGTATCCTTGTTCAAGATGACTGTTAAAAAAATCAGCAGCCATATTTGTATAAATACTCCATTGGTTTTGAATGTGTCAGCCCTGAAATGAAGCTAATACTTAAACATCTTCCAGCTCAATGCTAATTCCTGCCTCTAAGCTCTCACTCTGTTGAAGGTATTGACTTCAAACAGAGGCCAAAATGTCCTTCTGTTTAGAGCCCTGTACTATTAGAAATGCGTTTCTTCCTAGAATAGGACATTTAGTACCACATAAAGAAATGGGCAGGTGTGTTTGATACCTGTGACACTGAATTTGTTCTCTAACTTGAGGATTCTCTCTGACATTTTTTCTGAATGATCTGCTATGAACCCTAAAGCTGGTCAGTGCTCATCTCTGTACAGAAGAGATGTCTTACGTGTCAGTTCGGCCTATGAACCTGGAGTTTCAGCATCAAAAAACAAAATTTCCCTTTCCTTCTGAGGTTCTTTTGTAAGAGAAGAGATGGAAATTGATTGAATTTTTATGCTTACCATTTATATGTCAACTAAGTGCATAATTATTTTTTCATTTTAGCTCTAAGAAAGTGTGTTTGAAAGCAACTAGGCCAAATGTAAGAAAGGAAGGCATAGTTACTCTGTAATTTCTTTTGAAACATTAAAGCGACCAAGAAGTAGTCCCACCTTTTTGCTGGGGAGAGTGCTATAGAGTATTCCATTACAAGGCTTTTTTTTCACATGATATGATCATTAAGTACTCAACTTCAGTATATGAACCAATGATTTTTTTACATTTTTGCAGGTTAATATGAGTCTATGAGATCTAAAAAGAGTAGGTCTGGTGAAATACTTATTAATATTGAGACAAAGAATTCACATGATATTTGGCTCACAAATTTAATTAACTCTCCAATACTGAGCAGTGGTGGTGATCAACTCATATAATCTAAATTTTTCTGATTCTTTCTATTATCCAATGTAAAAAAAAATAAATTAAAATTTCCTCTATTACATCTAGACTACTTTGTTTTGCTGAACAAAAACTTCCTTACATCTAATCACAGTTGAAAATTTATGCTTGGTCCTGTAAATAATTCAGTACCAAAATTACCACCTGAATGTCTCTTAGAAATGATAGATTGTTTTCACAATCTCGTATGTCGTCATAAATTACTCTAACAAAATCGCTCAATATTCTATAATGGTACAATAAGATAAATGTGATTGGGAAAAAAGCATTTTATTTTATTGAAAATATAGCGTACATCCTGAGCATGGGATATTTTCTTTTATTTCTCAGATATCAACAGTACATTTGCTGAGTGAATAAGATGGCAATGTTCATGATACAGTTATGCTTACAAAATCTTTCGAATAAAAGCCATTGCTTTATGTGCAACAAAGAGATGAAGGACTGGGATTTTTTTTTTTTTTTAAACTCTGGAGACATACTGAAGTGCTGGTACTAAAACCATATAAAACCCTTTCTATGAAAAGGACTTTTTAATATCATATTGTCATTGATCTAAATCTTCATTGAGGTATTAATGCAACTTTGCTGTCTAGAATAGAATCAGGAAGACTTCTCTGCTGCTGAGGTTAAGCAAAGGTTGTGATATTACAAATTAGAACTAAATAAGAGACTGATATTGAGAACTGGAACCTTATTAGCTATGCTAATAATGAACCAAGTCTCTAAGACCAAGGGTCCCCAAAGGTGAAATAACTGAGTTTCAATAAATGGCTGTACTACTATTAACACATCTATTCATGAAAGCAGGTTTGTAAAATATATACAAAACCTGAGCTCTCAGGGAAACTAAGGAAAGTCTACGTAGATAAAGTATATAGGAAGGGTGAGATGCATTTCTTTGGTTATAGCTACCTTAACAAAATGATCTGACAGAAATACATTTCTCCATAAAAAAAAAAAATCATATTAAAAGAAAATTGTTAAAGTTTCAAAGTCAAATGCTGAAAAACTAGGAAAAGCATGAAAATAATATCATACTAATACATTCACACAATGGAGCAGTTTCTTACTATGTTAAATACTGCTATTTAATTTACAGATCTTATTTTGAATGGAATCCAGAGATCTAACTTACACTGATTTTTCACACAACATTTTCTGTGCAAATAATGTGTGATGTCACTCAATGGTCAGCTATTCAACTTTCTGTCCACAAGTGTGATGCAAAACTACATGTTCTCCAGATTCTGCTTTGTAGACACAGTTTTTGCCTCTCTCTTTTCTGCTGTGCTAATTATTACATTAACAGAAGACTTCACAAGTATGTTTGTGCACTTTGGCTTATATTTCTTCTGAAAGATTTTTCCAC
Source organism: Phylloscopus whistleri (assembly GCA_017589585.1). Classification (NCBI taxonomy): domain Eukaryota; kingdom Metazoa; phylum Chordata; class Aves; order Passeriformes; family Phylloscopidae; genus Phylloscopus; species Phylloscopus whistleri. The sequence goes on from JADMLD010001013.1 coordinate 1,420,841, forward strand.
TTATAAATGAGGAAGAGAGACACAGAGACATTAAGGAAAATGTTATTTTCTCATTTTAGAGCATTTAAAAGGAGTGAAAGGGGTTTTGGTTTTGTTTGTTTGTTGGCTGGTTTCTTTTTCCTTCCCTTACTATTGTCATCTTCAGTACTACCCATCACTCCAAGTATTTAACACACAGTTCCCGGTGACTTCACTTGCAGTTCTTGCAGCTCTGAGAATTTTTGAGGAATGGCATTGTGATTTGTTTACTTGTTCTGGATTTCAGAGGAAGGTGCCCAGGTAATCATAGAAGAAGGGTACACATGTGTTTCCTGGACTACTTTTTTTCCCCCTATTTTTGTTTTTCCGACACCTCAGTGTTTATTTTTCAAAGGACTTTCTCCAATTTTATCCTCTCAATCTGTTTCCTTCGTGGACTGTTTCAAAGCTGATTAATGGATCTAAGTTTGCCCTTCGGGGCATTTTCGGCTCTTTTCTAAATCCTTTTTTCATCATCAGTTAAGTGTGGCTTCTGGTGTCCCACTTTTTGTTCACGTACCTTGTGTGTTCCATAGGAACTTCTATCTGAATTAATACAATAAATATCTGTTTTCAAAACAGCAAGATGAGATAGTTGTCTCAAGTACAAAACTATACCTCAAACATTTGACCTCCAACACTTGACTTTAAGTTAATGTTTGGGACTGCTGTTGTTGTTGGTACTATCACTAAGTCCTATTCCACGTTTTTTTCTGTCTCTGCATTTTTTCAGGCTTTGCCTGTTGGTTTAACTGCATAAAAAGACAATCAGCCCTTTGGCACAGGGAAACATATGGGTGTAAAGTTGGACCGGCCTGAGCAGTATCCTACCAGGTACTTTATCCCACCCAATGCTCACAAACATTGCTGATTACTGTGGGCCTCATATTTCTGGGTCTGAGAGATTTTAGCCTGCTAGCAGGCTAAAATCCCTCTCAAGTTCCTTATTCAGCCTATGCACTTCTCTAAAGAAAGGAATGCAAAGTTCACTGGATGAGAGAAAGAATAGAACATGAACTTGTAGGATTCATTTCCCCGAGGTGAGATAGTCCTGTACTCTTAGAGCCTGACTGGGGCAGAAATATTATCATCTTTTCTGCCTCCTTTAAATAATTTGCTGACCCTTTGCTCAAATTTGTGTGAAGTTTTCATGGACTGTTAAGTACTTCTGTGTGTGTACACTGGTCTATGTACTGTCCTACAAGTATAACAGACTTAATCTTCAATTTTGTTACAGTAAAACAGATCTTTTGTAATAAATTTCCAAGAGGAGTAATGTGACATGATATTGATACTTTGTGATAGAGACTAGTGTCTGCCAATGGTAGGAGGGGACTGAATTCAGTGACTGCAAATTCTGTGGCAATCTATGCTCTTCTTACCAGAACACTCTGTAAATGTTTCCTAGAGGAAGGACTTCAAAGAAGAGGGTCTGACAGCATCTTCGTTATAGGACCTGAACTGGCAAAACTGACAGGAAAAAACACAGAGAAAAGCTGAATTGATCTGGATATGGTATGTAGGGGTTTCCAATGCTAAGCAGTTTTTATCTGTAGAAGATTTTTTTTTTCCTCATCTTTTTGGCTTTAATGCTTGTACTGGGTCTGTCTGGGATGAAGATGCAAAGTTAGCTTGTCTCATGGTAACTTGTATGGTGCTGTGCTTTACATTTCTGGCTGAAGCAGTGTTGATAGTATGCCAGTATTTGCTGGAGAACTTAATGTTAAGGCTTTTTTTGGTTGTGTGGTTGAGACAGGGCAGGGTCAGGACAGCTGACACAAGCTGACCAAAGGGGAATTCCTTACTGTTTAGCGTTGTGCCCAAGCAAAAAAGGTGAAGAAAGTGGGCTATTGGTGGTTGTGGTGTTTGTCTTCCTATTTTGTGTACCAAGGTGCTATTCTCCTGGAAGTGGACAAACATCTGCTTGTCAATGCAAAGTAGTGAATTAATTTCTCTATTTGGCTCTACTTGCATGCATGATTTTTATCGTCCTTATCAAACTGTCATTATTTTGATTGATGGGGTTTTTTTTTGTTTTCTTTCTATTCTTCCCCCCATCCCCTGGGGGAAGGGAACATGAATGAAAGGAAGAATGATTGGCTACCATCTGGATTCAACCCACTGCAATATTTAAGATAGAATTTGGGTAAAATTTAGGCATCATAATAATTTTTGATATTGTTTTGGAGATTGTTTTGGAGGTCTTTAATTAGTCTGTCAGTTTCTCACTTTTTGTCATTTAGGTAGAAAATCTAATCAGTGTAAGTTAGATCTCTGGATTCCATTCAAAATAAGATTTGTAAATTGAAAACTTTATTTCTGAGTTTCACATTGCCTGAAATGAATCTTGCAATGGCCACAGCTTGAAGACCAACAATTCTCACACTTGTGAGCTTTTTATCAGATGAAAAGAGTGAAAGTGAGAATGAGATTATATGATGGCATAAATATAAAACCTCAGCAAGTGGGAGGGAGAAAGTATTTCACTGGAGAGAAAAATAATTTATGCATGCTTGAAGCAAAAGGTGATACGCGTCTGTGAGCATGTATATTTTAACAAAGGCTTTGTCTTTACAGGCTGTGTAGGCAATCTCTATTCAAATCCTAATGGAACTGTTTAATCGCAAAACCAACCATATTACCATATGTTCTCAACTTACTTGACCTAGATATTCTAAATAACAGAATACTTTAAGAGATTTTAAATAGTTTCCTTTTATATTATTGTTGTCTTAACCAAGGGAACTTATGTCTCAATAGGTCAAACTTTGCTCTGAATGGCAGTGTCAAAATGTTTCTCCCAATAATGCTTATAATTGAAATATGACTTTCAGTATACTGTATTTGATTTTTAAAAATAATTTAATACTGTCAGTGCTGTGATTCAAATAAACTGACTATTTCAAATTGACCATATTCTGCTTTATTTATCTCTATTTAAAATATACATTCATTAACTCTTCCTGCAAGCATTCATTTATTTCTTCAGGCATGCTTTATCAAAAGATCTGTGACAATTGCATGAATTTTAATCTTACTATTTATCAACATTATTTTAATTTTTTTACTCAGAAAATATTACAAACCCTCACAACATGTTTTTAGCTGGTGTGCATGCTCAGATTCTTTGTGGTTCATGCTGTTGTCTTATACCTTGGGTGGTCTTACGCAACCTGAAACAAAAGTTGCATTGTCATTCTGCTCATTAGGACTATCAGAAAAAGTTTTCCATGCAAGTTGTGCAGTGTCTCCCAGGTCTACTCAAAACAGATATGTTTTTCATGGGATTGCATAGCTTTGTTCTTGGGTATTTTGCTCTAGTTTGGTGTGAGAGTGAGGAGATGTGCAGGGCTAATAGATACACTGCGTTGGGCTTTTTACCTTTGTTTCATTTCATTTTGTTTGTCTTTGCTTCTCCACTTCCCTTACGATTTCTCCAGAGTATAAACAGGGTATTAACTTATCTTTTCACAGTTTAGCAGTGTAGTTTACAGGTGGCTAGAGTATGCAAATGAATGGGGATAATTTTACCTTTCCAACTCTCACATACCCATGAATCTGCTACTGTAGATGCACAAGACACATCAAACTACAACTTTTGCTCTCTTTGTGTATTGTAGGAATAAGTACCAGAGTAATTCACCTTGCATTTTATATATCCTTTTATTAAATAATTTTCTTTGGATAGAAGAAAATACTTGTTTGTCTTCAAATACTTGATTGCTGCCTGCATTGTCCTCTATAGTTTACCTGTTATCCTGATATCAATGCACAACTTTGCCAGCAAATTACTACTATAGATATTACAGTGTTCTAGTAGGAAAATTCTTTGCATCTTGTCCTAGTTTTAGTGTAAAAATAGTTGAGGAAAAACCTAAAAATAGGTATCAATATTTATGTCTTTCTCTACAAAAACAACTTCACATACCTAAAATGGTTTACTGTACATGTGTTTTCTATAGAACTGTACATATATGAGAGAAATGTTAACTCAGACAAAATTTGTATTATTTTTAATTATGTATCAGATACAGGAAGATAGTTTTGGTTTTATATTAAGTTTCTATATGCAGTCTACTACGAAATAAATCTAAAAATGCACATAAAAACTTTGACATTCATTGCTACAGGTTTTTTAAGGTGTTCTAGCAATTTATGTTTCAAGTATAGTCATGTGTTTCAAGTCCAGTCATACATTTACATTGGGAAATTACAGTGACGTGAAGGTTATAGGTTCAAAATTCCATAGTCTGAAATGGTTCCTTTTTCAAATGAAATATGACTCAGCTTTCAAGTCCAGTAATTTATTACAAGTTTGTATCTGGCTAAGACCACAGGTCAGATCTAAAATATGATAGGCTAAAATGGGCACAGAAAAGCTGGGTCTGCATTTTCACTGGTTCATGGAAAATGTATCCAGGATGAACTCAGCATGAACAATTCTAATTGTTGTCAAAAATATCTCAGTCACTTTGCTGAGACTGTCAAAGACACATAAAAAACTTGGCATATTTGTTAAAAATGAAGGCTGTTTCACTGGGGATAAGCATAAATGAGAGTGGATTTGTGTGTAAAGCAGCCGTAGCAGAGGAATGCCATTAGAGTGGACCTGGGTCCAAAGGGTTTGTGCAATTTTTATTATGTTCTATTTGTTAGGTAATAGGTGATTAATATATGGAAAATACACAAAAAAAAAAAGAATTACTTCTGTATCCGTTCTGTGAAATCTTCTGTTATCTTTCTTTACTGCCTTTCACTTAATCCTAATGCTTCTTGTCAGTAGTGGGCATATTCCAGGATGAAATGCTGCATGATTTACTTGTATTCCCTGGGTTGTGACTGTAGATAAGATTTCATGACAGAATTCAGTTAAAGAGTTTTAGTAGAAGTTCTTCTCTGTGCTTTCTTATACTGGAAAATTTTTTGATCTTGTGTTTTGTTTCTGGAAAATTTTGTTCACATTTTCTTCACTGTTTTGAAGAACTGTGCAACGAGAAGTTCACAGAATTTAAGATCACCATTTTGATTGGACAAAGTCATTAGTACCTACATGTTCCTGAATCAAGAAATGCAAGTTGCTGTCTGGTATCAAATTATTTATAAGATGCTTTAAAATCAAAAGCTAAAACATACAAAGTGCTTTGCATCTGTTAAGTTGTTTGAGCTATTTCTGTAGCTGACACCCATTAGAATATAATTTTGTGCCCATTTTAAGTTGAGAGGATGTTAGAATTTAATTGTAGTGGGGAGCATATCATTAGTCTTGAACATCTGCCAGACATTAAGTTCTTTAGTGGCCAACATTCTTACAGAGCTTTGAAACATAGTCTTTGAGTTCACTAATGATTTGATATCATTTCACTACAGAAGCCTGCAAAGAAAAATATTTGCAAACACTGAAGTTTGTTTTTATGTTAACAAAGCACTTGAATGAAATATGGACAAATATGCATCAAGGCAAAGAGATCTCCCTGTTTAATTTTTAATTCTTTTTCTTTCATATATTAAAAGCAAATGGATTTCTGTAGGTTATGTGTATAGGTATATATCTTGTACATTATTCATATTGATTCTACTGGGGGAGACACCATATGGAAAATTAGTTGATGCATTTTTGTCTTTAAATGATACCAACATGATAAATTTCCTGGCGTCATAGAAGACACAATATTCCAGATGGAGCTGCACAAAATTTGTATTGAAAGCTCAGCTACTGATATTTTTTAGAAGAAGAACATATATCAAACCTCCATTTCATAAAGGGTTTGTTCACTTCAGTGGAGAAACTTCCAAACAGCAAAAATCTGAAACAGTCTGTGCCAGAGTTCTCATGGACTGATTTTGGACTATATGTAGAAGCATACTCTGTACACTTTCCCTCTAAACAACAGTCAAAAAGAAAGAAAAACTAAATGTGAAATTACTCATGTAATAGGACAAACCCAAGATATTTCTTCTTGTGTTATTTTTCATTTTGGGCTATGACAGATTACCCAAAAGGTCAGGGAATATATCTAGTGTTTTCAGAAAAATGGAAACTAATCTTTCAAAAAGCAATTCTAATTCTGCATGATGTAATTAAGTTGTAGCAACTTTAAGGGCAAAATATATATTATCATAAAGTATTCATTATCCGTACAAATTAATGAAATTACTGTGCTCAGTAATTTAACTATTTCTAAATAATTTAAAACATATTTTTTAAGAGAAGTGTGAAAATTGTGGCTCCTCTTTCAATTTCAGGTTGCCTTGCATTACACCTCTCTCTTACTGTTCATAAAATCACATAATTATTGAAAGGCTTGTGTTGAAATGGACATCAAAGATCATTGAGGTTCAACCCCCCTTCCATGGGTAGGAGACTTCCACTATACTAGTTGTGCAATGCTCCATCTGACCTGGCTTTGAAGACTTGGGGTTGTCACAGCCTCTCTGGGCAACATGTTACATGCCTCACCATTCTCACAGTAAAGAATTTCACCCCAATATCTAATCTAAATATCTCATCTTCCAGTTTACAGTCATTTCTCTTTGTCCTATCACTATCTGCCCACGTTTTAAAAGTCATTTTTCCTCTCTTTTGTAATTGTGCCTGAAGGCCAGAATGGGATCTCCCTATTGGAAACCAGATAGAAATCTCACAGGACCCTGTGCACGCAGCCTTAGAGGCAGAAAACCAGAGGGGGCTGGTTTGAAATCCTTGGAGAAACTGAGATAAATAAAGTCACACAGCCATGAAGTGAGAATGTAAGTTTTAGTTTTAGGTAAGTGAAAATATGCCTTAAGTGCCTTAAGCAAATAAAGAGCCTGTATTACTTAGTAAGAAAAGCCCTAAAGCCTAGTTTAAAATTCAGTTACCTTTTACAAAGTTAACTAAGTCTTAGACATAATGAAAAATTAATGTAGCATTGCTAGCATTCCTAGATAGAACAAATAGAACTATGTACATAGAATTTGTGTAAGAAATTACGACCACTTTCGTACATCAATGTTAGGCCCAGATAGGTCCAAGAAGACAGTAGTAGAATTGTATTTGTAGCTGATTGGGTGAAAAAAGAATAAAAATGCACTGCTTTGAGAATGCTAGAGGTCATGGAAATGCTGCTGCTGCTGCTGCTGCTGCTGTTGGAGAGGCTGTTGCTTCTGCTTGGGACATGGAGAGTCTATGCTAGAAAGCTTTTGCATGATGGCATGGACTGTAACACTCCACCTTCATGAGACTGATCTAGCCATGCAATGAATAACTTTTACAATAACCCACCCTCTTTAGTCTTCTATGAAGACCGTAGCAGCGCAACATTTTCCCAAAACCTTCTCCTGCCTGGCGGAACAACTCCAACTCTCTCAGCCTCTCATCATAGATGTGTTCCATCCCTCTACCAACTTCATGGCCCTCCACTAGACCTGCTCTAACAGTTTCACACTTTTCTTTTGCTGGAAAAAAACAAAGCTGAACACAATACTCCAGGGGGAGTCTCATGAGGGCCGAGCAGAGAGGCAGAATCCCCTTCATCAACTGCTGCCCATGGTACTTCGGATGTAGCCCAGGACACACTTGGTTTTTTGGGCTGGGAGTACCCATGGCTGGCTCATGTCCAGATTTTCACCCACAGGAAACCCTAAGTCCTTCTCTGTAGGGCTGTTTTAAACGTCTTCTTCTCCTACTCTGCTCATTTCTGGGATTTCCACTACCCAACTGCATGATCTGGCGCTTGGATTTGTTGAACTTTATGAGGTTCACACCTCCCTCTCAAGCCTATCCAGATGCTCTCTGGTCGGCATCCTTCCCTCCTACATTATCTGCTCATAAATCTTAAATTTTCTGTGGAAGTCAAGAAATTGCCCATGGAAGCACATTATGAATAAAACCAAAAATTTCTCAAGGAGTTGACTGTCCAGAATTTTCTGCTTCTATGCTCTAATAACCTAAAGTATTTCAGGTGATAAACTAAGAAATAGAAACACTTGTATTATTCAGGCAAAAAACCCTGCCATCTTGCTCTTACTGTGCTGTAATTAGCATAAACTCTTGCCATATATAATATATAAGATAAAAATATAGGATACATATATATAAGTACAATATATAAGATAGAGAATATATAAGTATAATATATAAGATAGAAAATTCTACCCAGCAATAAAATTAGTGACAGGATGCCCTCCTTTTATCCAAGGAAAAAGACATAGTACATTCTTACCCCAACTAATGATTTTGGGAGACATATCATAGAATCCTATTTTTTCCTTTTGGAAATTGGAAAATCTTTTAACTATCACAGCAAACTTCTTCAGTCAAATGTTTTCCTGTTATTGCAAAAGTTTTAAGTACTCTTCTTGAGGACTCCTTCATGTGTTTAGAGCAGAAACCAAAAGTGCAAAAACCAAAAGAAAGCTGGCTGAAATACTGAGACTCACTTCAATATTAACACGGAAAACACAAGTGGGGTAATGCCAAGTCATCCTTCAGTCTTCATTTTCTCTTCTACTTCCTAGGATGTTCCTCCTCTCAAATCACTTTCTACAGAATATGCAAATTTGTGGTTGTGTTTTTATTTCTAGTTCTTACTGATCTCCTTCTCACTGGTTTATACCCATCCTGAAGTGTAATGCCAAAATCAAGATCTACATACCAAATGAGCCATCACTACACTCAGTTGCCATAGAACCCAAACAGTACTTCACGTTTCATGCATGTCTTTGCAGCTTTCATATGAAAATTACACATTAAATTAGTTTTGGAATTTTTCTCCATTAAACAATAGCACAACAATAGCACAACTGTTGTTCATGTTCAGGCTATGATGCCCTCTAATTTCCAGGTTAGCTTTTGTATAACTGAGTCCAAGTCCTGCTAGCTGGTTGCTGTTCAATTAATTTTATTAGTGCTCATAAAACTACATAGCTGTAGTTATTTCAGGCTATTTTTTTAATTTTTCAAGGTGATTATAAAATTAGTTTGTTCTGCAAGTTGTTATATCCAGCATAGTGTGTCTGCAAATATAATACAGGAATACCATACTTTATCACTCATTTTGTAATTAAAAAAAATGAGAACATATCTCTAATGAATCCTTACTCTATTTAGCCTTGTACCTAAAAAAAAACTAAAGAAAACTAAACACCATAGATTTTTTAAATCTAGTTCTTCACTTACCTTACACTGTAGCTTATATTTTGTCATCATAAGAGCTGATGAAACCCTTGAACAATGCTAGACTTTGCATTGGCTGCTGCAGAAACTTTCATAGTCCCTTTTTGTTTATACTGAAATTGTAATTTCACTTACATAGACAACTGTAACCCAAGAATTTTGTACTCTACTCTAGAATATTCTTTTTCATTTTACAGAAAATCATGTAAGTCCATAAAAAATTAAGGTTAGTAATCTATAATTCATAATACACTTTAGTATTTTTCTTGATATGCACTTTTTAATTTAATCTATATTGTAAATGAGGTGTATTTGGGTAGAACTACCTTCCTTTTATTATCAGTGGGGAGAGATATTATATCAGGCAGACATCTTGGACCATCTCAGTTAGGTAACTGCAACTAATTTATGAGTGAACATTCTTTTTTCCCCCTTATTTTCCTTCATTTTATTTCACTTCATCGCCTTTTCCCAGTTTCCAGGTTTACCAACAGCCTCAAAGGTAATTAGAAGTTGCCACAGGCATTATTCCACATAATTTGGGGAGAATTTCATTAGACACAGGTGGGTGGAGAACAGTGAAAATCTTTCTAGTTCTGTTTTCCTTTTTACTGCCTTCTGTCATTGATAATTAATTGTCTGATTAAAGTTAACCTTTACAGTGAAAACTGAAACAAAAGAGTGCATTAAACATGTCAGATTTCTCGACATTGTTTGTCATTAGCCTCCAGTATCTATATGGCATGGATGAATTCTTTGATTGGGTTTCCTCCTAATCTAATTGTAATATGGTTTGTTCTTGCCCTTTACGTTCCCTGCTAGTTGTATCTCATTTTGAGGCTGGACCTTTCTAATTTTGGGTGCATGTTCTTTGGGGTTTTTTCTGCCTGTCCTTAAATATTTACTGTTTTTACTACTCTCTTGATGCTTCCTACTTGAGTGTGAGGATACTGAACAACTTACTGGAGATATTTGCTACACTTTCTATCTTCTTTTGCCTTAGGAAAATTTACATTTAATACTGAATATAAAGATATCTTTTAACACCTGCCAGCCTCTTTTAAGGAATTACTGTCTTTTTTCTTTGTCCTTTTTTTCCCTTTTCACTGTTAGATTCATGTCTCTTGAGGTCCTTCCTAGAGGTCCTCCTCTTTTAAGGTCTAGACTAATTAGACTAATTTCTTTCTGTTGACTTAATAACTGCTGGGAAAAACCACACTTGGAGAAAGTCTTCCCTCAGCCTCTTTCTCCATCTTTCTTTTGCTCCAGAGAACACAAACAAAACTGCTGCTGGCCTATTCACATCTGTGTTTCCCAACAAATACATAAGTAAGTTTCCTTATTAAATCCACTCACTATACTTCCATTCTTTTTCCTAGTTATCAGGCTTCTACTTTTAAATTAATTAATAATAAACAGTTCCTCATTTGGTGGCCTGCAGTAGACATTCTAAAATGTTGTTCTTTGCTTTTATCATCACGTAGAGATTATTAATACTTATTATCTATGCCGGTTTGGACTTAGAACTGCCCTGTTTGTTCCTACTGAATGCTTGGTTCTCCATTCCTCACAACCCTCTAAAGAGAGGGCTGTTAAGTAAGGACTATTAAAAGTTATTACATATACACTTGATGGCTATATTCTTATAGATGGAACATATTCAGGTTCTGGACCTTTTCTGTTTGTGTTACAGTTTATCAGTGCTGGGGGCTAGATTTGTTTCTTTTTTCTTATAGAATTTTTCCCTATAAATTGCTAGGAAGCGAACTACTGGTTACTTATTGATACTTAAGCAAAACAAAAGAAGTGGCCAAAGGAGTGGAGTGCAGCACCTGGCTACACTTCTTTTGTCTCTGGGAGTTTCTCTCGGAGGAGGGAGATACTTCGAGTTTTGGGGGCAGATAAAGGACGAGGCTGGAGTCAGCTGCTCTCTCGCTCTCGGCATCAGAAGGAGGACGGCCAGGCTGTTGCTTATTGCGGGGAGAATTCACTGTTACTACCACAGTCCCGTCCTAGAGACCTACCACCATCTGCTCGTGTGCCCGGGAATCCTGAGCCCGCCTTTTCCTGCCCCGCTGGGAGCCAGGCCGCCGCTGTCCCAGCCCCGCCGCTTCTTCGGCCCTGCCCTGGGTCTCTGCTCCGCTGTGGCCCCGCACCTCCTGCCCTCCCGGGACATCCCGCACCTCCTGCTACCAGCGCCGGCAGAGCTTCTGATACATCTCATCCACCAGCCAGGGATTCCTGCTCATTCCTGCCGTTCCAGCCTGGTGCTCTCAGAGTCCTGCAGAGGCACCGGGATCAGACTGCCCCGGAGTTTTGTGAAGCAAAGCCTTTCCTCCCTCCCTTCCCCTCTCGGCTGAGAAGGCCGTCGCGAGGTTCCTGGTTTCTGTTTTGTTATAATGTCATAGTGATTGTTGTTTGTTTGCCTTTTATACATGCTAGTAAAGAACTGTAATTCCTATCCCCGTATCTTTGCCTGAGATCCCCTTAATTTCAAAATTATAATCATTCGGAGGGAGACGGCTTGCGTTCTCCATTCCAAGGGAGGCTTTGGCTTTCCCTGGTGGACACCTGTCTTTCAAACTAAGACTATCAGTTAATGATACTGCATCTCAGACAATGGAAATAGACGTATATCATCAGCCCAGTGCAGGGCGACTTCAGCTCAATTCATTTATTTGTCATTTTCTTTTCCTTTGTCTAACTTACTGTGTTTCACTCTTCTCTTACAGCCTTCAGGTTCTAAGAGAGTTCATTAAGGTGTCTAGAGCAATTCAGCTATTTTCTTCTCTGTCACATTATTTAACTTTTTGACCTTGTTTCTCTCCAAGTAATAATTCCTTTTGATATAAAAGCAGAATTCTAAATTAAGTATCTTAAAATCTCTGAAAGCACACCACTGAAACATCTGAAAATTCCATGCTGTTTGTTTGGGACATATGATATATGAAGCACAGTAATCAGTTTTGCCACAGTAACAATTATACAATAGATAATAGTCATTACTGAGTAGTAATAATGGTAGTAGTGACTAGATGAAAGCATAGAGAGACTAAAATATCTGAGAAATGGGTTAGCAGTTGTCATACAGAGACTGCAGTAACAGTGAGTCCTGAGTAGCTGGTATAATTTTAAGTTTAGAACAGTCATTAGTAGGTGTAGTCTTGTAACACCATGATAAATCTGACTGAAATCTTTCAAACACAGAAAAATTAAGCAGAACTCCACAGCTTGGAAGTTAACATCATGCAAAAGCTCCCCTTCCCCTTCCCCTTCCCCTTCCCCTTCCCCTTCCCCTTCCCCTTCCCCTTCCCCTTCCCCTTCCCCTTCCCCTTCCCCTTCCCCTTCCCCTTCCCTTTCCCCTTCCTTCTTCCATTTCAGAAAGATTCTTTGGATGAAACTTGCCTACATTGGATTTCAAGATAAAGAGAAGACTAGATTTTATTTCTTTTTAGGTATGTCATGAAACATTAGTACTCTGACTTACAAATTCAACTACCATTTTACAGTAGAATTCTCCCCTAAGCTGCACTTGTTTAATATATGAGATTGTGAGACCTTCATACTTTTCTGTTCTGTTTTGCATTGGAATCCATAAAATATGGATTCCCAGGTGGAATGTGTATTCTTGCACAAGCAGTAGACAGCAGGTCCCTAGAGAAACTGGATGCTTAAAAATGCCATTTGCACCACATTATTGTTTTCCTAGTTTGAAAGGACTGAGCAGCTATCAGCCTGGGGAAACTTAACTGCTTCCTCTATTGTCACGATTAAACACAACCAGAATTCAGAAACAGACCAGAATTTTTTAATGAACCACATTAGTTCAGTGATTTACAAGCATTCTATCAAGAAAAGGATTGGGATTTTGATAGTAGAATCTCAAGATTAGAAACATGAAACCCTCTGTATGGGGAAAATAAACATTTCTTAAAAATTTAGAAGACTTCAATATCTGACATTTTTTCATATGCTCTTTTACATCTTATTACCTTTTATTAATTTCTTTAAATACTGCAATTAGATGCAAAAATTTTTTTCATGAAGAATCTCGAAAAACACAATCTCTTTTTGCACTTACTGCAGTCTTACCAGTTGACGCATTTACTTGAACTTGTAATATGTATTTGAAATTATTTTGGAGAACAGAAAACACAAGGAAGTGTCACTTGCCTATAAAAATGTGTTGTGTTATACACTGAAGCCACTTTAAACACTGCAGGAGGCATTAATGTCTTGCAATCATTACAATGATACTGAAAGTGTAAGACAACTATTAGGGAAAGAAACTGCTGGATCCATCATAAAATGAAATTATGATATTATTATAGTCTGTTGCCAATGAAAGAAAGAATACACCAAAAACAGAAAGAGTCTTTTAGTTCCTGTGTAACTGGAAATGCAAAATAGATTGCTTTGCTATGGCTTTCTATTTTCCCAAATGAAAGAATGTAGTCCTTCATCCTGAAAAATCAAGTGAGTTTTATATTCTGCATCGATATCTGAATAGCAAATGTAGAAAGGCTGCACTTACTCTCATGAGTCTGCTACAAACATCTAGAATAACATTATGAACTTCAGAATTCCTTGTTAGTTTTCATCACAAAACTGTTTAACTTCTCTGCAATTAAGAGTACACAGAGGTATAATTGGAAAAATTAATGAATTTTTTGAAATTTCGTATCTTTTGCTAAAATACTTCACAGTTAACTACTAATTTACATTCCTGGGTAAATTTCTTTAGTGATTCAAAAGGGAGGAGACATAGCATGGTAATTATATAACATGCACAAATCTACAAATCAGTATGTCAGATTATGTTGGATCTAAAAAATTGCATATGTAGTCAAACATCTTGACTTAAATAAGTACTAGAAACTTCACAGCAAAAATAAGTTTATTACAGCGGAAAGCCATAGAATGAATTAAACCTTTTTTTCCAGTGCTCATGATTTACTTAAATGCTGATGTTCATTAGTCCTTACTCGTTTTTTGTTAAAGTGTATCTAAAAGAAATACAGATTTTTTTTGTCATTAATAAATCTACAGGATTTAACCTTCTGAATCGTACTGAGTGATATAGGTGATATATCACTAGGTGTTGCCTAGGTGATATATAATGGTTCACATATGAAATAGTGCATCCTGGACTATTTTAATCATAATGATATAATTTTGCAGGCCTTAAGGTTTTTTATATATCACATAAAACAATATTTTGGATCTTTTTAGAAAGAAAAGACCAAAAAGATAAAAGAAACAACTATTCTATGAAGTTTCATTTATAATTAGAAAATGCCTTAGGAACTATTTCAACACGGAAATATATTATAATCATATTTATATTACTGTACTGTGGTAGCTGAAACAGCTTCTTGTCAAGCTACCATTATATTGAAATGAAAGTACCTTTTCCCAGTTAACAAAAGATACCTTCCACCTGGACAAATAATTGTGCATTTATCCTGGCAAAACTCTTAATTTTTACTTACATCTCAGTTATAAAACTTATTAGGACAAAATTGTTGTTAATTGTAAGATTGCATATTTGTAAGATTTATATATGCTTCTGTTTTCACAATTTTAAATATTTTGTAGGTCTTTTTAGCAGCACTTCCTACTTAATTTTAAAAATCCAAAGTGTGGTCTGACGGACTGAGTGTGAAGTATTTAGAGGTGTGAAAACAAATACCTGATCATATCTGACTCAATCTACCTCTTCTTGTTCAAGGACACAGAAGTCAGAGAAAGATTTTCTGAGCATGCATAAGTTTCAAAGGATTTTTTCCGACATGATATATTTAAACTTGGGTATTTTCCATGGTTAACTAGATCAGTATACAAAAATAATGTATTTTTGTAACAGAAGTTATGGTTCTTGTCAGGAAAGTAGGGTACTGTCAGAATTCAAATCATAAATGACACATGGAACAGAGTTACAAAATTTGATGTGGCAGGAGTTTTATGTATGCATCAATATAATGAAAAACACTTATTGGGAAAATGTCATGTACTTACAGCTTGCTCTTCGTACTGCATCTAATCTTATTTGTACAAGAATGTTGAAAAATCCACTCACAATGAAGATCATCTTCTCTGTTGTTAAGCTGTGGCACTAATCTCTGCAACTCAAGGTCGATATAGAAATGCAGAACATTTAGACACAGGCTTTAGACACAAGTATACAAAAATAATTGGTCAAACTACCAAGTGAGTACGAAACTGTTTCTGTTCTTTTAATATTGCAGAGGAAGAACACTACAAATAAAGGTGAAATATACAATGAAGTCAGTGAATGTTGTCACAAATAAGTCATGAGTTTGAAGTATTTAAATTTGGTCTTCATTGTTCTTTCCATGTTTTTAAAAACAAAAATATGTGACTTTCTTTTCTATCTTATGTTTCTGTACATAAAGTAGAATTGTTTACACTGTTGTTGTTCATGAAAAGTAAATTGAGTTCTCATTTCATTTGTTATCACAGGGATTATTTCTCCAAGAGTGGGTGAAAAATACTACAAAAGTTTTGGTGGTTGGCTCCTTCAAAAAAATTAGGAAAAATGAAAATGAAGAGTTAAATCATAGATCTTTTGGATAAGGATGAGAATCTTTGTTTAACATAAAAATAATTGTACTTTGAGATAGCTTTTATAATCTTAAATATTTAGGAGTTAGAAAACAGTACACTGCATCTCTGAGTCAATAGAATCTGACATTTGTCACTCAGCAAACAGTGAAAAAGTTCAGAAGTTGTTCTGAGTAAGATGTCTTGGCTGTGTTCTGAGGCATGCTAACTGTCACTAAAAAGTCCTTAACAGGATAATAGCTATCGGATAATGTAACTGTGTTAATTCAAAGACATTAACTTACATTTGAAATAGCAAACTTTTAAAATTTTATGCATATTTTACTCATTCAGTTCTAATTATTTGTCCTCAAACAAAGGAAATCCCAGAGGAAAAGTGGTGTGTTTTCCTTACAAAGAGAAGACAAAAGAAGCACAAATAGACCTATGCCTTCTTCCATTCAACTTGTTTTTAATTTAAAAAATAAGTAGGAATCAGGAGAGACAAAGAAAGGCAAGTACAACATGCAAAAAGAGAACAAAGTCAAATACCAGACTAGTATTTTGAGTTTACTGCACAGCATAGGACGGGAAGTTTATAGATACGCATATGTTGAAGGTAGCAAATAGTTTTCAGAAACAATTTACAGTGCGAGACAAAAAAAGATAGTAAAGTCTACTCCACAGAAGTGGTAGAATGTCCCTATTATCACAATTAGACAAATTAGCAGAGTCTAGTAATAAAAGAATAAACACAACTAGAAGAAGCTGGTTTTGACTTAGTCCTCTAGTTGTGAGCAATGTACATGGCTCACTTCAAAACATTACAAATGAAGAACTGTTCTAGAACTGCTCTAAATACCTGAAATCATAGAATCTTATAATATCCTGAGCTAGAAAGGGCACACAAGGATCATTTAGTCTGACTCCTGGCCCTGCACAGGTCACCCCAAGAATCCCACCATGTATCTGAGACCATTGTCCAAAATTTGAACTCTGTCAGACTTGGTGCTGTAACCACTTCCCCGGGGAGCATGTTCCAGTGTCCAAACACCCTCTGGGTGAAGAAACTTTTCTTGATATCCAGTCTAAACTTTCCCTGGCACAGCTTCATGCCATGCCCTTGTGTCCTATTGTTGGTCACCAGAGTGAAGAGGTTGGTGCCTGCCCCTTGTGAGTTGTTAAAAACTTCATACATTTGGTAATTATCCAGCCTTTTAATTCTGAGGTCTTTCTGCAGGGTCTCGTTACCTTTGAGAGACTCAACAGCTTCTCCCAATTTAGTATCATCAGCAAACATTATACTTTCAACTCCTGTGTCTAAATCATTTTTGAAGACCCTGAAGAGCACATAATCAAATTCAAGATGCATCAGTGAAAAAAAATTAAGAAGATGCATGGAATAATGTTGAGCTGTGAAAAAGAGAGCTCCTTGAAAAAAATTTTAAAATAAATTAAAACACACAGCAAAAAAACGGTTAATTGCTTGCAAGTGCTAAAATGGCAACATTAGAGTTTACAGGCAATAAGTATTATATATATTTTTAAAAAAAGATTCCACCTTAAAAGAATCATGATTTAGCAATGTAGTAAAAACTATTAGAAAATCTTCAAAAAGTGGTAGTAATTTTCAGAGGAAAAAGGGCATATAATTTGGCAAGTCAAATGTTAAACTATGTTTAGACATAATGAAAGTCAAAAAAGTTGATGAGCAACTTGGTAAACCATGAAGGCTAGTGATAAAATCCTTTTCAACACAGTGGAGTCAAGAAGCTTGCCAAAGAATGTGGAAATTAAATATAGCAAATGAAATTTTTTACCTTAAAGTTAAGAGAATTCTTTGTTTCACTGATTAGTTTGAAGATTTAGGAATTCCAATGCTGCAGCATTTTATTATAGGACATGAGTTGGAAAGGATTTTGTGCAGTGTTAATAGAAGAGGATTTAGAACAAGACCTTATGTCCTAGGTTACAATGTAAAATTGTGCCTAAGGTGTGTATTCTATCCCCATGAGCCGTTGGAGCCAAGGTGGGGCAGTGTTTTCCTTATCTTCTGTTAATGATCCCAACAATGACTTGCCACATGAGTCATAGATAACTCCCTCCGGGAGTTATCTCTGTTTAATGGGCCATCAAGGACCCACTGCATGACTCATCATCCCATTGTGAGATGCTCTGCCCAGGGGGAGGAGCCAAACATTCCCACCTGGATAAATCCAGAGTTTGGGACAGCACAGATAGCTTTTCATCCACTGGACTCCCAGAGGAGACAAGAGCTACCAGACGCTTCTACAGGATTACTGCTTAGACAAGACCATCTCATCTGGACTGCCACTACCACCCTAACAGGGTGTCAGGTTGTATTCTGACTCTGTCAGTGGTTTTTTTTTGTACTATTACTTTTATTTCATGTTACTTTTCTTTTATTTTTCCTCTCTTCTCCTATTAAATTGTATCTCTGACTGAAAGTCTCACTGGTTTTTCTTTCAAACCAGCACACCTTAGAAGGAAGAGGAACAAACTGCTGTCTTATGATATTTACTTAAAATTTGTAAGATAATCACATTTGATTCCATTAAAATCTATGAAATCAGGGTATGTTCTAACAGAGCTATCTGCATAAGAAAAGAACAAACACATCGTCTTTAAAAAAAACCCTCAGAAACCCAAATGAGTTCCTGAAAAATTTAGGAAAAGGAATACTTCATCAAGTCTGCATGCTGTACCAGAGAAATTTGTAAAAAATTATGATGAAGATATTAGTATCCCATTAGTAGATATTGGGATAAAAATAATGGGGAGGAATCAGTATAGCAGTTTCATGGGGAAGTCATGACCAGCCTTCAGAGGAATCAACAAAAATTCAGAGATGTGCTGGATCTTGTCACAAAGAGCAGGGCTTGGTAGGAAATTGTTGTGGTTTGACACTGGTGCAATGCCAGGCACCCATGAAAGCCACTTTCACTCTCCCATGCCACAGCTGGGCAGAGGAGAGAAAAATTAACAAAGGGTTCATGAGGTGAGACAAGGACCAGGAGAAAATACTCCAGGGGCAAAAGAGGCTCAGCTTAGGAGGTACAAAGTGAATTTATTACTCATAAAATCAGAGGAAGATAATGAGAAGTAAAATAAGCCTTAAAAAACCTTTTCCTTCCAACCCCTCCCTCCTTCCCACCAGCAGCACAGGGAGACAGGGCATGGGGGTTTGGTCAGTTGATCACTGAGATTTTCTTCCGCTGCTCCAGGAGAGGAGTCCTTCCCCCAGAGGGGCCATGGGGTCCCTCCCACGGGAGACAGCTCTCCGTGAGCTTCCCCAGCGTGGGCCCACTCTCACCAGCAGCAGCCAAACCGCACCTGCTGCAGCGTGAGCTGCCCCCACGGGCAGGCAGTGCTCCCAACACTGCAGCCCGTGGGTCTCTCTTTCCACGGGGTGCACTCCTCCAAGGACAGGCTGCTCCAGCCTGGAAACAAGGGCCCCCTCTCTCCTCCAGGTCTCCCACTGGATCACAACCTCCTCCAGGCATTCACCAGCTCCAGCATGGGCACCTCCCCGTGGGCTGTGGGTGGATCTCTGCATTCCCCGTGGATCCCCATGGGCTGCAGGGGCTCAGCTGCTTCACCATGGTCTCACCATGGCCTGCAGAGGAACCTCGGCTCTGGCACCTGGAGCACCTCCTGCCCCTCCTTCTCCAGTGACCTTGGTGTCTCCGTGTTGTTTCCCTCACATGTTCTCACCTCCTCTTCGCTGGCTAAAAAAACCTGTGCACCCCACTTTGTTTTGATTTTCTTCTTAAATATTGCAGATGTGTGATAACCAGCCTCTCTAATTGCCCCAGTTTTGGCCAGCAGCTTGTCCATCTTTAGAGCCATGAAGAATGGCTCTGCTGGACATTGTGCAAGCTTCTGGCAGCTTCTCACAGAAGCCATCTCTGTGGCCCCCTGCTACCAAAAACCAGGCCAAATAAAACCAAAACAGGAATGTAAAGCTCCAGGTCTGTTGTGAGTACTGACCATGAAACTGTGGAGTTAAAAATCCTGATGACAGAGAGAAAGAGGGTAAAGAGGAATCACACTACCCTGAGCAAGATAACAGGAGAACAATATTGGAAGGCCAGATTGGATGGGGCTTTGAGCCACCTGTCTCGTTGAATGTCCGTGGCAGAGGGTTGGAAATGGATGATCTTTAATGTTGTTTCCATCCCAAACCTTTCTATGATTCTATGAACACTTAGAGATCTGGCTGATAAAAGGAACTTTCTAAAAATATTCTAAAATTGTCTCATGACAAGCTCCACTAACATGTGCTTGAAAGAGAAGGGTGACGCTTTTCTAATTTAAATAGCTCGCTGAAAATTGGGAAATGTCATGTACATTGCTACAGAGTAAGGATCAGGAATTGATGAAAAATATGACATGACTGCAAAAGACTATGAGCCTGGACGATTATAGATAGACATATCCAGACAAAACCTTGATGTAAGTACATGTAAATGTGCAGGTGTAAGTTTGATCCATGTTAAAGATATTAATATAGATAGGGATAGAGTTATCCCAAATGTTGCTCTTGAAGTCAATGCCTCCAAGGGACTATCTGTGCAAGAAGCCAGATATCACAGAGAGAGGGATGCATTAGTGGCTTGCTGCTCAAGGCTTTTCCCTCATGGAATCCTCTTTGTGTCCCATAATCAGGTGATTTCGTTGGTTATAATGAGGCTGGTAGAAGGTTGTGACAGAACAGCCAGTCCTGTGCAGCAAGTAAATATTGTCAAATAAATGCAGAGCATTTCATAGCAATTTAAAGAAGAGGTGTGCTTAAATATTTCATACTCGATGAGCTAACCTGACAACAAAGTGAAATTTAAGTGAATGTTGTATAATTGAAATTTAGGCTAAGCCATCAGGGTCAAAACAATGCAACGTCATCCTTAACTACAAGACTGGGTGGGTTTATATCTCATATAAAACCTTAGCATAGAAGTTTCTGTTAAAACTTTGTCATTATTGAATAAATAAAAATGAGTTTCTGCTGACGTTCTGAAAGGCATGGAAGCTTTTTTGCTTAATATCACTAATAAGCTATGGCATCTTTCAAATGTCCTGACAGGAGTTATACCTATCATATTATTCAGCCTACATAAGGTTCATATTATAAGATGTTGGACTATAGTTATACAGGACATTTGGTGGACAAGCAGAGCATATGTGGACAAAGAGAGGAGAGTCGTACTTTTTGCTTATAAAAAGACACAAAACCTATCAAAATGGTTTAGGATTTGCCAAGTTAAGGGTTAGCAAAAGGAAATGTGCAAAACAGAGAAGCACTAAGGCTTTCACAATGGGGAGGAAAAGATCTGGAACTTCTGCTGGGGAAATGGGCGGAGCAGATGGAAAAGCCAGTGAAGGAACCAGAGGCTAAAGTCTGCAGTTTCTGCTGTCTTTCAAAAGAGAGGGCACAAATTCCTTGCCCCAAAGAAAAGGACCAATCCCTCCCTCAGTAGTGGTCACCTCTTTGATGCTTGGAGAAAATCACAACAGACTCATGCAAGTAAGAAAATTGTCTGTTTGAGTATCTCCGTACTCTAGCATGAAAAGCATGGGGCAGTCTCTTTATCTATGTGTGGCCATGTCAAATATTTTTCAAAATATGGCAACATTAGGAAAACTCCAGTTTAACCCACTTAAATTAGATATCAACTTCATTAATGCCAATACCTGCAACAGACAAAAATAATTTATAGCTTTAGCAGTCTTTACATCAAAAAATGGGATTTTTTTGACATAAATCATCTCATAAGGAACATATTACATAAAGTGTTCAGCAAAATATAAATGACAAAACACAAACAATGTTTTTGAAACAAAATATATTCTATTCATCAAAATCTAACCTGAAAATAGTTCTGCAGAAGAATAGTGGTAAATTACAATAGCCTGTCCTCATCAGTAGTATTTGACCAAATGTAAAAAACCAGTTGTGTGTGAACTGGATAAGAGATATTGATATGTACACGATTCTGGATCATAGAGGTATTTACAAGTTACTTATTAGTGGACTGTCTTCAGGCATTGTGGTTGTGTGCACACTGATAAATTACACCTGGGAATGCTTTGAGCGCTGGAACTTGCATATTTATTCTGTTGGGTGAGCTAAAAAAGAAAAAAAATAAGCTGTTGAAATCAGAGCCTAAACATTGAGGTAGAGATAATAAATGCTTGAAAGAGTGTGAATTAAAAAGACAATCTCAAACATAAATTTGTGTTCTTCGGGCTTGTACATTAGAGAAGAACCTAGAGCTGTTGCATAAGAATGCATATTGTAAGGAAAATTCTAAGACCTGAATGAATACGGAAAATTTCTATTAATCCTACGAAGGTGCAATTTCAGTAAAGATTTCTCTTGCTAGTATGGAAATATGGAAATTTAGAGGTGGACTAGATGACGGTACAATTTTAAGATTGTGGCATTACTTATATTTTTGAATCCTATCTCAGCAGATAAACATTTTTACTTTAAAGGGCAGAAGAAGACACTAATTCTAAATCATACAGATTCTGTCTCAAGGAGACACTCCTTATTTTAAGCCTTTCATTCCTTATTTGTGGTAAGAAAATGCTGAAATACTTTTATAAGCAAATATTTTATATTCAGCTACACATCACTGCGGGGTTCTTTTTTTTTTTTTTTTTTTTTCTTCTGCTACACATTTATTTATCTTCTGAATTTATGGTTGATTTTTAAGGTTTTGATAAATGTTTATTCTGGTAAAGAAGATAATTCCCATACCTCAATACTGTTATGATGTGAATGAGATTGATCAGAATAGAATGTGTCAAACAAGAATACGAATATTGATAGACAACAAAAGAGACAAATATTAAATTCCATTCTACCACAACACATTCATTGGGCTTTTGGTTGTTCCTTAATCAACATTATTCCTCATTTACAGTAGTATGAAATAAGTATCAGAGTTTGTGTGCCTTTATTTAAAGAGCATTTTGTTCCTTCACAAAAATCTGTGTTGTCATCTGAAAAACTAAACCCAGTGAAATTTACTTATGTGTCATGCCATATGAGACTGATGTAATTATTTTGTATGGTTCCTTGAGAAGAGGTAAAAAAAACCTAAAAAAATGAATTTGCTGAAGTTTGCATCACTTTACAAGTTGGATATTCTATAAGCTGTCCAGTTTTAGGTTTTACTAAGCACTAGATGGAAAGTACAGATTTAAGAAGAGATTTAACTAAAATGCAAAAGGTAATTTTAAAATATAATGAAAAAGTAGTTATTACCTTTATAAATTCTAACTAACTACAGAAAAACATATTTTTTAAAAGGAGAGAAGACTTTAGCAATATTGCTAGTTAAATATAAAAGCCTTTAGCAAGAACAAAGACTGCAAAGATCAGAAATGAAATTATCGCCTTAAGGAGGCACATTTCCAATTAAGTGTCACCTAGAATACTTTCTGTTGTGTTTCTCATGACAGAGGTTGTATATAAATGTGCACTGCTGATTAAAACTGCAGTTAAGGAACAATCTGAGTTTGTATTTTAAGGGACTGCATGAAAGTATTCTAGTCTTAAGTCTGTAAATTTATTTATCTGACGTAACAATTACTGAGTAGCAGCAGAATGAATTTAGAGTATAATTATTATATTTATCTAACCTATTAAGGATACAGTAGAATAGCGTTAACATGTTAGTCAGTAATTAAAGGACATGTCCATCTGACTTCACTGAGAGAGAAATTCACAGAAGAGTGAATTTTTTGGTTCAGATGATGTAATAATTAACTACTGCATTTTATAGATAGAGGAGAAAAACATTCCACATTATTCAGTGAGTTTTTTTATTTAAAATTCTTGATTTTTAAAGGTAATTTGTTGATTATCCCTTTCTTTCTCTCTCTCTCTCTCTTTTTTTTGTTTTTTTTTTTAATATTTAAACATATACACTGCATTTATTTTCAGTGTTCCAAGCTTATTATCTTGTACAATGCTTAAAAATTTCAGCTGGTTCAATTAACCTTTTTAACCAAACAGCCTTCACTACTCTACTTACCCCGTCCATATTGCACAAGAGCACAGTGGAACGAAAAACACCTTGCCTGACCATGCCAAATGCTGTATATGTTTCATAAAGTATATGGGCTGAATATGTGGGTTTATAAAAAGAGGAGCATCAAGGGAATAGCTGCTTCCCCTGTAAACTGCTTTAGATAAAAAATTGTATCAACCAGTTAATGAGAATTCAGTTATTAAATAAAGAAGAATTTTCAGTTCCTTTTTCATTTGCCAGTTGACAGCCAGGATTGTAATGTTTCTGCATGGCTGGGGGTTGGCTTTGGCCCAAATATCAGGATCATTTTTCAAGGTTTTAAAGATGCCTTTTAGGAGTGTGTTTTACATGAATATATGGACATTCGAGATGAATTCCTGACAAACCAAAATCACTGACATATTCCTCAGGATTGCTGTGAAGGGAGAAATCATTCATTCATAGTCCTTAGTGAAGGAAATGTTCAAATTTTCCAAGCCAATAAATGTTATTAGATCAAGTTTCAAAACATCTGAAAGAAGTATGAATGCAAATTAAGTTTCAAACAACCACTAACCATTCGAATTTTTATTGTAGAGGAATGTAAAAGTGGATTGCAAAAGAGCCCTAGGAAAAATCAGTCCTTCAAATAATATAGTGTAAATACAGGTCTTTTTAAGAACTTGAACACAGAAGGCTGGATATTGTGAAAGGAAATTAAATGAAATAAAAATCTGCACAAACTGCTTCTGCTGTGAAATCCTGAAAGATCTCTTGGGTACTGTCTCCTTTGTGATCTCATTCTCTTCAATAGGTTCTGTGTTACATAAAGTAATTAAATGCATAGAGTAAGTAGCCCCATTTTCAACTTCTACTTTAATTTTTCATCCCAAGTTTAATGTATGAACCAACAGTCTCTATGAATATGTGCAAAGTCTGCCAATCCAGTTTAGTGTGTCTAAATGTAGCTGTAATTTGGATACAGAATATATAGTCAGATGAAAGCATAGTTCTGTAGATTATATCTCTAAATGCCATATAATTTCATTTTTGTAACTGAAGGACTATCTAGCCTAAAACTTTTCTGCCTGAAAATATTATTTTAGTTTTTTGACAATAGTCCAGAGTTCTGTTTTTCTATTAGCAAAGAAAGTCTTAGAGATAATCCCTGTCAACCTCAATAATTCCTTATTTATTAAAAAAAAAATCTCTCCTTTAACCTTCAAATCCAGCCACAAATCAACATCACAAATCCTACATAATGATCCAAGGAACATACTGAGCTGTGGGCAGGGATAAACAAAGACCGTAAATTTAGATAGATTTCAGTTGACCATGAAACCACAAGTTTAAGATAATAAGTTTGCCATTTATTTTTCTTCTGTCAGAGAATTTTATGCTGGAATATGTTCTTTAGTTGTGTTTTTTTTTTTTTTTTGTTTGCCTTTTTTTTTTGTTTTTTTTTTTTTTTTTTTTTCTTTTTTTTGTTTTGTTTTGTTTTTTTTTTTTTTCTCTTGCCCTTATTTTGGGAGTGCAAGGAAAAGAATAGAAATAATTCAAAATAGAACTATTATGGCATGTTTGTACAAATCAGCATGTGTGCTAGAAAAAAGGATTTAAGAGATGCACCTTGATGGGAAGTCAAAACTTCCAATATTGTTAAAAAGCATGAATATTGTTAAAAATCTCACTGCAGACTTTATTATTTGAGTACCTAATTTATTTAAACAATATTCCCTATTATTGAGATAAAATGGGATACTTCATTGCTGAACTACACTTGGATTTAACATACTTATTCACAGTAGTAGAAGGGGAGGATACTTTCCTGTACCAGCTGGTTTAATAATGGCAATATTTTTCACAACACAATCTTGTTCTTATTGGGTTTGATTTTTTCTGTTGCAGAGCTTACTGCTACAAAGTTCTTCCTGTACTCTGCTGTCCTGAAGTACTGCATGTATCCCAGGTTCTTGCGAAGGAGCTGTTGCTTCTGTAGCATTTCTGGTTGTCCTGGTTTAGGGCAAAATTGGGAGGAAACCTCCAAAGGGGTTCCTCTGGAAAAGCAAACTCAAACAGCCTTTCCTTTCAACCGGTCTGCGAAAAGAACTTCCTCAGAGAAAAGTGGAAAAAACTATTTAACAAACAAAATGCCCACAAGCACAAAGAATGAATAATATGAAACAATAAAACCTCTGGCCACTCTGAAGAGAAATGGCAAACTGAGACAGTCCTTGCTGTGGGTGTAGCTCAGCTCACTCGGTCTTTCATCAGTCCTGCTCCCTCCGGAGGTCCAGGCCCGGCGGGCCGCAGGTGCAAGCCCTCGCTGCTCCTCTGGGATTTTCAGTCTAGAGCAGATTTAAACAGTCCTAAGGAAAGGAAAAAGAAAACCAGTCCAGGGAGCTTCTTTGCCCTAGCTAGCTGAAACTAACTAAAAGCACAGGAGATCTGTGTCCCATTGCTGTCCGTGCCTCAGACGAACGCCGGAAAGAGCGACGTGTGGGAGTCAGGCAGTTTTCTCAAAATAAACTGCGCGCTGCTTCTTTCTCCCCCTTTGCTCCTAGAACGAGTTTTAAAGGTACAGAACTTTAATATACAACACAAACAGAACAGACGGTTGGGGATACAAGCAGCATAAAGTCACCCTACCACATTTTACCCTTTGTCCTCATATCGTCAACTTACTACTAAAACTAAAATTCTAACTCTACACACACATACCTTATACATGCATATATATACAGTATACAGCTATAAACAGAAAATGGTAGTAACATTCAGTAAATGATATTTACTTATAGTTTTCACCCAACAATCAGGTCTCCTTGAGGTACATATTGTGTTGTTTTATCTTTCTGCATTATTCACTACGTGCAACTTGGTCTTTGAGCAAAAACAATTTCATGGATGGGTTTATCTGTACTTGAGGCAGATTTAATCTAAACTGTCTTCTTTAACAAACCTCTCACATGTACCACTGGGACTTTATCTTCGTCTACTGTGGATAGGAGCTCAGACTGGGCAGGGCTGGCTCTGTTGGTGGAACTTCGGGTGTTAACTAACCAGGTGGCCTTTGCTAAGTGCTGCTCTTAATTTTTGAAAGATCCTCCACTTAATGTTTTCAAGGTGGTTTTTAACACTCTGTTGCACTTTTTTTCTTTGTCTGCAGCTGGTGCATGGTAGGGGATATGGTACACTCACTCAATGCCATGTTTTTTAGCTCAGGTGTTAATAAGGCTATTCTTGAAATGAGTTCCATTGTCTGTTTCAATCTTCTTAGGGGTACCATGCTTCCAAAGAACTCCTTTTTCTAGGCTCAGGATGGTGTTCCAGGCAGTGGCATGAGGCACAGGATAGGTCTCTAACCACCCAGTGGTGGCTTCTACCATGGTCAGCAAGTAGCGCTTGCCTTGGCGGGTTTGGGGCAGGGTGATGTAGTCGATTTGCTAGGCCTCTTCATACTTATATTTGGACCACCGTCCACTGTACCACAGGGGCTTCACCCACTTGGCCTGCTTGATGGCAGCACACGTCTTACAGTCGTGGATAACTTGAAAAATACTGTCTATAGTTAGATCTACTCTTCAGTCCCATGCCTACTTATAGGTGGCATCTCTGCCCTGATGACCTGAGGCATCATGAGCCTATCACGCTAGGAACAACTCTTCTTTGTGTGGCTAATCTAAGTCTATCTTTGATACTTCTATTTTTGCAGCCTGATCTATCTGCTCGTTGTTTTGGTGTTCTTCATTAGCCCGATTCTTGGGAACATGGGCGTCTACATGACAAACTTTTACGGGTAGTTTTTCTACTCTGGTGGCAATGTCTTTCTACTCATTAGCAGCCCAAATTGGTTTTCTTCTACGTTGCTAATTAGCTTTTTTCCACTTTGCCAGCCAGCCCCACAGAGCATTGGCTACTATCTACGAATTAGTGTAGAGGTAGAGCTTTGGTTACTTCTCTCTTTTGGTAATGTCCAGGGCCATATGAACTGCTTTGAGTTCAGCAAGTTGGCTTGACTCACTTTCTCCTTCAATGGCTTGTGGAACTTGTCTTGTGGGGCTCTATACGGCTGCTTTTCACTTTCGTTTCATTCTTACAATGCGACAGAAACCGCCAGTGAAAAGAGTGTAGTGTGTTTCTTCTGCTGGAAGTTGGTTATACGGTGGAGCTTCTTCAGCCCGGGTTACTTGCTCTTGTTCCTCTTCATCAATGAGACTAAAGTGTTTACTTTCAGGCTAGTTTGTAATTATCTTTAAAATCCCAGGATGATTCAGTTTTCTAATACGGGCCCGCTGTGTGATAAGAGCAATCTACTTACTCTATGTGACATTGGTGGTGTGGTGGGTAACGGAAACCTCTGCTTTGAACATCTACTCCAACACTGGTAGTAGGGGTGCCAGGAGGAGTTGTGTTTTAATGCTTATTACCTCTGAGGCAGCTTGAATTTTTTCATAGACTACTAAATTTTTTTTTTTATTGGAGTGTAGTTGGCTTCAGACTCTCAGTAGCTTTGACTTTAGAATTCCAGTGGTAGGCCACGTGTCTCACCAGGCATCTTCTGCCAAAGGCTTCAAGACAGACTATGGGTCTTAGCTGCAGAGTAGAGCACATTCTTCACATTTGGTTTTGTCTTAACTGGGTCAAGGGCTACTGCATGAGCGATCTCGTGCTTGATCTGGGCAAAGGTGTGTTGCTGTTCTGGGCCCCAGTGGAAATCGTTCTTCTTGCGAGTAACCAGGTAGAGAGGGCTCACAATCTGACTGTACTCAGGGATGTGCATCCTTTAAAATCTATGGCGCCTAGGAAAGCTTTTGTTTTTTTTTTTGTTGGTTGGTGGAGACATTGCTGTGATCTTGTTAATGACATCGGTGGGAATCTGGTGGTGTCCATCTTCTTACTTTATTTTCAAGAACTGGATTTCTCGAGCAGGTCTCTTAACTTTGCTCTTCTTGATAGCAAAACCAGCTTTCAGGAGAATCTGGATGATTTTCTCTCTTTTTTCAAACACTTTAGCTGCAGTGTTTCTTCATACAATGATGTCATTAATGTACTGCAGATGTTCTGGAGCCTCACCCTTTTCTAGTGCAGTCTGAATGAGTCCACGGCAGATGGTGGGGCTGTGCTTCTATTCCTGGGGCAATCAGTTCCAGGCGTACTGCACCTTCCTTCATATGAAGGCAAACTGAGGCCTGCATTCTGCAGCCAGAGGGATGGAGAAAAACGCATTGGCAATGTCAATAGTGGCGTACCACCTCGCTGGCTTGGACTCCAGCTCGTACTGGAGTTTCAGCATGTTCGGCACGGCAGCGCTCAGTGGTGGAGTTACTTCATTCAAGCCACGATAGTTTACAGTCAATCTCCAATCTTCGTCAGGCTTGCGCACAGGCTAAATGGGGCTGTTGAAGGGTGAGTGGGTTTTGCTGGCTACCCCTTGGCTCTCTAGCTTACGGATCATCTTGTGGATGGGAATCACAGCATCTCGAGTTGTTCTGTACTGTCGGTGATGCACTGTCAAAGTGGTAATTGGTACTCATTACTTTTCTCCTTTCAGAAGTTTTACTGCGGATGGGTTTTTTGATAACTTAGGCGAAGTGTTTAACTGCTTAACACTTTTTGTCTCTACAGCCGCTATCTCGAATGCTTACCTGAGTTCTTTTGGGTCTTTGAAATACCTATTTCGGAGGAAGTCTATGCCCAAAATGCATGGGGCTTCTGGGCCGGTCACAATAAGGTGTTTCTTCTACTCATTTCTAGTCAGGCTCACATCAGCTTCTACCAAAGTAAAATCCTGTGATCCCCCTGTCACACCAGCAATAGAGACAGATTTTTCTTCCACATATCTTCATGGGATTATGGTGCACTGCGCACCAGTGTCAACCAAGGCCTCATATTTTTGTTGTTCAGATGTGCCAGGCCAATGAATTTACACAGTCCAAAACCCACGGTTTTCCCTAGCTTCTACCTGGCTAGAGGCAGGGCTCCTCTAAGCCTGGTTATCTGTCTTTCTCTGGGTAAATGGAGCTACTTCTTTCTTGGTGGAACTTCTTCTCTGAGTCTTGCCTTCCAACAATTCACGCAGCCGTTGTGCTAAATTGTCAGTAGATTTTCTATCCTATTTCTTCATGTCTTCCTCAGAATCACGCAGAAAGGACTACAGCTTAGTTCGTGGGATACCCCTTCTTTCCCTATCTGGGGAACGTCTGCGCTTGGTACCAGAACCTCTGATCTGTACTGCAGAGATTTGGAGAAAACTTTCTTTCATCTTCTCTTTGAGTTGCTTGTGGTTCTTTTCTATCTTGTTTTCTAATGCCTTCAGATGTGTTTTTACCACTGCAATTCTGGCATATGTTGGACTATACACAGCATCTGCATATGCTTGGAGCTTCTTTGCTATATCTAGCACAGTCTTTCCCGTGTCGTCCCGCTTCATTATTGCTAAAGCAGATGAGTATTCTTGTGGCCCAAGTCGTACAAGTTTTTGCCACATCACGGGTGTACATGGTGCCAGGTCTGGGTTCCTAGTGTTTAGGTTATCTGAGAATTCAATCTCTGCCACTGCCATTTCTCTTAAGCGTTGAATCTCTTGTTCTATGGTCTTCTACTGGGTTTGCTGCATATAGAGATTGTCTGTACACATATCTTTGCGCCACACTTCCTAGGACTCGTTCCCAGAGACTGTGTGGATTAGCCTCTTTCATTATTTCTTGGTTGATAACCGGATCTTGTGACAGGGATCCCAGATGCTTTGCTTCCGTGCCGTCCAGGATTGTAGCCTCGCCTGCAGCATCTCAAAGACGGACTAACTAACTAATTATAGATTCATCAGGTCGTCGAGTGTAATATTTTCTTAGGCCTCAAAGGTCCTTCAGGGAAAAGGACTCAATAGTAGCTTCTGGTCTTTTGCCAGTTGGTTGGGCTTGTGATTTGCTGCCAGTCAGTTGGGATCTTGATTTTATGCTAGTTGGTTTGGCTTCTGATTTTGTGTCAGTTTGTTCAGTTTCTGATTGTGTATTAGTTGGTTCAGCGTCTGATTGGGTGTCAATCGGTTCAGCTTCTGATTGTGTGTCAGTTGGTTGGGTGTTGGGAGGCACTGAAGGTCTTTCACTTGGATTATCATCCACTGGTCAATCAGTTTTGTGTATGCGCTTCTTTGCTGGGGCGACTGCCAGTGTCTTAGGCTCACTGTCTGGTTTAGCTGCTGTCTGAGTAGCTACAGTATTGGCTGCAGCCTGAGTGACTGGGGTAGCTGCTGATTTATCTTCTTGCTCCCCTGCCTCTATCTGCTGCCTTACAGTATCTAGCAGCATACGATAAACATATGCCAGGGCCCAGCTTATTGCAATAAGCTTTTTCTCCTTAGAATCATCATGGCAGTTCTCCTCTAGATATTTCTCCACCTTGTCTGGGTTCTGAATTTGTTCATGTGAAAATTTCCAAGCTGGGGGATCAGAAAATTTTTTCAAGGTTTGGCTCATTCTCTTTCATTTTTCACACCATTCAGGATTTTTCACACCTGGTCTACTTCTGGGTTTACTTCTAGATCAGCAGTCTCATCAGCCTCTCTGGAGAGCTCAGACTTCACTCTAGACAAGCTATAGAACATATAGAGGAAGCTTACTAGATTAAATACCAGAAAAGTGGTTTCTTTAACATTCAGGGGACACTGAACATTTTCTAAAAGTGATGTAACCGATTCAAAAGAGAAGGAATAAAGAAAAGACTGAAAAGCTTCATCCTCTCTAACAAACTAGGTACAATTATTAATAAATCTCCAAAACATGCTACTGGAACTAGGATGCAGGGTAGGACGAAGAAGCCATAAACTAAACATACCAGGCACAAACTCCAGTACCTGTATAAGCTTCCTATAAATCATGATCACTAAGCCCAGGACAATAGCAATCCTAATTCGTGCACCTCTAGTGTAAAAGCTATGTGTTAGAGACAATATTGGAGCTATCTCTGAATAAGAAAACAAACCTAGGGACCAGAGAGGTATTAAAACTTAAAAAAAGCCTAGGGAACAGAAACACAGAAAGGACTCCAGCCCAAGAGACGTTAGGAATTCAAGGAGCAACATGGCTACTGAGTACTCTATCCTCACACAAAGTACAACTAAAAATGCAATCAATGTAAGTTTTTTCCACTCTCTCAGGCCCCGCAGTTGGGTGCCAATAAAAATATATGTCCTGGTTTAGGGCAAAATTGGGAGGAAACCTCCAAAGGGGTTCCTCTGGAAAAGCAAACCCAAACCCAAACCTCCCCCAGCCAGTCCGGGAAAAGAACTTCCTCAGAGAAAAGTGGAAAAAACTATTTATTTAACAAACAAAATGCCCACAAGCACAAAGAATGAATAATATGAAACAATAAAACCTCTGGCCACTCTGAAGAGAGATGGCAAACTGAGACAGTCCTTGCTGTGGGTGTAGCTCAGCTCACTCGGTCTTTCATCAGTCCTGCTCCCTCCAGAGGTCCAGGCCCGGCGGGCCACAGGTGCAAGCCCTCGCTGCTCCTCTGGGATTTTCAGTCTAGAGCAGATTTAAACAGTCCTAAGGAAAGGAAAAAGGAAACCAGTCCAGGGAGCTTCTTTGCCCTAGCTAGCTGAAACTAACTAAAAGCACAGGAGATCTGTGTCCCATCGCTGTCCGTGCCTCAGACGAACGCCGGAAAGAGTGACGTGTGGGAGTCAGGCAGTTTTCTCAAAATAAACTGCGCGCTGCTTCTTTCTCCCCCTTTGCTCCTAGAATGAGTTTTAAAGGTACAGAACTTTAATATACAACACAAACAGAACAGACGATTGGGGATACAAGCAGCATAAAGTCACCCTACCATGCTGGTCTGCTGCAGCAGCCATGAGATTTAGATGACAGACTCCATTTCTGCTTGAATATGGCTTTTAGATCCTTCCCTGATCAACTCAGGGGCAATACAGAAAACTGCCAGCTCAGAATGAAAGCACTGGGAGGGAAGCTGTTCAAAGTCAACAAGCATGTAACATTGTCTTTCAGGAAATCCAGGTGGGAAACAACATATCACTGTCTCCTCTCTTTGTTGTTGTTGTTGTCGTTGTTTTGCTTTGGTTCCAGAATTAAGAATTAAGAGGAGATAATAGTACTATGTAAATGGCACAATGACCATCAACTGCTGGGCAGATTATCACCTCAGTATTGTGAGAATCACATGAAGTTTTAGTCGACTTTAACCTCTCCATGGGTACCTGTGTAAACTTATAATTTGTGAAGATCTCTTTAGATTCTAAACAGAAGACCTAAATATTTTTACATTGGTAGGAGTTACCCACAAGCCTTGGGTAAGTTCTCGATATTTATCACAAAGTTTCATGGCTATGAGAGGGTAAATCTTGCATTTTTGGTTTAAAGAAGACTTTTTAATTGACTTGTATTTTCAGATCCTGACATTTTTACATTCTTTTGTTCTTTATTTGAAAATGTAATGCCTCACATTTTATAGTACCTGGCACGCATCAATGTCACAGAAGTGCTAGAAACAAGTTATTTTGAGGTCTCTGCCTGTCTGCTCCCTTTTGGAAAGACAGGATTCAGTTAAGGTCAGTTTCCAGGCTGAACAGATCATCAGTCAATAATGGCTCCCATTATTACAGCAGCCAGCTTGATGTTGGAATTTGACTAATAACGATACGCCCCTCAGTTACATTATTCCATTAAATGGTACTAATTACACTGCAACTGCTGTTCAAAACAGCAAACTGTATCTACAGTGTCATTTAATGAAACTACATTTGACTAAAACAACTTCAATGCTGGCTGTATAAATAGAAGGGTCTTGAGTCAGTGCCAGTGTGAAATAACTTCTGTGTCTCTTTTTGTTGTCTTCGAGAACCCTGTCTTATCATATTCTAGGAAAACCAACGAAATAACAAAAAAGAATTCTTAGGATGGGAGAGGAAAAGAAATAACTGTTAGAAGATCTGTTTTTCCAAAATCTCTAATTTTCAGAAGCTAATTTGGAGTGTTAAGAGTTTACCCTGAATCAAACTTTTAAAATAGAAGTCAGAATACTTGTTACTTGATTACAGGACTATGTAGCCTTATAGGAAATATCTGCTTTTAAGGATTTTCACAGGACCTTAGATTATAGAAAATAATCAATCTGAAACAATTCTATGTAAGCATCCTGCTACAGTATATAATAATTTTTGTTGGGTTTTTAGAGAGAGAACATTTATTTGCTGAAATAAAGCAAAACACTTGAAAATGTTTTTCAATTAACTTGATCCTAGTCCTGAGTAATGATGTGTCACAAATCTTCTCTGATTAGCTGTACTTAAAAGTTTTCAAGGCTTGGATCTTTGGCTAGCCAAAAAGGTTAGGTTTTGCTTCATTTATGTTCCTGCATTGAAACACTGGATTTATTGAAAATATTTGTGTATTTTGAGGGTTACTTGTCTGTCCATGCTCCACCTTTTGTTGTGATATATCACACCTTTGTAGTCTGTTGTAGCTTGGAACAGATACAATACAACACTGGTGTAGCTGACATAGCCTATCCTGCTGTTTCTTACAATGAATAATTTACTGCAAACACTGGCTTTTAAGAAGCAAAATAGCTGTTTTGACACTGTTTATTTTATTGATATTCATTGGGTAAAATTACTCAGTCTTTATGGGTAGTTACCTCTCTGGAGGAATGCAAATGGAATTAAGACTGTTCTATTGCCATGGGTAGCAAAACGTATGAGTAAACACGTTAAACAGATGTGGTACTAAATATATTTTTTGTTTTAATATGAATAATGAATGTTTCTCTTTCTTTTCAAAGATGGTACCATGTAGTGTATTTTCCTAATTTTTATTTAAATGTCTAAGAATTATTTTTGATTGTAATCTTTGCGCATTTCTTTGGAATATTAGTGTCAATTGTAATACATTCGAGAACCTTACTTGCATTTAAAATTCCTAAATCATTTAAAAATTAAGACACATAGCATATTATACACGATATATTAATACTTTATGTAAAACACTGCTAAGATGAATCAGTGAATCTAGGATGATTCTTTGCTAATTATGCTCTGTTCCTCCCAACTGAACAGAATAGAATTACTTTGAGTGTATGTGCATGCCAAATTAGAGACTTCAGATCAAATTCTCCTGTTAAATATACATACTTGTATACCACATCGAATTCTACAATCAGGGCATTTTGATGTTTCTGTCAAATTCCTGTGTATTGGATACGCCTTTGTTTGGAATTAAGAAAAATATCTTTACTTTTTAAAAAATGCAAGTAAAGGACTAAAACAAGGGGCAGAAAGAACTCCACAACTAATAATAGTTGTTAGAGCAGTATGTATTTATTCGACATCGAGATGTGTGGGGAATAATTTCACCAAAGACATTCATAGCCACCCGAGAGTCTTCCCCCTTGTTATTCCCTGAGGTCTTACATATGCATGTCATTGCACAATCTGCCTCATACATATTCATTCCCTGGCCCCGCCTATCCTCACCTCGTGTGGTAATTAACTCCACGCCCTTCTGGGCATGCTCAGTCCATTGTGGCGGTCTCTGAGGGTCTTCGAGGGATGAAGGAAATGGTGGTCTTCTTCACGAACTCTTCAACTTTATCTTTCTTGTGTGTGCTTTGGCCCTCTTTGGCACTTTTCCAAGGGGATTCTCAGTTTGTGCTGGCTAAGAGTCTGTGTTCTTCTCATTGGCATTCTTAGCCTTGTCATCCCGGGGTGTTTATGTTAGTTCTTTTCGTTATCACCGGGGGGCCCCTGATGCTTGTAGTGGTTTCAAAATATGCTAAAGGTTAACAAACACAGCGTTCGGTATTCACTAAAGTCAATTTAATATGTAGGTAAAATTTTTAATTCTCTGTCTCAAGGACCTTATCCTACAACCCTTAAGCAACTCAAAGAATAGATTTAATGCTATCACATTCATTCAGGAATGAACTTTTCTACTGTTTGGATGGGAGACGAATTTCATCCCAACTTTTGCACAAATAGGACTTGACCCTGCTAAACCTTCAATTGCTCTCGGTTCTGCCAAAGAATTTATATAACCTGGCTACCTAACTAATTTTTTTTTGTACCTATCTTTTTCTTTCATTACCGTGGTACTGAATTCATCATGTTTTGCTTTTCAGGGGGTGTTGTTTCTTTGATTTTTAAAAATTACTGTTTAAAGATCCCTCTGATCTTGTGAATTTTGAATTTCTATAACGAGCTCAGAGATACTGTTGCCTTTACATAAATGCTTTCTCAAAATATGTTGCAATTTTAAAGTTCCTGAAGTATATGCCAAAATTTCGTTTATGGACCTGTGCAGGTACAAATGTGAAAAACATTTACTAGCAGAGTGCCATTAAAATGAGCTTCTGGCAGTGTTTTGCTCTGTTTCAGCAAGCTCACTAATTGCAGAACTTACATGTAAATAAAGTGTTATTGTAACCATTTTGGAAGATGAGGAAATGATTACCTAGGTATGAGACTATTTTGCTGGTATTTCTAGCTGTTGGAGAGAAATGTTGGAACCCAGAGCTTTGAATGACTACTTTCATCATATGATGATTTCTTAAAAAGTGTTTTAAATCTTTCTTTTGCCATATTGTATTTTGTTTTTATGTTCAGAAAGGGTAGGAAAAAAGAGTGTCTTCACAGTTCTTTTATGATATCCCAAATTTTCTGCAACTAGATGTTCAAGACTTAAAAGTGTTTCAGTATCTTCATTTTCTCCCCACAAGGCAGATTTTGGTCTTATTGCCTTTAGGATGGCAGTTGCAGAATAATTTTAAAGCAGTATATTTATTATAAATACATGAACATGTGCATTTCTCCTACCTTCTCTGTGCCTTTATTTGGTTGGTAAAATAACAGTGTTACAGGACAGCTCTTCATTCTCCGGCCTATTGTACTGAAGAATGAATGAGTGAGAGTCTTGATTACCTTACAGATAAATCTGATTAACTGTTCTATTAATTAAAACATGTGGGTTTGAGGCTATTCTAAACTATTTATATGTGATTTAACTCATATCAGCAGCTAATTTGTATTTAATGCAAACTAATGGGTTTTATGTAAATGGAGCATGTGGCAGTCTATTTAAAAAACAAATTATCTTTAGTTCCATTTCAGTTATTTTAATTAAATTTAGAGCATGTGTGCAGCAGGAAGGGATAAAGGATGTGTTATATATGAAGTGTTGATGATTAAAACCAATTTAAATACATAGAATAAGAAACAAATGATTCTCTTAGCAGAAACACCTATTCATTTTCTGACATTTGCATTTGCTAAAAGAGTGGATACAAGATCAGGCAAGGACATATGCCTAGTGGTTTTTGAACAGAAGAGCACAAATATTTCTTTGAGTTATTAATAACAATACTGTGAAGATTAGCTTCACATTTATAAAATGCTTTCAGAATTATTGGTAAATTATATTCTGAACAAATGCCAATATTGGATGAAAGAAATTGGTAATTATTTACTGATTTATTCCTAAACTACTGTGTGAATCCCCAGTACTACGTTAGAGTCAGTGGAGCCAGCTATGCAATATGATGGCTGCATTGGTTGTTTTAACACCAGAAAATAGATTATTTCAAGATTTTTAACACAAACACAAATATTATTTACTGGTTTTGAAATCTGAAGTATCATATCACTATTTCTTGCCTTGTTTTCCTGAATTTCCTGAACCTGGCTGAATAAAAAGATATCTTGTTTTTTTACTCTTCTGAGTAAATTTTGCTCACAGTATCAGCTCAACTTCTTCGTGATTTTGTGTCACCCAACACCAACCGGTCTTACAGATTTTGAGGAGAAATTCTGTAACAGATGAAAATATTTTCCAAACACTTCTCATCTTCATTGTTGCCAGGCTTTGTCAGGACATTATTGTGATTGTAACTCACCACAGAGAACAGTTATTATTGTTCATATTTACTGTTGCTTGTGGAGAAAAGCTGTAAGGGTTAGAATATATTTTCAGAAGCTTAAACTGGGTTCTTCATCAACAATTCTGGTATATCCCAAAATCTTGCATACAACATGTCATTCAGCTGCTAAACTGAATTAATGTTTTTAGTGTCATCAGTGATAGAAAGGTCAACTGAAAACAGCTGTGTGCTAATGTTAATCCTACTTCCTCTGATTGTCTGACAGTTTCTCTAATTTCAAAAGCTGCAGTGAGAGCTTTTGCTTTTTCCCCTGGTCCCATTGCAAATACCGTGACACTTGTTAATTCCTCAACATTACAGGGTTTGTTCAGTTGAAATGAAAACTCACGCTTTGAAATATAAATACTCTGATTTTGCTAAAACTAGAAAATCAAGTAAAACCTCCTAAGGTATGTTTTATTCCCCAAAGAATTTGCTCTTGAAATAGGTTATTCTAATAAAAAGGTACTTAATCCAGAGAAAAAAAATAGATCAGCACAATTTTTGCCTATGTTTACATCTGAAGAGATGTACCTAGATTTGCACACACAGACCTGATCAACATGCAGTGTTAGTCGTGTTCAACAGATAGCAAGAGTTCTTTCTTAGTTCTGTTCCCTTAATGAAACAAAACATATGATTTGAAAATAAGGAAGGTTTACATTCATTTTTAAAATTCAGCAATTGCCTCTATGGTGTACTGAAAAAAGACCAAAATATTTTAAACACTGGCTACAGATGTTATGAAATAAAAATAACTTACATATTAAAAGAGTTATTTACAAAAGGTAGTGTTCATTTTCTTTCTCTCATATGTCAGCAGAAGGTTTACTTTGCCCATAAAGGTTGAGCTCATTTACACGATGCCAGAGTATTTGCCCAG
Organism: Phylloscopus whistleri; assembly: GCA_017589585.1. NCBI lineage: Eukaryota > Metazoa > Chordata > Aves > Passeriformes > Phylloscopidae > Phylloscopus > Phylloscopus whistleri. The sequence continues at coordinate 1,459,434 of JADMLD010001013.1, forward strand.
CTGACCTAGCTGAATAACAGGACAAAACGATTTGGTTGCTATCAACATATAGGACAAAATGTTGGAAAAAAAATAAAGAAATAAGCAAAAAATATTAAAGGAAACATAATATATTGACCAGTGAAAGTTCCTTAAAGCACTGACCTTTGAGATCTCCTTTTCTATCCTCTCTGCACCTTCCACTATAAAATAGTTTGCCAGACTGCTCTTCATGCATGGCTCTCAGGTTTTATTTTTATATAAAAAAGCCATAAAGCAATGTATGTGACCAAATCTCCAAATGCAGAAAATAATATTAGAAGCTGAGAAAACTTCTCTTATCTAATAATATATCTATGACTCATGGGGCATCTGCTGGTCAGAGATATTTGCCTTGATTGATTCTTTCCTTATCTCACTGACCATTTCTCACTAACTTTTCCTGGTCTTGCAAGTGTTTTTATTTTTTTGATGGGTTGGAAGATTGGATTGGCTGTATTGCAAAAACCCTGATCTGTTGGTCACAAATTGATGCCATATTCAAATATTTATTTTGGATGATGGGATTTGCTGAAATCATGCATTATTCCATGGATTTACCAGTCATACTGAGTTGGACTCTGCAGTTATATTTTGGGATTATCTTGTGCAGTCTCTGCTGTCTTGATTCCAGACTGGTATTTAATCATGGATGAGAAATAATTTACTTTTTTTGGATTATGTTTGCTAGGATATTATCAGTTTATGAGCATGCAAGCAAATCCTTACCTACTTATTATGCCAATGAGATCACTGGTTTTACAGCTGGTATCCATCCCCCTGTATACCACTGTAGAAATGCCCCTGTATACCTGCAATGACCCTTAACCCTTAGCTATTTTTAATCTGTATTAAAATATTGTCCACAGAAAGACATCTAAGAATTAGATTTTCACTTGTTTATATTGGCCCTAGTGAAACCATACGGTCAACCCATCTGTATTTTTTATTCTTGTGTTTAATGCATCTGATATGTGCTGCAAATATATCAAACATATGCTTATAATTTTTCAGTTTTTCAATTATTTTTATTATTTGTATGCTTCAAGATGTTCACATATGCTTTTATATTTCTAGTAATCCATGTATTGAGTAAGGTGGCAGTCTTACACAAATATTTGTAGGCTTCATACTTAACATATTTCAAATGTCCTCATTTGTGATAAAAGGGAAAACTGCTTTTATCCAGAGAGTTATTTAAGAAACCCTGGAGCTTTCCTTTCCTTATCTCACATTAGACAATATGAAAGAATTTCTATTATAGGTAACTGTCATTCTGCCACATTGGAATCATGTCAATTAGAGACCTTAAAATTACCTGAATTGTAACCCAGATGATGTATATTTAAAAAAAATATTTTTGGTAACAAATGTATGTCAGAATTATGAATCACAGAGGTTCATTTACATTAGAAAAAATCCTTAAGATCATTAGGTACGTACATTAACCCAGCACTGTCAAGTCTACCAATAAACTGTGTCCGTAAACATCACATCTGCATGTCTTTAAATTCTTCCTGGGATGGTGACTCAACAACTTCCCTGGGCAGCCTGTTCCAGCACTTGATGACCCTTTTGGTGAAGAAATTTTTCGTAATATCTAATCTAAACCTCCTAGGGAACAACTTGATACTATGTCCTCTTGCCCAGTCATTAGCTGCCTGTGAGAAGAAATCAATCCCCACCAATCTACAATTTCCTGTCAAGTGATTTTGGACAGAGATAAAGTCTATCTGGAGGGGACTCCAGGCTGAACACCCGCAGTTCTCAGAGCTGCTCCTTATCAGACTTGTGCTCCAAACCCTTCCTCAGCTCTGTTGCCCTTCTCTGCACACATTCCTGTCTCTCAATGCCCTTCCTGTAGTGAGAGGTCCAGAACTGGACACAGGGGTTGAGGTACATCCTGAGAATGGGGGAAGGTTACTGCCCTGGTCCAGCTGGCCACACTGTTCCCCACACAGGACAGGGGCCACTGCTCTTTGGCCACCATGACATAGTTGGTTCATGTTCAGCTTCTGTCAAGCAGTGGCAGCTTCCCAGTCCCAAGTTTGTAGTGCTCTTTGGGGTTGTTGTGATTCAAGGGCAGGACCTGACATTTGGTCTGTTTGAATCTCATTCCACTGGCCTTGGAACATTGATCCATCCTGTTAAGACTCCTCTGCAGAGCCATCATACCCTCAGATCAACACTTCCACCCAACTTGGCGTCATCTGCAAAGTGTTTGAGTGAACTTGATCTCCTCATCCAGACAGGACAAGAAGGACTAACCCCAGCACTGACCCTGGGGAACCCCACTGGTGATTGGCTGCCAGCTAGATGTGTGTCCATTCACCACCTCTCTCAGAGCCTGGCCATCGAGCCAGATTTTACCCAGAAAAGAGTGCACATGTCCAAGCCGTGAGCAAACATTCATGTAGTAAATAAAGAAATAAAGAATCGCTTAAAGAGAGATATAAAAAGATGCTACTTTTCATTTTGAGTGATCATAAACTAATAATAAAATATACTGGGTAAATTTATGGAAATATGGAAAACAAATAGATTAATTCTGATGTTTTATTAGAGAAAAGACTAAATTAATTTTTCTGGAAGATAATAGCTTTGAAGATCGTGATGATATTTTCTTTCTTCCAGTCCTCAGGAATCTCTCCTGAGTGCCATGCCCTCTCAAAGATGATTGAGAGGGGAATAGCAATAGTGTCCCTCAATTCCCTCAGCATTTGTGGGTGCATCCCTTCAGGGCTCACAGACTTGTGGATGCTGAGCTTGACTAAATGGTTTCTAACCCAATCTTCCTCAATCAAGGGGAAGTATTCCTTTCTTCAGACCTTCTTCCTGGTCTCCAGGGTCAGGAATTCTTGAGACCAGCCTTTGTAGTGAAGACTGAAGCAATGGTACTGATCATTCAGTATCTTAGTCTTTTCTGCAACTTCTGTTGCAAGGATGCCTGCTCCATTCAAGTGGTGGGCCCACATTTTCCCCAATATATTCCTTTTGTTATTGACACATTTGAAGAGGCCTTTCTTTATGTTCTTGATGTCCTTAGCCAGACTGAATTCCAAATTCTAATCTAGGCTAGTCACAAATGTGATTGCTTTTCACTGAAATGGTGAAATCATTCACACTTGAGTCTCTTCCATTTTCAAGAGGGCCACTCAAGCAATAGGGTAAGAGAAAGGTTAGTTGTGGCTGTGCTGACCAGGGTCTGGTAAGTTTAAGATACAAACACATTATTTATTTTCATGGTTATCACTCTCTCGGTTACTAGTAGAAACAACACCCATTGGAGAAAAGATAAGGTTGCTGGGAATATTGTTACCACTAGGAATACTTTGTAAATCCTAATAGAAATTTCGGTATTTTTTATGAGAAAAAAAAGTATTAAGCTGTACCTCTAGTATGAAGATTTCTCATTTTGGTAACCTGAGAATAAGATTCTGATGAAGGTAGGTTGAGGGGTACATCACTAGGGAGTCAAGAAAAGATGAATGTGTTATTTTGTGATATTGGAATACATGAGGGCTAGTTATGAGTCTGATCAATTTAAGGGACCAGGTACAGAAGAAATGGATCCACAAAGTGATAGTTATTTCCAAACTGAAGACATTGCCAAGATAATTCCAAGACTTGCATTCCCGTTCTGTCACTACAGACTTAAACTTTCAGCCCGAAATGTAAGCATAGAGCAGCAGAAAGGGTGAAAAAAATTGTGCCTGCAGATTGTTTGCTTGTTCTTTTTTTAAATAAACAAACTGGACTGAATTTTTGAAAAAATTACCAGTTGAGATTTACTGAAAAGCTGTACAAGCACATTTTGCGCCTTCTCTCTTATGAGTTTAACTGTCACAGTGATTGAATTCATTCTTGTACACAATTTTCTTTCACATAATTTTGATTTTATTATGTAATTAATGATTTCCACTAAATCAATAAGCAATCTGAACTACTAATAATTCAACAAACTTTCATTATTGTGCATAAGAGCAAGGGTACAATAGTCAGCTCTGAAATGAGAGGTAAAAAAATACAGAGATTTATTTCTATAAATTTTCTCTACACCATTTATAATGACTATGTATTTCTTCCATGATACAAATAGTTTATATTGTGAACTGGGTTGAAAGCACAGTAAAATAATAACAACACTTTGTTAAAAAAAATTCTCTCTCTATCTAATGTATATACATAGTCTATTTCTTTTATGATTCTATGCTAATGCAAGATGCATGGCAGTTTTTGTTTTTAGTTAAGATATATTAGATCACAGATAAGCTCACTTTGTACCAAAAATGATGAATCGTACTCTAATCACAGTCTTCAGTGTGATGCAATGTGGAATTTTGTTAATATCTCCTATACAAATTTATAAGTCATAAAGAGGAGAAAAAAGTGTAATGATTTCTGTTGCTGCATTCTTTTAGTTTGCATGCTTATTCTCTCGTGGAAACTCTCTGCGTTCTCTCACTCTCACTTTCTTTCATTCCAAAGAAATTTATGTTTCCATACTTCCCATATTTTTGAAGATATACATTAAAGCTCTGTTATAGTGGGTAAAGCTCCCTCTGCTCTGCTGCAGTGTATTTCTCAAGGACTTTCAGCACTAAAAACAGTTATCATTTGCAGAAGGAGGGACAGGATGTGATTGCTTTCCTTGATGTATAATGAGCATTTGTACACAAAGTAAAACCATTGTCTTGTCTCACAAATTGAGCAGTACATCTGCGAATAACTTTGCATTGCCTTTTTGAAGTCTTGCTTGCCTGAAGGCCTTGCCCGTTGGTGTCAAACAAGATACAAGAGACTGGATCTAACTTTTCTTCCACAGATAAAGGCATTGACAATAGTGTATTCCAGTTTGCTGTAAAAGAACTACCTCTTATCTTTATCTCAATCTGATTACCTTTCTTCATTTAATCATTAGCTTCTATTGACAAAGAACCAAATATGCTCATTAGGTGTGGTGAGACAAAGTGGAATTTATACATTAAATTAAAGGGTAGAACCTCTAAGTGTTTAGACTAGAGATAAACTAGAAACATATTAAATACAAAGTCTTATTGATAAAGAGTGGCAATTCCTTCTACCAGGCATATTCTTTTAACAGATTTTAATTTAGTGTGGTGTCATTGCTTCATGGAGCAGTGTTTAGCTTAGAATGTTGGCTTCTCTCAGAGCTGTCAAAGAATAATAAAGAATATTTATGAATAATATATTGACTTTAATAGAAACTTTGTTTCTTAGTCAAGCCTTGGTCAAATCTGCTCTTTTATATGCATAAGGCTTAAGAACCAACTGTATAGTGTGCTGGTAGTTATAATGGGATTTGAATTAGAATGTATTTTGGGAGGTGGATAAAGAAGGGTTTCAAGCAGATGGAAAATATGAACCTAAGAGCCAAATTGTGATGTAAGGATGTGTTTTACATTTGCTTGTGAGACTGAGACATTCTGGTGGTTTGAAAGCTATGTATTATAAGCACCATATATTTGGAAATGACAAAAAATGTAATTTAAAAATGTGTGCTATAGTCCTTGAAATATTTAGGCCTTTACGTTATAATTGGCATAACTAACTGATGCTGAGTTGAATACTGCTTGATGATATGCTGCTGCAATGTCACTGTTTCTATGCAGCCAGTGTTCAAGGAATATCTTTTTTTCACTTGATTCTCTCATGTTATACCTTCAGTGATGCTTGTGTACTACTTTCAAACCCACAAAACTGAGCAGAAGCAGATGTAAATCTAAAAGCCTTAGGGGACATAAATCTCTGTGATCTAACTCCTATCAACTGATAGGAGCTTTCATCATTTTCAAGGTCAATGCTGTGATGGTGGTCATTTTAAAGCAACTGCAGCTCGTGGAGTCACACTTGACATTTTGCTGACAATCAGTCTCAGTTTTTCAAGCCAACAACCAACCACTAAACAGGTTTTGCAAAGGTTCTGGCAAGACCACCAGTAGATAAATGCCCACAGCTGCAATGTGAGGACAATGAGAAGAATGAGAAGGATGCTGACCAACTGCTTAAATCAGTTTCTTGGATTGTTTTTTCTTGGTGCAGCAATGTTTATGGGCTCACAAAACAAACATTGAACAGGGCAAAAGGCTGTGTTATAAAACAGAAACATGCACAACATTTTGAAATAGTTAATGGAATATTTTTTGAGGATTTTGCATTGATTCTTTCATATTGTTCTGGTGCACAGGAACACATTAGTCTGAAAGCCCTAACCTGTTGCCTTGTGAAATGTCACCTTCTGTTGCAGTGGATTATAGATCAACTGTTGTGGGCAGATAAAGATAGAACTATTATTATTATTATTTTTCATTTCACAGCCAAATTTCAGTGGACATATAATTTTCCTTGTTCTGTATGTGATATTTTTTCATAATTCCTGGAAATATAAAAAAACTATTCCATGATGTGGTGTAAAAACTAGTAGTGTGATTTCTCTGTATGCAATAAAATTCAATTATCTCTTCCACAACCTTTTTTTTTTTGTTGTTGAAAATGCCGTTTCTAGGGACTGCCATGCTTATATCACATAGAATACAGATATGTTATTGCTGGATTAATAATGAAAATTCTAAACTATGAGTGCTGTTCATTACAGTTGATGCAAATAACTCTTTTCATTAAAACCCAAATATAATAACCCAAAAAGTCTTAATAATCGAAGTAAGAGTAACCCTTAATATGACTGGTGGTAATAAGACAGTTTTTAAAGCAGTGAAAACAGCAATTTGAAAAGCAACATTCCAAATTATCAGCTTCAACTACCTTATTTTACTTATTTTAATATCAATATGAGAGCAATAGAGTCATCGAAAAAACAATATTAACATATTAAAAACGTATTTCAAAAGGTTTTTTTCAAAATTATTTTTCAAAACTTTTTTCCTTTGGGAAAGAGATGTTTCTAGATTTTTTGTAGAAAGTACAGCTGGAAGGCTCTGGGAGGTAGATCTTGCCATGACAAAGCAATTCACAGTCCAAAGATAAATATTAGTTGGTATATCCTACACTGATGAGAGTTCCACCTTCTGGAACATTTTTTCCTTCTAGAAGTCTTTATTAAAAATCTATCCTTGGTAGATAAGGTCTTCAAGGTCATTGAAGTAAGAGGTGTTTGATGATGTTGTCCTTCCTGAGCCAGGAAGGACCGTGTCTTAGAGGAGATTTTCTGGGTAATTTTAGGAAATTTGCTAACTGCTCTTTGGATTTTTCTATGATCTTGAACCTCACAGATATGTGAACTCCATGGCTGTATTGGAAACTTTCTTACCTTTCTTACCTTTCTTACCTGAGAAATTTCAATAATTGCCGAGTTTGGCCTTGACAAACTCATGTGTCTAAGTACGGGTGTACAATACTGTGTGTGACTCATATGTTTAGCTCCTGGAATGTCTGAAATAGACTCAAGACATTCACCCAGTTTGCATTTTGTGCCTATGAAACAGGGCTGGTTTTGGTACCTGATCTAGTGTCTCTCCAGCTGGCTCCAGTTGAGAGTGGATGTAGCTAAACCTGTTGTGCATTGAAAGGCATGTGGAGGCCCAGGGGACTGCCACCAAAGAACTTATGCCTAAACCCTAGAAGGGCCAAAAGCAAGAGGACAGAAACACCCCTCTAGTATAGGGTGAGAAATGGTCTCCCTCCCATGGACCTTTGCCACTGTATGTTAATAGGCTTTCATGTAGGCTTTGTTATTCCATTGGTTTATTAAGTTGATGCCACCCCAGTTCAGCCCCTGTTTACCATATATGTACTGTCCCCAGAATGTTCTTCCCTCCCTTAATCCCCATGGGCCCAATTCTACTGCATTGCTCCACCCCTGTTACCCTATTTGTTCTCCCAACTTTTAGCCACTCCCCTGTACCACTTTCCCTTATCCGTATTGGACTTTGACTGCCCCTTTTGCCCTGTATTTAACTCTGTGCCCTCAGTCCAAACCTGTTCTTGTCCCTGGATCCCTTTGAGAAGGTACCCTCTTCCTGTTCCACAATAAAGCAGTTTTTGGAGACCATACGAGGACCTTTGCCTATATTGCCAGCTATCTACTGCAGTGTGCTCCAGGCCCTGAAAGCACAAGTCGCTCTCAAGCCCTTGTTGTAGCATGTTGCAACAGACATCTTTGTCTAACATTTAATAATTCATCATGCAAAAGCTTTTCCTTCCCCTTCCCCTTCCCCTTCCCCTTCCCCTTCCCCTTCCCTTCCCCTTCCCTTCCCTTCCCTTCCCCTTCCCCTTCCCCTTCCCCTCTTTCCCCTTCCCCTTCCCCCTTTCCCTCCCTTCCCTCCTTTCCCCTCCAAGTTGCCTGACACCAATAAAGCAGATAGCATGCATATTTAGAAAGGCTAAAGGGAATCCTGCAAGATGCTCATTGATATTACTCAGCTGAATGGTCCCAGCTGGCATTCTACATGCCTCACAAGGCATCAGCACTGATCTTGGAATGAGCAGCAACTATTTCTTCCTTCCAGTATCCGAGCTATAAAAATGAGATATACTCAAGAAACTGTGTCAAAGTAGATGGAATTTTCTGAGCACTCTTTGGGCCATCTGGGATAAAAAATATATTGCATCTCTTTGGTCTTGATGACTGACAAGGATTTCTGCATATTTGTTAAGCTGATTTAATTTAAAAAGTTTCCTATAAATTAGTGTAGTTGAAATTACTTTGTCCTTCTAAGATATCTGGAATATATGGAGTGTTACATGTTTGAAATGTACTTTATAAAAAGTTAAGAGAACTAAGCTATCAGCAAAGATGGAAGAAGACCCCCAGGCATGTATGAAAATACCATGATGGCTATCCAAACTGATACGGTATCTTCTGTTGTTTACACTCAGTTATTAAATATATAGGATCTGATTTTTCTTTGTCAGTTCTAATTACTGTACAAGTGAGAGTTCCTCTGTTGTGCTTGTTAAGAAATGAAGGCTGTTGGCATGTCAGGATAGGAGAGGAAATGTGAAAAGGGAAATGGGGATGACAAGTGGGAGAATTACCACTGGGCTAAAACTTCTAAGTGTGTGTAACAACGACTGCTAACAGATTCCCATGCACCTACTATTGAAAACAACTCCACTGTGAAGCACTCCCTGCAAGACTATCTCACAACAATTCCTAGTCAGCTGTTGCTGAATAAGCAGGAATAGCCCAGTTCAGGATGCCTCCCATTACAAAGAGCAGGAAAAAGAGAGATCTAGAGAAGGTTCTGATAACTGGCATCTTCTGCTTGTTTATGCAGTATGGCAGGAGTCACAAGTGATGAGAAAAAGTGTTTTGACAGCCTCTTTTTCCCATCAATTCCTCTCTAAAAGAACAAGCAGGAAAAGCAAGAAGTATGAAAATAAGTATCAAAAAGCGGAAAGCAGAGCTGAACTGTTTAGGCAGGGTTGTTTTTTTCCCTTTTTTTTGTTCCCCTTCCCCCCTCTTTTATAATCATCAACTGCACGGAAAGAGTTTATAAAACACAGTATATGGTCACATCGGATGAAACACACTGCATTAGTATTCAGAAATACCCATTTTAACAAAATCTAATCCAGGCCAACTCATCACTGTGTAACAGGATTACAGTGTGGCTCAACACTGGAAACAGCATTGGAGGTGGAAGAGTAGGGTGCTAAGCAGTAGGGACAACAAACACGCACAGTACAGGTACTTGCTTTTCTTGTAACTAGAACCTAAAAACTTTCAAACAAGAGCACTCATTATTCTTCTTATCTGCTTTACCTTGAGCAATTTGGCATGAACACTCTGAAAATTCGAGATTCTGCTCAGAGAGATGTAGGAAAACCATTCTTGCAGATTGTCGGAAATTGACTGAACATGAGTGAATGATCTGCTCTGACTGCACCTTTTGAACTAGAACCAAACTAGGTAACTTTTGGAAGTCATTTCTAACTTATGTGGTTCTGTGATTCTACTAAGAAATGTATCACATGAATGCTGCCTTGTATGACGGCATAGCATTTGAGTTAGCCAAATCCTAAGGGGTAGGAAAACTCTACAGTGTGTTGCAGTATATCTCTCTCTGGGTTCCCCCAGGGAGAGAGAAAAATGCAGGGGTTGAATTAAAGCCTTTAGAGAAATTAAAATATATTAAGCCATATAAATATGAAGTAGAAGTTTAGATTTTCGTTTTGAGTAAGCATACTCTAAGTGCCTTAAGAATCTGTCAGCCAGCACAGGGCCCAGAGCCCTAAGGCCTGGTGACTTAGCTTTAGACATAACAAAAACATAGTAGGATGTTGCTTACAGTACTAGATAGAAAAGGTACAATCTTTACGTGAATGAGATAGAACCTTTTATGTTAATAGATATGCTATGTGATAGAACTTGTGTTAATAGATATGCTACATGTGTAGGTTTTGTGTAAGGTTTGATACTGTCCTTCATAGCTCTTCATAGTTTTATGTACTTTCAAAATTAGGTTTAGATTGGTGTAGAAAGAATATTTTAGAATTGTGCTCTTAGCTGATTAGGTAACCTATAGATAGGGACATGAATATGCATCTATGGTTTATGGATAAAAATCCCGTTTCTGGGGCAATGGCATTGATTCATTGATTCTTCAATTAATCGCTCCACCCTCTTCACTATTTACAACAAGAGAGAACGGGGCTTTGCCAGGGAAGTGCTGCCAGAAATTTGTCAGGTATTGCTGCTGGGGTGCTATTGGGGTGCTGTCGCTGCTACTGCAGCAGCTTTTGCTTTTGCGGCCGCTGCCGCTGAGAGCGCTGCTTGGGAACGGGACTCTCTCCCTTGGGCAGGGAAACTGCCTTTGTTCTCGTGGCCAGGACTCTGTCAGGCTGCGCTTTTGCCCCGCTGGGACCTCAAGCCTCATAGCTTTTAGTAAGACCACATTTAGAACTCTCCTCTTTCGGGACTGATGCATTTATATAATAAACAACTTTATATTAATCAGAAACTGCTCTTGGCTATTTAAAAACTTAAACCCATGAACAGCTCAACAACAGTACACTAGTTGTGTGATTTCTTTTCCCCCTATGACTTGATAGGACTAGGTACAGATATTAAAGGAAGTTAAGTAATAGAGTGAATTTGGCATGTCAGTGCATAGTCCCCACGAGATTTTGGGTCCCTATTCCTAAAACGAATGATGGAAATAGGGAAAGTTTGGTCTCTGAACATGGGATCTGTAGAATCATGAAGATAAAAGAGAGGGAGTTGCTAACCTTAGAGAAGAGTTTTGGGGATTGAGCTGGGCCCACTAGACACTGCTGTCGAGACAAGTAGGAGGTTCGGTGCTTGGTCTGAGAACCATTTAAGCTTAGATCCTTGTGATCAGTCTGACACCAGCAGGACCTGGTTATTTTGACAGATTGATGTTGCTGGAATCTGAAAAATCAAGAACTGTTTAATGTGGGATGTTGGGATGTAACTGAAGGAACAGCTTATTCCAAATGCCAATGTATCCTTAACTGAACATCTCTAGTAACATATGAGCAGTATTTGAGATCTTCTTTCCTTACTAAGTTTGTAGAACTTACAGCTTGCTCACTTTAGTAGTTGATATGTTAAAGATGAAGATTTTTTCTGGTTGTATTTTAAGGATATTATTGATTAGATAGGAAATTTTTGTCAATTAATTACAATAAAATCATATAACTAGTGTTACAAAGATACAACTCAGAAAACAGTGAATGATACTATGTTCACTTGACAGCGATTAAGGGGGAAGGTGGATGGGAGAGGACAGATTTCCTCACTTTTTACTTCTCTTAACTGTTAATTAAAAAAAAAATTAGTTTTCCTCCTCTGTGATGTGGTGTCCTTCCTTGTCTTGCTTACCACTTTCTCCACCCCCATCCCCTGCTCCCAACACAAAATATATTCACAGTGCTACCATACAATGTGTATTGAAATGTGGGTGGTTTCTTCTTATTTCTTTTTTTTCCCCCTCTACCTGCCTCCCACTCCCCCAACTGTAATCTTTCTGCCTTATCCCATGCATCTCTTTTTTTTTTTTTTTTTTGAAATAAAACATTCTTTGACTTCATGAAAATTCTATGATATTCAAGAAAGAATACAGAAACTTGGTTCTAACTATAGGAATTGCTTGGACTGTGCATGTAAGGAAATGAAATATTAAGGCTGACAATGTTAATACAAAGACAGTGATAGAACATTATTTTAGGCATTAAATTACATTTCAATTTACTTGTGCCACTTCACGACTGAATGCATTTTGAATTTGCAAGACTAAAATAAAAAGACAGACAGAAACAGGCAGGAGGTTTCACTCCCATCCTTTCAGTCTTGCTGTGGACACTCATCTGCATTTCACGTGGAGCCTCACAAGTCATATAGCAGTCACAAAATTGAATTATCTCTCAAATTACCATTTTGCTTATTTTAATGCTTTCCTCTCCTTTCAGAAGCTGTCCTCTAAAGCTATACCACTTCCCTAATCAGGTTTTCTATCGTTATACCTGTCTTCAAAGTAAAATGCGTTAGAGGTGTGTCCCTTCATATTTTTACACAAATTAACATAATGAATGCTTCAAGTATATTCTGAATTACAGGCTTTTTGCCACGGCCAAGTGACAGACTGTTACCTGGCCAATCAGAGGTTGCTTTTATGTCCAGTACAATTGGTCAGTATGATGTAATTTGGCTTTCTTTAACAAGAATTATCTTCCCATTCCCTTTGAGAATCTTTATGTAGAGCAACAGACCAGTCACTTAGTGCAATTTCCCTTTTTCTTATCCAACCAGACTGGAGTATAATTTTGTTACTCTTTATGAAAAACAAGGTTGTCCTCTAGAATAATTATAGAGGAAAGAGTATATGTGGGTGCAGCCATCTTTAGCAAATTGTGTTTAATGGCAGTGGTAGCCAAACAGAGGTACTTTGAAACACTATGTGTGTTTTCTCTATATCTTATTTCCAGTTAAAACACTTTTTTATTATAGTCCTTCTCTGTGAGATATATTCCTTATGAGTACAATATATGGATATCAGTAATAGCTCAAAGTTTTAGGTCTTTTCCTCTCCTGTCTTTATAGATTATATGCTTCACTGTTCAGGATATGTAGTTGCAAATAAAGACATACAGGATGTTTTAAGTGGTAGAAAGTAATCTTATAAATAAAAAAATTTAGAGCAGTTCTCCATGCACAATTTAATTTTTTTATTGCTGTTTTCTTCACAGGCCTCAAAGTATGCTAAGTCATACTAGCTAAAGCACACTTATACAACTGACAGCTCTGGGCAAACCTTTGCTACTTGGCACACTTATGAAGTCTTTTTTCACTTGTGTGTGTAGGGAAAGTGAGATTACTGGAGGAATCTGATTTCACAAAACTGTTGAAATACTCAGAGCTGGCCTCAGACATTCAATGAACATAACTATGGCTTTCACCACATATGACAACTTCCTGAAACTGCAGATAAAATGGAAAAAGACCATGAGACTTTGACAGTCTGGAATACTGGGAAAAATTATTTATAATTCCATAAACAAAGAACCCAATAGGATGAAAAACAGTCTGTTCTTGCAGCTATGAAAAGAAAGTGAAAAAGAGTGTAGAGTAGTTAATGCCATTTAAAACTTAAAGAAATTAAGAAGATAAGAGAAGCAAAAAAGGGGTGTATTCAGACAATAAACTCCACCGAGATTTAAGGTGATAGGGAAGGTGATAAAAGCATGTGTTTAATACCGTTTTGTTCTCCCATCACTCCCACATGTTCAAACTCCAGGTCACTCACCATCTCAGCAATTTAGGAATTCTGTGCTTGTGTTTTCCCTTTTGATGCCTTAGGGGCTAAACCAGAAAACGTCAAATGTTCTTTTTCTTCTACAAGCATTTAACAAGCATTACTTTTCTGCTTGTGTTCACAGTGTACCTCTTGAATGCAATTCAGAAGCTGTACCTGTGTATAGTCTTTATTCTTTTTGCTATAACCATAGCAGAGGCAGGAATACAGCATCCAGTGTGCTTTGGACTGACTGATGCTGTATGAAGAGTCATTCCAACTTCCCTGGGAGTAAGCATTGGACCAAAATGTCTCTTACAGCTGAGTTTCATTTGATTCTGGTTCTTTCAAGAAAGATAAAATTTGCCAGTCCTTTAGACTCTTTTCACATTGTGGATAAAAGACTAGAATTCTCTGACAAAACCTCTGCATTCTCCACCTTATTTGCTCATGGTACTTCAGACATTTGTATGTTACCCTGACACTAATGGAGCTGAGGTGAGAATACTCGTGTTCGTATTCATCTGAGACCCAAAGTAACAAAAATTGGAAAAATGGCTCTACATTTATAGGACTGAAGAAAAACAACCAGGTTAGCGTTAGTAACATTAAATGTAAGATTTACACATCCTTTCAATTTTGACTTCTATTACTACAGAATTTACATATTGATATGTGAAATATGACAGGGTATTATTGTGATTTACTTATGAAAAGGCATAAGAAGCATGCAAGATATGCTGTAGGTCATGGGTCACTTTGATGTCATAAATAATGGACTGAGCTGAATAAAGATGCTTAGGTTTAATAAAGGAGGACAGAACAGATTCTAGTTCAGATATGAGAAGGACTGGCCCACAGACCAGGGAAAATATCCAAAGGGTCTTTGGTACTCTGTATCCTCCATATCTGCTGCCTTGCTTAAAGAGGATGATAACACAATGAGAGTGGCGTCAATATGCATTTATTTAGTGTTGAAATACTGGCAGCAGCAGCAAAGCAGACAGTAGAAATTATAGACTATTCTTTTATGAGTAAACTGAGGTCTGTGACATGGGTCTTAGCTAGGCTTTCACCTATATCTCATGATTTCATTTGGATACTTCATTAGCTGAAATATAATCCTAAGACAAAGATTCTAACCCTTTTCCTGTCCTGTCTTGCCCTCCCCTCCCCTGAACATAACTATGGCTTTCACCACATATGACAACTTCCCCCTCCCCTCCCCTCCCCTCCCCTCCCCTCCCCTCCCCTCCCCTCCCCTCCCCTCCCCTCCCCTCCCCTCCCCTCCCCTCCCCTCCCCTCCCCTCCCCTCCCCTCCCCTCCCCTTTTCTGTCTTCCCCTTTTCTGTCCTCCCCTCCCCTTTTCTGTCCTCTTCTTCCTCTACTATTTTCCTCTCCTTTTTTTCTCTAATTACATTTACCAGTGGTAAAATAGAGAGTACACATCTTAAATGTTAGTATTGTGCTAGAAATGGATTTGAAGTTATTAGCTCATAAAGTGAGATGTAGGAAAATACCAGTATGAGATGTGACAAGTAGAATGAGAAACAGAGAATAAAAATAGTACCCCAAGCCCCAACCAAACAATTTCATTGTATGAAAATTCACCCTAAAGCCAGCACTCTGTCCTGAAGTGTATTAGGCTGAAAACGAGAAGTGTAAAAATTTGAAATCAAAAATATTATATAGCTTTTTTTTTTTTTTTCCCCAAATGTGTTAACATTACCTTTATGATTCCTAATCATAAATTAGGAATCTAGCTGTCTTAAAATATAGAGCTTTGGTCACACATAAGACAGTACTTCAGCCTAATTTTCAATATGGAATAGTATTCTGTAGGCAATCAAGACTTGTTCAACAATTTTCCAGTTGTCCAGTAATTTGGAATAATTATTTGATATTTTCAGATGAGAACTGTTGTTTTAGTGAGAAATATTTTATGCTTATTTTTTAAAGAAATGGTATAAGATGGTAACATAGAAGACTCCAAAATCAGCTCCAAAAATCAGCTGATCTTGCAGAAATCAATGGGACATAATATTAATAATATTAATATTAATAATAAGTTTATCTCTTTGCAGAATCAAGACCTTCAGTTGAAAGCAGCCCTAACAGACTTTCTGGATGTACTTCTTCTTCTCCATGTAAGTCTAACTGTGAAAAATTAAATAGACTTTATAAATTTTATATAGGACTCCTGCTGGCCCAAAACACAATGTCAAAGTTAGCATGTGGTAGTTATGCAAATTCATCATTCACAACAGTTATGGGGACATCCCTAGCTATGAACAAATCTTCACTTACAATTTCTCTGCTGGCCTGACTGACTGGTTGCACAGAAGGCTCTTAGGTAGTTGATTGTAGCCTGTTTTAGTGGTTAACTGTTTTTATGCAAATCCATACATAAAAGAGCTTTTAGAGTGAGAGTCCTTTTAAAAATATAAATCCATTTAAATCCATTAAAAATATAATGACTATGGAGAGATGTGGAAAAACACTTGATGGTCATTCTTTTGCTGGTGCTATGATCTACTTATGGATTTCTATAATTTTTTGTTTATAAATATAAGATTATTTATGAATAATAATGGTGAGAGTAATGGAAGATAACTGTGTCATCGCAGGTGGTGTTCATTTGAAGTGCTGCCCATGAGAGTGCAAGCTATACAGTACTGTTTGCTGTTAGAGAACCAGACAGTACAATAGCTCATTCTACACAAATAGTGTAGAATGAGCTATTGGCTTACTATCTTTCTTCCTTTTAAATGTAATTTAGTAACACCTGTTAAACAGAGCAGTAAGCAAAAATAACATTGCTACTGCTGACCTGTAGGAACTCCAATTTCTGCAAAGCACTTCTGTAACAAGCCATATGTGGAGGACAACTTTTTTCACAGCTGGTGAGTGAGCCCACCAGGGGAAGGACTGTGTTAGACCTGCTGTTTGCAGATAGAGATGGGATGGTGGAAGATGTGGTGGTTGGAGGCCACTGGGGCACACTGGTCATGAAATTATGGAGTTCTTGAAATTTGGTGAAATCAGGAGGATCAATAAGATTTTTACATTGGATTTCCAGAGGGAAGGCTTTGGCCTGTTTACTTATTCAGAGAGTTCCTTGGGAAGCAGCCCTTAGGAACAAAGGAGTCCAAGAAAGACGGGCGTGCTTCAAAACAGAGATCTTGAGGGCACAGAAACAGACTGTCCCTCTGTGTCAAAAGATGAGTTGATGGGGCAAATGTGCAGCCTGGCTGGGCAACGAGGTTTTAAAGGAACTTATGAATAAAAAGAGGATGTATCATCTTTGGAAGGAGGGTCAGGTCTCACAAGGAGTATTTAAGAGGGTTGCTAGAGCATGTAGAAAAAAAATTACGGAGGCCAAAGCTCAGTTTGAACTTAATTTGGCAACCTTTGTAAAGGATAATAAAAATTTTTTTACAAATATATTAATGGCAAAAAGAAGGGTAGAAACAACCTTTGTTCCTTATTGGATGCGGGAGGGAAATTAGTAACTGCAGATGAGGAGAAGGCAGAGGTGCTTAATGCCTTCTTTGCCTCAGCTTGTCGTCAGGACAGCTGTCCTCCTGGATTTGTAGATGGTGTCAGGGGGCAGAATGTTATCCAGGAGGAGGCAGTCAGAGAACTGCTGAGCCACTTGGATATTCACAAATCTATGGGCCCAGACGGGGTCCATCCCAGGGTGATGAGGCAGATGAGCTTGCAAAGCTGCTCTCCATAATTTACCAACAGTCCTGGCTCACTAGTGAAGTTCCAGATGACTGGAAGCTGGCAAGTGCGATTCCCATTCATAAAAAGGGTAGAAAGGAGGATCCTGGTAATTACAGGCCAGTCAGCCTGACCTCAGTACCAGGTAAGATAATGGAATAGCTTATACTGAGTGCCATCATGCAGCAAATACAGGATAGCCAGGGTATCAGACCCAGCGAGCATGGGTTTAGGAGGAGTAGGTCATGTCTAGCCAACCTGGTCTCCTTTTATCACCAGGTGACTCGCCAGGTGGATGCAGGGAAGGCTGTGGATGTTGTCTATCTGGACTTCAGCAAGGCCTTTGACATTGTCTCCCACAGCATCCTCCTGGAAAAGCTGGCTGCCCACAGCTTGGACAGGAACACTCTTTCCTGGGTTAGGAACTGGCTTAATGGCCAGGCCCAGAAAGTTGTATTCATGAGTCATATCTTTTGAGTAGGGCATCCCAAAGATTTAAAAAATAATTGTGCTACTGGCTGGGAAAAACCCTCCTAGCATGTGCAGAAAAATTCACATGCCTCTTGGGAATGTCAAGTATTGTTTAAAAGATAGAGCTACAAAATATCTGCAATCTTTTTTGAAATTACAGTGGTTTAGATAAGAATCATATAAACCTTTTTAATCCTTTAAAGCTAATTGGAGTAATTATAACTTCTTTAGAAACTACCCCAATACATTATTGAAGGAAATTAGATGATCATGATCTTTCAATACTTGGGAAAGTTTTGTTTTCAATAGGGAGTAAAAAAAGTCTGCATTCCAAGGTAAACCAGTATTTGTTGCTAGTTTTCTCCTTCCTGCCTTAAGTGACAATGGAAAATTCACAAAAAAAAGTAGTTTCTTGTCATCTTCAATTAGACTTGGAAAGTTTCATCTCATCCAGTAGTCATTACTTGTTCATTTATCTCATAGCTCTATGAATTTGTATTCTTTTTCTTAAAACATCAACTGCATGGAAACATGGGAACCATTTAAGATTTGAGGATCAGTGCAAAGTATTGACAACTTGTGAGGTGCAAGAATGCCCAACTAACACTAATTGACAGGGAAGTATTCTAGTAAAGTGACTTTACCAGCACACCATACCGTTTCTGTTAGTAATTCTAGACAAGTATTTTTCTAACTAAACAATGAGAGGAAATAGTGATACATTTTTGAAATCTTAACAGCCCAGAACACTTGAGTTTTGGTCTCAAGATAGTGACCTGATGCTCTTAAGCCATGTTTCAGCCCCCAGCCTGTCTGCGTGCATACTGCTTTCACTGGCATATGACTCTTGTTTCCTGAGGTACTTCCACTTGCCATTGAGGTAAGCATTTACCAAGACAGAGGTGTTGCTCAACATTGTGAAGACTTGAGATCTGTTCTTGAAATTTGCTTTATAAAAACTTTTATTGGATTCTTGTTCACCACTGCTTCAGAATGTGGGTGCATTTCTAACAGTCTCTGAAAACTTGCATGTCATAACACTGATACAACCAGTAGTTTTGTCCCTGGGTTGACTGTTAAAGTACTACTTGCAATGAGTTGAAAATAAGTATAGCAAAGGTACAGTTTGCAAGAGATCTGAATTAGAACTTTAGTGTAACAAGAATAGTACATTGAGATTCATGAACTCTTTAGAGAACTGTGTTGCTCCATCTATTCAGAACTGGGAATGAAATCTGTGTAAGGCTGTTTTTACTGCTTTTAGCTCCTTTGGTGGTTTTCACAACACTCTTGTTCTTCATTTATATCAAGTTATATCAGTTGACATTCACCTAAGAATGTTTCTGATCTAGAAAACTCTTTTCGTGTTTGGTGTTTGTAAGTATTTTTAATATGTTTCAGTTTGTCACAGTATTCTTCCTATTGTGCACAGGCACCATTGCAATTTAGTTTCCAGTTCATTGGGTCAAAAGCCAATCTTGCTAATGTATATTATTTGCAGTTTGTGTATAAACAATAGTCAGAAATTTTCTTTTCACTTTTGTATCAGTCAAAATTAAATGCCTAGAGAAATTACACTTTTCTGCAACTTTCTTGGTCACAGTAATTTTGCTTACAGATTATCTAATTTAAATTAATAACTTCAAATTATAAATAGATGCAATCCACACGAAAATGGAATTAATGGTTTGAGATACCTCTTGGTCTATTAAATGTACAAGATCAGTTATATTTTAAATGATGAAAGGTTTAAATAAGACAAAAAAGACAAAAAATTTGGGGAATTAAACTCATAAAAAAGGTAATTTAAAGAAAAAAGCTTGCACAGACTAATAACATGCACAGTAGGTTTTAACTTTATATCTGTGAATCTGGCATATTTATACATGCATTCTGAGCTGGAAAAGTTTTTTTGTTAAAAGAATGAGGATAACAGCTTTAAAATTTCAGCTTTTCTTCAGAGCTCCAGCCTTAGTAATGCTGCAAGAATTCAAAGATCAAAAGAACCAATGTTGTGTGAATTGGACTTTCAGCTGACATAAATCAGTTCTGATCTGTTTAAAACAAAGAGACTACTGAGTTACACCAGCTGTGGATGTGGCCTAATGTTTTTAATGCCGTAGAACAAGTTACTCTGTGCAACATTCTAAACTGCATCCAGTGTATTTATCGATGGCATGCTTGTCTGCAGGGCCAGAGTTTTCCTGCTGGGCAGGCTGCTTTCTAAGCAGAGAAAACAGGCTCCAAGCTGGGAGCAGGCAGAGTACTGTCCTGTCCCTGTCATGAGCTGGACTCAACATGCTTTCCAGCTGACATGGGCAAACAGCAGATATATTGCTGTGGTTTTTATTCATCCTGTTCCATCTGTGCCTGTGTGGTGCCTGGGAAAAGGGGCAGGGGAAAGAGCACTGCCAACTTGATAGAAATTCACAACAGCCATCATAGGCCCCTCAGATCCATGAAGGAAAAACTCTGATGTCTTTATGGATCAGCTGGTAATCTTCCCTTGACCATTCCCCCTTCCTATGACTGCACAAACACATATTATAAAATGGAAAGTGAAACATGACAAGTTATTGAAAATAATATAAATGAAAGTAGACTTTTTTCTGAGGTGATTTTTGAAATATCTAGAGGGACAAAGATAGCAAACTGTTTTGGAATTCTCTGTATAACTCTTTGGCCATCTACTGTTCACACTACTAGGAACGATGAAGATAACTAAAAATAGGCAGTCAGGGTTCTCAAGAGCTGCCTAATCTGTCCTTTTCTGAAGCAAGATGGATATTGTCAGCTGCAGAGAGGAGAAAAGTTGTCATAAACTTTTTTTATAAAGAAATACAAATGTGAAGGCTGCTGTCTTTTAGATGATATGAGAAAATGATTTGCAGCTCTTGGTGAGAGAAGGTTTTTGTTAATGCCCAGCCTAAATTTCATTATGAAAATACCTTCATCACCATAGAGAACAAGTTTTTGCCTTTCCTCTTAGTCTGCTCCATTCCTACCATCAATATTTTCTTCCTGAGGATGAACAAATCTTAATTCTCAGATTTTCATCACAAGACGAGGAAAACCTGATAATTTTCCTTGGTGTCCATTACATTGGCGTCTTTTGCTAAAGACATCTTTTCAGACAGGGCACAGAAATGTGTATGGGAGATTACTTAGCAAATTCAGCAAGATTGCACGTAGACATTACCCATTTCCCTTTTCCCAAAGAACTTAATTTACTGAGGCATTTACTGCCTCTCTAACATCCTTTATTTAAAACAGCTGCCTAGAAGTTTGTTTTACTCATTGCAATTATCCCCACTGATTTTTTTTTTATTTATTTACCAGTTTTCCAGTTAGATAGGACAGAATTTAATTCTGATCTTGTCTTAAAACTTACTTACTTTATATGTTGCTACTGCAAATGTAGTAGAAGTAGTGAGGAATTCTTGGTACAGAAGGAAAATTTCAATATTTGAAGCTGTAGGAAAGTGAGACAAGATTTCTTAAAAATAAATTGTTTCAGACGGGAATTACTTGAGACTAATTTTTTGTATTTTAGATGAATAAAGCTGTCATCAACAAAAACTCTATTCTTAGAAGGGGATCTAGAGCCTATTTTGAGATGAAGAATGTTTGGTTTCTTAAATCTTGCACAAATAAGTATGTATTCTGAGAAATTACTGCTATGTTGCACGAACATTTTTCCTCAATTATCAATTTCATCTATTGACTCTATATGGATATAGAATATAGGCATATAGCTCTATATTCACAATCCATTTTGCTAATTTGGGGTTTGTGTTTTAGTTTGGTTTTATGTTCGTAAATTTGCAATGACACGCATAGCTTGGTATACTTCTTAGAAAGGTAACAGTTAAGGTATAACTGTTGCAATTTCTTTTTTAAATAAAGCTTGAAAATAGAAATGGAAAAGAACTTCCTTCCAAGTAAGGTGATAGAGTGAAAATTAATCATTCTGCAAGACAAATTTCAGAATTCTGAATTTAGATTTTTTAAAAACTATTACTATATTTCTGTTAAATAACTTAAATTTCACCAATACCAATAACTGGCATATTTCACAGGTTTTGTATCTATTTAGACCATAAGTATCAGGATAACATAGCCTGAAATGAGGAACAGTTTTACTGAATAGGCTTCATACTTATGCAAAAGCTCTTTAATTTTGTAGAATTGTATTATATATGAAAAACTAATAAATTCATTTCATCACAAGCTTAAAGGAAGAGCAAAAAATATGAAGTTTCTTTAGGTATGTAACTATTTATCTTCCTCCTTATTTGTTATATGAATCAGAGCTAAACCAAACAATCTGCCTTTTCTTCATTAAGCTCAAAGCAAAATTTGAAATAGAATGCTTTCACTACAGAAGGTCTATTTTCTTTATTCTGTTGCTTACTAAAATGAAGGGGTGGTGGAATCAGATGCTATTAGTACTGCTAAAATGTTCTAGAAGCTTCCAGGGAAGCAGATAGCAGTTTACAAATATTACATTTTTCATACTGCTGAGTAATGGAAGAAGTTGAGAAGCTTTAATTTATGAGTCCTTGTGGCAGTGCACAAAGAATAATTCCTATAAATAAGACATATAATGTTTCTCAACATGCGTCCTGATCTGCAACTATTATGTTAATAAACATAGCTAATCAGTTTAACGTGCTCAGGGTGAGACAAGCAGTGAATACCAATACAGGGATAATGAGAAAGGAATCATTTTTACCAATTTTTCTATGTTAGGGCAAACCTGAGGTCCATCTGTGGTTAATGAATATGGATTCAGAAAAAAAATTCTAGAGAGACATTTCTCACATTAAGAAAAGTAATGCATCATATAATTTTGAGAGAAATTTTATAATTTTAAAAAAGAATGTGATGTCTTCATTATGTAAGTGTGAGATGCTAATTTCTCTTTTCACACTAAGCCATTTTTACTGAAAATTGGCAATGTTTAATAAACGACAACTTGAGTTTGACTTTGTCAGAGGAACTTTAGAAGAGCTCTAAGCTGGGGTAATTTCACCTTACACTGAGCTCTTACTTCCTTGTACTGGCATGAAAATATGTCCTTAGTCTTCTATTCTACCTCTTCATTTTCTATTTTTAGTTTACCTTTACTTGAGAACTGTTATATATCACTGGAATTTTGAAATGACCTTCTGTGGGCTGATGACTGAAGAAGCTGACCACAAATGAGTAGGGATATTGTTACTGAAAAAGCTTGTACTACTTTTCAAATTTTTTTTAAAATTTAAATCTTAAATTTTCTTTTTTATCTCATTACCTGGACTACTCCACATTCAGCTTAGTGGATAAAGCATGCACAAACATCGTAATCAGATTCTGCCAAACACTGCTGTGTTTTCTTTCTTGTACACTGAAATGAGGAGAGCTGCAGTACATGGAATTTCAGTACTGTTTGAACAGAGGCTCAAATTTGAATCTTGGTTAGTAAAAACAACATACTTTCAAGCATAATAAAGACAGAAATACGCCTTTAATAATGAGATCTATTGAAAGGACCAATTTTAATATTTTCTTTCCTAATACATTTTGCTAGGTTTTTTAGTCTTGCAGAGCTATGTTAAAACAGAGAAAAGAGAAATGCAAAATACCAATTAGGTCAACTAGTCTGTCCCTCGAGGTACCAGTAAAGGATTGTTCCCTATAGTGTTAAATAATAATTTTATTTAATTATTCAACCCCAAGGAATGACCAATCAATTCAATCTCTCAATTAACAAAGAATTATTTGAGTCTTTTTGAATAAATAGGGAGTTTTTCTTTCTGAAGTAAGTGTGCTATTACAATTCAATGAAGAAAACAAAGAAACCTAAGTGCATTAAAATAAAATCTTTAAATGAAGTTCTCACAAAAATCAAGTCTTTCTCATTCTTTGAAGATTCCAGGACAGGGTTGCATGAAGCACTTCAGTATGAACAAATCAAATGTATTACAGTAAAGGGTTTTGAATCAATTAGGCAATTGAGAGCTGGCATTTTCTTTCCACCTATCTGATGGGTTTTGTGAACTGTATCTCTTTTGACAAGAATCCTCAATTCTGGGTAATTTGTTTTTTATACTCTCCAAGCTGTAAATTCACACAATTTATGCTCTCCAAGCTGCAAATTCACACAACAATTTTGTATTTCTCAGTTTGTACTTTTAATAAACATTTCCCAGCAGACTGAAGGACAGTGTGATTTAAGTAAGTACACATTGTGCCAATCACAAATTAATTTTTTGTCCCAACAGAATTTTGTTAACTGTTCTGTTGGGTTACTGTGATCTAGGAGTATGAGATCCAACAACTTTGTTTTCCTGCAGTTTTTTCTCCACCTTGTATATTCACTTCTCAGTTAAATCACCATAGAGAAGTTAATGTGAGAGAAGCTATGTTATCTTTATTATCTGAAGTTGAAGGGTATATGACAGCATAGATATGTTCCTGCAACTGATATTCTGCTTGGCTTATTCTTTTTGTTTTAGGTGTCATTTTAACAAACTCTCCTGCTTTACTAACTTTTTGTAGCAACTTGATGAAGGTTTCTTTTCTAATCAGATATATTCTTTCTGATTGCTTTCCCTTTTAATGTGAGCTGTGTTGAAAGTAAGTTTCCCAGACATCTGGACCCATAGCCTTTATCCTCAGTCCTTAAATACACCTGTACATTCTTTCCCACTAATGTAGTTGGGAATTTTGTCTAAGTAAAGATGAAAAAAATGTTTCAATATTTACATTATTTCCCCTATGAATCTTCTCTGTATATCTGTAGTCTATTAATGTTTATAATGTAACTTTACAAGCAGTACCACAAGTCCAGGTAATACTTAACATATGGAATCTCAGGAGATCCTTTACTCTTGGCAACTGATATTGTATCGGCTTCTGAGAGTGTTAGTCTGTGTTTTACCCTTTATCTCTTTGCTTACTGTCTTGGGTTATGGAACCTAAATTGTGTATTCTATTTTCATCTGCTGAAAACAGTTGAGGAATTCTTCTTCTTTATCTCTTGTAACTCTGGAAAGAGGGGGGCGGGTGCCTTTTGATAATGGCCCAACTGTTAAAACCAGGTAGGGCATTGTTTCTTATCTCTTTTCACAATGGGCTGTTAAGACTCCCCAGGCTGTTTTCTTCCTCAAGCTGTTCCCCTTCCCAAAATAAAACATCCACATTCCATCATCTTATTGTGAGATGCTCCACCCAGTGGGGGGAGCCAACCATTCCTACCTGGATAAAACTGGGACTCAGGAAGACGAAGCTCTCTTGCTTCACCCTGATTTCTGGGAGGAAGACCGGACCTCATCTCACCATCAACAGACCTCATCTCACCATCACCAGACCCCTTCTCACCACCCCTGGACCCTTTTGGCTACAGGATCATCTCTACTTCAACAGAACCACATCTGCCACTCCAGGAGGACTCACTTTTGGACTGCTTCCAACACCCTGACCAACAGGGCATCAGGTTGTAGCTCTGACTCTGTCAGGGCTTTCCAAAATTGTTGTTTGTTTGTTTGCTAGTTTGGTGGGGTGGTTTTGTTTTTCTACCACATTCGTATTATTGATATTCCTAGTAAAGAACTGTTATTCCTATTCCCAAATCTTTTCTTGAGAGCCCTTAATTGCAAAATTATAATTTGGCAGGGGGGGGGGGGGGTGTGAGGGGTTTACTTTCTCCATTCTAAGGGAAACTCCAGCTTTCCCTGGCAGATACCTGTCTTCCCAAACCAAGACACTTACCTATGAAAAAAGTAGCTTCTATAATCTTTTAAATTCATTATATCATGTATGTAGATGGCTGAAGAATTCCTGTCAGTAAACAAGGACTCAGTATGTCAAATGGCTGTGAAATAAATAGACTTCAGACTTTTCTGTCATTTTGAAGGTCATGATAGCATGGAAATTTAGAAAATTAAGAGTCTAGGTGCATTTTGCTCCTTAGTAGTACTGAAGATTATGAGGAGTTTTTTTTGGTGTGGTATTTTTTATAATGTAGAGTAATAATGCTTCCAAAATTTCCTGGGTTTGTCCATCAGTAAGCTGTTGCAACTGGTTGCCTCTGATGTAAACAACCTTCACAACTAGTTTTAACAATTACAAAATGTGCATTTATTGATAGACTCCTAGTGGATTATAAAACTATTTTTTTCTATTTTTTTCTTTGCTGCAAAGAACATTCTGATTGGTTAAAAAAAAGTAAGAATCTAACTAGGACTACTGAATTATAAATGAATATTTGAGATACTAATCTGGCTGATGCAATTTGGAATAGCCTTCAGGCTTATTTATGTTGCATATCTCAAAGAGACAGACATGGGATGATGGAGATGACTGAAACTCCATTAATCCTTGTAGAGTTATACCATCTGGAGGCTAAGAAGCTTTGATCTTTGGCTTACAATACTCATGGAATTTTTTTGTTTGCCTGTTCAATAAAGTCAAGAAAGTTCCAGAGCACTTTTCTTCTGGATATATCAATTTTACAGATTTTTACTATTAACAATTGCTTTTGACTGAAAATATTTGAACCTTGTATTCTATCTTTTTTCTTCTGTTTGCTTCAATTTGGAGAAAATTATAAGAAATTAGTCTACCACTGTAATGACTTTGGCTATACCTGTATTTTTAAATTAAACAGTTGTCATAGCATGCTCCTGGGTCACTTTTAGCAGTCATTGATATGATTTACAAAAAACCACTTTTCAAACAATTTTCAGGCATAATTCAGGAAAGAGCATAAGGCAGGACATTTCCAAAAGAAAAACTGAAGTCATGTGGTTTGGAAAGCTACTACAATATGGTGGCATGATAAATGTGCAGAAATATGGTGGAATTAGGGTGCTTTTTACCTACTAAATAAAATCTGGTAAGAATGTTCTTTGTGAAGATGAGAGCATTTATTTTTAATGATAACCATTTTTATTTAAGACCATCACTTCTTCTTTTGGATTTCCTATTGGTTAAAATCCTGACGTCTCCCAACAAATCCATTATATTCTCTTTTCTAAGTGACTTATGTTTCTTAACTACTGTAGTTTCAATTTTTTAATATATTTTTAAAGTGGGCCTATGATCTGGAGGATTAAGATGTCAAGCACATTCACAAATGTCCTTTTTTTCTGGCTGACATTTTTATTTTCAGCAAAATTATTGTTTGCTTCTCTCTTCCAGAATGGATGGTAAGGGTCAGTTTGAAGAGTGGGAATTGAGCTGCATAACTGATAAAACAATTACATCCTTAAAGACTCACTATACTTTCATCATAAGATTAAGTTTTCATAAATTATGTAAATTTTATATTGGGCACATATGTTACATGTCACTTTTCCATTATTTTAATACACAGAGTTACAGTATTATGGACTATTGTACATAATACTACAGTATTATGCACATTTAGTTTACAGCTGTATTTCTAATGGAATATTTCTAATGCAGTATCCTTTTATCTATGGCACTTTTGAATGATCTGGAAGTCCTTGAATTTAATGGGAAAATGCAGTTATCATGCTGATCAGAACTCTTTCCAAACCAGAGGAAATGTCTCCAGTACACAATGAATAAACTTTGCCTACCATCTGTAGTGCAAATGTTATAACAAGGAGTCTCTTGTTCACTTGGAGTGTCTGTTAAGATAAGGGATCATTATTTGCACAGATCATTTACGATCTATGCTAAAATTTAAATTTCTTGCTCCCAAAGCACATACAAATCCAATTTGAAAGAAAAGTGCAGAAATGAAGAAGCTACACGGAAATCCTTGTGCAAAGAAAGATTATTTGGATTCTGCAGTTCTCCAGTTTAAACAACTCAGCTTATTAGCTGGTAAAATATTAGTTATGCTAGATTATAGGAACTGAATACTGTTTTGCTAATTAAGAGATTCAATTAGGAAGACCTGTTCAGCTGTAGCTTGCACATATGTATTATTTTCAGGCAGACACTTGTTAAATATCAAACTATTCTGAATTAAATTTTATTGAATCTCCAGTATCCATATTCAACGTCTTTGTTAAGTTATATAATTTCCTATAGGTGTTTCTACTGGACTACTGAACAATAATAAAGAAGAATATTATCTTTCTTCCTTTAAGGGCAAGATGATGTTTTGTTAGATTTTGTTATATAAGTAAAATAAATATTTATGAATTAAAGCAAATCACTCCATCAAAAACAGTCCCGTCTGCCCTTACAAAACATATTCTCAATGGACAAAATATGTATTTTCTTTGGCGCAGGATTTCAGTTTTCTTACCTTAGTTGAATTTTGTTTTAAAAAAGGAGAGTCAGCAGTGGATAAGTGTTGGCAAAACTCTGAACACTCTGAAGGCCAAAAGTGAGTTTTTGACAGAACAAAACAAAACATAAGAGGGAAGGACACAAAGTATGATGTCAAGTACAACTTGATATATGCAGGCCACACCTTCCCTCCTTTGAGGTCATCTTGTTCTCAAACTCTTTTTCTTATAAGAATTAGATAAATAGCTGAACTGTGACTTTTGAGGTTTTGAAATGAAAAGCTGGTGGAAAAGTAAAAAAAAAAGATAGATTAGAATGCTGGTTGGGAATCTCCTACCCATGATGTTGACTACCACAGATGTAATTCTTTCAAGTCTCTGAGGCACATTTATGTGTAAGTCAACTAATAAAACTTATTTGATTTTAGTGTTATTGTTTATAAATCATGAAATCTCCAGAGCACCTGAAACAGAACTGTTTTGTTGAATGAATAGAAATATTTCTAGGGGGATTTACAGATAAAAAAAAATCCCTTATTAAATAGATATATAAAATATCTTTTCATAAAGCTGGAATCAATACCAATAATTACTTTCTCTTAAATTTTTTCTGAAATTTAAAAGGTCCAAAATTATACATTCTTTTTTTTTTGGTCCCTTTTTTTAAGCTATTTGCACACTATCTCAGTTCAGCAGCTGGTGAAAGTATGGAGAAATGTAGACTTTTACAACTCCAAGTCCAAACATAAACATGAAGTAGAAAAATGTCTTGATTTGAAAGACAGATGCCGGCCAAGGAAGGAACCTCCTTTGGAATGGAGAATACAACCCCCCTCCCTCTGAATTATAATAACTTTGAAAGTAACAGTTCTTTACTAGTATGTATGTGTATAGCAAGGCAAACAAACAACAACAATGGCAATAACAACAAACAAAAGAAAGAATAATCCAGAAAACCCAATAAAGTCTCTTCCCACTCTCTAAGCACTTTCCCCTTGGTGCAGTTCCAAGTCACAGCCAGCAGGGGTGCTGGTGGCTCCTGGCGGGCAGGGCAGGTGCAGTGATTCTCCCGCGGCTGTAGGGGGCGCTGTGGCAAGGGCTCAGGGAGCACGTGGTAATGGCGGCTCGGCCCAGACGGGAGGGGATGGACAAAGGGCTTTGCTTTACAAACCCCCAGGGTCGGCCCGTCTCAGTGCCCCAGCAGGACCCTCAGAAGCAGGAAGCTGGAATGGCAGGGAGGAGCAAAGTCCCGGAGTAGTACACGAGATGTATCAGAAACAGGGACAGGCAGGCAGGGGTTGAGGGACTTCAGTATAGCAAAAAGCCCCGGAGCAGTGGCAGAGGCACAGGAAGGGCTGGCAGCAGTAGCCCGGCTCCTGAACAAGGCAGGGAGAGGCTCCCCGGAAGGGGGAAAGGGCTGGGGTATCCCGGGGTTTCCCCTGAGGCACCCCAGCAGAATGTGAAGGGGCCTTTGGTGAGGTAGTGTGTTGTTGATAAGGTCCCAGTGCAAAAGCCGCTCTTAGGAGCAGAGCTCCGCTCACGGTAGAAGAAAGGCAGCAGGAGATGGAATCCTGCAGTGGTGGCGAATTCTCCCCACAGTGGCTGCAGCCTCCTTCCCCTCTGAATGCTGAGAGCACAAGAGAGCAAGGAGTTGCCCCAGCACCTTTTTTCCCAACCCAATTCTTGCAGTATCTCTGCCTCTCTGAGAGAAACCCTCAGATCAAGAGGAGTGCAGCCAAGTGCCCTCCTCCCCTGAGTGAGGCAACTTCTTTTGTCTCTCTTAAGCACCAGGTCATCATTTTCTCCTAGCAACATGTGGGAGAAAATTCCCTAATAGAATGAAACAAAAGGAAGAATCCTAAACCCCAACAATAAATATTAATGATATCCTGGGAAA
The DNA here is from genome assembly GCA_017589585.1 of Phylloscopus whistleri. NCBI lineage: Eukaryota > Metazoa > Chordata > Aves > Passeriformes > Phylloscopidae > Phylloscopus > Phylloscopus whistleri. The sequence goes on from JADMLD010001013.1 coordinate 1,489,534, forward strand.
ATTATTTCTACTCTGGAAGTTCAAGAGGAATAATCAGAAAAGCATTTCCTGATACTAATATGTTGCCTACTCTCAGAATATTAGAGTAAAATTTTATTATCTTGACTGGACAACTGGCTTCTACAAGATCCATGATCTGGAGTCAGTTGTAAAAGGGAAAAAGGAAAGGGGGAAAATGGAAAAAAAAGTTCAGGCTTCTAAAAGCCAAACTAGGGGCATAAATCAGGAGTTTACAATGAAAAATAGTTTCAAAAACTGTTTAGTTCCAGCTCACTTAAGAACAGCTTGTTGATAACCAAAAATGTTTCTAGGGAATGTTTTTAAAGTACAGAGTTTTACTATTTTAATGCTAACAAGTTTTCAATGGTTCAGGATTTTTTTATACAGATTATACGGTGCAAAGGAAGCTGATTGGGATGCAGTTTTATTCCATAAGTGTGACTGTTTAGACTTTTTACATTTGAAACTAATACTAACTCTCATTAGGTTACTGCCTTTTGAACCAGGTTTTACAGGTTGAAGAAAGGCCTCTTTGGCCTTACAAAAATGTTCTGTTAATTAGATTTGATAGGTTGAGTATTTCCACAGTCCAATTAATTGTATTCCTATACTATACCAAAATGTATAGAAATGCTGAAATAATACTCCCAAAATGAAATAAACTCAACATTGTATACAGTGTTAATATTAGCACGTTATTTTCCATACTTTCTTGTCCTTATGTCATTTATTTACAATTTATTTTGCCTATGTCATCCTTTTCCAGCAAACACTCTTTTAATCAGTATATCTTGATTTGATGTCGTCTGTGGTCTTCAAATTACAAAAAAATCCCCCAGGAGAATTGGCACACTAAGGATTCATGTCAGAGAAGTCACAAATGTCCCTCAGTGCAATGATTTCTGTACTAAATAAACTCCTTTTACAGTAGAGATTCCACCAAGTGTAACTTGGAAGACAGAAAAAAAAAAAGAAGAAAAGATAGATTTGCAAATAAAAGTATTGCCTTGGAACAAAATTTAATCTATTTACACATATCAAGTAATGTAGTCTGTGAATTAATATTCTAATAGTCTTATATTCTAATATTATTCTCAATTACTAAAGTTAGGAAGAGGAAAATACATAAAGACAGATATACTGGAAATAAACTCTGGAGGAGTCCATGCAGGTAAATAGTGCTTAAAAATGGATAGATGATGCTAAGTATGTAAAATTCTCTGTAAAGGTTGAACAACAAGCTTATTTGACTGGTGAATAACAGAATTTTCATATATTGATGACCACAAAGCTTTTTTAGCAAGAAATATAAATTATATTGATGAAAAACTAATCAGTTGTTCTAACAGGGAAAAGTATAATTTGGATTTTGTTATGGTGAACTGAAATTGTATTTATAGACATATTGGAAATTTAAGAAAATCATCTAAAAGATAAATTTTCCAAAGACAGTAACATTAAGCTTCTGTAGCCTAATGCTTAATTAAGCAAAGAGCGGATTTATTGGCACAGGAAAAAAACCAAACTGGTAAGCCGTCTTTGCTTTTTGCATAGACTTTCATACATCTGATAAATTTATTTTTATGATTTTAGATGGCAGAGACTTATTTTCATTAAATTTGTTTACCATTATTATGGAAGGACTGTCACAGTAACCATTAAGTTTGATACATCTGTGTGTGTTCCTACTTCTGTCTGCCTCTCAGAATTTTCATTCCAGCCATGAGTGCTGGTGTTCCTTAGTTGTACATCTGGTACAGTGTTTCTGACAGCAACATCACTCCACAGGGACCGAATGTGCCATCTGTATGACACACTCAGTATCTAATGGTTTAAGAGCTAGAGACACATAAATGCCTGAAAAAGTACATTTTCCTGGTTGCTATGTTTTTGGTCTCTAACATACATTTTACCAACAAAGTATTTATTTACAATGTTGCAGCTCTGTGCTTCTGTATTTGTAAGTATGGGAAAGAGTGAGTGGACTTTAGCATTCAGTATGTCCTTGTTGTATTTAACTGAAGGCAAAAGTAAGGAAGAGAAAGGTTAAAAACCCCTCGCAAAACAGGACCACAAGAGGTAATAATCTCCTCAGCAGAAGAGCTGATTCTAATAGAAATGTAATGTGAAATCATTTTGTGAAGGGAAGAGCGTACAAACAGATGTTTAGCACTGTCTATAAAACATGTGTTGCCCTAAGCTAAAGTAGTTGAAGGGATGAGCCAACATTTCCCAAATAAAAACCATTAGATTCCTAATGAAAGTCACAATAAAATATGATTTTTAAGACGTTTCTTATGCCTAAAATCAAGACTTCTGCAAGATTTTTTCACTTGCTTGAACTTCACTGTGATTATGAAGTACTGAAGACGTAGAGAAACATAAGCCAAACTGAGCCTGGTGAAACTATATGGGAAAGATTTTCTGCATAAATCTAACTAGTTTGTTGTGGTTTTTTTTCATAAGACAATGAGAAAACACAGTTTATGAGGTTCTAGCCTTATAAAGCGGAAAACACTTCAATTCTAAGCAAAAAATAAAAGTATTGCTGGAAGGTAGAAAGCTTTCAGATGGCCTTTCTGGGTTTTTGCTTATTTTTCCTGTCTTAAATTCCCACTGTTCATGAAGAACCAGTTTTTGTTCATTGTTTGCATTAAGGTTTATAGATACATATTTGCTCTGGAAAAAGGCATATGCTTAAAGTGCCCATCATTTTTCTTAATATTCAAGATGAAGACTTCTAGTCAGAAATGCAGTTTGCATAGCAGCAGCAGCAGTCCTGGGCTATTTCATTTTCCTAATGACCCTGCCTGTGGCTTTTTTTTTTTCTCCTTCAACCTCTATAAGCAATAAAGCAAGGAACATTTCTTTTAAAAATGGATGGCTCATATGCTCTTGACTTTGTTCCATGGAGAGAAAAAAAATGCAACAGAACTGAAAAAATTCTCTAAAAACAGCTAGTGGAAAAGTTGCTTATACAATAATTTGGTAGCCAATATTATTGTTATTGCCCAGGTATTCATAATGTATGAAAAACAGTAAAAGAAAACGATAATTGAGACATTCAATGCCAAAATTGTGAGTCCAGGTTTTAATTTTTGTAACTCAGACTTTAAGACTTTTAGAGCTTATCCTAGATTTTGCCCATGTGGAGATAAATCTATTTAGGGAATTACATACTGCAACACTTGTATAGGGAAACTAATTTGAATATTAGTACTGATGTAAGATCTGCATTAAAATTTGGCATAAGCAAAACAACTGTAGTTACTCTTTGTCTAGTTCATTTGTTTCGTTTTTCAAATTTTATGTCAGTTTTGCTCCTTGGTATATTTACTCTGTGGTGTAATGATGAAATGGATTTTGAAAATCAATGAGCGATTCTGAGTACCATGCTCTTTTTGGCAACCAAGTTTAACACGTCATGAAGGCAGAAGTAATTTGGTGTTTGATGTTCAGTCTGCAATAAAAGGCTTATTTAAAGCTTCTTAAACACCTGAAAATAAAAGCAAACAAATCAGAAAACCTTTTTTTGCTTGGTTTTGCATATACTTAGAAAACATTGAGTTCACCACCATGTCTACTAGAAACAAAATCATAACTAATAATTAGAACAGTTTATTTTTCTTTCTTTAGCAGAGACCTTATAAAGGTGAGTGCTTGACAGGGATGTGTACATGTAATAATCTCTTAGGTTAGTTTCTTCAGTGGCAAGCATTATGCTGATGCTGTGATTGTAACTTCTTTCTTCCCGCCCCTCTTCTTTTCTCCAAAATGAAGGACAAATATGTGTTGCACTGGTATGGAGAGTAAATCATTCGTATTTGGAAGTAGCTAATGTTCTCATTAGAAGTTTATTGTTGCTCTCCTATGTCATTTGCACTTGTGCTGTCTTCCAAAGGAACTGGAGACATAGAAGTGTAAGTGTTACCAGAGAAATGAAATTACTGTGTTGGCTGAGCAAAAACAGAACTGTTCATTCACCCTTTTAATGTGAAGGACAAACTAGAAGTCATGGTCTAGTTGTCTTTCTGTTGCATATATAAGGTGTCAGTATGTCATAGAGCTTTTTGCAAGTGCAGAAAGGCTGGCTTTTGTAATGTCAGGAGTAGAAGGAAAATTGCTTACCTTGTATTTTGATGGGGTTAATATTAACATGAATGCACTTTGATTGGTCTAGAATAGAATAAAAAATAAGGTTATCCAACTAGATTATTTTTTATGTAAGCGTTCCAATGCAGGACAACCAATAACAAAGAAATGTTGTATTCCTCTGGGGAGAATGGTTTCTCCCCCCAGAAACCCCCTGATGTCTGTTCCTATTAGTTTGACCCTGTTCCCCTCTTATCTCTGACCTATTGGCTCAGTGCCAGCTATCTGTCCTGGGACAGTGACTAGATAAAAACCCATGTTCTTCCTTATTCGTTCTCTTTGGACCTCCGGTATCCCTTCAGAATAAAGCCTTGGAATATTACCAGAGGTAAGGAGCCTCTTTTGAATCTTTTGCCCTATCCCTGTTGTACTCTTCCCAAAAGCTCCCCAGAAACTGAGCTAGCACAGGAACCCAGGGGGGCTGGAGGGAAGGAGTGCATCAAAGAAATGATAGAAACATGTCAAAGTCACAGAATAAATTGCTTCTGATCCTCAACATCATCTCAGAATCTAAAAAGAGCCTTATCTTCAAAAAAAAAAAAAAAAAAAAGCAGCATGAATTTTGATGCAGAAGTATTGCTCATTATTTATCATCAGCTAATGATCACTGTACAGCATTTTCCAGTATAACAGGTGGCTTGGTACTGACTGAGTTGATTACACACCAGAATTACACAGAGCTGACACTGCATGCCAGACCTGGGAGAGATACCTTTAGGTGTAATGCTTTCATGTTGGAGGTAAACTGCCCCAGGGCTTGATCTAGCACTGGTCACTGGCAATGTATTTTTTTAGCTATGTAATTCTTGTATTTAGCTGTGTCAGCTCTGACTTTATACTGTGACTCTGTGCCATGGGCACACCCAAGGAAATACTGAAGTTGAAATATGTCAGAAAAAAATCAAGGTCTTTGAAAGTTGATTCCAGCCATACTGACTCACCTGGTGAGTGTGTCTTGACTTCCCCCAGGAAAACAAGCTTAGAATATTTTCTGTCAATGACCTGTGTGCAACAGAGGCAAGGAAGTAAATATTTTAGTGTTTCTATGCCCTTAGTTTATGTTGTAGAGAAGTTCATAGCAAATTCTAAATTCTGTTTCTATAATCATATTTTAGGATGTTGAAGAGAAAGGAAAATTCCACTACAAGATAACAGACACTGTAGCCAACCCAGAGTGGATTACTGACCTACAAGGAGAGTAAATGATCTCAGGTGTCTGTTACCTAAAATATAACTTCTCATTGCTTATGGGACATGTGGGACATGACAGAGAAGTGGATGTAAGACAAATAACAAAAAAACATTTATTTTGTTGCTACTAGACATATCCCAATCCAGATAGATCCTACTCTTTCAGTGATGCATCTTTTTACTTTACCAATCTGTCGCAAAAATGGAAAGCTTCTTCATGAAATCATTCCACCAGTTTTTTATATCCCCTCTGTTTTCTGGGATCTGTTGAAATAATTAGTAGACTTGCAGAAAGATTTTCTTCATGTTGCTTGAAAATGGCACTCCCAGTTTTTGTGTTTGGTTAATGAAAAACTCTTCTAAAGGTACTTGATGTTTAGCACTCAAGTATCATAACAAATACTTCTGAAAATAGTATTCCTGTTAGAAGCTTCATCATTGTGTTCAAAAATCACTAACTTACTAGTTATTCAACATCGACTTACATATTGTATGCATCAAATGCATAAAGCAATGCTAAAGAGAGAAACAAAACAGAATAGTCAAGGTGGAAGGGTGAAAGGGTGGGTAAAAAAAAATTTGTACATTTATTGTTTGATTTCAGTATTTAATTAGGCTTATATTGCTGTATCTGAATGTTGGTATTTTTGTTTATCTTTTTGAGTTAGAAATGTATCAGAATATTTAATTTATTGGGTTTTAGCAAGTTGCTTTTGAATGCCTACAAATTTGACTCCTATGTGCAATGAAATTAATGCCAAAACTCTTGTGTGGGATTGTTGTCATATACATGAGTGAATAACAGAAAGTTTTCAAAATGAAGCCTTTGTGTCATTGTACTCTTTGGCCCACTCTCTACCTCAAAATGGCAGATCTTGAGGGACAAAATGTTGACTATCAGTGGTTTGAGATTCAATCCATTAAAATTGAAAATAAAAAAGAGACTGTGAGTGGCAAAATAGTTTGATCTTTAAGTTCAGCCTAGAACCATATGTTGTTGTATTTGCAAATTCTTATTTAGGGATGGCATGTTCTTGGATTGTTTTTTCTTTCTCTGCGATCATAATGAGACCATGGAAAAACACTGACGGTGCAAATTGCTGGCAGTATATTAAGGATGAATTTGATTCTCCTCAATCTGTGCTCATGAAATTTCTTCTTGTCTTCTCAATATATAATGGAAACAGGTAAAATTTCAGTCAAACACCATTTCTTATATAAACCAGTGTCTACATTTGAGTATAATGTTTACCCTAAAATACTCTACCAATACTGAGGGCAAGAAATTGAATGACACTGATTTTTCTATGAATTAATGCTAATCAGTGTGCCTCTGTAAATATATATACCAGCAGTTGATAGTGATTCTGCATATGTATCTGTGAAAATGAGTGCATCATTATTTATGTTACCTTGTTTCGAAGATTGCCTTCCATTGTTTTACCAGGAGAAAATGGCTCACAACCAGCATGTTCTATGTCAGTTGCTGAAGGCCTTGTGATATGCCTGCTAACCTTACAACCCATTAAACTGGTATGAGAAAATTTAACCCCAGACTTAACCACTAAGGGTGGTTCCTCCTATAGAGAAGGAGTAAAAGTTTAGAGCAAGAGTGGCCAATATGTATCTCAGAAAGAAATAAATCAACACCAAGAAATACGTATGACTGCTATAGAGAGAGAATATCTGTCCCTTGCTGGTAACTTTACCTGCTTTGTATTGTAGGATTGTAGGTGTTTAACATCCAACATCCCAGACAGGCCAGAACAGAGTACAGTGTGCTCCTGAGAGCAACTCGGTTGGTTATTCCCAAGAAAACACTTCTTTCAGGCTCCAGGAGTGGTCACTTTAAAAAGGCCTTCTAGTGCTTTGATAAAAGAAAATGAATTAGATAGTGTACCTGTCAGTGTACTTCAACTAATTTTCCATTTAGTGGGGATAATGGGGATAATTGAAGCACTGCAATTCATTTTTCATGAGGAAAAGTCTAGGGCACATGAAAAGCTGCAGTCATGTTCTAATAAAGACAGTTATCATATAACATAATTTCATTATAATATAATATAATTTAATATATAATAAAGAATTGCATAATCTGGCAATTATTTTGGTTATAAAATCTGCTACTTGCATATTACACTTTGAAAAGTAAATTCCTTTCTTAAGTTCAATATTTTCGTGCAGAATACAGTCAAAATGTTACCTATTTGCCTAAGTTCATTGAGTTGCTGAGCTCTTATGTACACCTGCTCCTTTCAGGTTTTTATTAATAGAGATACTAGAATTAAAAGGACTTTATGCAGGTTAGTGTTCACCCTCTGGTGTTGTGTCCAATCTGGAGTAATCTCTTAGTTGAGACATTACTCTGTTCTTCAAAGGTAATCAGAGATAAAATTAAAGTAGTAACAAGAGAAGGTGGAATTACATATTTCTCACTAAAAATTCCCTATCAAAATAAAGCCTTCAGACTTCCAAAACACTGGTAGTACAAAAAAAAAAACAAAACCAAAACCAAAAACAACAACAACAACAAAACCAAAATAAAACCCAAGCACCAAAAAAACCACACCACCCCCCGAAAAAAAACCCAAACCAGACTTTGCTAGGTGTCCTTTCCATTTTCTCCCTTCTGAACTACTTATTTTTCTCATGCTGACTTAGCATGAGACAAACTGGATTGAAAAGGTGGAACTCTTTGGAAAACCTAGGCTACAAATAAGGTAAAGTAACATTTTATCTTCCTGTTACTAAAACTGCGATTATAAGCATTAGTATATGCCACTCAATGAAATATCAGACACTGTCACTGAATTAGTTTGTCAGGACGAGATTTGAAACACTTTTATGTTTGCTGTCACATAAACATAACTCTTTGTATGTGAATTCTATGTGCTACTACAAATTGCAGCTGATTTTTTGAGGGGAGTAGAATCTGAAGTTTTCACAAATTTAATGTTGGGAAACTCACAACAAAACTACTGAAGTTATTTCTCTCCCCAGATTTTCCCCTTAAAGAATGGTTTGTTTTTTATCAATAAGGAAGATTTTGAGATGATTTTATCGAACTGTCATCTTGTGTGCCTGTTCTGATACATGCAGCAACATGGCCCAAAGTGATATTACAATCACAAGGTCAGCATGTCAGAAACATAGGCTGAAGAACACTGCTAGTGATTGTGATTGAAACGCTAGATGACTAATTAATTTGCTGCCTATTATGCATTAAATTTTGGACAATTAGCCATGGTTCTCTAACACTATCTGATAGTGTAATTACAATGTCAAACAGTCAGGAAATACCTTTTATGTTTACACTTCAGTGTACAGAGAACAGCTCTATGAAATGATGTCCCTACCAACACAATATGTTATATATCTGGCTTTAATTCCTAAGACATTTTTACTCAAGCTTTCCACAGGAATGTTGATTACCTGTAAATGTCCACCAGAGCATAAAAAGAAACAGTTCAACCATACTACACCTGTGTATAATGCTAATAATTTAGTTTAATTCATTAGGAATCTCATTTTCTCAGTATTTTGTTTGTTTTGAACAGCTTTATAAAATTTTGCAGATAGTGGTAAAAATGGAAACAATCAAAAAATTTCTTTCTGATGTCCAGTACGTTTTCAAGCAACATATTTAAGTATTTGAAAAAAAATTGCCTAGAGAATACTATTAATTTTTCATCTGTAGATCAATAAATTAATCTTCCCTATTGTTTTGTGGCTTTTAAGGATATCTGGAATGACAAATACCGTACAGTACAAAGAGCTCTTTCAGACCTGTATTTAAACAGAAATTTTTACAATGGCATATGGAAAAAGAACACAATGAACAAAGAATCCTTTCATTAAACCAGAAATCTCAATACTGGGATAACAAATCTTTGCTTGCAAGGATTTTTATTTCTTTTATTTTATCAGAATGGAAAAAAACCCCCTACTTATTGTATTTCATTGAGAAAAGCAATTAAGAGTTTACTGCTCCTATTTGTGAGTTCAGTTTGCAAGACCTACTTGCAAAGAGCACCTAACAGAAAAGGAACAAAATGATTGACACAGTTGAATACCAGGTCCTTTGCTGGTTTATATCATAATTTTCATGAAATTTTGTAGAAAAAATGAAGCTGATCCTCATGTATTTTCATTCTCTTTCACGCTATGAAAGGCCTGTCAATTCAATGCTGTTTGATGTGGACTGAAGTTTGCAGCAAGGAGTGAGCATACTTTGAAGGAGTATTGTGCAGCTGTGATAAACCAGAACAGAACAAGTGATCCAGTAAAGAGTGTCTGAATGTTATAATTTATGGCTTAAATATCTTCATGAAGAATTTTTGCCTATTACAGCAAAATTGTATTGCAAAAGCTGCAGAGAAACCACCACACCCTGTATAGGCCTTCTGACTGAGGCCCCGAACTGTTCCCTAATGGAGATAAGATAAAGTGACTCAGTTCTGGGCTGGGGGAGAAGAATACTTTCATAGAGGGATCAAGCTTAGCACCTTGGAGACCACACCCCAGGGCTATCAGCTGTCAGGTTGGCACACACCCACCTGGCACAGGTGGTGGGGGTGAGGAGAGGTTTTTGGGTGTGTGGTGAAAAAGCCTCTGGTCCAAAGCAGCAAGCACCCATCCTCTGCTGTGCAGACCAGCTCAGCTGTGAGGCCCCTTCACCTCAGGAAAAGCCACATCCACGTGAAGGACAGTGGAGGGGGTGTCATGGCCCATCAAAGGCCAGCCCCCACAAGGGGGTCCCCAGACCCTGCACCAGAGCACTGCAAATGATGCAACAGATCCACCGTGTTGCAAGGGACAGTGACAAACCTGCCCTCCCCAAGGGAGGCACCTGGGCATTGCCACCTGGCCCAAACGTATATTAATCCACTGGATTTTTGGTGTGGGGGCTGCGGGGGACTCTCACACCAAGAAGACCAGGTGGAGAAGAGCAACAACACACTTTTGGGATGCACGGCAGGGCGATATGCTTCCATCTAATTTGTATCACTCTCTCCCTGTTCCCCCACCGCCATGCACACCTCTTTTTCATTTTTCCTTTTTTTATTTTCTCTTTTTCTCTTGTCTTTTTCTCTTCCTTTTTCCCTTCCCCTTCCCCTCTCCTTTTTTCTTTCCCTTCCCCTCACCTTTTTTCCTTAGTTTTCTTTTTTCTTTTTCTTTTTCTCTTGCTCTTTCACTCTCTCTCTTTCTTTCTCTTTGCCTCTTTCACTATTAAATAAAATATATAGATTTTTTTTGCACCAACATCTAACCTCATTTTGTTTTAATCACGTTTGTTGGGTATATTTCAAGCTTTTCTGGGTCCAATCCATTTTATTCATGGAGGCTAAGTTTCTTTTTGTCTTCTGTATTAAACCAGTTCTTAACAAAGAGGAAGAGCAGGATGCATTGTCTATCATCCCATTTCTGTGTAAATGAAAATTCTTTATTTATCAGTGCAAGACAGAGGTGCTTAGATAGAATAGATTGGGGTTTTTTTGGTGTCCAGTCAGGTCTTCACAAAGCCTTTGCTAGAGGTCTACATCCGGAAGTGAAGGCATTCCAAGCACTGCACTGTTATCCTATTCAAAATCAGTTGTTAGGCCCTAGGAAAGAGACAGAGAAACAGAGAGTGGAAAAATTATTTTGGTCTCAAGAACACTCGTGTGTTTTGAATCAAGATTTCAGTTTAAGTGTGCTAACTTAAATAAATGGACAGGATGCTTACATAAGCATATGCAGACTTACAGGATGATGACCATTCTTGGGGATCATAGTGATGGAGCTTATCTATTTGAAAAAGCCAGCACTATTTAAATAAAAAATAAACACTTCCACTCACTTACCGTTTGTAAACTTCCAGTCCCAAACAACTGGAAGTTTACAAATGTTGCACCCTTACACCTTTTATAAAGAATTACTTGGAAGGATGATCTGAGAAACTTCAAGCCTGTCAGCCTGACCTCAGTGCCGAGGAACGTCATGGAGCAGATTGTCTCGAATGCCATCATGCAACATGTACAGGACAACCAGGAAGATCAGGCCTGGCCAACATGAGTTTAGGAAAGGCAGGTCTTGCTTGGCCAACCAAGCAATAACACAATGACCTGCTTAGTAGATGAGAGAAAGGGTGTGGATTTTGTTTTGACTGTGAACTTTTGTGAAGTCTTTGACCCTGTTTCCCACATCATTCAGCTGGAGAAACTGGCTGTTCATGATGTGGACAGATGCACACTTTGCAGGTAAAGAACTGGCTGGACGGCCAGGCCCAGAGAGCGGTGGTGACTGGAGTTACACTCAACTATTGGCTGGCCTCCAGTGGCGTTTCCCAGGCCTCAGTGTTCCTCAATGGCTGAGTGACCAACCCTGTTTAATATCTGTCATCTGGACAAGGGAATTGAGTGTACAATCAGTAAGTTTTAAATGACACCAAGCTGGGTGGATGTGTTGATCTGCTGGAGGACAGGAAGGCTCTGCACAGGAATGTGGACAGCTTGGATGAGTGTTCCAAGGCCAAAGGAGTGAGATTCAACAAGGCCAAGTGCTGGGCCCTGCCTTTGGGTCACAACAACCCCTGCAGTGGTACAGGCTGAGGCAAAGTGGCTGCCTGGTGGAAAAGGACCTGGAGGTTCTGGCAGACAGCAGCTGAACACGAGCCAGCTGTGCCCAGGTGGCCAAGAAGGCCAAAGGCACCTGGCCTGTGTCAGCAACAGTGGGGCAGCAGGAGCAGGGCAGTGACCATCCCCCTGTGCTGGGCACTGCTGAGGCCATACCTCGAGTGCTGTGTCCAGTTCTGGGCCCCTCAATTCAAGAAGGACATTGAGCGGCTGGAGCGTGTCCAGAGAAGGGAACAGAGCTGGAGAAAGATATGGAGCACAAGTCCGATAGGGAGCAGCTGAGGGAGCTGGGAGAAAAGGAGGCTCAGGGCCTTATTGCTTTCTACATCTACCTGGAAAGAGGTTCTAGTGAGGTGGGCATCGGGCTCTTCTCCCAGACAATTAGCAAAAGGAGAAGAGAAAATAGTGTCAAGTTATGCCAGAGAAGATTTAGACTGTATTTAACCTTAACAATTTTGTGATTCTATGACCCTTAAGTCCAACAAAAATCCAATGCATAGAAAGTTATGTAATAAAAGGAAGTGAAAATTGTCTTACTGTTTCTACAATTGAAATTATTAATCTATTAAATACAGATTCTGCCAGTAGCAGTACAGCTACAATAAATAAAACAGGAAATTGGAAAAAAATGTATTAGTAAACCAGAAAAACAGAGGAAAAAGTTTTAGAAAGAACCAAGTTTTTAGTTTTGAGGCAAAGGTAGGTGTAAACAAAAGTAATATCTGATACTGACAGATATATAGCAACCTTAAATAAAGTGAGGGATTTTTTTTCCCCCTAGACCTAGAAGGTCATGTTGGTCATCTGCAAAACAGGAAGGGCAAGGAAGGAGGCAAACTAACTTCAAGTGCCTCTCTGAGATAATGTCAGGTATGAAAGCAGGGTTCACCAATGATCACAATATAGTTCTCCATTTTCCCATGGAGAACCTGTTACCCTTCTGTGTTGGAGGTCCAGATGTGGCAAGCATATGAAGTTCTGGAACTGTCTTCTATTGCTGATGTTATCATTAGTCATCTATGGTTCCTAACAAATATGTTACATAGAAAAGTCTTGATCCTACTTTTTCTTTTCATCTGTTCATGCTGATGTCTTTCTGTACTCTGTCTTATATATTGTGATTGTGTATGTGGAGATAAGGATAGATGCATCCAGTTTTTCTTATGTGCCCCTAATTTATATACCGATATTTCCATCTTCAATAAAACATCAACCAGCAGCTACAAATGTGTTGAGAGGTATAAGAGAAATGTATTCATTTATCCTTTGTATAAACAGATAAGTCACGGTAATGCAACATATGATCCAGCACAGCTACCTATCTAAACTTTCAAGTCAGAAGCAGACTACTGTGAAATTGCAGTGATAGCAATGAAATGCTGTTTTTTGAAAAATATTTATTGATGATGATACACAGTGGATATAAAACTTTGCTAGTATTCTCCTGTGGAAGACAATTTTATTTTGAAATTAAAATTAAAATATGCAAATGAATAAATCAAAATAAAAAGTATATTCTTGTTATCATACTAGCTTTAAGAAGGTTGAATCATATCAGGTTCAGAAAATATCTTTAATGAAAATATTTTGCTTGTTTAATCACCTTTCAGAAAAAAGCCCTTCTGGACAGCATGACCTGCTAACAGTGAATTACAGCTCTAAGGTTTTAGTTTCAAAACTGAACCTTCAACTGGCTGCAATGCCAAACAAAAAACAAGCATTGTTTGTGTATGACTTTGTAAAACTATGTTGAAGGTACAGCTTCCTCTGTAGATTTGCACACTGAAAACAAAAGTAATACAGGAAAAGGAGACATTTACCCTGGGGGCACTGTTACAGTGAGAGATTTTAGAGTAATAGAAAAAACAGCTCTTCAGCACATCTAAGTCCTGTTCAAAAGGAAAGTAAAACGTTAATGATTGGTTGTATACCCTGTGAGGAAGTGTTTGGGGATAAACCAGCTACACAAGCTAATAGTGAACACATGTATGGAATTTCTCTTTTGATGGCTGACTGCTTAAATAAGAAGATAAAAACTACATTTTGTGCAACAACTTCAGAATGCATGAGGCTATATTTTGGTTTTGCTGGTTTTCTGAATTCATTTATTGCATCACTTAAATCTATCAGTATCCACTTCGGAAACATGAAAGAAATCAATGTCAGTTCCCTCAGAGTTGGCATTTTATTTGGAGCAGTAGTGCATTTTAAAGTGAATCTCTCAATCATTTCCAGTTACTGAGAGCTGTTTCAATTCACAGAACTTTGGTGTGCCTGAAGTAATTTCTGAAAGAAACCCCTGAAACTGCAAACGTCATTCCAGGTGTGCACCAGATGTGTTCCAGTGTTTCACTGATATTTGAGGGTTTTTTGAACAATATTGCTACACTTACATGGTTTGCTGTACCAGGAGACCAGACTAAATGTGTCTGAATAAAAGGCCTTGAGCTGTAAATAATGTAGTTGTTGGGGCAAGCATCAGCTGCTTCAACGTACGGATCTCCTTCAATTTCACTGAAGTAATGTAAACATAACACAGACAGCCCAGGATTATTCAAGACAGTTCTAGGTAACCAAATAAATCAGGAAGTGAATTATATATAGATTGAGGTAGTTAAAATTTCTGCCATTAATAACATCCCAAGTATTCTGGTATCCGGGTAATATGTCTGGGATGGCCAGATTCACTCCTTGTAACTGCAACATGGATTTGAAGATCACAAATCAGAAATATATGAACGAAATCTAGTCTGAGTGTTTGAAGAATATATTTAATATCTTAGCATCATTACTTTATAGATGGAATAAATATTATTACTCTATGATAAATTCACTGCTGCATTTTAAGAAATATTTCAGTTTTAGAGTAGTGGCCACAGAGATTACAAAACTTTACACCAGCAAAACCTTAGTATAGTGGGTGCTTCTGCATCCTGGCAATAAACAACACATGCCTAAAATTGGTATTTTTAGGAGTGAGAACATAATTAAGCTATTTAAATAGTTAGGATTGACTCTTTCATCATCTAGTGTCAAATGCAGTTATGTTTTGTGAAGTGGATCAGGGCCTCCTAAAATGAGAACTGAGACCACCAATACCATTATATTCAAATGGGAAGTAGTTGTCAGATGGTAACAATTTTGACAACTGCCAATAAATATGAAAATATTTCCATGAACGAAACTGTCTGGTATTATTCATATTTTGAGCCATCATGTCTCAGAAGTGGCTTAACTGTAACTTTAACAATATTAGTTGCACAAGTTAAAGATCCTTATTTTTATTTGTTGAGATCATATACATATTCAGTATTTAATTTTCAGTATGAATAGTTTGTTTTGTTTGGTTTTTTTTTTAGAAAATTTAAGTACAGCTATGAAAGGAAGAGTGTCATGAAAGAAAATAGATTTTTTTTCCTAAAATCAAGAATTAGAATCCTTCTAATAGGTGTGAAGGAGGATGATATAGTACTACTAGTATTTTTCTGTATAATTTTTTCTGTGTTTTCAAGAAGGTGGTTTAAGTTAGGGGTGGAGACTGGAAGGACTGAGATCTCTACCTTAGGAACTTGTTATCAACAGAAATAAGAGTTAAGTCTTCCAGAAATGATTTTTTTTTAATTTGTTCCACACTAATGGGGAGAAATGTAAGATATTATTATGACACAACCTGCACAGATTGAATTAGTGACAGATTAATGAAGAGAAAAAGAAATGCATTATGGGAATCATGAACCCATGACAGCTATGCCATCCTTTTTGGGAAACTCATGAATGATGTCTCCCCAGGAGACTACAATCAGAGTGTGATTAGCTCAGCATTGCTTTTCTTTCCCCTACACTATAGTCTTTAAAATAATTAAAGAATAATGCTGAATCCCATCTGAATGTCTTTTAAGATTTAACTTCCTCAAGCTATTCACTGATCTGCTCCTTTAAAGGAGACTGAAGAGATCTGCACAACTAATTGTGGAGTAGTACTCCTCTCCCATGTCAATACCAATTAGATCTACTTAGAGTACACCCCATTTTATTTTACTAGGGACAGGATCTTTAATCTGGTCAGATCTTTCTGTGTGTGCAGGGATTTGTTTTTGTCAGTAAGACTTCAAATCTTGCTCATGATCCTGAATGACAAAAATGTACACAGTTATTGTTTAGTCATGAGAGTTGTAAATATTCTGGTCTTTGCTAGAGTGATTTTGCTTCATCAGCATATATAAAAAATAAATCGTAATAACGCAATGTTGGTGGTATGTATTTACCTTACTGTTACAAGAATCTGAGATTTTGTGGGAGCTGGTGAGAAGAGATCAGTGAATGAGTGAGGAAATAGCGTCAGATTCCTTTTTGTGGTGGGAACTTCAGTGAAGGTAACCTTTTCCACTTGGCTTAGCAGCTTGCATACTGGTGTCTTGGGTTATGGAACCAAAAATGTGTATTCTCTTTTATCTGCTGAAAGCAGTTGGGGAGATGTTTTTCTTTATCTCTTGTAACTCTGGGAAAAGGGGGGCAGGTGCCTTTTGATAATGGGGCAACTGTTAAAACCAGGTGGGGCAGTGTTTCTTATCTCTTTCACTGCCAGTCCTCCCTTCAGGGGAATATTTTCTGCTGATGGGCCATTAAGACACTCCCAAAGCACACATCCCCAAAGCATAACCTCCCTCCCCAAAGCACACACATTCCCAAACCATACCCTCCCCAAAGCAGTACACCCACATTCCATCATCCTATTGTGAGATGCTTCACCCAGTGTGGGGAGCCATCCATTACTACCTAGATAAAAACTGAGACGTAGGAACAGAAGGTGTCTGGCTTCACCCGATTCCTGGAGGAAGACTGGACCCCTTCTCACCATCTCCGGACTCTTCTCACCATCACTGGACCCTTGTTCTACAGGATCATCTCTACTTCAACAGAACCACATCTGCCACTCCAGGAGGACTCACTTGTGGACTGCTTCCAACACCCTGACCAACATGGTGTCAGGTCGTAGCTCTGACTCTGTCAGGGCTTTCCAAAATTGTTGTTTGTTTGCTTGGTTGGTTGGGTGGTTTTGTTTTCTACCACATTTGTATTGTTAATATTCCTAGTAAAGAACTGTTATTCCTATTTCCAAATCTTTGCCTGAAAGCCCTTAATTACAAAATTATAATTTGGAGGGGGTGAGGGGTTTACATTCTCCATTCCAAGGGAAACTCCAGCTTTCCCTGGCAGATACCTGTCTTTCCAAACCAAGACAACTAGATTGAAGAGAATTTTTTTAAGCACTAGTCTACAAAGAATGACTAGTTCCTGAACAAGTATCATCATATTAGTCAGAATTTTATTCAGATGCTGGCAAATAAACTGTAGATACAAAGATGAAAGAAAATGCCTAATTTAGGAAGTTTGGAAAGAAGTAAGTAAGATAAGAGACTAGAATATTCCACACTTGCACATTACAGCAAAGCAATCCCCCAGTATTGGTAAATTTAAGTTAACTGCATAAATACTGAAAGCTTGGTGTATTATTTTAATATTTGCCAATTCTACCACATAGAGTCACTAACACAACTGAGAGAAAGACCTGCTCTCCTCATCAAGAGGTACAATTTTTTGTATTCTATTATGATGTGGCCAATAATGTGGGCAAACAGACTCAGTTTTAGGCTTTTATTTGAAGTAATTTTTTGGCCTAGTAAGACCTGAGTAGAAAACAGTTCAAATTTTACAGGGCTCCTTACACATCTGATGCAGATGTAATTAAATCACATTGAATATCCAGAAGTCATACACAGACAAAAGTATTAATTATAGCAATTTTTGTATTTTTGTCACCTGGAAATAAAGTTAGCCTATGCTAATAGCATTTTTTTTGCATGAAAGTTCATTACTTTGATGGCAGCAGAGAAAGAGACAGACTGGTAAGTAATAGCATGTCATGCTGACTCAAATTACTGGACATGAATGATTTCTGAAGCATGCATTGTTTCCATTAAAAAAAAAGTTTTTTTGTGCCTAAAATTAAATATTTCCATTCAAACCAGAGATAAACATATTTTAGAAGATTATAGACTTCATCATTTTAATGTATACAAAAGTAGCTAGGAGGTTTTATCTGGTGATTTTTATAACCAATGCTGGAAATTTTATTATTATCAATTAAAAAATTCACTACCAGCTAGGTTCCTGATTTCAGAAATCTTACTGTGTTTAAAGATTAATGCCTGTGTTGTATTTCTAGAGAACAGTGCTGATCAGCAGTGGTAATGTGCTAATGTTGGATTGAAAAATCTAAACATTAAATCTGCAATAACAATAATGTAAAATTATAATTTCTATGAAGATTTGTCTAGTTATAAGGTAAAGTTTCACTTTGAAAAAGTCTAATTTACAAATTATGCTCAAGCAGTATTCTAACAAAGGATTTAGTATTCAAATCATCCTAGATGATGTAGTGTGAACTTATCATCTTAAACACCCAACATAGTCTAAGCACTTAAACTGCTTTATGATGGAATAAGCGCTAAAATCCTCAGAGTAGTGTATGGTTTTAAGGCACATTAAGTCCTCTGGTGCCATAATTGCCTAAGCCACCTCAGATTTTTCAAATGGCATAACCTTACAAATCATCTTAAATAATATTTGGGGTGGCTTAAGGGGTTTGACTACTCTATGGAGTTATAAACGCTGAAATTGCTAGTACTTTGACAAATGTTTGCATTAGAATTTATGTAACATCTTAGAAACTGCTTGATCATGAAGAGAATACTACCCCTGATGATGTATTATATGCCATGCCATAGCTAGAAATTCTTTAGTCATATTGCAGGATACTGTAGACACTTGCTGCAGCACATCTCTAAAAAAACATCTTCAGAACTGAACATTATAACTTCTGCATCTGCTTCTTACTGCAGCAGCCAGTCTTCGCTGAACAGCTCAAATCAGATAAGGCCATGATGCTTGGCCACATTGGTTTCATCTGCTATAAAACCAATTTGCATTCCCATGTGCAGGGAAGAAAATTTACTTGTGCACCCAGAACATACAGGTCATCACAGAGGTGAGCAGAGGTTTGTGGCGAATGAAGAAAGAAGGCTGAAAGACCTTGTGCCCCATTTACACAAGGTTCCAGGTAGTCTACCCAATTTTCTGTTAGTTGGTATGAGTTATGAGTGGTTCCATGGTTCCTCAAAATGCAGCTGCTATGGTTGTAGTTGCCAATCCTCCCTTGGCAGCACTCAAGACTGTTCTTGTATTCTGTTCTTGCAAGGAGTTGTACACAAAGGGAAACGAACCCCTGACGCCCTCTTTCTACTCTCAGTGTTTCTTTTTGTAACAAAGCACAGCTTGTCAAACCCAGTCTCTTAAGTGTGGATGAAGCCACTCTAATAAACAAAAAAAAAGAGTATGTATGTTCTTTGCAAGAGTATGAGGTGAAAGAAATAAAAATTCAATAGAACATACACATTTAGTCTGTCTGCAGGGTTTCTTCCATTCCACGATTTTGGGCTCAATGATTAGCTTGTGAATGAGGACTCAGACCTTTTATCCTTAAAGAAAGAAAATAAATGTCTTTGTCAAAAGATTTAGGCCTCTATTATTTGTCCTTGTTTCATTACCAAATGCAAATGATTCTGTACTAAGTGAGATGTCCTTGGTTATGATTGCTACAGAACCTCACTACATATTAAAGTTCTCCACATATACAACATGGATGACTTTGTCTCCATAAGGATAAGCTTGATTCAGTAAAGTAATAATTCCTGCCATTGTTCATCAGCATGCATTATCTGAAGGTGATTTTTAACTTTTGTGAAAGAAGCCTGAAAATTCATTTGGATTGTAATCTCCTATCTGGGTGGTGGACCCTCCTAGGCTTTAATTTTATTGACCGTAAAGCAGGATCAAAATATCTTGATCATAAAGAGGCACTATTTTTGAGCTCTATTTTGATCATTTAATAAGTATATTAATTGAAAGGAGAACGAAGCTGTGCAAAGACCAGTAAAATTCTGTTCCCTAGAAAAGTGGGTTATTCTAATTGAATGTAGGCACCGGCTTGAGAAAGTAGTGGCCCTTAATCACTCCTCCTCAGGAGCAGCTCAGAGAGGTGTTGCAACTCAGAAACAACCGGACTGTACTGGTATCAAATGATCACCTACCCCTGCCAGCTCATTACGAGTTCAGTTATGGTTTCTGGAAATTCTAAGGTGAAGTTGTGAGATCACATGTAATCGGAAAACGTCCCTCCCTGTTAGTGGTCTGCTGTCTGTGGATTTGGAAGGGGGGTGTGTGTGTGGGGGGGTGTGTATGTATATTTTTTCTCTATATTCTGCCATTGGTTTTGGCTATTCCTTCCTTTTAAGTCTAAGTTTTCCAGTTGTCCTCTTGACAGACCATCTTAGCTAGACTGACTTAGTAACAGACAATATCATTCTATCAATATATTATTGTGGATTTATTTGAAGTCTGCTCTAAAACTTTATCTGTACCAGATACTTTCAGATATAACAGTGAACACACCAGATGTTTCTGCTCAGATTTTCCTCATGTATCATTTTACTTTATTAGAAATACTACAAAAAATGTGACAAAATGTATAGGATAATATTTAACAGTGGGTAATCAAAAAAGCTGACTTTCAACAATGAGCGCCAGTACCTAAGCAAAAATTTAGGGGACTAAAAAGATATGATTTATACTTTTGGTGAGCGGGTTCTATTAGCCCCTTTCAGCTAAATTAAAGAGATTCTGTTTGAATCATTGATTTTCCAGTTGGCTGAAGAAACAAAATAGCTTTAGATTAGGCAAATTTAATTTGTTGAGAAATTTTTAGGGAAGGAAATAATCAGTTTTGATTGAAATAAATGTTTCTTTTTGTCTTGGAGCATTTCTAAAAATAAGAAAATGAAGTGCCACTCTTAAAATCAATCACTGGGTAGTCAGTTCAGGGACACTACCCTAAATTTAATACAAGTGAATTTAATGAAAAGAATGTGAAATTTTCAAGGGATGCTCACATTGGGTTTGTAATCAGCCTTCTCCTACAAAAATAATGTCGCAAATGGTTATATGAATGGTTTAAGCAAGTGGGTGGATTAAAATAAAACTGGTTTTAACTCTTGCTAATAACTCTCAAAATGTCAGGTCAGCCAAGAGCACTTGGTTTTGAGAGGAAAAGTCTTGTAAACAATGTCTCTTTCCATATCTCAGTAATTTGGATCCAATGCAAACTAACAACTTTGTAAAAGTGATATAATTCATTTAAGTATCTGAAAAAGAATTTCTGAACTGATAATTACCTAAACCTGAGGTACTGATTTGCCTTAGCAAAAATGCACTGAAGGTACAATTTTCAGTACAAAATGTAAACAACAGCTGCTCAGCAACTGAGGGACTAGTTAGAAGCTAAACTAAGCACCTATGAGAGAGGGAGGAGCATGTGAGCACTCAAGTGAACTCCAGCCCGCAGTACTGGGGGAAACTCTGTGTGCAGCAAGAAGGAAACTGCTCTTGTTTCAACACCTGTGAACGAGTCATGTTGTGAAGAAGGAGATGTGGCAAGGCCTTGTGCTCTTGCTGTTTGCCTGTCTGCAAACACAAGAATAAAATATTCCACTATGGTTAGCCTTTAGATCACCTGGAATTTAGGGTGTTTGGTTATTGCTCCAAATAGTTCACTCATAGAGTTCAGAAAAATAATGGTGGAAGCTGGAGCATTGCAGGCACACAAACTGACTGCAGATAAAATTTATCAAATGGTTTTGTTACCTTGCTGACCTTCATTATAAGGCTAAGGAAACAGTGCACACTCTAACAGCTACGTAACCGAACTCCAGTAAATAAATTGTTATTTGCTGCAACTGTAGTACTTATCAAACTCACTGCTTCTTTGAATTCAAAACAAGTTTGAGTTGTGGGAGTTGTTATTTTTGTGGAACTTACAAGGAACATCCCACACAGCCATGAAAATTAAGTACACTTTTATGAAACTGGTCACAAAATTTAGGGAAGACAGTTCACCCACAGCAACAGAAATTGCGCTGGAACAGCCAAAGAACATTTGAGGACATTTCTGTTCTGACTTCAGTGCGCAAATTGTCTGAGCATCCCCTAGCTTAAAATGGGGCTTGTTCCACTGTGAAAAAAGACCATTCAAAATTACAAGTGAAATTTTAGATTTCCTGGATGAGCTATCTGAGGATATTTGTGTGGGAGGTTTTTTTTGGTGATTTTTTTGGGGGGGGCTGGAGGGGTGGCATTGAGTAGCCATTTAAATTTTCAAATGAATGTGAGCTGTACATTATGTATGTTATAAACCAGATGCTATGATTTGTACTATGGTACAAAGTATTCTCATTCACCGCTACAAGGGAGCAGCAGTATCTGCCAACTAAGGATTAAAAATCTCCATAAACATATTAATCTTATTATTTTCACGATAAGTTAAATTGTTGCAGAGGAGCTGATTAATACAGGAGTAGTTTTCTCGTTCTGGGGAATATGTCCCCAAGGAGTCATCTGCTCAACAGGGAATAAAGAGCTTCACCCAAAGTAGCAAAGCACAAAGAGAAAGGAAAACCAACATTTTCCATTGAATTTAAACTGCAGCGTCACCAAAATCAGGACCTCTAAGTGCACTGCAGGAACACGTTGCTTATTATTTATGTCCCCAAGATCCATAAGAACCTCTTAAACATAACTAGTAATCCTTTTCTGAAGTCCAGTACAATCTCCACAGGAGTTTGAAGTGTGTTAATTTTAGATCTGCATGTCTTGCTGTTTTATAAGCTTGTCCTCCATATGCTATAACATTCACATTCACAGTACATTGTTAGTGTCATTTTCCCATTTTCTTTTGAGCTTTATGGTATATTGGGGTTTGCATTTAATCACTAGTTATGTGCTGAGGGGGATTGATGTGGTTTATGTTTTATGAGTTTCAGTGGATTAATAAGTATGAATTCATGTGGGGGTGGATGAGTTCTTCCATATAAATATATATATGTATATATATATAATTCTTCTTGCTTTAGGGCCCTTTACAGAGTGCAGTTGTAAAACCTGGAAAGAATTCATCACAGCTTCATTGATGGTGATTTTGTCTCACAGCTCCTACCTGGATTTTCTATCTCTGCTAGGATGTGCAGATCTTAAAATACAGTGCATTCATTTTATGAACATATGTTCTTTTTTTTTTTGTTTTCTCAGTTACCTTTTTTGTTTGTTTGTTTTAACTCTTGGTTTTGGTTTTGCTTATTTTAACAATATTTCTCTTTCCTTTTTGTTGTCCTGGAGCTCTACAGAGAATACTGTTGACACACTAGGAGATCTGCAAGCAGTATCACCAGTTCTTCCTGTAGAATTAGGGTCATTTTGAAGTCCATAATAACTGTAGTGACACTAAACAAAGACTTGTAACATTTTCAGTGACTATATTACTTGTATGGATGACATTGAAGCAGGGAGACCTCTTCTCTATATTGTAAAATAAAATAAGAAGGCTGCGCAAACAACAGTGTTCATTAGCACTTAAACTGTTAATGCATTTTAAGTTATACGTAATTGACTTTCTAAGGCAAAAATTTAAGGCTTTACTACTTCTGAGTCCTCAGAGAAAACTGCAAGTAGGATTAAGTAAATCTTTGTGCAAAGCCAAGCCCTTTTAGGGTCCTGGGACAAATTTTCAAAGGAACTTCCTTGCTAGCAATAAAAAGGTGCAAGCAGGACATTTGCGCTAGCTTTCTCTAGTTATCAGGAACACCAACTAAATTGAAGAAGAATCAGCAAGGTGTCACTATGCACCTGCAAGTTGGATATGGAGCCAGGTATCCTGGAGGAATTAGTTTCCTGAATACCAGTACTCACAGAATCTCACCACAGTACTTCACTGTGCTAAACCAGCAGCGCTGCACTGACACATTCATTTTGCTGTACAGACTTTATATGACATGTCAAGAGATGAAGGATTGATACTGCCAACAGCAGACACATTCTTTTACTGTTCACCAGCCCTGAAGTGGAAATTTCTTGCTCCAGCCTTTTTTGTAGTCTGTTACCTTAATACAGCTAGACAGGCTGGGCTATAGCTTTACCCTTCAGAGACCAATTTCTGCAGATGAATCCCCATGTGGCCAGTGAACCTAGATGAAAATTGTTACTAATAAAGCAAGCCCTGTAAAATTCACCCTTTTCCTGTGTCAATACATTGCTATAACTTCACTTGCCACAACATACACTTAGTGAAATATTGGCACAAGCCAATGCATTACAGCTTATTTTATTATTGAAAGCTCATTGAAAAAAGCTGTTAGACAGTCCAAACCATTACAAAATGCTACTGAATTATTCTGTTATAAACTGGAGCAGGCTCACAGTACATTTTATTGCAGAGGATACAGTAACTCATAAGAGAATCTATCAACAACTTTTTCCTTTTACATTAGCACTACTTTCTTAAAAATTATTTTTAATGAATAGAGAATTGGAGTTTCAAGAAATAAAAGACAAAAACTGTATCCAAACATGTATGATAATTAACATACCTGAAGCTTCATAACAGGAGTCTTCAAGCTCTAGGACATATTTAATAGCTTGTTTCTTTTTCTCTACAGTATAAAATAAAAATATAGCCCAAAATATTTGGCTCAACAAAATTCAATTGATTAAAAATCACTTTGGATGAGAATATCACTTATATTAAAGAAGTTAGTTATTGATTTAGTAGATCTAATGTGAAGTGGTTCACAGTTATAAATGTGTTTGTCTTCATAGTAATGAATGTTTTCAGCTTCTACAGTCCACAAGTGGACTTCTACAGTCCACTTGCTATCTGCTTAATTTTTTCATGAATCTTAGGTCATTTTACCTTCAAATGGACAATCTGATGTCTTAAACAGAGAAAGCAATATCCCCTTTAAGCCCTATTTGCCATTATGAGTTTTTCACAGGCTTCTTCTCTAATTCTTAGTTACTGAATAGAAGCTAAAAAGAATAAATAAGGCAAAAAGAACCACATAAAGGAAAATCTTGAAAAACAGCAAATGATTACCGTATGGGTGAAAAGTTTTTATTTCTGTAAGAAATTATGAGCCGATCTGGGATAGAAAGCAAATTCACAATAACATATTTTACTTGTTCCCTCCAGTGCATTTGCTTTCATGTTTACAATAATGATTGTATGGCTTACCAGCAACAGATTATATTTGCCAACAACAATCATATAGCAGCAACTGGATTATGGCAGTTTTATCTTATGCCTAAATACAAGATATCTGTGGCACCTTTTTTTTTAACAAGTATGTCACATGATACCTCAATTATTGCATGGAAAAGATGTAAAATATATCACTGTACTTCTGAAGAAAGTTTTCATTCATAACTATGCAATATTGCTGAAATAAAGAGAAAGTCTGGGCATGTCTTTCAACACAGATTTCTTTGCTTGTGGTAAGGCTGTTCACACATAATAAGTAACTGGACTTGCTGGACTTTCTCCATGATT
Organism: Phylloscopus whistleri; assembly: GCA_017589585.1. Taxonomy (NCBI): domain Eukaryota; kingdom Metazoa; phylum Chordata; class Aves; order Passeriformes; family Phylloscopidae; genus Phylloscopus; species Phylloscopus whistleri. The sequence goes on from JADMLD010001013.1 coordinate 1,514,983, forward strand.
ACTGTGGCTGTAGATGCTATTGCTGTGAGTTTGCTCAAATTCCTTCCTGTTACACTTCCTTCAAATTCTTTCCCCATTATACTTCTGGTGAACATTAACATATTACTCTTTGAACTCTTGTATTTCCTTAGTCAGTTACTCTCTCTCTCACAACCAGACCAGAAAGGCTTTTTTTAAAATTTAATTTATTTGCAAGCTAATTTCCATGGAACTTTATGTACATTCTCAGCATTTCACAGATGTCTGCACCCTTTTGCAGAAAATTAGAGGTTTCTTGAGCTCTAACCGCTATTTACATCGCTTATAAGAATATCTATCATCCCAAATATCAGAAGTATGGGGTATACACAAAAACAGGAGGGTGTCTAAATCAGCTGGTATAGCCTATACACAAACACTAATGAAATACTGGATTGATGATGTATCCATGCTGCCAATTAGTGGGACGAAAAAAATTGACAGATTGATTAAATGTGCTTTGATTTTAAAAGAGTTTCTCTTATGCCAAATATAAAAAGAACTTTTCAATGATCCATTATCTCCCCACAGATTATCAAGTAAAGGATTTCTGTGCATATTTGCATCTTTTGCCCAAAATATTAATTATGTGTATCTACTTGTGGTTCTTTCATGGCCTTGACAGCAACTTATAGTATTATAGAAGGAATGTGCAATTCAACTGCTAGCTCTTAAGTACCAGTGGCATTTTAGCAGTAATGTGGGAAGAAAAATTTGTCCTTATAGCCTGATCGTTGATAATAAACACGTTTCTAAATTTTTCTCTTTTGCTGTTTACATATCAGAGTTTTCCTAAGTTATGAAAATTCATGAATTATGAAAATGCCTCATAAATTTTTCATTATGTTTGGTTTTTGCATCCCTTGGCTGAGTTTTCAAACCAGTTGAACTAATTTATATATACAAATGAAAAATAACAACATTCAACTTCAGAAATGAAATGTAAGACAATTAAATCTTACTCAAATAAACAGCTTTTGATGAGGAGACGTAACCATAATTAGTGCTATTTTTTTAAAACATTTCTAATCTTCTCAGTCTCTTAGGAAGTATCCATTAAGAGCCTTGAGAATTACCTGATCAAGGAAATTTAATCATGTTCAAATTCAGATATCAGTTGTCCTAGTTTAAAATTCAGCTTCACTTACAGGAAAGTTGCACATTTTTTTATTCTACTTTAACATTTAAAGCATACCAGGCCTTAAATAAAAATTTGCAAAGGTGAATGCAGCAAATCTTTCAACTTCCTTGGACAATTAGCCAAATTAGTCAAATTAGGCAAGTCTGAGATTAGGAACCAAAAGAAAAAAAAATCATATTACAGTTTTATATATAGTCTTATATTTTTTCTTTTTTTTGCCTTGACTCTTGGAAATATGTTTTTGTGGATAAACCACCGTCTCTCAGAAAATGGTGGAGATTAAGGGATAAGTTGCTAAGAAATTTAGTGAAACCTCTTTCTCATAGAAAAATATCAAATCAAGATTTTAAACCTTGAATTATTTATGTTTTCTCAATATCTCTAACTCTTGGATCTCATATTCATTGCTACTTGATCTCCTTATAATTATATTTATGTATACTCTAAAAAAATGACTTTTTCATACCATTAGAAAGGATTTTTCATAACTAATAATTTAGGGCTGTTAAACATTCCCTACCATAATTACAGACAGCAAGATTTTTTTAGAGCTCAAAAGTTGGGCTTTTTAATTACGTTGGTTTAGCAAAATGCCAGCTTTAGAAAATGTTTGGTCTTAAAGCAGACAAGTTATTTTAACTTTCAGAGCTGGGATTCAGTTTTCATTCATATGACTGGGGAACTTATAAGGTTTATAAAACAATATTTGAATTCGTGTAGTGTAATTTTATACTACTATTATTTCTTTGGATTTGAAGTATTTAGAAATCTTAACAGAAAGGGAGGAATGAGTTCATCATCCTCATATTGCTGTCAAGCAAATATACCCCTGCATGCACACGTATATGCATATACATATCAAAAACATAGTGAACCAGTATAATTTTGAGTTTGCAGATCTGCAAACAAATTTAATTGTAGAGTTCATTGCAGCAGACTAAAAAAACCTATAAATCAAATATATATATATAATATATATAAAAACCTTGTGTATATCAAATATATGCCTTATATCAAAGCATAGTTTATATTGGTTGCTTCATTTCCAGGTTGAGTGGGCAGTTTATTCCACATAAACCTCAAGTCTCAGCTGCAACTGCTGTTAAACATTCTGAACTGCCAGTTTTAATTTTACAAACAAGTAAAATACATGCCTGGCTAATCTATAAAGATTCCTTTTTTGATTACAATGGCAAAAAAGGTTATTCTAGGATAGGCGGTTATTATAAAATAGTCACAATCCTGAATAACATGGATTCAGATTATTCCAATTCAGAACAACCAGTCCCTTATTCTGAATCTTTTATTGCCTAGATAATGAAAACCATTCTAAGTTGGATATGATTGACAAAGAAACAAACCTCTAGTTTAAACAATTTAAATGTCTTTCCTTTTGTTTTGTCTTTGCCTCCTGTTTCTAATTTTTATTGATAGGTTTCTGTCTGCACAATGAAGACATTGTTCATGGAGAAAAATCCACTTGAAACTATTGCTTGCCCTAGTGGTACACGTTTTCTGTTTTCTCTCATGAGATAAACTGTGAAAGTGGCATTATCGTGTACTCAAATTTTGGGAAATTTGAGAGTCCTAGGTTACCCAGGAGGAGATATTTTGGTAGATTCTTCATTGTTAAATCATTACACCTGAATTACAACTCTTTAAATAATAATAAAAAAATCTTATTTTCCCTTCTAACATCAACATGATTTTAATGAATTTAAGGGCTTAATCAGGAGTTTTTGTTATTCAGTGTGGAAGACTGAGGCTCATTTCTATTACAGATATGGTGTACTCAGACCTCTAAGCTATAGCTACAACAATTAAACAAGGCTTGTTTGATGACTGCAGCTCTCCAATTCTGGACAGATTTCCTTAGAGGACCGTGAAAGAAAACAAGTAAGAAGGAATAAGGGGCATAAATTTTGGAGAGTTTGTCCTCAGGATCCCCAGCAGAGCTCTTCACTAAATGAAATTCCTGATTTTGAATCAAATCAGATGCTGCACCAAAATGTTGTCTATTTTTTTTTTTTGTCTTACTGGATAATAAGAGTATTTTCCATATGCTCATTTCACTTCTAAACCTGAACAATAAAATGCGAACTTGTCTGAACAAAGAAACCAGAACTATGCTTCCTTGTTTCAATATTTATGTGATGTTATTATATAGGATATATGAAAAAATGTTGGCTTTGTCCTTTAACGATTGAACTAAATCAATTTTTTTTTCTGTATTGGGGTGAAGGATAAGCTACTCTGTGTTTGTGACTGTTTATGATGCATGACTGCATGATTAAAGTAGAGGTCTTGTCTCAAAAGTAACTTAACAAAAAGTGGTAATTTATTTAATGATCCACTTTCATTAATGAATCACAAGAAAATGATTTCTTAATCACTATTAGACAGTAATTTTGCGAATTAACAGTAAAATACATGTTTTTAGATTTGTCAGTACAGAAAATTCTGTCAGATGTAAGTGTGACTTACATACTGGAAAAAAATCCTAAATTCAGCTTTTATCGATATGCATCTAGTTTAATTCACAGAGTTATCATTTATTTGTACAGCATAACTGGGAAAACACTTGTGATAACTATAAGGCAAAGATAGTGGTTAAGTAGGAATGGAAGTTGAAATGGGAGCTATGAAATAGTGCTGATAAAACCAGAATGAGGATTTAGGCCTGAACATGTACAGAAGCATACAAAGTCAGGGCTGTGCCAGGAAGATTACATAGAAGAAAGGACCTCCACAGTCTTGAATGGATAAAACTGCCTGAAACAGGGAAGAGGGGACCTGTCATCCAAGCATATTCTGGCAATCCCCTTTGGTGCAGTGAGACATTCCAGTCAGCTCCAAGCCTGCTTCAAATGTGTGCACAGCTGTCAAGTCTGTCCATCCTGTGCAAGTGTTTTGGGAACTTACACCATCTCAAATGTTAGTAAATACCTGTTTTTAGGCAAACTCAAATCCTATCCCTCTGGCTTTGCTTCTGACAGAGACGAAGGAGGCAAATAAGTACTTGACTCTATGGCTGTCTTTGTTTAGAAAGGTAGGTGTCTGCTAAGGAAGGCAGGAACCTCCCTTGGAATGGAGAATGTAAACTCCCTCCCTCTGAGTTAGTATAATTTTGAAATCAAAGGGGTCTCAGGCAAAGATATGAGAATAACAGTTCCTTTCTAGGAAAATTAAAATAAAAATGCAGTAATACAAAAAAAAAAAAAAACCAAACAAGAAAAAGAAAACTCTGACAGAGTCAGAATACAACTTGACACCCTGTCAGTCAGGATGTTTGGTAGCAGTCCAATTAAATCATGGCTGCAGTCCTCCTGGAGTGACAGATGTGATTCTGTTGAAGCAATGATCCTGTAGAGGGGTGTAGTTTCCAGTTTCCCTCTGAAGGTCCAGTGGTGGTGTAGATAGGTCCACTCTTCCTCTGGAAATCCAGTGGAAAACAGGCTGCCTTGGTGTTCTGAATCTCAGATTTTATCCAGGTAGGAATGGTTGGCTCCTCCTCCTGGGTGGATCATCTCACCATAGGATGATGTGATTTTATCAATCATACAGTGAGACTCAATGGCCCATTAACAGAAGATATCCCCTGGAAGGAGGCTCGGTCGTGGAAGAGATAAAGAACACTGCCCCAGCTGATTTAACAGATGGATACCTTTGGTTACATCTTGCACTGCAACCTAAGACAGTGGCAACCAATGAACATGTTTTCTTTGATCACGGTAACTGGTAACATGTTGCTGACTGCCATGGAATCAGTTTCTTGGTATGCTATAATGTTTTATAAAGTGATAAACAAATTAAATCAAATTGTATTGAATGTTATCCAGTGGGGCAAATATGTTCTGGAGAATCTTGATGACAAACTCCTAAACTCCTCATAACTAAACTTACTGAAATAATTCTTGCATTTCTGAACTACAAGGATATGCCCTAAAACTTTATAGAGGTTTAGTAAATGTAACTGAGGACAACTACAGCTGAAGGTTAATTAGTCGCCCTGTTGAAAACAGAGTAGGTTTTACTTACCTTCACATTAAGGTCTGATTAATATTCAAGAGTGCCCCCCCTCAAAAAAAAAAAAAATACAAAAATTTCCATTATTTGTTTGGAAGATTATAAGACTGTAAATTGGAATATATGCAAAGAAGGACTGAGCTGCAAAGAGGATTTTTTTAGAAGGTTGACATTATTGAAGAAACCAATCTGCTGAGCTAGAAAGATTTGTGGTTATTTCATAGTAGAATTAGTATATTGGATCTTCTGTTGTACTTGCTGGAAGAAAATCAGGTTAATTAATCTATTTTCATCACAGAAAGATGCCTCAGATATATTCTTTTTATTTCCCGTTCTGCTGTTTTAATACCACCCTTACTGTAGGAAGTTCAAGGCTTGCCTCCTAGATCTGCAAATCTAATTAGCAGCTCAGATTGTAAATTTTTAGTTTGGAATATGAACAATTGGCTGTGAGCGAGCATTGTAGGATAGCCAAAAAACAGACAAGAAAGCAAACTCACGACAACAAGACTGTAGATGAAAAATACTGGGAAGTTTTAGGTAACTGAGTGAGCTGTGGGAACTGTGATAATTCCTAGAGATTTAGATAAGCATTCCTTTGCAGAAGAAAGAAGACAACCATCTAAATTTGATTAAATAGCTTGACTGTATTATTCATATGACTTCTAAAAAGTATATATACTAGCTATTTAGCACTTGTTAGACTAAATAACTTCTTTAATTTTACTTGTTCATGTAGTTGACAGCCTGGAAAACTGCAGTTTTATAAGTGTCCTATACATTTATTCCTTGTAAAGTTCTCTAGAAAGAGAAAGGATATTTCATTTGTATAGCTTAAAATTTTTAGCAAATGAGACTATCCCTGGGAGACCACAGACCATTTACAATCACTAGATTGATTTCTTTCTATGTTAGAGTCTTGACAATATTTTTCAACACAGTTCATTGCAAACAGGATTATACCTCAAACACATTCACTAAGGAGTCTTTGGAGGCTGTATTAAAGAGACGAAAATTTGGGCAGCAAGGGAGTAGTAGCATTTAAAAGTAAAGAAGCAGAATACTTTCATATATTCAGAATAAAGAAGTCCAAGCATGGTACAAGGGTGGTTGCAGAGAGAAGGTGCCCAAAGCTGATAGTGCCAACACCAGCCAGCCGCAAGACAGACCCATCACTGGCCAAGGACTAATCCATCAATACTGGCAGCACCTTTGGGACAACTAATTTAATAAGGGGGAAAAGTTACTGCACAGCATGAGTCAGGAAAGGAGTGAAAGCAACAGCCCCAAGGTCAGTGGGAAGGAGAAGCAGGAGGTGCTCTGGGCCCTGGACCTGAGATTCCTCTGCAGCCCACAATGCAGACCGTGGTGAGGCAGCTGTGCCCCTGTCATACCCTATCAAAGAAATTCCACATGGGAGCAAGGAAGAAGGTGAGGACAAAGGAATGTATAACAAACTGGTGGCAGCTCCCATTCCCCATTCTCATGTGCCACCTGGAAGAAAGGGGTAGAAGAACTGAGAGTGAGGTTGATACCAGGAAGACAAGGAGGAATGTGGGGAGAAGTTGTTTTAGGATTTGTGTTTTATTTCTCATTATCATGCTATGGCTTTTGATTGGCAATAAATTAACTTCCAAGTGGAGTCTGTTTTGTAATTGGTGAATGATCTCTTCTTCTTCTGATCTTGAACCATGAGCCCTTCATCATATTTTCTTTGTTCTTCCCAGACAAAGACAGGGAGTGATAGAGCAGGTTGTGGACAGCTGACAGCCAAGATGGCCTCGTGTCTGTGATGTCTGTCTTTGTTGGGATGGCAATGGATGCAGCAACTGGGTCATCATGCTAAATATAACTTTGAGACTTTCCAAGACAATTCCTCATTTCCAAGAAATTATGCTGCAGACATAGCATTTCACAGTACACTTCAGAGTAGGTACTTGCTCCTATCCTGTCCCTGTAGAGAGCCACACAACAGTTTTTTTACCAAGTGGGGTAAGTTAGGTATTATTGCTTACCTTATGGAACCGTTTTGACTGAGAGTCTAAATAAAAAAATCATATTCATTCAATGTAGATTAGACTCAAAGAGGAGTTGGTGTGTAATAGAACAGGATTTGGAATATTGATGCGTGTACTTAAGAAGGAAACAGGGATATAAGGAAGAAAATAGGTATGGTCTTTACAACAAGAAAACTCTACTCCGGGAAACAATGCTCAAGTTGTAAACATATAAATATTCTGCAAAAGTAATAATGCAGGAAAGCCTTTCCTTTGTTTTACTACTATATCCTGTGGCAGGCAAGAAAGAGGAAGTGCTCTATAAATTGTCATTTTACCAGCTTCCTTTGAACAACACCACATAAACCAGCTTTGCTTCAATATAATTTACATTAAATTTTCATGTAGGTAATTCACTTCATGTTGCATTCTGCTCTGCGATAATAGTTTCTCCCCCTTTTTTTCAAAGGTCTAACAAGTATTTGTTGACCAGCGTCATATCTTCTGAACTGCTTCCAAATTCAAGTTCTTTTTGCCTCAACCACAGGAGAATCTTCCTAAAAGCTTGACACTAAATAGCCAGAGATTATTAATTATATTCAGACCAGCACTTAGTGTAAGCCTGCTATAGGATTAGCATGTGGAATTTCCCATACTTACTTTATGATGAAATATCCAATTAGTGTATTGTAGGCAGGCATGAATTTCATTGTAGTTTAACATTTGCTGACAAGCTGGACTTTCAGTTTAGCTTTGTGCATTGAGAGAAGTAATCTGATCTTATCTGCCTTTCTGTTAAGCAAATTTTCAAAATACTTTACCATTAAACCCACCTTTTCTCTAAGTAGCTTTTATCTGAGAACAAGAAGAACCTTTTATACTCACCAATCTTACTGTTTGCACATACCATATTTGAGAAGAATGTGTATTACTGATATTCAACATTCAGAGTGAAAACTCCTGACAAGAAAATGGAAGATGTCATTCAAATTGAGTACGTACATACTTGCAAGGGCAGGTTATATGGTGGCATTATACAAACTGAACCTTGGGGGTATAGTACTACAACACACTTTCCTATTTTTGATCATGTTTTAATCATTGTAATAGCTGATCTATAAATATTTTACAATCTATAAAATTCATGCCTGGGTGATTTTTTTTGTGGAAGATTTGCCACATAAAATGAAAATACAGCTGCATAATTTTTCTCTGGAAATATCCCCAGGTCTTTCGTTCTTTTGTGTTTTTTGTTTGTTGGGGTTTTTTTTTTGTTGTTGTTGTTTTTTTTTTTTTTTTTTTTCCAGTGTGGCTGGTCATCAGGAAAGTAATTATAGCCTTGCTTTGGAATTTGAGTTACCAAATATTAACTAGAGAGAAAGAGGTATTTCACAGCTGATATTTTTTCTTTCTTATGTCTCTGGAAGCTGCTATCTCAGACACATTTACACAGTGAAGGGTCTCACCCTGACTTTGGCATTTTTTTTTTTACTCTGATAATTTTAGTGAGTTTCTTTGTTCTCTAAAGGTGGACTTTGCAGTAGAAGAATTCAGCACAATAGCTTTTCTGGGTGACATTGACTGGGGACAAGTCTTTCCTGTCTTTCCAGACTGTAAGCAGGTCAATAGAGAGAAATCTTTTCCGAAGTCTAGGGTTTGAGAAAAAAACAAACAGCAACGGTTTGGATATGTCTATGCTCTCCATTTTCAACTTCACTTTGAAGATCACTGAAATTTTTTTGACTGATACAATTATTCTTTCATTTCATATTTATGCTGGAAACTACATAAATCAACAGATTTTACTTGTTTTAATAATTACTTTGTGATTACAACATATGTTTTAAAGGATGCTAGAAACTTGGCCATCTGCATGATTCAACAGACAATCCTTGACAGGAAATATTATGCTTATGAACATAAGTAGGTTTAATTGGTAGACAAAATGTTCACAAACTCTAACATAATGCAAGAATATATTATTTTTTGTTCTTTCTACAAGAGAAATAGATATTGCAGATATTTAATTTTATATTTTTCTTCTTTTGTTATATAGTGTTCCTCTAGCTTTCTTTTTGGGTCTCTGGGATATTGTAAAAGAATTTTACTTCTTGCCTTTCCTGCTGGTGAAAACTCTTCAGACATGGCAAACTTTTTTTTCCATTTTTTTAGTGAATGACAATATTGAATTAGGCTAGTCTCCAGACTGATAAAAAAATCCTTTGTTCAGAACATGTTCTGTTATTTGTAATCAGGTTTGAGGTTAAATACACAAAACTACACGGTAGCAGATTTCAATTTCAGCTCCTGCTAACTCCAACGTATGTCAATGACAGCAGAGTATAATGGGTACTGATGCTCTTGCAAGTCACTCATCTCCCCACAGAATTACTGTGCAGATATGGTCACTGCTAAGAGAAGTTTTATGCATAATCCTTTGCATTAACTTATGAGCTTATTTTACCCCTAAATTTTTGTTGTTAAAAATTTGACAATGTTGACAACACGGAGGGTTTATTTTATTACGTAAAATTTGTGTTAAATTGCCTATGTTTTTTATACTTTTATGTGTCAGTGTAGGGAAAAAGTGCATGTTTTTAAAGGTGTTATGGATTCTCAAAAACATTATTGCTGGCCTTCCTGATCTTGATTAACTAGGACAGTTGGGCACAATATTTCGCTGTCTGAGGATATTGGTCTTTTATTTTTGAGGAAATTCTTCAGCACCTAGATAAAACTGTGAATTTAGCTGCAAGACTCTTGCTTGAAGAAACTCAGTTCTCTGTACTTTGCTCTACCAGTTTTTCTGGACCTCTGATTTTTAGAGCTATTGCATCTTAGGAAGTTTTAAGCCTACTGGTTACTGTAGCAAATAAGCCTCGTTGTCCTATACATTCATACTTGCAAAAGGCATGATTATCTAGATAATACTTTTGCATCATACCTTTAAATGTAATTTCTCATTTATTTTTGTGTTCTTTTAATTCAGACATATGCATGTAAGTGCTCATTCTAACAATATTTAGAGCTATGATCCTAGACTGTTCCGATTTTACTCACCACTATTTATTGACATAGTGCTTGCTACAGTACCTAGAAAAGCATTATACTGAACCAGGAATTGAAATACTGAACTGACAGTTTAATATAATTTAAAATAACTAAAGTGCGTGCTTTATTGTTTATACATTCTGTGTCAAGTTATTTTCTATATTCCTAAGGAAAAAAAAATAGTTTCTCCTCTCTGCCATTTGTCATTGGGCAGCCCTGATGAGTGGTCCCTCTGGTGATAGGGTAATATTAGGCGTTTGATTGCTACCAGCTGTGCACAGAATCTTCTGTTGCAGTTTTTGTGTGCGCTCTGTCTGCTTTTTCAGGGGCACAGTGTGTAAAAATCGCTGCTTACTGTAACTTGCTTATAGAAAAGATAACTTCTATGAAAACCTGGAAAATAAATCACATTTTTCTTCTGCACTCTAAAGAAAATAAATATGGCATTATATCTAAGTTATTTGTATTACTGATACCCCCTGAGACCAAAGGGACTAATATCATGCTTTATAGTGTGAAAAATGATGTTAAGGTTGGGATTCTGCTATAGCAAGAGAGATGCCTGCAAGACTATTTAGAGAAACCTTGATGTATAGCAGTGCAGCAACCTGTACGACATGTGTGTGTGGAAAAAAATTCGAGTTTTAGATAGAGGGAAAATTTTTAACTTTAGATATACATGCCTAGTGCAAAATGCAGTATTGTGTTTGTTAATTTGATACTTTCTAGTCTTGTGAATTTGTCATGTTCATTTATACTTTGCTGTCAAGGGTCTCTATTGTGAAAAATTTTGATCCCTAGCAATTCTCCTGAGACAACTGAAATTTTGGCATGCTTATACATCAAGTAGAAATGGCAGTAATATAAGTAGATCAGATCTAGAATGGTCATTAGAAGAACTCTTATGAGCTTAAGCGTATAAATAAATGCTTCAAAACATTAGAGAATATGCCTCCTGTTTGAATCAAAGACACTCTACCTTAAGAGTAATAATTAAAAAACAAAATAAAAAAAATGGATTGCTTAATTTTTTAAAAAATAAATTATTTACAATTGTCAAAAATTGATTATGTCTTTGCTATTTCTACCAGCTGATCTCATGATGAGGGATTTGACAGTACCTCAGTCAGGATTTGGGCTCACTGTGACTAACAGTATAGAAACAAGTATAAAAAAGCGAGTAAAAAATATCAGTCAGTATTCAGAAGGTATTGTAAACTATATAGGGTAGTTTTCTAAGAGCAGTGACCTAGAATTTTGATCAGCACAAAGAGCAAGCTAAACCTATGGAAATTAGGAAAGTATTTACGAGAATCCTTTCTTGCAAGACTTTTGTGTATAGTTTATTCTGCTGAGTGCCCTTCATTTTCAGTGCAAATTAGTTACTCTTATTCTTATTATTGATTCTTCTGAAAAAAATTTTTTTCTGTAATATACAGAAATATTACAGAAATATTACAGAAATATTTCCTCAGACACAAAAGTGGTTCTGTTTCAGGAAAACAGAACATAACTTCCTCCAGATGTGGTGAACAATGGCTCATATGAAAAAACCCCATGCTTTTGGGGAAAACATGAATGGGAAAAACTCATTGCATATTTTTTGCCACTGTCAAATTAATTGGAACAACATGTTTGTTATACATACATGTTTTCTACATGACAAAAAGACTGTCAGTGTGAATTTGTGTTCTTTTATGAGGCTCTTTGATCTTACAAGTGGGAAGATAGGAATTACAGACCAGAAATTAATAACCCTGCATCTACTATAATAATAATAACTAGATAATAGATAAATGTGTTTATTTTGAGTAATTTATTTAATCTACTGAACAAAGCCAGTGTTCCCCCATCTTTTATATACTGTTCTTAGAGAGACTATAGCCTTGTGTATTGATTTATTGCTGGCTATTATTTTTTAAAAAGTTTCAACACTCAGAGTTTCAAACAACCATAAGATAAATTACCAAGTCAAGAGGTGATAGAATCATGAAATGGTTTGGGTTGGAATGGGACCTTAATAATCACTGAACTTCCTGCCATGGTCAGGGACACCTTCCACTAGATCAGGTTGGTCAGAGCCCCATGCGGCCCTGCCTTGAACATTTCTGGGAATGGGGAAGCCAGAGTTTCTCTGGGCAACCTGTTCCAGTGCTCCACAGTAAAGAATGTCTTCCTAATATCTAATCTAAACCTACTTTCTGTCAGTTTGAAGACATTCTTCCTTGTCCTGTCACTACATGCTCTTGTAAAAAGTCCCTCTTCCAGCTCTCTTTTATGTCCCTAAGAGCTCCCCAAAACTCTTCTCCAGGCTGAACAATCCCAACTCTCGCAGCCTTCCCCCTTAGGAGAGTGGCTCCATCCCTCTGATCATCTTGTTGACTTCTGGACTTGCTCCAACAGGACCATGTCTTTCCTGTGGTGGGATCCCAGAGGATGCAGCACTACAGGTGGGGTTTCAGTGATGATGACTAGTATTTTCTTGACATATTCTCATAGATTAGTCTTTCTATTCCCTCAAAAATCATCATATTTGAAAATATTTTATAATGCACATTGCTGTCTTTAAAAGGTTATCCCTCAAAGACACCAAACCGTCTTAAGGTTATGCTTTGGGTCTATTATTATTGACCAGTTTGCTCAGCCAAAAGATTTTTTTTTTATTCCTTATGTTTAATAGGAAAAAGCTAATTTTACTATAAATATGAAGCTGATTTTACTATAAATATTTTTATTATAAATATCCTTTGTTAACTTCACTGTGAACTTTTCTTACTAGACTGAAGCATCTGATAATTTTTGATGCTATACATGGCAGAAATCCTATAACTATAAAGAAATGTAACTGAGAAGTGTAACATGAATAAGGTCATTTCACTAGGAAGCAGATTTTTTTTCCTGATGAAGCAAAAGAATGATAGGTTTTAAAAGCATATTTTCATTTATTAAACAAAATATGGAATGTAACTAATTTAAGCTATGACTTTTCTGTTGTCGCAGCACCACATGTAAAAATAGATTATGTTGTTAAAAGAGTTACTGAAGAACCAACAAAGCACATTGTTCTTCTGCCATGGTGTCTATCATGTCTGAGATCAGAAATGATAGTGTTCCATGGAGTGATATTAGAGAACTAGGGGAAAGGCAAAACCTATTTTTCTGAGAAAGTGTAAAAGTAGAAGAATGAGGATACTGTCATTATGAGCAGAAAAACTCTGAAATTTATGTTACATTCCCACCACTTTCAAAATACACACAAGTAATCAATTTAGAAAAAGTCATTCTTAAAAACAAGTGCAGAAGAGTGAAAATTTGCCTTTGAATTTGGGAAAGCTCCTACTCATGTCAAACAAGACTGATCATACTTAATGAACAATATTGCATCCACATGCTCATGTACAGAGCATGTGGAGTTCCTTCAGTAGAGGGAGAAAAGGGGTCTTGCATTAGACTTTTGCCCCTGTATCAAATAAATGCTCACTTAATTTTTTTTCCTTGATAATTTTGCAAGGTCTCCCTCAAACTGAATATGGTTTTCTTTGTTTTAGGGAGAAAAAGGAGGGAAATTGGATTTCCCTTCCTGAACACACAAATATTATACTTGATATAAAGTATTTAAACAATTTGGGGTAAAAACACCTTCTGGCCAAGAGAGGGTTTGCACATTCTGTGTGAATGGTATACCAGTTACCCAACTATACAACACAGACTAGTTACCAATGATATGACCTGCACTGTATTTTGAACTCACTGTAGTTTCTTGAATACTCTCTGTGAAAGTTCTGCTGTTGATGAAGATGCTGATGGAGGAATACTTAGTAGATAAAATGCAGTATGTTTGGTCATGAGCTACACACCAAGTTATTCAACACTGAAATGATTCCAAGACTCTGGGCATAGAAGCAATTAGCTGTAGGGAAACTTTCCGTGGAATTTTGTATTCCTAGAGACTTCAGTCACTGGAGGATCCATGGATCAAAACTGACAATGAGAATGTGCCTAAATTGAACAACCAAAGACAGGCAGAGATAATGGCTATGTTAAGAGAACTATCAGTCACCATTCCCCTTAACAGATAACTTCACATACCTGCACCTTGGTTTGTGGTTTTGGAACTTCAGGATATAACCTCTAATTCTGTTGCAAAACAAAATTTCTCTGCAAAGTTATTAATTCTTCATTCCCACCCCTCCCTTCATCAAAAATTCCCCATTCCCTCCCACTCCCTTGCCTATTAAATAATTCATAATAGGATGCACAAAATGCAATTTAAATGTAATTTATAGTGACTCCATGGTAGAGTTTCCACTCACTTTCTGTGAGTGAATTTCTGTTAAATACTTTCTAAAGTCTGTCCTGCCCTTGCAAAAGTAGTAGAAGAGTGTCACCAGGGGTTTTTTTGAGCAGTTGATCCTTATTAGACATTACTAAGTCTCTCATATCTTTCAACTAAGCATTAAATGGGAAATCCTGATATTCCTAGCAAAAATAATGATAAATCCACTCTTTTAAAGCATTGCGGTCAGATAGGGAACTCCTTCCACACAGATTGTCAGAGTGCATATGGGTTCCTCCTCTAAATCTCATCCAGTGTGAAAACAGCGGGAATTTTTTACTCTTTGGCTGTCAGACATGTTCATGTGCTGGACAGTAATAACCAAAAATGCTATCCTTGATATCTCTCCATTGTTTTGTTTTGTTTTGTTTTGTTTTGTTTTGTTTTGTTTTGTTTTTGGTCTATGTTTGAAAGGCTACACTTGCACATGATAGCATTTTTATTTTCCATCATCTTCATATGAATTAGGCCATAATATTTATAAATAAAACTCAGAAAGATACTTGATATGTGTGATGATTGTTAGCAATTAAGCATTTCTTTATTACTCAGCAGTATGGGATTTGGTCGGTTCAATCTCTTATTGTGTAATTGTTTCAAAATTCAGTAAAATGTTAGTGTAAAAAGGTAGCAATTCTAAAGAAATCTGATGAATATTCAACTTCGTATAACTGTCATCTGAGAAACAATTCAGCAATGCTCATTATCTGATTTACAGTCAAAGATGTCTGTGGAGTTAATCTAGGTCCATGAAAAAAGACATTAGGAAAACAGCTCAATTGTTTTAACTATTGATTATGTATTTCATTTTGACAAAAATATCCTGCACTAAGGGTGTCATGATTAACCTCTGACATTTTACCTGAAAGGAGAAAAGCGTCTTACAAAACAATCAAGCAATTTTACTCCTTTGTAGAGGAGAAATGAGTAATTCAGCATTGAAATGAACACAGACATTTTTTTCAGAAAAAGCATCACATGGAAAGTGACAGATTACCTTTAAGGGGTAAATGTGATTTGCACAGAAGTCAAAGTAGCTAATGCCTATTTATACCAGAAAAAAAGGTGGTGCTTTTTTCCTCACATAAATATTCCTGTAATGACTGCTGCACATTTTCAGTGTGTAATTTTAAGAGCACTACATGTGTTGTCTTTGTAAGCACAAATTAAGCCTCTCCTTTGGTCACCATGGCAAGCTGCTTTGTAGCAGTACAAAGGAAGTCTATTGTGCGAGATCAGGGAATCGAAGTAAGATAGAATACAAGCAAGCAGTTTATGTATAGATCTTGCTCCTGCTGCTATTCCACATGCTGTGTGATCTATGTACATTCTTTCTCCTATTTGACCCATAAGCCATAGGTGTATTAACGCATTTGAAGATTCCAACAATATACAGGAAAACCTGCCTAAGCAGTGAAAATATTACCCTGCTTGGGCAGGTATTCTAGTACAAACTTTTCTCTGTATAGTGTATTTTTCCTTCATCAAGATGGTCAACTCTTTGCATGGGGGTGGTGATAGGAGATATATTAATCTCTGATGAATTCTAGCAGAAGAGTGCGTAGAAGGTTGAACTCAAACTGCTGTGAAATTATGAAAACAGAAAAATAGAATGGAATCTAACATGACACCTTTCATGCCACTAAACCTTAAGTATCTTTCTCACAGGTCTGCGTCCTGCAACATTTTGCTGAGTCCCATACACAGCCCAGCTTCATATTGTAACGATAAACTTAATTCTTTAAGGGGTTTCTTTTCAGAGATAGAACACATGAGGCCCTCGTGGTTTTTGAAATACTATGTAGGTATAAAACACACAACAATTAAGACATCTGCCAGCACACAATTTTATTATTTCAAAAGTTCTAGCTTACTTTCTGGCAAAGGACATCAGAAACCTGCCTATCCTCACAATATTTAAATATTACCCACGTTTCCCTTGCGTAGTCAAAAAACTTGCACTGATTGTCCTTTTTCAATATATAAACAAAGCAGCCTCATCTTTTATGCCCTTTGCTTGCTTGTGCCACATATTAATTATTTCAAAATGTTCCAAAATCTAATTTATCTTCATATAAAAGGGAAAAAAATCAGAACCAAGTGTACCAACAGGTTTTTGTTTGCTTCATTGCTTGGCTATTTGACTCGGTGATCTGAAAGGTCTCTTTCAACTTTGATGACCCCTCTGGTAGGACCTCACATTTTGATGGCCTCTTTACAACTGTAGGAAGAAATCTTTCATGCTATAGGCAATTTTTCATAGGCTGAACCTAAGTTTGAGATATACAGCCAATTGATATCTCTCCTAATAGAAACATATATTTGTATTGCACTCTTATTTGTTTACCTGGGGAAAAAAAAAATGTTGTGGTAGTAACACTTTCACAAGCAGTTAACATGTGCTTATTGTTTAAAGATTTCTAACCTAGCTTTAAAAGAAAAATTGCTTCAGGACATAATTTGCTGTTCACAATTAAAATTGAGTATAATGACATGTTGAGTAGGGGGGAGAGACTAGAGCAAAGAAGGGGGAGCACTGAGGGAAAATCATGAATTTTTCCTCAAGTTATGGGGGTTTTTTTTGTCCCTGAATAGCTAAAGAAAAGCTGTATTTTTTTAAATAACAACAAATTGCATGTATGTACAATGATTTCCTTATAGCATTGTGAAAAAAATTACATATTTTGTTCTGCTTAATGACAACATTCAGTGGCTGATTTCTGAAGGTTTTTATTCTTAAAAGAGGAGTAAGTTTGGTATTACCATGGTACATATGGTAGTTCAGTGGAAGGTTGTATTTATGGAAAGACACTGGAAAAGGAGTTGGGGAGTTGGGTGAGAAGTTCAAAGAAACTTTAGAAGATGTGAAGTGGAGATACATTTGGAAAAATAAATTACGTCAGTTAAGAGGGAAAAATAAAAATGAAAAGATCTCTAACCTTTGTTTCAGAAAAGGAACAAAGAAATATAAAATACTGATATCAAAAGTAGACAAACATCCAGCTAAAGATATCCAAATATGACAAAGTCATGTTTAGAAAATGAAAATAAAGCTACTAAAAATAAATATATGTGAAAACCACATAAATAATAAAGATCATTCAGTGTTTTCTTTTTGATACTTTCTCTAGAAAGCATTGTAGTTGTAAAGGTTACTGCTAGAATAACAAATGCACTGATTATTCTAGAAGTGTCCAAAATCTTTTCCTAGCCTGGATCTGGGACCTGAAAAAATTGATTAGAAATCTTTGTTTTTTCCCACATGCCAGGCTCTTACTATCCCAATTTAAGTTTCCAAAGGTACTCATATGCAATCTTGTGCCTGCTACTCAAAAATCTGAGAAAACTGGAAGATGTTTGAAAAAGCTGCAAGTCTAGATCCAATCTCCCATTAGAATATGCATAGTTTTTTGTTTCCTAGCTCTCTTATACTGACAGTTCAACCTCCCACTCTCAAGTGATATTAATATTGACCCATCTGGTAAAAGATGAGGGAGCCACATATTCCATAAAAGAATGCAGTCCGTTCCAGTAGAGTGAGAGAACACTGCTTGGATCAGACCTATCAGGTAGATGTGAATTTGAGTGGCATTAGCAAAAGCTCCAACTCGAAAGAGTGGAATTAGAAAGGCTAAGGGAGTTTTAAAAAAATAAAAAAAAATACCAGATGGAACTTCAAAAAAGCTGGTTATCAGATGAATAGTGTGATGCAAAATTATATACCAAAGACTAAGTGTAAGAAACTTTAGAGTAGAATTATGTTTTAGAGTAGAATTAAACTTTTTAAAACACCTTTTTCGCAAAATGCAGTGCAGTTGATGCAGAAGAGCATGAACTGATTCATGATAGCATGATATATAGACTTCTGTAGGAAGAAAAACTTATAACACTCCTGAAATAGTGAGCAACATGCTTGCATACACTGGTGTAAAGTATGAATAAATTAATTTTTCTTTATATTTTGCAGGTTATTTACAAGGTGACAATTCAATCAGATAACATTTTCCACTGTCAGCCTCAAGAGTTTGTTTAATCAATTGCAACAGCATCTGTATGATCCTAGTATTCATTGTGATTGAATTTAGCGGCCATGTATGGTACTAGATACTGTACAAAATGATGACTTAGTGAAATTCACAGAGCCTATGTATCTACCTTGTGAATTACCCATTCCTATTATTATTACATATGAAATTTCCAGACAATCATAAAATTAATTCTCTAAATATTTTTGTTTACTAACCTTTTTTGCCTGTTTTAAACACATATCCTATCAAAATGGCTGCATGCATACATATCTTTTGGTACAGCAGTGCAGATTGTAAATACAGATCCTGAAATAGCTCCAATCAGCTTTTAACAGTTTATTACTTTACCATTGTTATACTGACTCCCACTCCTGCAAATTCTTATGCATCAAAACTATTTTGTGACCAAAAAGAACGTAAGTATACAGATATCACAATTATGTGAAATAGTTCACATAACTAAGTGTTCAAAGGAGTAAAGTGGAAAGTTATTTTTTCCAAACATACCTGTTGCTTTGTACCATTCATTATCCCTTGCTTTGAATTTAAATGGTCATTTAATTAAATAATTGCTTAATTAAATAACAACATTTCTGCACTAAGTATTTAATCTGAAATACTAAAACACCAAAGACTTTAAATGATAAAGGAAAAGAAGCTTTTAAGAAGCTCATAAGTAATATCTAAAAAGCCTGACACAATGCAGCAGAAATGCTATATATTCTTGTTCTAACAAAACTAAGAGAAAACTTTCAGGCATGCTAGGCTGAGCAGAACGTGAAACTGAGAATTGTAGGTGAAGTAAATTCTTTTGGCATTGGTTTTCATATTGCTCATCCAACAAGGCCATTTTTATAGCTCTTAAAACAGAAAACTAAAAGTTTTGGCAAGACCGTGAGGAACATTATTTTTTGTGTTGAGGGTTTTTTTTTTTTTGGTGGTTTTTTTTTTTTTTTTTTTGTCTGCAAGACAAATGTGAAAGACTGCTTTCATTATCTTTGTAGGGAAAATTGGTACTGTTTGAGTAACCTGAAAACATGCTTTGGATAATTTATACAATTAGAATGTAAAAAGAAAGGGGTTCATTTTTTCATGTCTCTTTAAATCTGTACTATTGGTCTTGCCTTGTCTTTTCATTGGAAACCTAGTGTTAGTAACATGTGCAACCTGCTGTGGCCAGAACAGTAGTTTCATAAAACAGAACAGTGGTAATGATGTCTGTGAACCCCATGGAGATAGCTTGAAACTTCTGACAGTTGCTTAGTGAAATCAAGTCTTTCTTTTTGGCTTGGAAATCTTTTCACTAATTGGGCTGTATATTGCAGTGATGTAATACAAGGTTAAAATGTCTGTATTGTGTAATTTTTAGTTTCAATCTCTATGTTCTTGATCTGTTTATTTACTGAGAACAATTACCCTTTTACATAGTGTTATATATTTTCGCTAGCTGAAAAGGTCCTTGGAAGTTAATTAAGTATTCTGTCTTACTGACAACAAGCCTTACCTGATAAAAATCTGAACGTTAACTAAAAGGTAGAGTTTGTTCTACAAGAAAGGTTGGTATGTGTCACTGAGTACCACAAATGGTTTTATGAGGAGCTAATTGTTCCATTTGTCTTAACGAAAATAATTAGAAGATCTGGTCACTGGGCCTGCCAACTGTGCATCTTTTTGTCTGCTGCAAGCTGCAGTGTAACAAGAATTGAGGCTTGGAGCTCGTCTTCATCCCACAAATAAAGTTAGTGCATCCAGATTTGGAAAATGACAGCAGTAATATTCCCATACTAAAGCTGGAGCTTAGCCCTGTTATATTTATTAAAAAGCCTATTCATACGAATTAAATCCATTCCATATCCTGGCCTCTGATGACAGCTCTATTTATTTTTTTTTCTTGTCTGGTTTGAATTATCTCAAGTCTGTACCCAGAAAGAATTTATCCCTTCCAAGAGACTTCTCCAAGCCTATAATAAATTCACATGGGTCCTCCCATCAATGTGGTGAATTTGCATTATTATTTCATTATGAGGAGGAAAGAAAGAGGATTAGATCTCTTGCAGTGTTGGCAGTGCCTAAATCAACCCAAACACATGATTAAAGCTGGCATTTATGACTTTAACTGTCAAAGAAAACTAATTGTAAACTGAGAGCTGTGGATAATTATGGTCTTTTTTATTGTACTGTTTCCCTCCTATTTATCACAGGATAAACTACAAACAATACTATTGTTTGCATTTAGCTCTTGGTTACTGGGAGCCTATTTATGCAAATGAAAATGTATCTAGATTCTTAAATTGATGGGTCTATTTTAACTTAGTTTCAATCATGCTTTAAAAACGCTGATAAAAGGTGACACTCATACAGCAATATTCATGGGAGTGTATTTTGTATTGTCCCACTTGTAAGTATCCTTCGTTTTTAGTGTCTGCCTGGTTAATTTGTTTCTCATGAATACTACTGAATAAGTAAGCTACTTAAACTACCTTCTCACAGAAGATATTTTCCTTTCTCTTTTACCATCACTCATATGTTGTTTGTATGAAATGTTATCTCACAAAGCTTCATAAATCATATTTTAATAAACTGCTTGTACCTTTTTAGAGAAAGGAGCCCCTAAAACTCAGGAATAAAAGTTGTGATAATGACAGGTTTATCATGTTTTTTTGGAAAACAACTTCAGGAGTAGTTGCAATAGTTTTATTTTTTCTTCACACTGTTTTTATTTTTTTTACCCCCTCTTGAAATGAATTCCAGATAGAAAAGATTTGACATATCCGGAGTAGGAAATTCTGGATGTTGAAGGTTACGCAAGATGAAATTTTTGCGCTTTTGTATGGTTAATGTTAACGAAAGCCCAGGACACAGTGACTGGGGCATCTGACCTTTCAAAAGAGGAATGAATTAAAAAAAGGGACATGAATAAGAAATCAAAAATGATGAAAAAAGTGCATAGGAAATAAATTTACAATATTTGAAAGGAGTTCTGAGAGTTCTGATTGACTAACAGGTGTCTATGAAGCAGAAAACATGCTTTTTTATGGTAACGTATCACTCAGTCATTGCCCCAGAACACAGTTATGACCAAATAGAATTGGTTTACAAAGGAGTTAACCGCATTAGTGACCGCTAAAGTGGTGGTCCTGGCTATAATCCTTACACCAGAAATTCATATGTCTATAGTTACTGGAGCTGGAATAGCTGTTCTCATTGTTTCGGATATTCTCTCCTTAAATACCTGTTGGATACTGTGAGAAACAAGAGACTTGGAAGTGGATTTTTGATGTGACAGTTTAAGATCACATTCTAAGTTCTCTGAAAAAGGAAATAGTCACAAGGACTTAGTAGGACTGATAATCCATCAGAAGCAATTATTTGAGATGCAGTAATTAGGAAATCCTTCTGAGCTTCATAAGAAAATGAAAGGAAAAGCAATTGATGGCAGCAGACAAAACAGATATGTAAATATAAATATACTGTTAGGATTTAAGCATTTGTTAGATTCTGAAGTACTATGCATTGTGACTCAGGTCCCAACTTAAACAATACTGACCATGTTAAGTTTTTCATTCAGTTACCTTTGGGGAATCTCAGCCTTAAATAATGTTTTTCTGGTTTTGAATTTTCTGATGAAAAAGTTGCAAGAACAATTAATGTAGGCTATAATATCAATAATCAGAGCTTTGTATTTCTAATCAGATAGGTTTGTGACTGAATTTTTTTAGATGCCAGTTGTGAGTCTTTGTTGGAGACTAAGATTTTTCCATTTTTTTCTTTCTCTTAGGCAATTTTACTTCCATTTGCTATTAAGAGGCAATAACGACTGGTACTTAGGAAAGACAAAAGATGTAGCTAAGGAGGAGGATGAGGAGTGTAGCTAGCTACTCTCTTAACCTGAGGGCTTTTTCTCTTGGGAAGGGCAGAGATACAGTGAGATTTTGGGCTGGAGATGATGGGCTGGGCTCTCCCTCGCTCTTGGCATTGAAGGAGGAAAAGCCTGTCTGGGCCTTACTGAGGGTTAGCCTTTGCTTTTAAGAGCAGCCATTGTACTGGGACCTTATTAACACCTGATCTTACTGGAAAGGACTTTCACCATCTCTTTGAGTGCTTCAGAGGAAAACCCGGGGCCCCGAGCCCTCCTTGGCCGTGTGCGGCAGTGGCTACAGAGAAGCCTGGCTGCCAGTGCCCAACACCGCTGCTTTGTGCCACTGCCTGGGGCTTTCTCGCTGCACTCTAACCCAGCACCCCGTGTCCACCAGAGGCCCACAGCTCCTGTTAAGGCTGTGGAGTTTTCTGTAACCTTGTGTTTGCCACGTGTCATGGGTTAACAAAGTTTAAATTTTGTTAAGAAGAACAGTCCAATCAAAAATCAGGTTTTTGACTGGCAAATAGTTTAACCATTAGGAAGTAAGCTAGCGACTTTTGGCAATACTCAAAAGGCTGGGTGTGGGGAGGGGCTTTCTCTTTTTCTTCTGAGTGGCAGCCAGGTAACATCTTGGGCGGCCGGGCCAGGATGGGCCCTGCTGCCCCTAGGCGGCCAGGCCAGGCTGGGCAGGGCTTCCGGGAGCTGCTGCTCCGCGGAGGAGCAGCCCGGCTTGAGTCCCTGAGAGCAGCTGCCTGTGAGAGAGGGCAGCTCAGCCATGTCTGAGCTTGCAAACAACAGCAGCAGAGATGGGGGGGAGAGAGGGGCTCACACAGAGTGCTTCCCTGCCCCTCCCCCCTTTCAAGCCGAAGAGACCGGCGCGTGGCATTTAGATCGTCTCAGTTCCCGCCACCAAAAGATCACATGAGCAGCTCGGCAGCCTGAAAAGTTTAACTCTTTCTTGCCAGCAAATGAATCCTTCTGAACACCAGCTTTTCTCTGAAAAAAAGACAGATTTAGTGACTGGACCATGAAGAGACACAGCATGGAGCTAAAGTCAGTGAAGAGAGAGTGAAAAAAGACTTTAAGGCAGAGGAAGAGGAGTGGCAAAAATTCTAGCTGGACTTTTCCTGGTAACATAGAGACTGAACTGAACTATTCCTTTAAACTATGAAAAATATGCATTTTGGGGAGGTGATTGTTTCATGTGTAGATTTCTTTTAAGCAAAGGTATTGTGTGATGGACTAAGTAAAATTGATTTAATGAGAAAAATCCTTTGCTCTGGAGTGAGACACCTTTAAAAAGACACACCAATTTGCAGTGTATTGAGTACAGGGCCCATGTTTTCAGTGTTAAGAAAACTGTGAAATGGGTAGGATTAAGTTCTTTTAAAGTCCCTGTAGACAAGGTCTCTATTAGAACCAAGAAAGACCCCTTTCCTAAAGAATTGATAAAAGATTATCTTAAAATGGTAAAACTGGCTAAGGTTGCAGGTCATGTCTTTTTATGTTGAGTGATGAAAAGTGAAAACTTAGAAAAGAAAGGAAAGATGTTTTAGAAGTTTCATTTGTTGTTCTTTTATTTTTATTCCTATTTTATCTTTTTAGTGTGTGTTAATAAACTATCTTTATAATTTGAAGATAAGCCTGTTTTGCTCTTTGTATTCTTCCAGTCACATGAAATATAGTAAGTGATGAAACCATCACATTAATTGGTGCGTTGGCCGGGAAATCGAACCAAAACCCATCACACCACGACAGGGGGCCTGCCTGCCGCTGCAGCCTGGCCTCCGCACCGCAGCTCCTCCTGCAGCCCATGGCGCCATCCAGCCCGGCTGCCGTCGCTGCGGCAGGGAGACATGGCCAGGCCTGCGCCACAGCGCCCCTTGCAGCAGGGGAGGAATCACGGCACCCACCCTGTCTGGCCAGGAGCCACCAGCGCCCCTGCCGGCTGTGACCGGAACTGTGCCAAGGGGAAAGCGCTTGGAGAGCGGGAAGAGATCACTCATTGGGTTTTATGGACTTTTGTTCGTTGCTGCTGCCATTGCTGTTGTTTGTTTGCCTTGTTATCCATATGCAAACTAATAAAGATCTGCTATTCCTTTTTCTGTATCTTTGCCTGAAAGCCCCTTAATTTCAAAGCTACAATAATTTGGAGGGAAGGGGGTCATAGTCTCCATTTCAACAGAGGTTTCTGCCTTCCTTCGCAGACAACTCTTTCAACCAGAACACTCTTCCAAGGTGAGTCTTTTAGATATTTAAATGGGTGTGACACCCAGACCAGTTAAATTAATCCAATTTAATTCAGGTAAAATTTTGCCTAGAATAACTTATGCTGTAGAAAAAAAAAGATTTCTTGAGGAGTCTGAAATTGAGAAGGTCTTAAATGGTATTGCTATTTAACAAATGTCTCTCACTATGAGCATGTGGTGGAGAAATCTCATAACTCCACAGATTTCAGGAATACTGAAAAAACAATAATCTTGTTCATAATGTTATGCTTCTAAATATAATAAAGATGGAGTAATAAAACAGTAATGTTTGTAAAACATGGTGGAAGTAAAACACTGCTGGGAGAGAACTGGACATGAGCCAGCCATGGGCACTCCCAGCCCAGAAAGCCACGTGTGTCCTGGGCTGCACCCAAAGCCCCATGGGCAGCAAGGGAGGGAGGGGATTCTGCCCCTCTGCCCCGCTCTGGTGAGACCCCACCTGCAGAGATGCGTCCAGCCCTGGGGTCCCAGCACAGGAAGGACATGGAGCTGTTGGAGAGTGCAGAGGAGGGACACCAAGGTGATCAGAGGGATGGAGCATCTCTGCTATGGGGAAAGGCTGAAACAACTAAGATTGCTCAGCCTGGAGAAGGTGAGGCTTTGAGGTGACCTAATTCTAACTCTTAAGTGCCTGAAGGGAGCTCGCAAGAAAGCAGGAGTGGGAGCTTTTACAAGAACATGTAGTGACAGGACAAAGCGGAATGACTTCAAAATTAATGGGTTTGGTTTATGTTAAATAATAGGGAAAAAAATCTTTACTGTGAGGGTGGTGAGTCAATGGAGCAGGTTTCTCAGAGAAGTTGTGGATGTCCCATCCCTGGAAATATTCAAGGCCAAGACGCATGGGACTCTGAGCAAGTTGGTATGGTGGAAGGTGTCCCTCATCATGGCAGGGAGGTGGATCTCAGTGTTCCTTAAGATCTCTTCCAATCCAAACCATTTTATGGTTCTATAAAACCAGCCAAAATGAGAAATTCAGACTTACTAAGGTACTTAGATACTATGCTGAGACCAGCAACCTTGCCAATTTCAGAGGCATTTGAGTGCTTAGAACTTGTTAACACGATTTCCAAGATTTAAACTTTGTTTAAATATTTGTCAGCTTTTTTTATGACATGGCCTTCAGGAATTTGGGTTGGAGAAAAAACATAGAAGTGAATATTTACAAAATTAAAATGTGCCAAGAGGTTGAAGTATAACTAAGAGGATAGTGGTTTTATCTGCAAAGAAAGACTACTAGAAAAATTTACCAAAAGAAGCAATACATCTGAATATTATAAATTTTTCTGGCAGCATTTGCTATAAGGAGACAAAGGTGATGAGAGAAATAAACATTAAAAAGAATTTTTTATTTTTTCATAAACTGTATGACCTATGAAATAAAGACGTATTGTGCAATTGGTATCTCACCAAAAATAACAGAAAAAAATAAAGACAATCTAAAAAATATACTATGCAGAGTAGAATTCTAGAAAATGTAGTAGAACTTTAACAAACCATAGAAGAAATTCTTTAGGATACAAAGAAAAGCACTATGCGACTACAATCTTTGAATACATGAGGAATTATAAAACAGTGCTAGTATAATGCCTTTGAGAGGCATTTTGACAAAGGATCTGGAAGATCTCTCTACACTGTCTAATTAGAAAAGAGGTAAGATTAAAAATAAAAGACAAAACTGTTAGTTAGAAACAGTTTAACAGAAATAACAGCAATTACACAAATAGACCTTGAATACTTCAAAGGCAATTGAATTTCAAATACACAAAGAAACAATCCTAGATTTTGCAATGAATTTTGGTGACATTTATAATTTCTAAATTATAGAATCATTTGGATTGAAAAAAATGTCTAAGATCATTGAGTCCAACTGTTAAATGTGAATGACTAATGTGTAATAAATTTAGTAGTGTCCTGATAAAGAAACAGAGGACTTGAAATAGGTGGAAGGGATATCAGATGAGGTGAAAAATAGGTCTGTAGAAGTCATTGGCAGCATAACTTTGCACATGCTGCAGACCACTGATCTGAAGGAAAGAATATAGTCTTTATTTCCAGCAGATCTGGTTTCTAAAGAAAGGTGAAGTTTTGTGTTATGATTCACATGAACTGGAAAAGTGAATAGAAAAGGAGAAAGATGTTTTAGTTCAACAGATTATGAATTAAAACAAACAAACAAACAACACAACTAAGCATTTTCTAGTGGTAATACATTAAAAGTGTCCATCAACAGAGCCTAGAACAGAACTATTTCACAGAAAACTGCAAAATAGTTGACTTTAGATCAACCAGAGAAGATAATAAGTAACTATTGTTATGAAAGCAATAAAAGCTGAGAAAGTATTTTGGATTGTAGCTCTGGTACTATCATGCTAAAGATAGCTTACTACTGAGAGGAAAACAAGAAAAGTAAGGACAATCAGAGCCTATAAACTTTTAACTATACAAAGGTCATCAAAAGAATGGTTACAAGGGAAAGGATTCAGCTGTGACAGGAAAAATAAAGGTGTAGTAGGCTTTGTTGATACACTGATAGAACACCGTTGATACTCTGATACACTTGTAAATGATACCATGTGCCAGTAAGACTAAGTAGACATGACTCATTAGGTGAGTAGTTTCACTGAAAACAATAGTTTGCAAATTTGGAAGTGATAAAAGGAAACACCACAATGTGTCAAGACTAATATTTGATTTCAGATAATTTTTTAGTTTAAAAATTTAGGAAGAATAATTTTTTTTTTTTCTGGTAACAAGCATACTGAGAATTATGGTACAGGATGATTATTGTGTTTAATTAAGGAGGAGTAAATTCATGGTTTAGGGTTTTATATTTACCTGAAAATTGGCAGAACATCTATTCACTAGGTGATTCATATATTTCTACTGAGTGTTAGGTCATTTCTGATTTATTGAGATAAACACCTATGATTCAAAGCCTGGTTTGGGCTGTGGAAGGGCTTCTCCTGACATTCTTATAGTCCAGATGTGAGCACTATGGCCATCTACACAAATGGATGGGAATAAGGAGATAACCATATTAGTTCCTGTTCTTCTCCCTCCCCCTTCGTTCTTTCTTTCTTTCTTTTGTTCGTTTGTTCTTTCGTTCTTTCGTTCTTTTGTTCTTTCGTTCTTTCTCATTCTCCCTCTCTCCCTCTCCCTCTCTCCCTCTCCCTCTCCCTCTCCCTCTCCCTCTCCCTCTCCTCTCCCTCTCCCTCTCTCCCTCTCCCTCTCCCTCTCCCTCTCTCCCTCTCCCTCTCCCTCTCTCTCTCCCTCTCCCTCTCCCTCTCCCTCTCCCTCTCCCTCTCCCTCTCTCCCTCTCCCTCTCTCCCTCTCCCTCTCTCTTTTTTCTTTTTCTTTTTTTGTAACTTTTTTTTTTCTTTTTAAAACCACTAGATATAAAGCAAAACCAAAATGATACAGTGCTATGGAAGCCTTTTTGGTATCTGTTTTGATAAATTTTTATTTCCATTTCCATTTCTTCAACTACTTTGTCAGAAACCACAGCTTCTCCAGGAAATAAGTCACACTAATGGTTCCATTCTGAGACTGTAGATTATTGTTAAAATACTTCAGTTTATTTAGAAGATTGGGTTTTTCCTGGACAATACACTGGTGCTTTATAGCACCAGTCTGGAAATTCAGGCCTCTTAAATGAACTTTCTTGCCCTGTATGTATCAAGATACATAAATACATCTTTTTCTGATGAAAAAGATGCAGTAATTCCAATAATAAACTTTCTTTTCCAGATTTTTCACTGAACGACTATATAGGCATTTTCTTAACTCCAGTAAAACCCACTAAGGGTGTGTCAGCAAAACGAAATGAGATTTGAGTCTCAACTTGTCTGCAAAACAAATACACTTGAAGTTATGATCACAAGTGAGTATCAACAGAAGAAAAAGTGCTTATGTGGTAGAAGCATAGGGAGTTCTAATAACGAATTACAGAGGCATTTTCACATTAAAAAAAACATCTTACAGAGCTATTTAAATGACAAAACATCAAGACTTTTGATCTTCTTAAGGCATTTACATTCCTAGTACAAAATTGTCCAAGTCAGCTCTTTGAATGTTTTATATCAAAAAATACAGACAAAATCTGTGAAAACCAATGAATACCATAATGACTAAGAATTTAACCTGATATAGTTGTGGTCTAGAAGCCTATTTTACCGATATCCAAACAGCCATATTGACAGCAGTCTTTTTGGACCAATTTTCTAATTGCTGTGCTCCTTAGGTGTTTGCGATGAATGCCCACTAGCTGTGTACAGCCTGTTTCTCCAGTGGTGCCTGCCTTCATGGGATTTATAAGTAAATGTAGCTTTTATGTTGTCTGCAAAAAGCACTTCATTATTTAGGTCGTAAACCTTCTGTTAGGAGACCTGGTAAGAAGTAAACTCAAGTTTCAGGAGAGCATTAGTTGGTTGATATTAATTGATGCTTTGCTTTAAAGACAAGATGACTAAACTTTCATCAGAAAAAAAAAAAAAAGCAAACTCCAAAAACCAACTGGTCTTACACAGAATCCATTGAAAGCAAAATAAAAATGTGGTAGCAGGCACAGTTGCTAGTTCAAAATACAGCTAACAGTGCAGAAATAAGGATAGATACCTACCAATTCTGTGAATAACTATCCACATAAATCACCTCATTGTTGAAGCAGACATGACATAACTTGTTGCTTTCATACCACTAGTAAATATAATATGTAAACACTTCTACAAAACTTGCAGAGTCACCTGTAATATACAGTAGAACTAAACAGGACGTGGGATTACAACAAACCATGTTGTCTTTTTATGGTTGTAATATTTTAGACTGTTTCTGCTTCCTTCTTTTTACATGGAATAACAGTGGAAGAATTTTAGATGGCAAAACTTAAATAATGAAAATAAAATATTAATTTATTTACAATCTCTGGAGCTACCTTACAATGGCTTATCTTAGTCATGGCAATATGTCAGGGTGTGTGTATGCACAGCACCTCAGATACCAGCACCTGAAATTCATCCTGAAAAGAAATTGTAGATGACCTTTGTGTTGCAGCTAGCACAACTCAAAGCAGTCACGAGTAGGCTTTGCTTTCTGTGCCACTCTGTGTTTCTGAGTCAGGAACAGAAGACTGAGTCACTGACTAAGATTTTAATAATTTTAATAATTGTGTCTTGAAGTGGCACCAATTGCAATGTTTAAGTTTACATCAAAAATAATTTGTTATTGTTCTCTAATAGAGTTTACAAAGTGGAGATTATTCCTATGTTCTTGTCTGTCTTCTTTAGTTGAAAGGACTTGGAAATGTTTACTTCCCTCTGTTTTCACAAGAAAATATCCCTAAAACCTGGATATGTTTGTAAAGAGAACACCAAGAGTATTATAAGTTGTATAATACTTCTACATGATAAAGGCTAATGACTTCTGAAGTTTCCTCTGTCTGAGGCCATTTTCTCATGTTCTATTTAAATGAGATCATAGACACTAACTGAAGACACCTGTTTGCTGATCTGAAATTCAGACAGACAGTGACAAGAGGCATTTTTATGAAGTTCTTTACTCTTTGTGAGAGTAATTTCAAGTTTCTAGCTGTGAACAAACTTTATTATTGCTCTAACTGCTGGATATGAGGTAGGGACACTTACCATCACTACTAAAAAAGGCAGTTCTGAGAGTTTCCCTCAAGTCAAAACACTAGAACTACCAACCATCTTCCTCTAAGAACTCTGCAGGTCCCTCATTTTATCTTGGAAGGTTAAACTTATCACTCCCAAAGCATTTTCAGAAAATGTGACAAGCAAGTGCCTAGCTGTTTTGTAAAAGCTCAGGAAATTTTAATTAGCAAAATGCTGATGTGGAATGATGCTAAGAATCCTGAAAGCACTAAGAGGACACTCAGGATCTGCACAGGCTAAAATTAAGATTTTCTCTTCTCCTCCCCTCCCTGCCGCACCCCCCCCCCTCCCCATGCTTTAGAGTGCTTTTGCAAGATTTTGGTGGTAATTTACAACATTCTAGTACCTTTATTAACTAATCTTCTTGATTTCCATGGCAATACATCCAGTGTTTTCTTTTCCAGTTGCAGTACTTGAAAATTCTTTCTTTCCTTCAGCCACAGTCATTGCCACAGTAAAATATAAAAAAAAGGTATTCTGAAGAAACCAAAATTATTTTATTCTATGACCTGTGGATGACTGCAGGGCTCCAAAGTTGTGGAAGAAAATATAGAGAGGATAACAAAAAAAATTTGGAATGACTATCTGGTAACTAGAAATTGCAGTGTTGCTGCAGGTGCCAAATTAGTCTGGTCCTACTATCACCTTCAGGATGAAATTATACTTTCAGATGTCACACAGGAACACAATATCCAAATGTGAACTCTGTGAACTTGTACATGACCAAAATTCTCTTCTCATTCCACTAAAGTCCATGATACGGACTGAGCACCCTTTGGAATCTGATTGTGACTTGTGAATTGAAATGAATCACATGACACAGTAGGCACTGCAAAGTTGGCAGTGATAGATTCCTCTGGAATGTAGGTTGGTGTCCTGGCTTAACACTGGCTGAATGCCTGGCACCCACAAAAGTCACTCACTCACCCTCCTCTGCCACAGCTGGGCAGAGGAAAGAAAAATTTAATTAAGCCTTCATGAGTTGAGATAAAGAACAGTAGAAAACACTCCAAGGGCAAAACAGACTCAGCTTAGAGGTACAAAGTGAATTTATTACTAACAAAATCAGAGAAGGATAATGAGAAGTAAAATAAGCCCTTAAAAACCCATTTTCTTCCCCCAACCCCTCCCTCCTTCCCCTGACAGAACAGGGAGGCAGGGCATGGGGGTTTTGGTCAGTTCATCATGCAGGATTTACTTCCACTGCTCTGGGAAGGGGAGTCCTTCCCCTGTGAGACCATAGGGTCCCTCCAACAGGAGACAGCTCTCCGTGGGTCCACTCTCACAAGCAGCAGTCCTCCCAAAACTGCTGCAATGTGATTTTTGCCCATTGGCTAACAGTGTTCCCAACACTGCAGCCCGTGGGGGTGCACTCCTCCAAGGACAGACTGCTCCAGCCTGGAAGCAAGGGCCCCTCTCTCCTCTGGGTCTCCCACTGGATCACAGCCTCCTCCAGGCATCCACCACCTCCAGTGTGGGCACCTCCCCATGGGCTGTGGGTGGATCTCTGGAATCCCCGTGGATCCCCATGAGCTGCAGGGGCTTGGCTGTTTCACCATGGTCTCACCATGGCCTGCAGAGGAACCTCGGCTCTGGCACCTGGAGCACCTCCTACCCCTTCTTCTCCACTGACTTTGGTGTCTCCATGTTATTTCCCTCACATGTTCTCACCTCCTCTTCTCTGGCTGGAATTAACACTGCCCCCCACTTTGTTCTGATTTTCTTCTTAAATATGTCATCCCAAAGGCATTACCAACCTTTCCAGCTGGTCTAATTTTGGCCAGCAGCTTGTCCACCTTCGGAGCCATCAGGGATTGGCTCTGCTGGACATCGTGGAAACTTCTGGCAGCTTCTCACAGAAGCCCTTCATTACCAAAAACCAGGCCCTGCAAAACCAGCATAGCTGGTGTGGTAGTTCAAGATCTTAGAACTTCATTAGTGTGTTTGTTTTGTGTTTCCCTGTTAGCCTCCAGAAGTCTCATTCTGACAGTCCACAGTCTACCAGTCTTTGTCATTGCCTAGACTAAGACACTTGCAAAGCATTCCAACAGGAGATGTCCTGTTGTTTGAAAAATTGCAAGTTCCAGTGGCTGAGGAATTTGCTATGTTTTCCTTTATTTCTGTTACTGTGATTCTAGCATAATTAGGGTTCATATGAAAACCCAGTGCCATAGACATATATTTCACTTTTAATTCAGAAAGAATGGTTTGCTTCCCTTTAAAAATATGAAATAAAAAAAAATTAAATCTGTATTAACTACTTCAAATCTAGACACTTAAAGACAGGTCTTTTCCTCCAAGAGAAGTCAAGTGACTGAGGTTTTGGTAACAGCTTTAATTGACCCTTTTTTCCAGGCCTCTGCTGTATTGTCATATATGTGACACAAGATCTGTAAATCTGTAAAAAAAAAACTTAGGTCTTTCAAGGGGCAGATTTGGATAGCCACAGCCTTTTTGCTACAAAGTCTATGGTCACTGCATCTGCTTATATAAATAAGGTTGATTATTAAAACAACCTCAGCTGATATTAACAAAGATATTTCCGTGTACAACTGTCATTGATTCAGTGAAAATTAGAGACATAACTAAAAGTTAGAACCTGAATACTTTGGCAGAACTGGACCTGTTCCTTTTCTTGTCTTCCCTTAATAGCCAAAGACATACCTAGTCACTGCCTCTCTGAAAAATGGGCATAAGCAAATGGCTCAAACTTTCTGCTGAAATAAACTCTAGCAAACTCAAGTGGATATAGTGGAAATTATTTGAAAATGTTAGTGTTAGTGGATATCTTTCATGCTGTGGCTGCTATTGTAAGAGGGCAAAACCCAAAAAGATATGAAAAATTAAGATGAAAAGGAGAAATAAATTATTAATAAAGCAAAGTACTGCTGCTTTCTCTGTGCACATTTTCAGATCTATTGGATTTTTTCTCATTGTTCTGCATAAATTGCTTCTGACTGTACAATGGACTTCAGCAGCGCCATAGCTTTCAGGTTCTTGATTTTTCATAATTCACTCAAATGCCAGCTCAATGACATTAAGTGGAAAAATAGAAAAAAATGCCTTCACTTTTCCACAGAAACAATTTTGAAAATCCATTTACATGGAAAATAAAGAGGCATTAAGCCCAGTGTAATTCTGTAGCTGAATACAAAAATCTGAAAGCATAATATTTTATTTTTCCAGATAAGACAATACAAACTGTTATTTACTGCCTGAAAGGGCTGAAGAGTTTTGAGTTCCATAGAAGTGAGCTGTTTTTCTCATTTATAGTATGGTAAAAAGTCCTTCTAAACCCACTTTTCCTTTTCTTTTTAAGAAAATAAACCTTAAGCAGAAGGCTTTATGGGAGAGTTTTAAAAAGCAAAGACTTAGTATTTATTAAATAGGCCTTTATTTTTATTCACTCATCCTTATGCTCCTCAAATTGCTCACTCTTTGAAATGATGTTGTAAGATTATAACTGCTGCAAACTGTTTACCACTTGCCAAATTGCAGCGCTCAAGTGCGAGTTCTGTAAGGTGTTTTGCCAACCAATGTTATCAACAATAGTTAATGCAGGAAAAAGAATTTTTATATGAAGAGGAAAGCAGCTAATCTGTGTTAGCAGAGAAAAACCAAGCAGCAAAGACAATGTCGCCTGTGTTTAATAGAAACATACATAGTGTCTAACCAGGAGAGCTCTGATGCTGCACTCTGAGGATACAAATCTGACTGACACTAGTGAAAGTAGGTTTTCATGGTTTAGATATGTTCTCTTACTGCCCAACTACAGCAAACCAAAAGCTAATACTCTGTAGGGTTTCTTAGAAGTCAAAAAGGTTAGAGCTTATTTCCTTACAGTTTTATCAGGTGGACATTCATGCTTCCTATTGCTAGGAAAACCAAATTTGTCTAACTGCAATACTGGAGTACAGATATAGTATTTACTAAGTCACCTTGAGAGGAACCTGAAAACCTGACAGAAAAAAGAGCTCTGTCTACTTTGAGTTCCTGTGTCTTGCCTTTCTTTGAAGGACCTAAAGGACATGATCTTGTCTTGCCAGGTTGTAAATTCAACCTTGTGTGTTGGACAGGTTTTGGCAGTAGGTCACAGGAAGCATAAGGAAGACTGCTTTTGAAAGAACACAAAATATCAATGTTAGCACTCTAATGAAATTCCACAGAAATCCAGCTTTACATGTCCACAAAATTATTTTCTCCTGATGTAAAAATTCAAAATGTACTGCAGATGAATTAACTTCCTGAAATTGCCAAAATCTGAGAGAAGGGAAAAAAATTACACCAAATGGCATTCACTCAAGTGTTCTGTTCAAAATTTAGCATCACCCATTAGTATTCACACAAACAAAATATGAAATTTTCTTCTAATGGTGAATAAAAAATACTTATAACACTAAGGAATAAGATATTCTATGTGCCTTGCTGGGATATTGCTTCAGCCAGCTGAGAAATGGTCACATCTCAGCATGGCACATGCATATTAATATTTGTTGTTGTGATTATAGAGTGGTATCATGCTAATAGTGGAAAACTGAAAACTTGAAAGTGAGAAGTGTATATCTTCTATTAATAAGAGATAAAATATGAAAATGGAACAAGCTGATGAAGAATATCTTGATTTGATGATTGTCTAAGTATTGTTTTCCTCATGGAAAACAGTACCCCCAACATGGTTTCATAATCTTCTTTCTGCTATTCTTTTGAATAAAAAAAATTTTAGATACAATTTTTATGTCAGTTCATCCTCATAGTCCCTCATGGTATTTTGAATTATACTAAAATCAGAGATTAAAAAAACACATGTTCCTGCAGTATTTTTTACTGTACATCCACTTGCACTGTGAGATTAGAGGAAACCTAGCTCCTTGTCTTGGTTTGAAAAGACGGATGTCTGCTAAGGAAGGTAGGAGCCTCTCTTGAAGATGTAAACTCCCTCCCTCTGAATTATTATAATTTTGAAATTAAGGGGCTCTCAGGCCCTTATATGGGAATAGGGATAATAGTTCTTTGTTAGGAGAAATAAAATAAAAAATAGTAGTACAAAAAAAACAAAGTAAGCAAAAGAAAACACTGACAAAGTCAGAATACAACCTGACACCCTGTTGGTCAGGGTACTGGTAGCAGTCCAATTAAATCATGGTTGCAGTCCTCCTGGAGTCATAGTCCTTCTGTTGAAGCAATGAGGGCTGCAGTTTTCCTCTGAAGGTCCAGTGGTGGCGCAGATGGGTCCAGTCCTCCTCTGGGAACCCAGTGGAAAACAGGCTGTCCTGGTGTTCTGAATCCCAGATTTTATCCAGGTAGGAATGCTTGGCTCCTCCCACTGGGTGGAGCATCTCACAATGGGACAAAGTAATTTTATCAGTGATGCAGTGAGACTCAATGGCCCATTAACAGAAGATATTCCCCCTGGGCAGATGATGGGTCTTGGAAGAGATAAAGAACACTGCCCCACTTGGTTTTAACAGATGGTAATAGAATATATACTTTTGGTTACATCTTGCATTGCAACCTAAGGCACTCCTATATACAAAGAGAAGCCTTAAGATTCTATTGTGTATTTTGTAACATCTAGAGTACCAGAATCTATCAATTTGGCATGTTTTCTTTCATATTTTATCTGTCTAAGTCATCCCCACTTAAGCTGCACACACTTCCTGCCTTTGTATTTGTTTCCCATTATTTGTGTCTTTTCTAGAGATGGCAATGAAAACACATGATGATCAATATTTAGCAAGACATTGCAATGAGCAGGTATTGAATACATTATTGATTACTTTTTTCAGAAATTTGGAAATGTATATCTCTTCAGGCAGCGCACACAGAAGTTCATCAGTGCTTTCATATGGCTCCATATTGATATAACTAAATGCAGGTGACAACCTGAATCAGGAAGCAGAAAATTTATTTTGTGGTTTTATGGCTGCAGCAGAAATCAACCCTCAATAAGTCATGATTTTCAAGTGGGGTTGTTTAAAGCTGGCAACCCAAACTAATAGTTAAATGACATGATAAAATTTCTAAATGCAAGGTATTTGTGAGCAGTTCTTTCAATACTTTGCAAAACAACATAATTTAAAACAAGACTTTAGGTGTAAAGCTAGACTGCATAAGAAATAATCTTAGAAACAGTCTTTAGTTCTGTTGAAAGGCCTTGCTATCACTCTGCACGAATAGACACTGCCAAGACTTTCTTAATTACTTCAGAAAAAGATGTAATCTATAACACTGAAATACCTGGCTCAGTTAAGGTTTTCCAACTTATTTTCCTTCTATCTCAGAGAACTACAGCGAAAGCTACCACCAGTACAATTTATTATTGGGTTATAAAGATCTTTTCACACTGTGACCCTGGAACACTAACAACGATCCAAGGGCCAAAGCCCTTTTGAGACACAGGAAAAAATACATGATGGGCTGGGTTGGTGTGGGTCTCCTGATATGTAAAAGCACAGAAAATTGACATGACAGCAGCTTCCACTCAATAATATATAGCACAGGTGACAGCTGCTCCAACAATTTCCACTTCTCGCTCTGCTTAGCTTTTCCCAGCAATGGCAATGGCAGACGTACCACAATTCAAGCTTTAAAAAGCATGAACCTCTGGAGAAATCTGGCACAAAATGCTATTGTAGCAATTCAAATAAAGACAAAGCAATTGCTGCCTGCAGTGGTGCATTTCTACCTTGATGAGCTACTTCAAGATATCAGAAAATGTCCATCTGAAGATCTGTAATAAAAACTTTTTCTGGTCTGATCTTGCCAGTTTATCGTGTTGGATTGCTTGTTTGCACATCAGTAAGCATATAGATGTTTAGCATGAATGGATCTGTTTAGCATGGCAGGAAATATTATAACAGACAAGAAATTCAGATTGCTACTGCAAAATGTAGAGCATCTGGCAGATACGGAAGTGAACTTGCCAAGAATGAATTAAAAATGTGCTTATAGTTCTGAAATTGCTTTGCTGCTGGCTTATAAATCAGGGGGTGACCAAGGTACATTTCACTGTAGGGTGGCAATTATGAACTCAGCTCTTCTCTACATCCTTCTTCCATTTGATGCTCAATTTATTATGTTTTACCCTATTGTTTTATGTCCTGGATTAACCAATGGTCTTGCATTATTACATCAGGTTAAGCACTAATGTTTTTTATTTGTTAACTTTTTTTTAGAAAGAGTCACACTGGAAAAGAGTTTTTATGACATCCAGAATTTGAAATTTTCAGCTTTATTTTCAACAAAAAAATAATGCTTGCAAACAAAAGAAGATGTGTACTTCATCTTGAATTAATGCAGCGGTTTTAACCAGTTCCATAACAACATTTTTTACAACTGGAATTTGATATATATTGAAGTTTTGGACCAACTCAGGTCCATTCAAAAAGCGGCAATAATAATAAAGTTCTTTAGAAGTATTTGATTAATGCAGACGAGCAAAATACCATTGTGGTAACAAGAAGCTAGTGTACCTGATGCTGCTTTTGGGATGTGTTCCAGTATCATATTGAGTCCATAATTTTCTGCAGTTTGCAGTATACTCTGTGAGTTGCACTTTATTTACTTTTGCATTGTACCACCCAACCTGTTACTAGAATTTAAAAATATCTGTAAGCTTGAGATGTTCTACCACAGGGAAGCCAAATAAGCAATACAAATAATATAAATGATAGACTGGTCATCCTTAAGTTCATTAAGTAACGAGCAAAGGATATAAATAGAAAAACAAGTGGTTCAAAGATGTGTCTCAGGGTCCTGCTTTTGGTCTATGACAGCCTGTTTGACTGTGATAGCAATTGTGTACCCCAGTAGTTCCATGTGACAAGAAGTACTGAACCAAAAGAACATTATGTCCATGACAATCTAGAAAGGACAAATTTTTCAAGTATATTATCAGCAAAGTTTTGTTGCCAAACAACAAAATCAAGCTCCGCAAGATTGTTCATGTCAAAACTCAGTTAATTAGTATCACCTCAATAAAGGAGAAGAGGAAAAGAAAGGGGAAAATTATGTAGCAGAGTTAGCGGCCCGCTAGCTGAAGAGTATGCAGACATGTAATGAATATGTAAACATTTAATTGTTGCTTATTCATCAATGGGACAGATTATTTTTCCTTTCTGTTATAAGCAGCAAAGCATAAATGAGTTTTTAAAGTGGATTTGGGGAAGGCAAAAACTGTAATTTAATGAACAAGCTTAGTCACAATACAAAGAGAAAATCGTGAAAGAGGCACCAAAATTAGTGTCTGTGTGGGGAATGCATAAAGGATTAATTTATTACAATTAAAACCATTAGTGAAGCATAAGGAATAGAGTAGAAGGTAAAAAGAGATGAAGGTGTATAGAGAGATTTTTTATGATATAGATGCTTGAAGGCCTGGAAAGTCAGATTTTGTACCAGAGCCAAGTACTTTTAGTCTTTTTCCACTGATGTTTTTGAGAGCTCAACAGTACTACAGAAAAATGTCTTTCTGGGAATTCTTGTCTCCTTTCTTTTGATATACACCCCTTCACTATAAAAGCTATTGACAGTATTTTTAAAATAGAATTAAGAATGATTATTTAATATTTTTTCAAATCCAGGTGGATTTCTCACACAAAATTTTTTGTCATATTTTTTAGCTCACAAATGTCCAAATGTCATGGGATTTATTCTAAAATACATAACAATCTCTACTAAATGTAAATACTATCACATTATAAATCCATATATCTTCTACTCCAACACATGCTTTTTTTTAAGGGGGATAATATTCCTAGGTGTCAGAGTATAAATCAAGGACTTCATTAGAATAATTGATAACATATATTGAGAAAACAGTGTAAATAATATCTTTGGAATCCAAATCTCCACCCCTCTATGTACCAACTGCATAGCCATTTTTTTTTCTCACTGCAATAAATTTTATGCAAAAAAGTCTAATCTTTGAAGCAGATTCATCTTTGAATGACAAGATTACATGAAAAATTTATTCTGTGCTCTCGGGGGGGTAATAGGGACTGCATTCCTTAGCACCCTGACATGGTACATGTCCCTGACCTTTAAATTTCTCTCTTCTACCATGAACTCTCAGAGGGACCTCACAGGAAACAGTATGGAACAGTCACCTTTGTATTTCCTTCAATGACACGTGTAAGGGGAGGAAATACTAAATCTGGCAACAGGCACTTCTGTTTCCAATCAAAGAAAGGAGTCTGTTAGGAAAGAGGTGAGATTTATTGTGTCTGGTTTTTTCTTTGAAAGTGGTTTAACAGGCTCTTTTCAGATGCTGGTAGGAATCACTCTTCCTGCTGGAGTTAGTCTTAACTTTCACAGAGAAATCAACAATTGTTCTGCTTTTACATGACTCCAGGATTTAAGATACTAGAATTGATACCCCAATAAAATGATTACTATGCCTCTGGTTTGGGACTTTTTTTTTGTTTGTTTTTGTGGTGGGGTTTTATGTTTCCTGGCCCCTGCCCTCCCCCTGCATCCCTCCCCCCTCCTCCCAGTTCAAAAGTTCAAGCATTCAAACAAATTTGAAGTTTTCATGTAATGACCAAAAGCCCCTTCCTTTTTTTCATAGGAGTATTTGTTCAATGTCTCTGTTTGAAGAATGTGTGTTAAAATAGAACATTTCTTGAATAACAGTTGATGAATAATTTTACTTGTTCAACAATATCAGGAATCTGGCCACTGAGGGATCCAGTATAAATTCTGATTTAGTCTGAAACTCCACAGAAGTTCTCAAGAGAAATGCAGACAGCAGCACTTCAAGGCACAATTACTAAGTCATGCCTGTTCAAACAGAAGTGAACTCTGACATGGACAGAATGGAAGCTTTCACAGCTAGACTTCCTATGGCAGGACTGCCAACTTAAATCCTCCTTGTTATGTCCAGACTATTCTAGTTTGCATTCATCTCACCCAGTCTCCTGTTTATGATCGATCTGAGGTTTAGCTAGAGGCTGTTGAGAGTGGAGAAGACAGAAAGCCAGCTAATGAAAGGGAAACATTCTTGGAGGAAGGGTCCAAGAAATGTCTGTACAACTTGCCAAAGTAAAAGAATCACAGTTATGTGAATCATAAAGGAAATCACAATATAGTAGCTGTCTCAGTTCCAGAATCACTTTCCTCATTAAAATGTTCTCAAGAACATGTAACATACACAAGCACACATACATTTATATACACATACATCAAAATTTTATGCTTGCCAGTCTGACAATATGTCAACATACAAAAAAATATTTTTTCTTTTTTTTTACATATTAGTCTTAGACTAGAAAAAATACCTTAGTAGCTTTCTTCACCATCCATTAATTTCAAGATATTTAATGTTAGTTTCTGCCCATCACATCCAAGCACAGGAGGAAAGAGACAAACATACATGTGTTTTTCTGAATATGCTCATGCTTTGGTCTCTGTCAGAAAAGAGCTGCCCTGTCCTCGCAGAGCCTAATACTGCCCTTCCCTCCTTTGCAATGAAACACAGGTGTGCATTTGGGAGTGCACACAGTGGTACAAACAGATCTGTTTTGGCATAACTGCTTCTAGATGTAGTGGAAATTACCTGTTCTAATGGTATTATTACTGTGCAAAGTGATTTCTCTGTCTTTTCCATTGTCCAAATCTTCCAGCTGTAGGGGTATCTCTGTACAGGGCCTGAACCAAGAATTATAAGCAATAATATTAAAATTATTGCCATATGGGGACAAACTGGGTGGTTTCATGGAGAAATAATTGTTAGATGCTCATCTATGCTATTTAAAAGATGTGTATACAGCCAGACAGTACAGGGAGACAAAATGAGGGGAATAAAAGGAATAAGTTAGAAAAATTTTTAAAAGTTTTATGATTGGCAGGGGAGTACAGTTGGGTAAACTAACTTGATGAACTGATCTTTAGGTTCCACATTTTTTCTTTTACACTTTGTGAAATTGCTACAAACACTCATATTCTTTTTGAGTTCAAATGTTTACTTTCTGTATAAGCCTCAAACCATTATGCAGTTGTGTAAAACCATTTTGGATAAGCAGCCAAGATTTTTCAAATCCCATTTACTTCATAATGTTATATAATATATGGCTATGACATTTTGTACACTTTTTTC
The DNA here is from genome assembly GCA_017589585.1 of Phylloscopus whistleri. NCBI lineage: Eukaryota > Metazoa > Chordata > Aves > Passeriformes > Phylloscopidae > Phylloscopus > Phylloscopus whistleri. The sequence continues at coordinate 1,556,476 of JADMLD010001013.1, forward strand.
TGAGTTCCATTTCATTACACAAGAGCTTTATTGTGTATTATTTTTATTTTTACTTTTATTTTTATTATTATTTCTTGGTATTGCAGTGGTCTAAAAAGACCTCTTGCTTAAAGAAAATTGGACAAAGAATTTCTTAGCCTAACTTTTTCACAGAATTGTTTAGAGCAGAAATAATTTAAAATTAATCAAATCAACAATGGCAAGAAAATAAGTGGGGTTTTTGTGACCATTAAGGTTCTTTTTCACCTTCAGCTTGACCATGCGTCAACACAATAACACTACTTCTACTTTGCAAAGATTTTGGTTCTATTGTGAATCTCAAGTATATGTCTTATTTTTCCCACTGATCCTTTGTGGAGTACAATGAGTATGTATGCTGCATGGAATGCAGACTTTTGTTAACACCATAGCAACAATAATGAGAGACCTAGGCAAACACAGAAAATATTTTGCACTTTGAATATAGTAGCCAGTATCCTTGGTGTTCTTACTAGATATGGGAATGGGACAACACCTAGGAGCAGGTTTTTCACTGAATGTGCTGGAAGGGTGACAACCTTCACCTTAATGAAATACTGCAGTGCTTTGATTTCAAGCCATAGGTAATATATATGTCTTCGTTCATTCTACTTATTGTTAGTGCTTCTATTTCTCACTACCTTGAAAAAGCCACTCATTGTTTCTTGAATTCTCAGTGACTCAAAATAAGGACACAAAACAAGCTGCTGGGGCTCAAGCCCTGAGTTCTTAGCACAAAGCTGATTTCAGTGGTGTCAAACACTTACTGCAGCAAGCTAGTTTTTTACTACTACAGATGACTGTCAAGCTAATAAGCAGCAAGCTACTTTTTTTTTTTTTAATGTTACAGTCTAATCACCATTTAAAGAAAAGTCTAAAATTGAGCTTCTAAATATTAGTTGACATTCATAATAACTAATTCTAGACAAAAATATGTCCTACCATAATTTTAACTCTTTGCTTTTGCAAGACTTGTATTTAACTATAGCCTTTTTGACAAAAAACATCAAGACATTCTCGTCCCTTTGGAACTCTATTCAGAAAACCATATATGATCTTGATGTGCTTTTGATGTTTCAACAGAATATATTTAAAAATATTGGAGAAATTAAAAATGATGTAAAATAGACTGCTACACCATCAATTCAGCATCATGACACAGATTTGTCTTCTAGTGCATTTTTCTTGAAAGAGAGTGGGAATCAATTGGAATAGAAGACTTATATTGACTTGAATACGGAAAATGCTGCTATACTTTACAATGAGGTATGTGGTTGTGGTAGGGTGACTTTATGCTGCTTGTATCCCCAATCGTCTGTTCTGTTTGTGCTGTATATTGTGTTCTGTACCTTTAAAACTTGTTCTGGGAGTGAAGGAGGAAAAAGAACAGTGCGCAGTTTGTTTTGAAAAAAACTGCCTAACTCCCCCACATTGCTGCTCTCCAGTGTTCGTCTGAAGCACGGACAGCGGTGAAACAGAGATCTCCTGTGCTTTTAGCTAGCTAGCTAGGCAGAGAAGACTCCCTGGACTGTTTTTTTTTCCTTTTTCTTAAGACTGTTTAAATCTGCTCAAGACTGAAAAAACCCAGAAAAGCAGCGAGGGCTGGCACCTGCGGCCCGCCGGGCCTGGACCTTCGGAGAGACTGAGTGAGCTGAGCTACACCCACAGCAAGAACTGTCTCTGTTTGCCATCTCTCTTCAGAGCGGGCAGAGGTTTTATTGTTTCATATTATTAATTCTTTGCATTTGTGAGAATTTTGTTTGTTAAATAAATAGTTTTTTCTACTTTTCTCTGAGAAAGTTCTTTTCCCAGACCGGCTGGGGGGAGGGGCCGTTTAGGTTTGCTCTTCCAGAGGAACCCCTTTGGAGGTTTTCTCCCAAATTTGCCCTAAACCAGGACATATATTTATTTTGGCGCCCAACTGCGGGGCCTGAGAGAGTGGAAAGAACTTACATTGATTGCATTTTTGGTTGTATTTGTGTGGGGATAGAGTACTCAGTAGCCATGTTGCTTATTGAATTCCTAATGTCTTTTGGGATGGAGTCCTTTCTGTGTTTCTGTTCCCTAGGCTTTTTTGAGGTTTTAATACCTCTCTGGTCCTTAGGTTTGTTTTCTTATTCAGAGATAGCTCCGATGTTGTCTCTAACACATAGCTTTTACACTAGAGGTGCAAGAATTAGGATTGCTATTGTCCTGGGCTTAATGATTATGATTTATAGGAAGCTTATACAGGTACTGGAGTTTGTGCCTAGTATATCTGGTTTATGGCTTCTTCGTCCTACCCTGCATCCTAGTTCCAGTAGCATGTTTTGGGGATTTATTAATAATTGCACCCAGTTTGTTAAAGGGGATAAAGCTTTTCAGTCTTACTTAATCTGGTAGGCTTCCTCTATATGTTCTACAGCTTGTCTAGAATGAGGTCTGAGTCCTCCAGAGGGGCTGATGAGACTGCTGACCTAGAAGTAGACCCAGGTGTGAAAAATCCTGAATGGTGTGAAAAATGGGAGAGAATGGGCCAAACCTTGAAGGAATTTTCTGATCCCCCAGCTTGAGAATTTTCACATGAACAAATTCAGAACCCAGATGAAGTGGGGAAATATCTAGAGGAGAACTGCCATGATGATTCTAAGGAGAAAAAGCTTATTGCAATAAGCTGGGCCCTGGCATATGCTTATCGTACGCTGCTAGATACTGTAGGGCAGCAGGTAGAGGCAGGGGGGCAGGGAGATAAATCAGCAGCTACCCCAGTCACTCGGGCTGCAGGCAATACCGTAGCTACTCAAACAGCAGCTAAACCAGACAGTGAGCCTAAAACACTGGCAATCGCCCCAGCAAAGAAGCGCACACACAAAACTGATCGACCAGTGGATGATGATCCAGGTGAAGGACCCTCAGTGCCTCCCAACACCCAACCAAGTGACACCCAATCAAACGCTGAACCAACTAGCAGCAAATCACAAGCCCAACCAACTAGCCAAAAACCAAAAGCTACTACTAAGTCCTTTTCCCTGAAAGACCTTCAAGGCCTAAAAAAAATTACACTCAACAACCTGATAAATCTATAATTAGTTAGTTAGTTCGTCTTTGAAATGCTGCAAGTGAAGCTACAATTCTAGATAGTACCGAAGCAAAGCATCTGAAATCCCTGTCACAAAATCCAGTTATTGACCAAGAAATAATGAGAAAAGCTAATCCACGCAGTCTCTAGGAACGAGTCCTAAAAAGCGTAGAACAAAGATACCTGTGTGCAGACGATCTCTATATGCAGCAAACCCAGTAAAAAACCATAAAACAAGAAATTCAATGCTTAAGAAAAATAGCAGTGGCAGAGATCGTCTTCTCAGATAACCTAAACACTAAGAACCCAGACCTAGTACCGTGTACATCCGTGATGTAGCAAAAACTTGTACGACTTGGGCCACAAGAATACTCATCTGCTTTAGCAATAATAAAACAAAACAACACAAGAAAGACCGTGCTGAATATAGCGAAGAAGCTCCGAGCATATGCAGATGCTGTGCACGGTCCAACACATGCCAAAATTGCAACTCTAAAAACACGTATGCAAACATTAAAAAACAAAATAAAAAAAACCCACAAACAACTCAGAGAAGACATTCTCCAAATCTCCGCAGTACAAATCAAAAGTTCTAGTACCAAGCGCAGACGTTCCCCAAATAAGAAAAGAAGTGGTATCCCACGAGCTAAGCTGTAGTCCTTTCTGCGTGATTCTGGAGAAGACATAAAAAAATGAGATAGAAAATCTACTGACGATTTAGCACAGCAGCTGCGTAAATTGTTAAAAAGCAAGACTCAGAGAAGAAGTTCCACCAAGAAAGAAGTAGCTCCAGTTACCCAAAAAAAACCAGATAACCAGGCTTAGAGAAGCCCTGCCTCTAGCCAAGTAGAGGCTAAGAAAAACCGTGTTTTTTAGACTGTGTGAATTCGTTAGCCTAGCACATCTGAACCACAAAAATATAAAGCCTTGGTTAACACTAGTGCGCAGTGCACAATAATCCCATCAAGATATGTAAGAGAAAAATCTGTCTCTATTGCTAGTGTGACAAAGAAATCACAAGATTTTACTTTAGTAAAAGCTGATGTGAGCCTGACTAAAAACAAGTAAAAAACACACCCTATTGTAACAGGCCCAGAGGCCCCATGCATTTTGGGCATAAACTTCCTCCGAAGTGAGTATTTCAAAAACCCAAAAAGACTCAAGTGAGCATTCAAAATAACAGCTGTAAAAACAGAAAGTGTTAAGCAGTTAAACACTTTGCCTGAATTATCAGAAAATGCATCTGCAGTAAAACTTCTGAAAAAAAAAAATCAACAAATACCAATTGCCACTTCAGTAGTGCACCGCCGGCAGTACAGAACAACTCAAAATACCGTAATTCCCATCCACAAGTTAATCCGTGAGCTAGAGAGCCAAGGGATAGTCAGCAAAACCCACTCACCCTTCAACAGTCCCATTTAGCCTGTGCGCAAGTCTGACAGAGATTAGAAATTGACTGTAGACTATCGTGCATTGAATGAAGTGACACCACCACTGAGCGCTGCCGTGCCAAACATGTTGGAGCTCCAGTACAAGCTGGAGTCGAAGGCAGCAAAGTAATACGCCACTATTGACATTGCCAATGCGTTTTTCTCCATCCCTCTAGCTTCAGAATACAAGGCACAGTTTGCCTTCACATAAAAAAAAGTGCAGTACACCTAGAACCGATTACCCCAGGAGTAGAAGCACAGTCCCACCATCTGCCATGAACTCATTCAGACTGCACTAAAAAAAAATGAAGCTCCAGAACATCTGCAGTACATTGATAACATAATTGTATGAAGAAGCACTGCAGCTGAAGTGTTTGAGAAAAAAAAAAAAATCATCCAGATTCTCCTGAAAGCCGAGTTTGCTATAAAAAAAAGCAAAGTTAAAAAACCTGCTCGAGAAATCCAGTTCTTAAAAATAAAGTAAGAAGATGGGCGGCGCCAAATTCCCACCAATGTCATTAACAAAATCACAGCAATGTCTCCACCGACCAACAAAAAAAAGCCCACAAACTTTCCTAGACGCCATAGGCTTTTAAAAGATGCACATCCCTAAGTACAGCCAGATTGTGAGCCCTCTCTACCTAGTTACTCAGAAAAAGAACAATTTCCACTGGAACCCAGAACAACAACACACCTTTACTCAAATCAAGCAAAAAATTACTCATGCAGTAGCCCTCGGCCCAGTTAAAACAAAACCAGATGTAAAGAATGTGCTCTACTCTGCAGCTGGGAGCCATAGTCTATCCTAGAGCCTTTGGCAGAAAATGCCTAGTGAGACGCGTAGCCGACCACTAGAATTCTAGAGCCAAAGCTACCAAAAGTCTGAAGCCAATTACACTCCAACAAAAAAAAAAAATTTAGCAGCCTATGAAAAAATTCAAGCTGCCTCAGAAGTAATTAGTACTGAAGCGCAACTCTCTTAGCACCCCGACTACCGGTGCTGAAGTAGATGTTCAAAGCAGAAGTTCCTGCCACCCACCATGCCACCAATGCCACATAGAGTAAGTAAATTGCTCTTATCACACAACGCGCCCGTATTAAAAAACTAAATCGTCCTAGAATTTAAAAAAAAATTACAAACTAACCTGAAAGTAAACACTTTAGTCTCATTGATAAAGAAGAACAAGAGCAAGTAACCCAGGCTGAAGAAGCTCCACCATATAACCAACTTCCAGCAAAAGAAGCACGCTACGCTCTTTTCACTGACAGTTCCTGCCGCATCGTAGAAATGAAACGAAAGTGAAAAGCAGCCGTGTGAAGTCCCACAAAACAAGTTGCACAAGCCACTGAAAAAAAAAGTGAGTCAAGCCAGCTTGCCAAACTCAAAGCTGTTCAATTGGCCCTAAACATCGCTAAAAGAGAGAAGTGGCCAAAACTCTACCTCTACACCGATTCGTGAATAGTAGCTAATGCTCTGTAAAGCTGACTAGAAAAGTAAAAAAAAGCCAACTAGCAGCGTAAGAGAAAACCAATCTGAGCTGCTGATGAGTAGAAAGACATTGCCACCAGAGTAAAAAAACTATCTGTAAAAGTTCGTCATGTAGACGCCCATGTTCCCAAGAGTCAAGCTAATAAAAAACACCAAAACAACGAGCAAGTAAATCAAGCTGCAAAAATAGAAGTGTCAAAGATAGACTTAAATTAGCAACACAAGAAAGAGTTGTTCCTAGCTCAGTGAGCCCATGATGCCTCAGGTCATCAGGGCAGAAATACCACCTATAAGTAAGCACGAGACCGAGAAGTAGATTTAACCATAGACAGTATTTCTCAAGTTATCCATAACTGTGAAACGTGTGCTGCCATCAAGCAGGCCAAGCGAGTAAAGCCCCTCTAGTACAGTAAATGGTAGTCCAAATATAAGTATAAAGAAGCCTGGCAGATTGATTACATCACCCTGCCCCAAACCCGCCAAAGCAAGCGCTATGTGCTAACCATGGTAGAAGCCACCACTGGGTGGCTGGAGACCTATCCTGTGCCTCATGCCACTGCCCAGAACACCATCCTGGGCCTAGAAAAGCAAGTTCTTTAGAAGCATAGTACCCCTAAAAAAATTAAATCAGACAATAAGACTCATTTTAAGAATAGCCTTATCAACACCTGGGCTAGGGAACATGACATTGAGTAAGTCTACCATATCCCCTACCATGCACCAGCTGCAAGCAAAGTGAAAAAATGCAACGAACTGTTAAAAACCACCTTGAAAGCATTAAGTAGAAGATCTTTCAAAAATTGAGAGCAACACTTAGCAAAAGCCACCTGGTTAGTTAACACCCGAGGTTCCACCAACAAAGCAAGCCCTACCCAGTCTGAGCTCCTATCTACAGTAGATAGAGATAAAGTTCCAATGGTACATGTAAGAGGTTTGTTAAAGAAAACAGTTTAGATTAAATCTGCCTCAAGTACAGACAAACCCATCCGTGAGATTGTTTTTGCTCAAAGACCAAAATGCACATAGTAAATAATGCAGAAAGATGGAACAACACGATGTGTACCTCAAGGAAATCTGATTGTTGAGTGAAAACTAAAAGTAAATATCATTTACTGAATGTTACTACCATTTTCTGTATATAGCTGTATACTGTATATATATGCATGTATAAGGTATGTGTGTGTAGAGTTAGAATTTTAGTTTTAGTAGTAAGTTGACAATATGGAAATACAGGGGTGGAATGTGGTAGGGTGACTTTATGCTGCTTGTATCCCCAATCGTCTGTTCTGTTTGTGCTGTATATTGTGTTCTGTACCTTTAAAACTTGTTCTGGGAGTGAAGGAGGAAAAAGAACAGCGCGCAGTTTGTTTTGAAAAAACTGCCTAACTCCCCCACATTGCTGCTCTCCAGTGTTCGTCCGAGGCACGGACAGCGGTGAAACAAAGATCTCCTGTGCTTTTAGCTAGCTAGCTAGGCAGAAAAGACTCCCTAGACTGTTTTTTTTTCCTTTTTCTTAAGACTGTTTAAATCTGCTCAAGACTAAAAAAACCCAGAAAAGCAGCGAGGGCTGGCACCTGCGGCCCACCGGGCCTGGACCTTCGGAGAGACTGAGTGAGCTGAGCTACACCCACAGCAAGAACTGTCTCTGTTTGCCATCTCTCTTCAGAGCAGGCAGAAGTTTTATTGTTTCATATTATTAATTCTTTGCATTTGTAAGAATTTTGTTTGTTAAATAAATAGTTTTTTCCACTTTTCTCCGAGAAAGTTCTTTTCCCAGACCGGCTGGGGGGAGGGGCCGTTTAAGTTTGCTCTTCCAGAGGAACCCCTTTGGAGGTTTTCTCCCAAATTTGCCCTAAACCAGGACAGTGGTCAAGACCCAAACATTTTTTTCATCACACTTCTGCACAGCCAATCAGGTTTAGGACATCTTTCTCTAGGATTAGACATTTTATGCAAGAGACAGTCTTAGTTTTCCTTTTGTAGCTCTTGCTGGGAACACTTTCAGAGTGCTACCAGTTAGTGGCATATATTCCTCACATTCTTTCTTCTGTGCTTTTGGTTTTAATCTTTCTCTTAAATTTTTTCCATAGGCCAACCCCTTGTGCCATACCATGCAACCATTATTTGTGTAAGCCTCTGACACTTCATAAGGAACTTCACGCTTGTGCCTTACAGGTAGAGATTACTAAAGAGATTTGTATTTTTTCTAGAGAAAGGACACAAATGATCTCTTCAGAGATCTCCTGGAATTATGAATACATAAATGGACAGATTTGCCCCCTTTTTAAATTTATTTTTAATATTAAGACTTCAGTGTGTTGATGGCTAAAGACAACTTTTTTTTTCCTTTTACTGCTTTAACTTCAGTAAGACTCCTTCCTTCCGCCCACCCCCCCGCCCTTCTGCCCTTCCTTCCATCCTTCCTTGCCCTGCCCTGCTCTGTCCTACCCTGCCCTGCCTTCATTTGTACTCATCAGATTTCTGTGCAATTAGATCAAGTAGAGAAATACAGGCCAAGTAGAGAGATAAATAAACTCTAGTTTGTATGACGTGTTCACACTTATTCATTTAATGTCCTCATGAAGCCATTCAGAGATACAGTTTAAAAATACAAAATAAAATGATTGGAAATTAAGACATAACATTATAATAAAATCAGATATGTAATCACTATGAAGTGTGCAGCAAAATAATGTAGTAAGACTGACTTTCTGAAGATGTACAGCCTCAGTACATTCAGTGAAAAACCTACACCTGTTGTTTGCTTTTTACTCTTACGTGTGATTTACTGGTTTTGTGGGGGTTATTCTTCGTTACTTTGGTTTTGTGAAAGAAAATAGTAATTACACTATACCTTACAATTTCCTTCTTCATGGTCACAGTCAAAATTGTAAAACACCTATTGGAAAGCATGACTTGTCTACTATAGGTATGTATTTTTTCTTTCCATTTCACTGAAAAGTTTGTCTAAGTGAACAGCAACAAGGGTAGTAAACTACCGTTTAACAGAAATAGTAAAAACCTTCAAATGGAAAAAAATAAAAGATGAATCTGACGCAAAAAACATTGCCTTTAGGCTTAGAATGCTTTTGACTTTCTTCTAGCAAAAACTGTGTTGTTAAGTAAAACAAATAAGTATTTTTATTCATCATTTTACAATAATACAAAATGCACCCAAGTAGTGAAGGGAGGTTGAAAAAAGGAAGCTATAATACACGCAAACCTTTATTCTATATAGTTTTCGTCTTAAAATTGTATATATATATACTTCAAAGATATTTTAAAGAGGTTCTTTCAATGTCTCATACAAGAGCATGAATTCTTCCATCAGGTTTGCACAAAAATCACCAAGGAAAGGATGTTTGAAAGTTGTAATAAAAGATGTAACTATAGGGGGTGAAGCCAGATTATTTTTTTCTTAAGATTTTGAACAGCAAAATGTAATTAATAGATCCTTTTTTAAGCTTCAATAATGTTCCAGTAGCATAACAATGCTTACTGGTAATTTATCTACTTATTACTCTTTCTAGTTTTCATAGTCTTTATTCACATGCTATCAAGTTTCTACTGACAGCTCTTATCTATTGAGGAGAATTTTTGTTTTGTTTTTTTCTTTCATATGAATATCGCTTGCTTTATCTTCATGGCAAAGTATTGATCCAAGTATGTGGCCTCTAGTTTAAAGTTTAATCATTATTTACCTGTGCTGGATCTACATTTCAAAAATAATATGCTTCCTTTTTTTTTTTTTTTTTTTTTAAGGCATCTCTACATTTTAGCAAGCTGAGGCGGAGATAGCAATCTAGAAGCTTGTATTGAATGAAGCTGTTACTGAAAATAACTCTTATTGGTCATACTGCTTAAGCAATGTTAAGGAAATGGAGCTTGGACTCCTTTTCTGTAAAACTTTCTGTATAAAGTGTAGGTTTTAACTCACAGCTATTTTGTTTTACTGTCTATGACTGCCCCAAACTGCCCAGTATTTGAATGCAGAAACTGATATACTAGTCCTCATTACACTCTGGTGATTTTAGCAAAGAAGGCTGAAATACCAGAAAAGAAAGTTAACAACAGGAAAAATAAATAATTCTGGAGAAAGAGGAAGTGAAATCTTCATGATGAATCTCCACATGCAGCCTAACATCTGAGTCTGGGAACAAAAGTCACTGCTGGGCTTAGGCTGCTCTGCCCTGGGGCTCAGCCTTTGCAGCCACACAGAGGGTCACAGCAGCCTTGAGGTGGCCTTGCATTGCCCAGGAGAGATTTTAACCATGACCCTGAATCTTTTTGTGCTGAATAGCCATTGTGCTGAATTTTTATTTGCCACAATACCTGATGTGGTATTCACACAATACATTCAGATACGAGGCCTGCCAAGCTGCCCTGTGATCAGATATCTTCCTCTGAGGCTCACAGCCATCTAGAACTCCCTCAAACACTGAAAACAGATTTTTAAAAAAGGCTAGACTGAAACATGGTAACATGGCAGTAACTACCAGGGACAGTTGCATTCAATTCCTAACTTAACATTCCTGATCAATGCACCATTTGAATGAATTTTCTTTGGAGAAACTTTTAAAAACCCATTAAAATTACCTTGGCTTCTATGTTTTCACATTATATTTCAAATGCAAGTATTTGTCTGAGATCAGTCTTGATTTTTCTAGCTTCTTTGTTTTAACTTCTCTTTTTATTGCTGAGAGAAGATGTGAGTGTGGGTGTAGAAACCACTGACTGGCTGTGGCTCTTGTCATACAAGAAAAGTGAATGCTGAAATTTGAGAATGTATCTGCATGTTCAAAGTAACCATTCTCCCTTTACCTGCAGTAATTTAGGATTACCAGCCAGACATGTTTCTGTCTTCCCTACATGAGCAAGTTTACCATAGGGGAGTGGAGGAACACCTTGTATCCTCTTCTCCATTATATGGACATTAACATGGACTTTAATTTTAGTGCAAAGTGAGTGAGTGCTTCAACCACCACAGTCCTCTTTTTAACTTATACATAGGGCAACAGAAGAAAAAGTGCATAGTGCTATTTGTTTTCATATTGGAAACAAAAATACATACCCAAGTAGAAAACTAAATCAAAACTGAATATCAAAAGCCTTTAAATGCTTGTAAAACTGAACAGCTTTCCTGCCAGTTAGCACTATCCAGTACATGCAAACATAAGAACAGTGGGCAGAGGTTTTTTATTGTAAGTGCAGGAAAGAACATTAAGAGGCAAAAGCAAACAAATTGAAGTCAGGGACAGTCGTCTGGAAAGGGAAAGAAATGGATCCTCTCTAAATACATGTTCATCAGTTGACTATTTATTTTTTGAGAGAAATACATCAGGGTGGGAGGATATTTATCATTAAAAGGAGGTATTCTTCTGGGTCTGCTGCCCTTGATAGCAACCATTGTTCCAGATGGGAATAGATAAGTAAACAAAAACCTCCAAATGATTAGGAAGGATTGGAAAAAGCAGCCAGGAATGGCACTTTGATAACTTAAAGGCTTTGCAATAGTGTTCCTGCATCTCCTCTGCTCAGATACTTGTTTTTATTCTCATTTTATTACTCTCCTTTCTGCCCATGGAAGGTTATATTTTTCTATAATTACCACAAGCAAATCTTTCTTTGGCAACACATATAGTGATTAATCGAATTTTCTTTATTGCAGAAGTGTGTGGCTTTTGGATATTCTCTTTTTATATATGGCCTTTAATATTACAGGCAGCACTAAGTAGTTTGCTTGTAGTAACAAAGATAACAATTAACTACATATGTTACCGAGCTGGAGCTTTCAGGCTGCCTGTGATCTTTTAGAGCTTGCACTACCTCTCCTTTACAGTTTGCATAACTACAAAAAAACCAACCAACCAACCAAAAAAAAAAAGAAAAAAAAAGAAGAAGAAATACCATCTCCCTATGATAGAAAATTGTCTTTATAGTGTGCAAGTTAGAAATAAATTCTTGCTTCTCTGTCCTAAAACTTGATACTGCAGTAACTTAAACACTAGATGAGTCATCTTGCTCATTAAATCTGGAAACATCAGTGAAAATGGTAATACAGAAATTGCAGTCCTTCAGGGGAGTACAGAAAGAGAGAAGGAAACTGCCAGACTGCTGGGATTTAGGGCAGATTTGGCTATGAATTCTCTAGTATGACTGTAAGCCATACTGTTCTATTTAAAACAGGAAAGGAATATTCAAGATTACTGAATTTAGGGTTTCAAAAGCGTAAGTACTGAGTCATTGCTCTGTGTATGATAAGAAACCACAAAATTCAGTGTGACCTATGTGGTTTCATGTATGTCAAGTTTGACAAGAATACACTTAGAAATTCCTTGCATAAATCCTGAGAGTTTAGGCAATTTCTTCACAGTCCCTGGAGCTGTACTTGGTTAATGCTTGTCCATGTAAGATACTTATTTTCCTTCTCTACCATCAGCTCCTAAAAAACTTCATGTATGTCCTAGAAAAATGAGGTGTGGTGCAGGGTATTGCAAGAGCAGCTGAATATCCCAGTCACCACAAAGAAAAGGAACACTTCTTTATATTCTTATTTTTCTTACAGATCAGAAATATTACGAAAGACTATTTGAAACTGTAGATAACACGGCAGTGATTAACAAGAAAACTGAACTACAAGAACCTTCAGTAAGACTGTACTTACACATATGAGAATATTTTTCAGTTTCCTTTGTTCTTTAGTTAGCTGTGAAATATCTAAAGAGCTCTGGTGAGTTGCTACAGGTACATCTTCATTGTATCTACTGCTGAAGTTGACTGCCAGTCACCTGCAGCACCTGTGACTGACCAGGTCCTCCTGCAGATGTCTGCAGAGGTCTTTCTGTGTTCTCAATTCCAGATTCCCTGTACTCTTTTTATGTGGTCAGGTGATGGGACAATCCCCAGAAATGTGGTTATTACATTCCTTCCATCCCACACCCCCTATATCCGACATCATGTTGATTATTTCTTCAAACAACTTTTCTGTGGATTTTCTAGAGTATGAGGCACTAACAAAATAAAAAAATAAACATCATCCCCTCCAAAAAAAAAAAAAAAACCCAAAGAAAACCAACAACCAAAAAACCACAAAACCAAAAAAAACCCCCACCAACAAAACAAAACAAAAACAAAACAAAACAAAAACCCACAAAAACCAGCTAGAAGACACATAGATAAAAATTTATTTGTGAGAGATATGAAGTACATCCTCTCAAGGATGAATCCACTGCTACTTTTTATGGCACTGTATAAGAACTGAAGACGATATAACAGTTGGTGAATTTAAGTACACAATATTTGAACTATGTTTGCTCTTTATGTCTCCGTGCATACATGAGCATTTCAAGAAGAATTGTCTGGGGTATTCTGAAACCATGCTTTTTCCCATATCAGTCAGTAGCAAAGCAGAAACAACTTCAAGTTAATACTTCTTTAAGGAAGAACAGAATTTGTAAGATTTGCCCTAATTTAAATACTACAAAGAGCAATATCCTAGCTATGAGACTGTGCCATCTGAGGATAAGGTCCAAAGACTACTGTCATGTAATTAGCAATACTCGAGGCTACATCTTAATAAGACCATCTGGAAATTGAAAGTGTTTCAGAGTAAGGATATCCACTTTTCAGTGCAGTTTCATGTTAATTGTAATCAATCAGTGTGTGTGCTGCACTAGAAGCTTGTTATTTTTTAGTTGGAGGTTGTTTTTAACCTATGAAACTCTAGCACTAAGTTGTCTGCTGCTAGTTAATATTTCTAGAATTTACCTGAGGGTCCCATTCCTAAGAGATTTGGTACTTGGTTACCCCAGAGAGGTGCACAAAGCCTATCTTAATTCTACCAGCATGTGAGAAAGAGGCAAAATTAAAGATTTAGAATGAACAGATGCTGTGATCACTTTTATCATGAGGCCAGGTAAATGTCAGGTTTGTTCTACGTGGGTTTTACTTCTGATAGTCTGTTAGATAATCCTCACAAAAGTACTGGGGAAATAGATGGTCCCTTCATAGAAATTGAGACAAATATGTAAATTATTTCCAAGTAAATGTTTTCCCTTGAAAACTAGTAAGATGATAAAAAGCAATGGAGGTGTGATTTTTAGCTCTTTAACTCTGGATTCCCAAGTTACCTGGTGAAAGATTTTCAGAGAAAGCTCACTAACTGCATAAAAATCTCCCTTCATTATTTGGGGAAACTGCAAAACTGAACCACTCACTCTACAGATTAACTGGAGGACTAAAAGTAGTTTTTTATTGAAAAGAATAAGAGCAGGTCTGATTCTTATATCCCTTACATGCAGATAAAATAAGGAGTAATTTCTCTGAAGCCAAGGGAGTAGTGCCAGTTTAGAAAACATATGAAAAATTGTAAGAGTAGTGCCTGGTGTAATATTGTAAGTACTATGCAAATCTATTTGCATACGTAAAGTATTTCTCTGCAGGGTCCAACGCTGCCTTTTTTGGCCTGCCCTGCATAAGTAGTCTGTCTATTTAAATAAGGGATAACTAGACACACAACTCCATATATGTTATTGCACTCAGTATAGATGACAAAAGTGACAAAGTAAGTGCATTAGGAAACAATGCTTTATGCAAAATTCTGCTTTATTTTTATTCATATGTTGAATTGCTATAATCCTTAAACTTCAGGGCCATATTGTCCCTGAGATTTGGCAAATGAGATGGGAAATTAATATTTCATTTTAGATGGCTCAGAGTTTTTCAGTGAGGTGTAATATAATAATAAAAAGGAAATGTAATTGACCGATATATACAGTTGTTTGCCCTTCTGAAATACAATTGAAGTGTGCGATGCCTGAGCAGTGTCAGGGTAGTGGAGCTGTTATTAATGGTGGTATGTATTCTACTGGGAGGCGGTTCAATTTACACTGTGCAGAGCTTCAAAGCTGTCCCTGCTGCCCTGATGGTGAATCTACTACACTCATTGCTTTAAAAGGGTCTAAATTAGGTAGCATTGAAGGCAGGGATTTCAATGCCTGTTCCTCTGCATTGTATAGAGTTCCAGTGCATATGAAAAATTATGACAGTATGGCACATAAGATGATATCAAGGTCCTATTTTCTCTTTTATTCACTATCCCTGAGGTAGTGTTTGCATAATAATGATTTGTGACTCTGCATAATAATGTTTTTCCAAGAAGGTTTTGAAGGGGGTGCTTACTACAGTAAGAGATCCATTGCATGGTGGCTGCAATAGAACCCATTCATGCTGCAGTGAATGATGTTCTACATCAAATGGCATTGCAGTTTAAGATATGTTCACACACATGTTTGTTTAGTTAACCAGCACTGCATTGAATTCCTCTTTTTTATCTTGTTTTTGTGTGGAAGATGGGTTCCTCCAGAAATGGGGACATGTGAGCAATCCAGCTTATCTGGATAAATAAGGCCTGTAACCATTCAAGG
This sequence comes from Phylloscopus whistleri, assembly GCA_017589585.1. NCBI lineage: Eukaryota > Metazoa > Chordata > Aves > Passeriformes > Phylloscopidae > Phylloscopus > Phylloscopus whistleri. The sequence goes on from JADMLD010001013.1 coordinate 1,571,896, forward strand.
GCAGTGAAGCCACGTACAAGAAGGAACAAGGGATGACAGAAGTCACATCCAAAGAAGAACAAAGGATGCTAACAAGCTTCAGAATGTGAGAATCGGATAGAAGCCAAAAGAAGGACTACACAAACCTGCTGTATGTGCAAAACCATTAACCAATCCGGGCTAAAAGGCTAACACATGCTTTTAGGGTATATCCAATTGCAAAGCAGCATGTGACGCGTGATAGAAGCTGAAAACTGTATAAAAGGTACTGTTACTTTGCAATAAATGGCTCACTTTGATCATATTAATCATGGAGTGATGTCCCATTCTTAATTCTTCCACATTTTTGTTTGTTTGTTTTTTCTGGTTTGGTTTGGTTTGGTTTGATTTGGGGATTTTTGTTTGTTTGTTTGTACAGTGAGTGGAGACAAAGGTGTGCAAAGCTTTATTTTATGTCCTTAGGATACAATTCACAATATTTAAGCTCAGTGAAGTTCAGCATTACACAAGTGACAAATTTGTATGAAAGTGAGGCTTTTAGAAGATAATGTTCTGAACTTTATATGACAGACAAGAGTGCGAGGCCTTTTATAAGACTGCTGTCCCCATCAGCTCAGGCACTTCCAGCTCCTTTGTACTCTGTGTAAGGTATATAATGATTACTGTATTAACATAAAACCTGATCTTTTTGGTCTGTCTTCTAGATCTACTGCTCAGCATTTGTTACAGACAACCTTCGGTTATGACCCACTGAAGACTTGAGTTCCTGACTTCAGCTAGGGAGTTTTTCGTTTTGGTCTGCACTGGCTTGTCCCAAGGTTAAATTTTTGTGTGATTCCCAAGACGGTGTCTATTTAACCAGCTTGCCTGCCTATCTTTCACCTTCTGTTGTGTTTGAAGATCCTCATCTGTTCCATTAAGGTGCTGCTCCATTTTTGCTCAATCTTGTGAATGAAGTAGTGAATGAAGTAGTAAGAACAATCTCTGAATTCACCCTGGATTAAAGCCCTGAAATAAAAGAATAGCTTTGGGGATTTGATTTTTTTTTTTTTTTTTTTTTTTGTGTGTGTGTGTGTGTGTGTGTGTGTGTGTGTGTTTGGGTGTATTTTTGTAGTAGAATGACTCTTGAGGAGAGATGACTCATCTAAAGAAGTGGTCTACAACTTCCTCAAAGAGTGGCAGTGGCTGGAGAGGTATTAATTCCTCTCTCTAGTGACCAGTGGTAGGTAGCTGTGTCAGGGGAAGTTCGGACTGGATGTTAAGAAGAGGTTCCTTAAGGTTCCTTAATGGACGGGCACTGGAACAGGCTCCCTACATCACCAAGCCCATCAGAGTTCAAACAGCATCTGGTCAATGCTTCCGGTCATATTTATGCTCCTGGTTTACTTTTAAGTAGTTCTGTGACAGGTAGGGAAATTATTTTTACATATCTCTTTCAACTTGAGAAATTGTGTGATCATGTGATTCTCTGGTAAAAAAACTCTCTGAAATTGCATAATAATGCTTTTCCTTCTTCACCTTATTTTGACTTCTCTTTAGATCAAAATGAATAAAGATTACAAGAAGACAAAATCACCATAGTAATTGTTATATATATTCAATTATGGCATAAATATATATGTATGTAATGGTATGTATTTTATAAATACCTAATATCTGATATTAAATGAATATTATGCTAAGCTAATATATCTGTAATATTTATACTTATGTAATTTAATGGTTGTCATCCAAGTTATTGCAGCAGGGAGGCAGGAAACAAATTAGGAATACTGAAAATATACTGCAAAAACTGTGCTTAAAAAGCTGTCATATAGATTGCAGTTTCTGAAATACTAGATATATGCAGACTCACATTGCTGACCCTTCTGATCACGTGGATAAAGATACTGTAGTCCTGTTTTCATCTTTATCACTGCTGTGCAGGAATCTATATTAAGTGGTTAGGAAAGATTTATTAAAAAGTTAGCTCCACTTCTGTGATGACAGGCCAGGTACCCGCTTTTAAGTTGCAGAGATAAAAACTATGGTTTTGGTAGTTCAACTTTATTTTAGCAGTGTGTTGACATCCCAATATGAGCATTTGCTTCCCTTTCTTCCAAATGGAGCTATTGATTAACTACCTGTGTGTGCTTTCAGTAGAAAATTACAATGATTAAAGCTGTAAATAACTGCTGTGGAATGCAAAAAAAGGTAATTTTGTTACTAAAGCCATTTTGGTAATCTCTTAATTCACTTCTACCCCTGTTTCCTGAGGTTGAAAATTCTGCTGTTATTATGATAAATTAAACTTCATTTAGTGCATTCAAATTCAGCGAGTCTAATCAATGTTTTTGTGTGATAAAAGAACTTCAGACATCCTGTCTACACTTGTCTCTTGCCCATTAAGTCTGTATTAATGGAGGAGACTTTTAAAAGTTATTGGCATATAACATCAGATGAGATGTCAAAATCAGCCAAACTAGACAATAACCAATTTTGAATAACTGATGGTGCCTCTCAAACAAAGTTAGAATGCACTGAAACAGAGTAATTCTTTAACATACAAAGAGCAGAGGGAGCATGGAGTTGTTCTGAGATTAGCTCTATAGGGAGATTTCAGATTCTAGCAGGATTATGTAACTGCTTGGTTAAGAATCGACAACTGCAGAGGTCAGTGAATGAAGTTGCATAGAGCACAAAAACCTTGTAAACTGGAAGCATCTCCGAGTTATTTTGAAAACTTACTAGCTCTGAATTTCTATTTGAAAAATGTCCCAATTCCTCAATGACTTCAGCTTAAAATTTCCAATCAGAAACTTTCAAGTGTTTCTGAGCAAAAAATATTTTCATGTGCTCAATTAGATAGTCATAAGAGCCAATATTTTAAACACATGTATGCCATGCTAAGACAATATTTCTCCCTGACTTCTTGTTGTTGCTTGTTGTTTGAAAGTAACGAATGGGGGAATTGGTAACCTTACTATTTATACATGATAGCTTCTACAATTGAACACTACAGAATGCTAGTTTATTGCCGCCAGCGTTCTTCATATATTCTTTCTGTCCTTCTTTTCTCCTTCTCCCTCCTTCATTTTGAATCTGGACATCTGCATTCCATGCCAAAATTATTCTGCTGTGAAGACTGCAACTTGGAGCTGATTTCTACTATTTAAAAAGTATCACTTTCTATGTATAAATAGTATGTATATTTACTTTCACAGTCTTCAGTCACCTTATGTTTCACTAAATACCACTATTTTCACAAAAGAAAAGAGAAAATTAGGAAGATAATTAGTATACTGGAATGTAGAAGTATGTAGGATATGAAAAATAAAACCAGACTCTTCACTAACCATAAGTAAAAAGAACATTTATGCCTAATAGAGAATGATAATGGCTCTTCAAAACAAGCTAAATAGTTAAATCAAACAAAATGAAAGAAAATCCTACTGATTGATGACAGCAAACCTCATGTAAAAAGACAGTAATTTTCTCCTTTATTAGTGGAAAAGAATACTTTTTTTTTTGTGGTATCAGAAAAAGACAGGAAGATCGGGTAGAAAAAAACATGAAAGACTAATAAAAACCAAATCTCATACTTTTAGATATCAATTATGTAATTTATTTAGAGGGAGTAAGAGTATGTAGGGTTCAGTTTTGTTTTATTTCAATCATATTTGTTTAATGATAGAAAAAATACCAAGGACCAACCACTATATTGTCCATATAGTTTCAGGAGAACATGACAATATACAGAGGACCAGTAAAATACCTTCATTCCTGAGCTAAGCTCCTTCTCTGTTCTTCTCTTCCACCACAGATGCAGGAGGAGATGCAGAGAGTATAGCCTTTTTCAAAGGGAGTTTTATTTGATGCATTCTCTAAGTACCTGGAAGCTTATTGGGACTTTCATACATATTGACATAGCCTTGGGGCTTCCCTAAGCTTAGGGGATCAAGGCTGCCCTGAATTAATAGAAAATACATTATACTTTATTTCTCTCTCACTGGCAAACCTCTTGCCTTTGGGGACCACCACAGAAACATTTGAATAAGAGACAGTTCAAGCTACGTAAGCATGAAGTACAGGCAGAGAGATCTTAAGTTTGTCTGCAGTGTGCCCAGCTGATGATGGGATTGGAGAAAAGGTAAGCGAGCCAGTCAGAGAGAGGTAAGGGGGACAAGACAGTCCAAAAACATACCAACACAAGATGTTTTTCAGTTGGATAGTTTGTATTCATGGCTCTAGAGACAGAATTAGCAGTGCTTCTTCCTAGTGCCTGAAGTTTTGTAAATGGCCTAAAAGACATTTTTGATACCTTCTTAGTTTTTAAGCAAAATTATTCTCTTGTAGTAATGTAATACAATCACTAGTAATTTTGTAGGGAACACAACACATTGGTACTGTTGTAGGTGTTGTTGATTTCAGCATCTTATTATACATTATTTAATCAAGAACATTTACATTTACAAAAGCTACATTGAATCTTAGGACAGGAGAGTAAATGACAAGGGTGTTGAGATTTAAGGTGTTTTCCCCTAGGTAGAAAACTTAATGGACAAGAAAATACTTATACTATCTATAAAGTAATCCTGCCAGTTTTACAAATTAAATGCATGTAGCTTGCCATAATTTCTTTCATGTGTTTATATTTTCTTTAAGTTGGGCTATAGGAACGATGATATAGGAAAATCAAATAGTTTAGAAAGAGAGTGAGAAAGAAAGAAAGTAAGTAATTTCAATAATATGCCATGCCTGCTGGGTTGGATTTTAAAAAATACAAGAGCAGGTTTTCTTCCCCTGCAGTTATTCCACTTGTGTGAATGTCCTGTGCAGTATCCTTTCAAGTAATATGCATTCTTATTTGTTTCATTAACTTCTAGAGGAGAATGCTACATAGTTGACAGTAAGAGAGCTTGCGGAGAAAACAGGCAGATAAGCATTAAGAGCTTTCATGCAGGAACCAGTAGGATTAGATGTATTTTTCACAAACTATACTTTGTAAAAGTCCAAGTATATCCAGTACCTAGCTGAAGAGAGTGACAATTTGTGTTCTTTATATCCTGTTTACCAGATGTCCAATATTCAGTAATATATAGTTTCTATAGCAACTGTGGGCAAACAAGGCACACGTTATATAATACTAAAGAAATTAAAAGGACAGACTCCAGGGTATTTGAGGAGGGGGCAGAAATTATGCACAAAGCACCTTAAATAAATGCAGTGCACATCCTGCACTTGCATATATATGAGACTGTTTTTGAAACCTTTCAAAGCATGCACAGTTCATCTGATTGAATTTGGCAAAATACAAAGTATGTCAAAAGTATTTAATAACCTAACATGCTTGCATTTGTTAAAATTTGCCCTGAGTTCATCTGAGATTGAAATTGAACTCGCAGAGGGTTTCCTTTCCACTTGTTACTTGTAAGGCTTTTACTTGTTCAGAAAAGCCTAAAATAAAGAGACCACATAAAGAGTATTCATATGGTATAATGGAACATCCTAGGCAGCACTCAAAGAGGATTCTTTATTGGGTTTAAGCTATGTGCCTGCAGTCCAATTACAGCCCCGACTGCAAAGGAGCATGAAACATTTGAGTCTGTGAGATAATTAAGACAGTGTGGTTTCAAATAAGGATGTGCTAAGTACCTGCCAGTGATATAATGACATAACATGCATTGAAATAGTCATTGAGACAGAGTCCAAAGATCCCTGCAGCGAGGAAAAAACATGATTTATACCACAGAAGTGATATTTTTATATTGTAGTTGTTTGAATATTAACTCACATAGACCGAATCTGAGTTAATACACCAAAAGTTACATGGGAAAGTTTTAGCTGAGGTCGAAACCTTGGAAAGCAGTTATAATGAAAAAATAAGATTTTGGCAGAAATATCTTGAAGAGACATCTCTGAGGTGAAACTGAAGTAAACACATACTATTTTAAAAGCAATATATTCATTATATGAATGTGATGTACTTTAATTCATTTGAAATTTCTGATTGCCTCTATCCTTTCAGTAGATAAGAACTGAGTAGATGACACTAAATGTGACACAGTTAGGAGTAAAATTGCCTGTTGTGGTATTTAGATAATGCAAAACTTCATTAGCATAAATAATATTACTTCACATACGGGAAGGATTTTAAAAGGACTTCAGTACCAAACCCAACATATGAGAATGGCTGGCTAAGGCAGTTAGGTCAGTGGAATATTGCACATGGAGATGACAGATTAACTGCTTGTTAGCAAGTCAAAAAAGTATTCCCAGTCATTAGCCCCATGCTCAATGATTCACACAAGACGTTTTCAAGGCTAAAGACTGAGCCATGAAAAGCACTGTGTGTCATAGATATCTTCTCCCAGAAACAGACACTGTAATCCTATCTGAGTTTTAAATTAAGTATAAATACATGCCAGGATGAGGAACTGTTCTTTTCTGGGTACGTATCTACAAAAGATCCATGTTGCTGTCCCAGTTGTCTCCAAAGAAGAGGGACTAATGGTTATTTGATTAAGCTGTGGTATATGTTTCCTATAGGAGGATGGCGAATTAGGTGGGCTCTGAGAAAGTGAAGCAGACTTCTTTTGACTCTGAAGTTAAGGGCAGGATTTCAAAATTTGAAATTTATTACAACAGAGTATTTGGGTTCAAGTAAATAGCCCAGTACACAAATGTGCCCCAAAATATCTTCTCAAAACCTTGTGACTGCAGGCCTAGACATATAAAAGAATACAGGGTTTGATTTAACACCTTGGAAGAAGCTTCCAGGTTTAGAGACCAGAAGAAAAAAAATGTTGATTTGTAGTTTAAGCAGAAACATGTTAATCTAGGTAATGAAAAGTTTTAAAATTTAGATATAGAAGTAGTTGTAAAGGTAGTAAGTAAGAAGTTTTAAGGTGTAGTACTGTAGCTGTACTGTGTGTTGTCATACGATTGGTTAAGAAACTCCACACTGTGACAAAAGGTGTAAAAGCAATTAGTGACTAGTGTGAAAACGCTAACAAACTTTGTAGCAGTGGTTCATTGGCTAATAAATCTTTAAAAGTCATTGTAGCTAGAGATCTTATGACTACTGACTACCGGCTTACGCCGTGAAGACATTCTCACCCTTTGATGAGACTAGAAGATAAAAGCAATAAATCATGCTTTAACACATCTCTCAGTAGTCCCATCTCTCTTGAAATCCTGACAGATAGGCAGTTTTGTGCAAATGTTACTTACATCACGCATGAATACCCAATCTTTTTATCCAAACATTGGTTCTGAGAATGCAAAAGACAGTGCACAGTCCTTGAATGGAATTTTGAGACACTGATCATTTTGCCCTAGTGTGTTCACGTTTAGTGCCTATTATTCATTCCTCAGAGCAGACTTTGCATAGGAATTTTTTTATAAAAGAAATAAAAGTTCTCTATGTGAAGTTTAGTGCTAATATTACACACCAAAAGAACATCTGATGCAGAGCTAGACTTTTTTTTTCCTTTATAGATGTTTCATTAGGGAGAGGTGTGCTCTCTTCTGTTGCTTCTGTTTGGGTTTGGTTTTATTTTGTTTTGTTTGCTTGGTTTGGTTTTATTTTGTTTGGTTTTGGTTTGGTTTGTTTTCCCCTAAAAGAATGTATTAACAACTTAAAGAGGCAGGAGATCCATAATCTCTTTGTGTACAGGTGTCCATTTTTACATCTATTACATGTGTACATGATATATATATAAACCTACTTAGAACAGAAAAGATGGAGAGTTTGCCAATGTATATTGTTTAATTTGTGATTTTTTTGAATGCAAAAATCAAGAGGCTTATGTTTTATTCTTCTTACCCACTAACTTCTAAAGGTTCATACTGATCTAATGGGATGGAAGGCAGTAACAGACTTTGGCAATCAGAACAGAGGCGGCTTTCCTCTTGTGAGAATTTTTTGCTAAATATTCCCTACTTTTAACTACTAGGACAGTGTAAGTGGAAATAATACAGAAAAGAACTGATATGGGTAATCTAGGTTTAGATGACCAGCTGAAATACTGAAGCACCAAACAAATACTTTCTCAGAAAACTCCAAAGGAAATGGAACCTTTTACTAACTTGGTCTTGTTTAGCTTTTCTTGATCTTCACAGTTTAGTGTCCTCACACATACTATCTCAGCAAGATATTTTTGAAAATTATTACATTAAAGACCAAAAAGTTTGCAATACTTCTAAGAATGTTGAGGAATTTCTTAAATAAATACTCCAATGATTTTAAAATATACATTTGTAATGGGAAAAAAATGTCATTCTTCAGTTAACTAGTGAGTGTGATGTACACTCACAGTCAGTTATAATGACTAAAAATAAAAGTAGTATCAAAACAGAAGTTTCATTAAAAAATTGTAAGTTTCTAAGCTGACCTTCACCTGCTATGTCTGACTTATTCCATTAGTACAAACTACAAACAGAAAACCAGCTATTTTCCTCTACATGTTTTCTGAGACTGGTTTTGTTCTATGGTTTTGCCACTACTAGAAGGAGGAAATTATCTGACCTAAATGAGGGTGGTTTTTAAGAGGTCAATCTCTTTATGGTGTAGGGGGACCACTGTTACCACTGTAACACATCTGAAACAGAACACAGATCATGCCTTCACCTTGGAAACCAGTCAAACAAGAGATCAATAGAATGGCAAAGTGTCTTAGAAACATTATCTCTTCATTCCTCTGAGATTTGAATGGAACATTTGCATTGAATATTGGACAAGCTGAGCCTGATCCTGTAAGAAAAATTAGTCTCTCATTAAAACCATCTACAATCTGTCTATTAAATACCATCTGCAGAACCTGATGCCCTTGGACACTCAAACTTCACTCAGACCTTCAGACTAAAGGTTCTACTGTTTTTTCCCTGTTTCACCCACTGATGGAGCCAATCATTTAGATAAGTAACACTGTCTGATGGTGCCAGGATCCTTGAGAAGGAGAGCAGGGAACAGGTAAGATGCTGAGGGTTAGGGAAAGGGAGAGCAGGGAACAGGTAAGATGCTGAGGGTTAGGGAAAGGCAATCAGTATGCCACGTGTGCACTGCTAGAAGGCAGAAAAATTCAGGTTTCTCATCAATTTTACTAGCACTGCCATTGTTGTGAGCCAGGTATATCATCCTGTTAATATGCTTTTAGAGGGATGCTATTTTTATATCCCTGTATAGCAATTTGGGGTAGGGTGAATGAGCAGACCTGATGATGTTAATACCAGAATATTTTTTGAGCTGATGATATTCCAGATACCCTGTGACTTTCCCTGTGGATCTGACAGTCTCTTTGCCTGCCTTAGAGGGAGAAGTTTCTCTTGTTTGACTAGAACTGCTGCTGAGTTACTTATATAGGCAGTTACCTGGGGAAGTTTTTTACCCCCTTTTCAGGAAACCTGTTAATATCCAAGGTGTCTGAGGTACTTCTTATCTCTACCAGTAATGAACTATTTGTAAAGAATTGATCCTATTGGTCTGGGAGAAAATCTTTGCTAACTCTCTTTGATTTGTAGGATTGTTTTGTACAGTGTGCAAATACATCTGAAACAGTAACATTTTAGAGCACTTAAATATCCTAATAAATGTTTTTAAAATGTGCAGGTTTCACATTAGAAAACTTACATAATCATTTATAAAATCATTGTAGGCATTAAAAAAGCTAAAAATAGTCAAAAGAATTCAGATTTAAAAGAAGGAAGAATTCTAAGGTCTAAGAATTGTAGCTGTTGTGAACTTTAAATTCTTTCTCCTTAGCTATTGTAAGCGGTTGGTGAATTTTTGAGTGCTCTTAGTTTTCTTAGTGATGTACTAAACTGGAGAAAATATTTCCCTGCTGCAGGAAAATCAATGAAGATTTTCAGTGTTGTGAGTTCTGCTTGGTGTAAATTTTGTTCCTAAACCCAGAATGTATGTGCTGGGAAGGGTTAGGTGAGGGAACACAGGGAATACTTTTGCTACTTGCCACATGCTGTATTGCAGCTTCACTTTTTCTGCATCCCTTAGAAATCAGAGTTACATAAAATTTATTTTAAATTAAAGTATATGAAACTGAACTGTCTCATAGTAATAAAAGCTCTTCCCCTGAGCTGTAATGTTCAGGCACATCTGCGGATCTGAGCCCCTGAACACTGACAGACAATTAGATGGCCATAGCCCAATCACCAGGAGGTCATGATGCATTACTGCAATTGCTAATCATTTATTTTAATGATATAGTTATTATCTATACAAAAACCCTGATGTAACCGTAAGAGCCTGCATAACAGAAGAATCCATCAGGCACATTTAAGTTGACTGTCATAAGGAAAATTGTACAAATTTAATAAAGTCTTTTTTTTTTTTTCCCAGTACTTCATTGGTATTGCAATTTCCTCTGCTTTTGTTAATAAAGTAAAATTACTTTATTAAGTAAGAGACTGATAGATAATAAATGACTTGAGGTGGTGGTTTTTTTTTTTTTTTTTTTTTTTTTTTTTTTTTTTTGTTTTGTTTTGTTTTGTTTTGTTTTTGTTTTTGTTTTTTGGTTTGGTTTGGTTTGGTTTGGTTTGGTTTGGTTTGGTTTGGTTTTTTTTGTGTACCTGGCCTTTATGTTGCACCATTTGTTGGTGGGAAAACAGTTTTTCATGGATCCAACAGGATAAAATGACTATCACAACTGTCACAACAACACAATGCTGAAAATTGAGACATGTAGTGGGTTGACCAGGCAGCCACAAAAAACAGCTCAATCACTCCCCCAACAAGCAGGCAAGGGAGAGAAAATATAACCCAAGGTTCATGAGTGGAAATAAGGACAGGGAGAGATCACTCACTAATTGCAATCACAGGCAAAGCAGATTGATTTTGGGGATATTATTGAATTTATTACTAATAAAATCAGAGCAAGATAATGAGAAATAAAATAAATTTTAAAAACACTTTCTCCTTATGCCTCCCTCCTTCCCAGATTCTACTTTGTTTCCACAGAGGTGCAGGGAGATGGGAATGGGGGGCCATGGTCAGTTCCTTACATGTTCTACTACTGCTCAGAGAGAGGATTCCTCCCCTTGCCCCAGGGTGTGGTCCCTCTCATAGTTCATGGACTTCTCCAGCACAAGTCTATCCCACAGGCAACAGTTCTCTAGAAATTGCTGCAATTTGGCTCCCTTTCCACAGTGTGCAGTCTTTCAGGAACAGCCTGCTCCAGCTTAGGACCCCACAGGGTCACAACTCCTACCACGAAGCCTGCTCCAGGGTGGACTCCTCTCTCCATGGGTCTGCAGGTGCCTGCCAGGAGCCTGTTGCAGCATGGGTTTTTCATGGATTCAGAGCCTTCTTCCCAGGTGTCCAGCTGCTCTGGCGTGGGGCTCCTCCATGGGCTGCAGGGGGATCTCTGCATTCCCTATTGACCTCCATGGGCTGCAGGGGCACAGCTGCCTCACCATGGTCTGCACCACAGGCTGCAGGGGAATCTCAGCTCTGGTGCCTGCAGCACCCTTGCCCCTCTTTTCCACTGGCCTTGGTGTCTGTATAATTGTTTGTCTCATGTATTCTCAACCCACTCTTTTCTGAACACAATTATTTCTGCACATTAACCTTTTTTCCTTCTTAAATATGTTATCACAGAGATGTTGCTATCATTTCTGATTGGCCCAGCCTTGGCCAGAAGCCCATTACTCCTGAAGCTGGCTGGTGTTTGATGTGTTGGACAAGAGTGAAGTCTCTCAAAGCTTCTCATAGAATTCACCCCTCTAGGCCCCCACTACAAAACCTGGTCATGCAAACCAAATTCACATGTTTTAGCTCATCGTTTAGGAACCTTTTTTTTTAATGCTTACACATTTCTCATCTTCTCACCATCTGTGGATTTGCTTTCTATTGCATTGTCATTGTAACCTTCACAATTCAGATTTCTCCAGCTCATGGTCAAAGAGTGAAACACCGTATTGCTTTTTTTTTTCTGGTAGAGTCCTCTCTAAATTTTATTACTTCCTTATTAGCAAAATTAGAGATGTAGTCCAAAACCTGCGTAACAACTGATATTCACATGCAGTGGTGGGCCTTATTTAAAGCTTAGACATTGATCCAGTCATGATCAATCTCAGGACAAATGCTTACTTTCTCTTAATCTGAATGACACACCAGCAGTATAGTGGCTAAACAGATAAGCCGCTTTGAAAAAGTGGACTTGCTGCAAAGTGAGCCTGATACTTTGATTGGATTCCACAAAGTCATATGTGTACAGTTTATTTCATGTTTATTCTTACAAATTTTTAAGACCTTCCCCATGTGTCTGCTTTTGTTGGCTAGCTCTTTTAAGTAACCTTGGTCTGACAGCCTTTGAGGCCTGAGAGAGGAATAGCTCAAAACTTGGCAAGTAGTTCTTGAGTAAGAAGTTATTTCCTTCTTCTTAGGAGAAGTCACAGGCTCCTGATTCCTTCTCATTCCTTCAGAACTGCTTGGACTTTCATTCCTCTTCTCTCATATCTCTTCCCATTCTGAGGTAGGAAAAAAACAAATGTATACTGGGGAGATGTAACGTGATCAGTGGCAGATGTCACTTTTCAGATCTGTGGCAAAACACTTCCTGCATGCAAGATCTATGAGGGAGTTGAAGAAATTGGAGCAAAGATCACAGAATTTCCAGGTTGGAAGAGACCTTCAAGATCATCGAGTCCAACCCATACTCTAACACCTCAACTAGACCATGGCACCAAGTGCCATATCCAGTCTCTTCTTAAACACATCCAGGGATGGTGACTCAACCACCTCCCCAGGCAGGCCATTCCAATGCTTTATCACTCTTTCTGTGAAAAACTTTTTCCTGATATCCAACCTATACTTCCCTTGACGCAGCTTAAAACTGTGTCCTCTTGTTCTGTCTGTTGTTGCCTGGAGAAAGAGACCAACCCCCAACTGACTACAACCACCCTTCAGGAAATTGTAGAGAGTGAAAAGATCACCTCTAAGTCTCCTTTTCTCCAGGCTAAACAACCCTAGATCCCTCAGTCGTTCTTCATAGGGTTTGTGTTCCAAGCCCCTCACCAGCCTCGTTGACCTCCTCTGGACACGCTCAAGCATCTCAATATCCTTCCTAAACTGAGGGGCCCAAAACTGAACACAATACTCGAGGTGCAGCCTCACCAGTGCCGCGTACAGGGGAAGAATGACTTCCCTGCTCCTGCTGGCCACACCATTCCTGATACAAGCCAGGATGCCATTGGCCTTCTTGGCCACCAGGGCACACTGCTGGCTCATGTTCAGCCGGCTGTTGACCAGGACCCCGAGGTCCCTTTCTGCCTGGGCACTGTCCAGCCACACCGTCCCCAGCCTATAACGTTGCAGGGGGTTATTGTGGCCAAAGTGCATGACTCGGCATTTGGATTTATTAAACTTCATCTTATTGGACTCTGCCCATCCACCCAATCAATCCAGGTCTCTCTGCAGGGCCCTCCTCCCTTCCAACAGATCGACACATGCTCCCAGCTTGGTGTCATCTGCAAATTTACTGATGGAGGACTCAATACCCTCATCCATGTCATCAATAAAGATATTGAACAGAACTCGCCCCAGCACAGACCCTTGAGGGACACCACTGGTGACTGGCCGCCAGCTGGATGCAGTACCATTCACCACCACTCTCTGGGCTTGGCCATCCAGCCAGTTCCTAACCCAGCAAAGAGTGTTCCTATCCAAGGCACGGGCTGCCAGCTTATCTAGGAGTATGCTGTGGGAGACAGTGTCAAAGGCCTTGCTGAAGTCCAAATAGACAACATCCACAGCCTTTCCCGCATCCACCAGTCTGGTCACCTGGTCATAAAAAGAGATCAGGTTGGTCAAACATGACCTACCCCTCCTAAACCCATGCTGGCTGGGTCTGATACCCTGGCCATCCTGTAAATTTTGTGTGATGGCACTCAATATAAACTGTTCCATTATCTTGCCTGGTACTGAGGTCAGGCTGACTGGTCTGTAATTACCAGGATCCTCCTTTGCACCCTTTTTGTGAATGGGTGTCACACTGGCCAGTTTCCAGTCATCCGGAACCTTGCCGGTGAGCCAAGACTGTTGGTAAGTGATGGAGAGTGGCTTTGCAAGCTCATCTGCCAGCTCTCTCATCACCCTGGGATGGATCCCATCTGGTCCCATAGATTTATGGATATCCAGGTATTTCAGCAGTTCTCCGACTGCCTCCTCTTGGATTATGGGGGGACCATTCTGTTCCCTGACATCATCTACCAACCCAAGAGGACAGCTGTCATGAAGGCAGGTCATCTTCTCACTAAAAACTGAGGCAAAGTAGGCATTAAGCACTTCTGCCTTTTCCGCATCTGCAGTTACTAAGTTCCCTCCCTCGTCCAATAAAGAACAAAGGTTGGTCTTCCCCTTCCTTTTGCCATTAATATATTTGTAAAAACATTTCTTATTATCCTTTACAGCAGTCACCATTCTAAGTTCAAACTGAGCTTTGGCCTCCCTAATTTTTTTCCTACATGCTCTCGCAGTCCCCTTGAATACTTCCCGTATTCAAGAGACCTGACCGTCCTTCCAAAGATGATACATCCTCTTTTTATTTCTAAGTTCTTCCAGAACCTCCTTGTCCATCCAGGCTGGACGTTTACCCCGTCGACTTATTTTTTGGCACACAGGGACAGTTTGTCTCTGTGCTCTCAAGATCTCTGTTTTGAGGCATGCCCACATTTCCTGAACTCCTTTGTTTTTAAGGGCTGCTTCCCAAGGAACACTCTGTATAAGTCTCCTAAAAAGACCGAAGTCTGCCCTCCGGAAGTACAAAGCAAGAGTCTTACTGGTGCTCCTCCTGATTTCACCAAATATTGAGAACTCTATTATTTCATGATCACTCTGTCCCAAGCGACCTCCAACCACCACATCTCCCACCAGCCCATCTCTATTTGCAAACAGAAGATCTAACATAGTCCCTCCCCTAGTGGGTTGACCCACCAGCTGCAACAAAAAGTTGTCCTCCATACACTCTAAAAATTTCCTGGACTGCCTCTTATCTGCTGTATTAAGTTCCCAGCAGATATCTGGTAGGCTGAAGTCACCCACAAGAACAAGGGCTGATGATCCTGAAACACTCTCCAGCTGCTTATAGAATAAGTTGTCCACCTCTTCCTCCTGGTTGGGTGGACGATAACAGACTCCCAGGAGGACTCCAGTCTTGTTGGCCTTCCCCTTAATTCTTACCCATAGGCATTCAACTCCATCTTCCTTAGTTTCAATTCCTACAACATCAAAAGTTTCTTTAATATAAAGGGCCACTCCTCCACCTCTTCTTCCTTTTCTGTCTCTTCTGAAAAGCCTGTAGCCATCCAGAGCAGTGCTCCAGCTATGGGAGTCATCCCACCATGTTTCTGTGATGGCAACTACATCAAAGCTCTGCTGTTGTACCATGGCCTCCAGCTCTTCTTGTTTGTTCCCCATGCTGCGTGCATTGGTATACATGCACCTCAGCTGGGCTACTGACTTCACCCCTAACTTGCCTTACCACCCTTGGGCCTGCTTCCAGATAGCCCAGCTGCATCCCCTTCCCCCTTCAAACCTAGTTTAAAGCCCTCTCAACAAGGTCAGCCAGTTCATGAGCTAAAAACCTTCTGCCCTTAACAGAGAGATGTATGCCATCTGGTTCCACAAGAGCATGTGCCATAAAAGTTTCCCTATGATCAAAGAATCCAAAATTATGCCGATGACACCAACCCTTAAGCCACTTGTTGATGATGTGGATTCTCCTGTTTCTTTTATCATTTTTCTCTGCTACCAAAGGGACTGAGCAGAACACTACTTGTGCTCTTGCCCTATCAACTACTTGTCCTAGTGCCCTAAAGTCCCTTTTAATTGCCTTGACACTCCTCTTTTCCATGTCATCACTGCCAGCCTGGAGTATCAGCAGTGGGTAATAATCAGAGGGCTGAATCAGCCCAGAAAGTCTCTCAGTGATATCCCTCACCCAGGCCCCAGGGAGGCAGCAGACCTCCCTGTGGGATGGGTCCGGTCGACATATGGGACCCTCAGTTCCCCTCAGTAGGGAGTCACCTACTGCGATTAACCTTCTTTTCCTCTTGGTGTTAGAGGTGGTGATCTGTCTTACAGATGAATCATAATTGGGACGCTCTCTGGGCAGACAATTTTCTTCTAAATCATCTGGCAGGCTTTCTAGATCCAGGGCCTCATACCTATTCTGAAGTGGCACCTGGCTGGGGGATGGGGAGGAGTTTTTGTTATTACCTCCCCGAGAGGGGACCCTTTTCCACTCCTCTTCATCTACCAGGTGCCCTTCTATTGCCTGAGAGTGGGAGGCATATAAGTCCTCAGACTCTCGGTCAGAGGCCTCCCTTAAAAATGGAAGGGTTGAACTCCACCAGTCTCTCTATCTCCCTTTCACTTTCCCTGATACTCCTTAATCTTTCAACTTCTTCCCTAAGCTCAGCCACCAGCGAAAGGAGGTCATTCACCTGTTCACACCGCAGGCAGGCCTCATCCCCTACACCGCCTGAAGCCACTGATAAGCTCAAACACTCTGGGCAGGAATGGGTCTGTACAGACACATCCTTTCTGGAGGGCTCCACTTGGTCGCATACACTTACACCAACCATAGTTTTTGACCTTGTAAAAACCATTACTAACAGGAACCAAAAGGAAGCAACCAAAAGTAATACCTAAAACAACACAGAGCACACCTTTCTAGCAAGAACACTTGCAACCCTGCCTGCTTGTCCTGCCTGTGCGAACTGCCTTGTCCAAGGCCCTGAGTTGAGCCATGCCCCTGTTTGCCCGCTCCTGTTCGCTGCGCTTCGGGTCGCCGCGCTCCCCAGAGACCTCTAATAATCAGCCACCCAGCAGCAAAGGAAGCTCCACCCCTCGTCCGTGAATGGCTCACAAAAATCTGCAAAGATCTGAGGAAAGAAAATGAGTAGCAAAGATTTTGAGAAAACAACAGGGACTGGGAAGACTAAGACAATAGAAAAAAGGGGAAAAAGGTAGATGTAAAAGGAACAAGAGAGAATCTCAAATGCAGGAGTAGAAAAAGAAATGAAGAACAGCAAGAAAATGCAAAGATTTTTTTTTAAAGTATTGAAGAAACAAGTCTTTATATCATGCTGAAGATTTCATAAGACATTCAGATATTTTGTTTGTGCTTTAAGATAAAAAGAGGAAAGTACACTGCTGTGAAGCTACTTTGTGTTCGTTCATATCTTCCTTCTATAGCTGTTGTGGGTTTCCTGGAAGTGGAAGGATAGTGGGCTAAAAGGAAATGCAGTTTGGATATTAGGGATTGAAAAAAGGGGTTTCCAAATTCATATTTCCTAAGGAAGGGCTAGGGATTGTTACCCCTCAAAACGAACTAGTAGCAGCAGACAGAAAAGTTTTGTGTGTTGGGAAGTTGAAAAAACCCAATGTTACTTATCGATATGTTTCTGTTTATTGACTTTGAGGTTTGCTCAAAGACAGTGTTTTTTTGTTTTTTTTTTTCTTTCTCTTTGTCTAATCATCATTATGTTCATGGTGCTGAAAAATACTCTCAATAAACAGCTTTTGTGGTTGTTAAATGCCTTGGAATCCCTTCATTTTTTTTAGTCTTCTACAAAAGATTTTTAAAGCTTGACTACTTCTCCATTGTGGACATTATCCTTGGATTATTCTGTCTTGAGCTCCTGAATTAAATTTAAAACACTGATATATTTGCTTTTGCAATAATGTGTTACTATATCAAATTGTATTTTTGAGAGTCCCCTGATCACAGAACACTTTCAATATTTTATAGTTTTTGAATACCAAGATTCTGGGAAATAATATAATTACAGAATAGCCTGTTGGAAGGAATCTTTCAGTATTATTGAAGTCAACTCCTGGCCCTGCACAGGACACCCTAATAATCCCACCACGTGCCTGAGTGCCAAACACTTCTTGAACTCTTGTCGGGCTTGGTGCTGCCACCACTGCCCTGGGGAGCCTGTTCTAGTGCCCGAACACCCTCTGGGTGGGAAACTTCCTCCCAATATCCAACCTAAAATTCCTCTGACACACCTTCAGGCCATTCTCTCAGGTTCTGTCACTGTGCACCAGAGAGAAATCAGTGCCTGCCCCTCTTCTTCCCCTCAGTCTCCTCCAAGCTGAACGGACCAAGTCACCTCAGCTGCTCCTCATGTGGCTACCCTCCAGACTCTTCATCATCCCCATGGCCTCCTTTGGACACTCTTTGATAGTTTAACATGTTCTCTGTATTGTGGCACCCAGAACGGATCCCAGCACTGGAGGTGAGGCCGCCCCAGCTTAGAGCAGAGCGGGACAATCCCCTCTCTTGCCCGGCTGGTGATGCTGTGCCTGATGCCCCCAGGACAGGGCTGGCCCTCCTGGCTGCCAGGGCACTGCTGACTCAGATCCAACTTGCCATTGACCAGGCCACCCAGATCCCTTTCTAAAGCTCTGCTTTCCAGCACCTCATTCCCCAGTCTGCACACCACAGGGTAGCAGATGGAGCGTGCGTGCTGCAAGCAGCAATAAGTAAGCCTGCGCAGGTGGTGTGAGTGGCCGGGCCATTTCCAGCGGGGTTGGCAGTGTGTCTGCAGCCTTGGTGAGCGATGGCTGCGGGCTGGCTGCCGCAGGCCGTGGCTGCTGCAGGATGTGTGGGGAATGCGGTTGTGGCGATGGCTGCAGGCTCGGTGCAGGCAACATCTGCTCCATCGGGGAAAAACAGTGGACATAGAAAACTAGATTGTTGTGGCGATGACCTGCCTCGGGGAAGCGGCGAAGCCGGACACTGCGGACAGGGAAGCAGGACCACAGGGAGAAGAAAGCCGGGGGGGAGGGGAGGCCAAGCTGAACCTCCGGGTGAGCCTCCACTCCCTCCATGAAACACAAAGAAAAATGGTGCTGGTTATTGTTATAAATGGAATCAGCCAAATTATCAATAAAAGAATTTTTATTGAAAAATTGAGCAGAACAATCGAGAAATGCTACAATCAAGGTCAGTGCTCAGCCTGGGGTCAACACTGGGTGAACCACAGACACGGCCTCTATCGCACTGTGCCCCCACAGTTCACAAAGCGTGCCTTGTGCTGCTGATTTTTATACAGTGTTTTGTTGTACAGTACGTGATCTCAGTCTTGTCCGAGATACATATTCATATATCTTCGCTTTCCTGCTGCTGGTCTTGTTGAATAGATTTCCGAGCAGGGAGATGCCCCTGAGTAGATTTACTGGAACTGGGCATTGGGATTCACCATCTTGACGATACTGATAAGATACATATCAGTTGTTAATTGCTGGGTCGTTGGTAGACTCATCAACTGTGAAGGTCCATCTCCTCCCAGCTGCACCCTCTTTTCTTCTGGTAATTTGGCTTCCTCCTGTTCTGGCAGTGATGTCACAATCTTTTAAGGGTATAGTTTGCAGGACATGTCTTTCAAGGAGTTTGTGATTTTGGTTTTAAGGTTACAGTGTAGATTTTTATAAAACATATTTATAATAAAACTGAGTTATATACAGCATTTATCACATTATGTTGCAATTAACTGCTTCTATGTGCTAAAGCTTCTCCCATAGCCCGATTTCCCAGGCATTTTTTTTCTGGGACATCCAGGCAACCCATGTGTACTGGATTCCTGCCCACTTGTGGAAGGTGTCTCTCTCCTTATCGGCTGTAAGGCGAAGCCTCCCCAGGGCAGGGCTCCCAACATGTGTGCAGCCCCTAGAGTAATTTTTCACCTCATGTCTAACATACATTAAGGCATAAATAAAAATCAGGTTGGTCCCTCTCACCGGGTTGCCCCATCCCAGGTGAGAATCCCTTATTAAACTCCATACAGTTGGTGATTGCCCAGCCCTCTGATTTGTTGAGATCTCTTGACATGCTTCTCTGGCAGGGCTTCTCTGTCCTTGAGGGAGTCCACAGCTCCTCCCAGTTTAGTGTTTTCATCACATTTAGTATTTGCTTGTGTTCCACATCCAGGTCATTTATGAAGATGTTGAGGAGAACTGGAGCCTTTGTGGAACCCCATTAGAGTCAGTTGCTCACTGATCCTGTAACACTCTTATCCACCTGTGGGCTGGATATTTTGTCCAGAAGGGTTCTGGGAGACACAGTGTTGAAAACTTTACTGAAGTCCAGAATGGTTATATCAACTGGCTTTCCTTGATCAGCAAGCTGATTTACCCTGTTGTAGAAAGAAATCACGTTTAACCAGTAGAATTTTGCCCTCCTGAAAGCAAAGGAACCAATGACTATGTTGTCTTCTAGGTGTTTTGCAATACTGCCCAGAATATAATCTTTTCCATGGTTTTACCAGGCACCAAAGTAAGACTGACAGGCCTGCAGTTTCCAGGGTCATCCTTTTTTGCCCTTTTTGGAAACTGGGATAATGTTCACCAGTTTCC
This sequence comes from Phylloscopus whistleri, assembly GCA_017589585.1. NCBI lineage: Eukaryota > Metazoa > Chordata > Aves > Passeriformes > Phylloscopidae > Phylloscopus > Phylloscopus whistleri. The sequence continues at coordinate 1,592,237 of JADMLD010001013.1, forward strand.
AGTCAGCTGGGACTTCTCTGTATTCTCAAGACTGCACAAAAATTGTTGAAAGAAGCTAACTCCTTGGGGATTCTTGGATGAATCTCATCAGGTCCTATGGATTTGTAGAGATCCAGCTGGAGCAGCAGAACCTGCACAGTCAAGTGAGAGTTGAGTATTCTGTCAGTCATGGTCCTTCAGCTCAGGGCACTGAGACCCCCTTGGTCCATCATCAGTGTTGAGGATAGATATAAAGTAAACCCTTAATGTAATGTAAGCCTTTAATAAAGTTAGGTAATGGAGACTTGCTTTAGAAAATCTTTGACTTTTAGAAAACTCCATAGATGCTCTGCCATGTACCCCTGAGAAAGCAACAAGTGAAGTGACAGATAAGGCACCACATGAGATTGGTACAGGTTACAGCTGGGTTTTTGTTGTCTCTTTCTGTGCTTGTCTTAAGATGGGGCTTTTACATAACCAGTCACTTTAAGGAGGGCTGTGCTAATGCTCTGACAAGATGTCCAGGGCAATTCACAATTGCCTTAACTGTTAAAAAATGAACGGCATTTGGAAACTGAGTGCTTAGGGAGTAAGCTAGTTTTTATAAAGCATGTGTTTGAAATTGAAAAAAAAAAGATTTAATGCCAAGTTGGAGTGTTATTTGGGAAGTGAAGAAGTATAAAAGCCAATCGTAACATCAGAGTACACATGGAGTTTATGGTAGCCTTAAACTCAGTCTTTAATAATTGCAATCTGCTACAACCCCCTGTAACAGATATAACAGTGTTAACAGCTTTTCTGCTCAGGCACCATATATTTCTATTACGAAGCCAGCCTCATTTAATTAGCATCATGTAGTAAATAAGCACTTATAAAAACTGTTGGGTACAAGGGAATCTCCATTTTCTCACTATCTACTTAATCTTCAGTCAGTGTTGAGATTACTGCTTACTTAATTAGCATATACAAGAAAAAATGCTTACATCCTCCTCATATACTGTGATTCAGTCACTTTATGGACTTGGAAAAAAAGGTCTTCTGTGAACAGCAGTCAGGAGTACTGCTTTTCCATTGTATCTTTCTCAGGAGATGCAGAGTGGTCACATATACTGGAATTGCTTTTTCTTGTAAGTATTAGACAGATTAGTTTGTTTTTATTAGAAATAACAATAGTTAATTTATAAAGTATAAAAAAGTAAGGTTTACATGGCAAAACATGGTATCTGAAAAAATTAGAAAAACCCACCCCAAACTCTATGTTAAAATTTAGTTTTCAGATACAATGAACCTAAATAGGTAAAGAGATGATTTTGGATGAAGACATTTCGGATATCAGAAAAACTAACTTGTATTATTTCATATCTCTTTTGTTTACTGCTAGGTGCATTTATGATAAGACAAAACTTTTTCTAATAATGTCTGCTAATCCTGTTTCAGCACATTAGAAAGAAGTTTCTTAGGAAAATATCTGGGAATATATACACATATATATGTTTAAAACATTTTAAACACATTGGTAATAGTATAGAGAAATATTTAAATTTTATAGCAGGTGCTTGAGGTGGGAGGAGTTCTCCAGTGGCATTTTGGTCTCTGCAGAGATGCTGCTGACAATGGTTCTCACATCCTACAACCCAAGCAGAATACCAGGCTAGACTTCTTCAGGGGAATGAACTGCAAATATTTATAATATTCTCCTTGCATTTGTTGGATAACTTACCCATCTCACTGAAGTGAGTACATGTTTTATCATTCCCTGTAGAGTGACTTCCTTACGGATATGTGTGATTTAAAATGATTGCATGGAAGTAATCCTAACTTTTATCCTATTTTAGCATTTGCAGTTGTACATTGTTGATTAGTAATTAAGAAATGAATGAATGAATGGATGAATGAATAAATAAGGAATGTACCCAATTCACAGTAACATGAAGATCAAAAATACGTTGAAGACAAACAAGAGAGGAGCAATTTTCACCACGTTTAGAGTTACTCTATTTACAGGTTTTCAAAGCAGCATAATTCTTTGTGCAAAAATCTGAAACTGTAGAGGAAACCTGCACTCTGGAAAACCATTCTGGTAAATGTGAAAGACAGTAATGTGTGAAAGAGATAATGCTGCCTACAGTTTTGAGTAGCTCAACTGTGAGCTTATATGAGGTTATGCATAAATAAATGATCATTATTATAAAATGAAATTGTTCTAACAAGTTTGAGTTAGCTGTGTTTCTGCAGTACAGGCTTTTGATAACTACAAAAGCATATTTTCATAAAATTTAAGTATTTAATTCATGGTTGTCACACTCATATCAATGCTTAAGCCAGCAGAATTACTTAGAAACATGTAATGGGATAATGATTTTCTTTGGCATTGAGTATTCTTCAGCTGACTAGAAATGTGGTAAAATGCTGCTGCAGTTTTTGAAATAGTTGGGATATTTTCAGCTGCCATTTAGTGAATGTATTGATGTTTTATATATGCAGTAGAAATTTTAACCTGGGTGACCTGTGGAATCACAATACTGTTGCTTATAACTTTTTTAAAAATGTGTGATATATATTACTTGCAACAGTTCATACAAAAACATTATTCCTGATGTTGTGATTGATTTTGAACGTCAGACAAAAGTAGTTTCACACCGGCATATAAAGGATGTCAGAATAGACATTTTCAAGGAATACCAGTAAAGCTGTTTAAAATACACATAAAGTGCAATAATTCTATAATTACTTAATACAGAAGCACTTGTTTTAACATTGGCAAACTTTGCTTTGAGATTTGGAGGGAATTGTGAAATAGTTTTAGATAAGGTAGTCAAGAGGGTCCTTCTGTGGCCTTGCCCATTGCCAGAAAGAAAAAGAGGGCATTGCTTTTCTTGAAGCTCCTGGAACCAGGAATGCAGAACCTTTTTTAGAATTCATGTGCTTCACGTGGCTGTTTCTCAGTTGAAATGAAAAGTGGGACGCATCATCTCTTTGACTGTGCTGTATTCTCGGGGAACAGTGAGCATTGTAATGATCATGAATTTCTCGTTGGAGATAGGTTTAAGTAAATGCTGGCAGGGTTTAGAAAATCATTGCTTAGGCATGAACTGTTTGATTGATGCATCCTCTTAGGAAGCAATTATGTTAATACAACTAAATGGATAGATTCTCTTTAGCACCTTAAAATGTGTTTTTTGGAGGACACCATCAAGTAGGCTGTAGAACAATATAGCAACATAAGCAGATCTACTCAGTACAAGGTCTTCTCAACTAATTTTCAGAAAACAATCATTCTTTTAAAAACTTCCTGCTATAGCCGTTACCCTGCAGTTTCTGAAAAAACTACAGAGATTTAGAATAGAATATCCCTTTTGCCTAGCTGGAACATATCTTGAACTATTTTTTTACTGACAGGTTAAAAAAGATATTTCTCTGTTTTTCATAACATGGCAAAGAGTTGTTTTTTTTTTTTTGTTTTGTTTTGTTTTGTTTTGTTTTTTTTCTTTCCCCCAACTTTTAAATTTTTTCATTGGCTTTTTCTTACATGTAGATATTTTGATCTGGGCAATACCATCACACTATGTGTTTTACACAACAGTATTTTCCAATTTTCTAAACTGAGGTCAGAGTTAAATTCTCCTTCCATTTTACATATATGAAAAAGAATGGTTTGTGTACATTACATAAGTGAAAACTGTCCTAATCTGTACTGATTATTGTGGTACTTTTAGGCCAATTATGAAACTAAAAACTGTGACTAAGTTGCAGTTAGGAGTTAAGTGCAAATAGACACAAGAAAAAGATTGATCTTTTAAAAAAATATAGAAACCACAGTTTCTTAAGGCCAAATAAAAATGCAAGCTAAGATTAAGTGCTCTAAAGTAACACTTCATAGCTAATCTTAAATACTCTATTGCCTAAGATTTAAATGCTAATAGTTAGAAATAAAAACTTCAATTAAACATTTTAACACAGAAAATATGGATCCCAGATTTTTACAGTGAGCTCTTTGCATTAGTAATTTACATGCTTTTTTATGGAACAGTTATCACAGGAATAAAAATGAACTCAAAGTTAGCAATAGCTCTTAGCTAATACCCATGAATGAAGAAAAAGTAGCCAAACCTAGTGCTGCTGAAAAAATCCAATCCACAGCCCTTCACATATGAGTGCTTTCTAGATTCAGTAGTCCAAGGTGAGTGTAAATTTTACATCTTTTTCTAATTTCCAAGTACCAAAATCTCTTAAAATCTTAGAAATAAATTATAAAATCTGCAGAAAATGAGCTAATTTAATAAGAAATATTGTAAAATATAAGCTGGAGGTTATTTACATTATGGAAGAAAATTAAAATTCTGGCATATCTCTATCGTATTATTTTTTGATATCATATTTTACTACTTTTGCTTTATGAGGAATAGGAAGAATCTGGTGGAAGAAATACCTTAGATAGGGTTGGTTTTGGTAGATTTTCTTCTGTCTGTGAGCATCAACCTAATAAACCTGTGTTATTCAAAAGAACAGAGAAGTAACGTAAAGGAGTAAATTAAATTTCTAAATAAAAAATTCATTTTATCCTCAAGCTTAAGTTATTTGTAAAGAATGAGATGTTTGATGGAGAATTAGCTACTACTACATTTTTCACTTTAAATTACAATGCTGGCAAGGCTGCCTATGTATGGGTTTAACCTAAAAGGATACGATGATAGATTTTTTAGATGAATATTTGGACCTGAAAGTATGTAGACCCAAAAGAATTTGCAGAACAGGATTTAGTAAACATTCTCCTACCTTAGAGGTAACCTAAAATTTTACTTGCTTGATTTGTTCTCATATTTGCCTAAAAAAATGGAGAAATAGCTTTTCTCTGATTTGGAAATATCTAAGGAAAATATGAGATCTTTTAAAAAAAGGTCAGAAATCATTTGACATTTTGACTTTTTTTTTTTTTTAATGGCTGAGCCTAATTTTAAATCTGATCTACTGAGGTAGTGCAGTACTAAGGTAATGCAGTTAATCAGCCTTCATATATCTTGTAAATTAATCCCACTTACTGCACATTCTGTAACTTAAATACAAACTGTAATTTTTACTTAATGACATGTTCTAATTATGTGATTCCATGTACAGTATTAACTTTATAAAAAAATTAGGACATGCAATTAGAATTTTTAGGTATCTATTTGAAGATGTTTATGAACCTCTTCCTGGCACTAATACTCTTTAAAAAATAATTCCTTACAGATATAGATGTGAATCTTTTAAAGTAACTAAAGTAACATTTTTGATCTTATATGCCACAAAACAGATAAATTCTTTACATCAGAAAGCAATCTTTTTCATTTCCACGGAGTGAGTTACATGTGTAAAGGGAAATACTTCTGGTGAGTAATTACCGGATCAATATTTACTGTATTTTCCAGTAATAGTTGTTCAGCTGTCAGAATTTCTACATTTCACAACCCTTGTCCCTCAACTTTGAGATGTTCCTGATAAACTTAAACTCCTGATTTATGGAAAACCCCTGCTAGGCATATCAGAAGTATTTGTTGCATTCATGCACTAGAATAATTTTTTATTAGCAAAGAGTTGTTCAGATTTTAAGGTTCATAATACAATTCTTGCTTCATATTAGTGAGATATTTATAGTGAAAGTTAGCTAGAGGGTAAGAAGTGAAAACAGCAAAACAACACAGAATTCTGTTTATTTATCAGGGGAAAGGGGTATTTAACAACAAGAGGTTGTATAGAGTCACACTGGTTCATCCCAAAAAGTTTACTTACTGCTTTAGAAAGTTGTCAAGGGTTGTTTTTATTCAGTAAGGACAGAAAATCCATGGCAACAGATGACCCTAAGACTATTTACTAAAATTTTAAAGATAGGTGAGAAAAAGCAAGTGCAGAAGAAATATTAAAAAAAGAACTGTAAGAATGTTTAAAGGACTCCTAAGTGTATCTCGAAAAAGCTTCATTAAAATAGCTTTTGACCAGTAAATACATCATTTGTCGCCTATGTTGAGAGGTTTAATAAATGGTCACAATGATAAAAGCAATTATACCACAAACTTTGCAATACTGGATAAGAACACTAAAATTATGAAGGGCAACAAGTCTTTAGTCATGAGAGATACTGCTACAGGAAAGTGTGGATCATAATGAATAATTTATTTATCTGTAGGTAATATTCTGTTATGCGAAAATGCAGATTACAGCAGCCTTAACAACTCGGAGGAGGTCATGGGAACACCAGCTGACCTGTTAAAGTCACTGTCTACTTTTTGCTGGTGTAACATCAGGGTGTAGAAAGAAGGAGTCATAATCCAGGCTCTAGTTTGGACGGAAAAGCATAGTTAAAGAGGTGGGTGTACAATTGACGTCAAGTCTACAAATCTGCAAAACAGAGCAATACTTAACCAGGTATTTTAATAGTAAAGAAAACTTCCCTCCTTTTGAATATTTATAATATTTCTGCACAAGACCTGTGATAGAATTATATAATGCGGACGTTAATAGATTAATAATGGTGCTTCATAAGAGCAGCTGTGTCTGAAAGAAGTGAAGGGAACAACACAGCTCTTAGAGTAGTTTATTCCTTATGATCTGACATTGCAAAAGGCAATGTTCAGAGCAGCTTTGTTAACTGCTAGTGGTTTTTTAGGAGCTGTGGCTAAAAAGGGAATTCACCTCGTTAAGGAAATGTCACTTTTTAGTGTGAAGAAAGGGCCTCAAACCTCTGTGTGTGAGGGGTGTATGTGTTGCTGTGGGTGTGTAACAACAATATGCAAATCTCAGATTGGTTTGGTTTGGGTTTTGACATTAGGATGTTGAAATCCAATTGATTTCTCAGGAAACCTGCTTTCCCAAGCAGATAGTGTACTGGAGATTTGGGCAGCATGGTCAGACACATTCTCAAGGACATATCTTCAGTTCCAAGACCTGCATAGGCTTTCTTCTTTCTGCTTCTAGTTTACAAATGAAGTATTTAAATTCTGTAAAATCTGTTTTTTTTTAGAATGGTGTTTCACTGGAATGTTTGGTGTCAGTGTTAATTCCTTTGGCTCTGTGCACCATGTTAATATTTTTGGAGCTTTGTAAAGGAAAGCTTCTTCTACCTATGCTCGTAAGTGTTTTCTTTGTTTGACTGGATATCCCACTGCTTCCTATCTTCTAAAGCTAAATGTTGTGCCATGAGATTAATGCATGTCTTCCACACCTTCAAATGATGTTTTAGTGAAATGTCAGTGGTACACAAAATACACTTTCACATTGGTTTTAATTTAATGATTTTGCTTCTGATCCCATATGTTAAATTTTTACAACTCCTAATTACTGTGACTTTAACACATAAAGAAGAACTTTCATTTTAAAAAATCTTTCTGAAACAGACTCTTTAACTGTATGGGCTAATTATGCTGGTGTTGCTCAAGAAGGAATTCTATATGAGTGAAAATTATTGGCTGCTGTTTATGTATTGTATAAATGCTATATTTATCCCTGACACTTCACTGCTTAACTATGCACATATGCATGAAATCTGGCTCCTAAGAGCCCATTTGTTTCAGCTGTACTTCTGTGAGACCATAATTTTATTTCTGACATTAAAACTGGTTGCTGTGGAAATGATCATGTAAAAAACCTCAGCTGAGAAGAAAATATGGACTCAACAAATAATGAAAATTGTTATTTTCATTAATGATTTTCTTTTTGGAGTGTAGGACATGTTTATAAAACCTGTGATGCCAAAGTCAGAGAATAAGACTAAAATTAAAATTATCTTTGTAATTTGAAGAAGCTGTCTAAAAATCAACATGAAACTCTGCAAAAGCATATGCAAAGTAGAACACAAACCCACGTTTTAGAACAGGAAAAATGACTGAATGCAGCGGAAACTTCAGAAAAAATATCTGGGGAACCTTGAACTCTAACACTGATTTTCAAAACAGCACAAATGTGATTCTGGAATGTATTAACAACAAAGTCATGTGAAAGTCCTGGAGGTAATTATTCTATGCATGTGACCTTTTGTGAGACTTTGGCTTTTTCTACTCTGGTTAGCTAGAAATACCTTTTATGATAAATTTGAGAGCACTGAGGAAGAGGAAAGAAGAAAACAGTCAGAGATTTTGAAAACAGGAGTTACAGGGAAGCACTGAAAAAAATGCTGGATTTTTAAAAGTCAATTAAAAAAAAAGGACATGCTAATACAGTACATCAGTTTTGCTTGGAGAAGAAAAAGAACAAAAGGGCTTAATTTACACCAAAGGAGATTTACCTTAGGCATTAGAGAAAAACCTACAAGCACAAAGAACAAGTCCTTGTGGTAAATCACAGGAACAGATTGTCCTTGTAGATTAAATTATGAAATCATCTTTTCTAGGGTCTTTAAGGAGAAGATTAGGCACACTAATACCAGTCTGGTTCTTGTGCACTGTATTCCAAGCCAGTTTCAGTTACTATTTTAGGTGATTTATTGAAGTTCCTTCTACCTCTATACTTCCTTAGATACAATGATTTAAAATTATTATTTCAAAGCAGATACCATACTTGTCCAAGCTGTATGAAAATAATTAAGGGGTGCATTTATTTTTTAAATTTTTGTTTAAATAACTTTTACAGGCTTACGTAGACAGATGCAGAAATCAAGACCCTTCTCTCCTTGCCACCACAAAAATAACTCTCATGGGGAAACTCCAGAAGAAAAAGACCAGAAAAAAATGAATAGTTTTGAGATGTTGGCCAAAGAAGGCAATATCAAATGACATAATAATAGTAAATGTTTCTGTTGGAAATCCTAAACTCCATAGAATTCTGGATTTCCTTCAGGAAGGATCTGGATAAACCCTTCAGTTTCAGAACAGAGTTAGTATAATTTGAAAATGTAAAAAGATGCAAGTAGTTGTAGAAAATTCTTCTTTGATTTTCTTTTCAATTTAAATACAAATTCTTTATTGCGATACTCAGATGCCCTGGTTTTAGTATGTGATAACACTTCTGACAGAATATGAAATGTATGGGTTTTTTCATTTGATATTTAGCCCAAAAGGCTTTGAGAGGTAGCATAGTATTCAAAAGTAGATATATTTTGTAAAATTTCTGCTAGTTTGCTCATGAACAAATTGGTTAATGGTAGGAGAAAGCTACCTTGCAATGATAAATCTTGATCAATTTTACATTTCAGAAGACATTGTTAAACAGTATCAGATTTACAAAGTTACAGATATAGTCTACACGACAAGATATATTTTACTTTTAACCAGAATTAGATTTTAATCATGATTCCTATTGAAAGAAATTAATTTTTAGACTCTATGATAAGGACATATCATCAAGCCGTTGCCTGTGTGCTTCTTGTTCTTTGTAATTTTTGTTCTGCTTTTATAGAATTATGCAAGAGCAGATATTACTCACATTTCTGCAACATTTTTGTAAGGAATCACAGTAGCAATAACTGTGCAAATTATTCGTCTGTGATCTGCTTTTATAACCACACAAATGATCCACACCAGTTATCTTTCCCACAGAATTGCTTGGGAACTGAGCTATTTTGCCTCTGAAATTAACCCTGAAGGACTATACAGCTCTAGGACTGTACTAGAATTAGTTATTTACTAATATATAGAATGAGTGAATCAAGGAATGAATCTTCCATCTACACATAAATTATGGATGAATGAAACAATAAAAGCCTCAAGATAGGAGACTTTTCTTCCATATGGGAGAAACTTAAGGCCAAGTATGCTAAAGTTTTATGTCAGAACAAAATTGACACCAGTGCCCAATTTTCTTTTAAAACTGAATAAATTGTTGCCAACTAATTTAAGAGGTCTAGTCATCAAAACCAGCCACAAAACTGTTCAGGAAACAGCTGTTCTAAGGGATGGCTGTAAAAATTAAAAATATATTTACTAGTAGAGAAATTATAGACGCAGAATTAGCACTTGTTTAAAGACTAGGACACAATTTCATTCTAATTGAGTATAAAATGGGTTTTTACAAATATATTTAGAGGTTTTCTGTCATATGTAAACCTTTTAAAAATATGCTTCCATACAGTACATATGAGGCTGAACTTGTGACAGATATTGAAAGAGATTGTAGAGGTCTCAAGAAATACAAAATAGCATGCAATATACTTGGATTGTAGTTTGCATGGTAAGGCAATGAAAGTTGTATTTGGCTAGAGCAAGATCTCTGTACACATACCTTGATAATACTGTTTTGAATAAATGGAGAAGAAGCAAAATGCAGGAACATGGCTGGCTTGACTGCACTAGCTGCTGTTATTAGAGATTAAGCCCTAATCCTTAAGAGGAGGAAGAGAAGAGACATCTGGAGTGGAAAAATTTACTTTCTTCAATCACTGGGAACTACAGACTAATGTAAGTCTTATTGATCTGTCCATCATTTCACCTTAAACTTTTTGGCTATACCTGCCAAAGCAGGAATCTCTAGTATTGGGGAAGTTTAACTCACCCAGTGTCTTTTGCTGTCTTATTTTTCTCTTCTTGACACCTTTGTACCAGTTGTGGTTCTTGCAATAGACAAATGACTAACCAAACAGAATTGTCTGTGATGTTATAAGGTACAGGACAGTACAAACAAGATGGTATCAGCTGGCAATAAACTAACAATTATTCTAACACAAATGACACAGATAACCTGACTGCTGAAGACTATAGACTCTTGATGCATTGATTGCAAAAATCAGCCATGCATTTTCAATAATGAGCTGTTTCTAAAAATTTAGGTATAGAAGACCCAGACTAAATAATCTTATAAATACTAGGTTCATAGTTTCCAGATTGCCTCTGTCCATCCAAATGAGTTTAGTGGAAGAATTTCATGACAAAACTTCATTGCATAGTTGTTCTCTCAGCTGTCCTGATTCCTCTAGCCATAGGTGGTCTTCTTGTAGCCTTCCTGATTGTTCAGCATTAGGTGTTCTCCTGTAACTGCCTTGGATACAGTTTTACATCACTATCCATGCTCCAGTCTACTTAGCATCTCCCAGGACTGGACCTGGTAACCTGAACATGTGACTCTCTTTTTATGGTACTTTGGTGATGATAGAACTATCTTCTGGTTGATTCTCATCTGGTATAATTGGGGAAGGTCTGATCCTTGAACTACCAACTGAACACCATCTCAGGATCTGATTCGAGTAAGGAAACACACAGACCTGAATATCTTAAGTCAAGTGCACAGAAAAGATTTTAAATTGAACAGAGAGAGATGCTACCTTCTCTTCAAATAGCACAGTGTTCAGTTCAGTACATGTTGGTTTGTGCTGTTTTTTTCTTCATACCAGGTTGGATGAGAACAGCACATAACAAACGGCCTAATGAACCAATTTATTTCAACACTAATATCAAATGAGAATTGCAGCGGAAATGTCCAGTTTAGCTTCACACTTTTCAGTGTTTTTATTCATAAGAAGGTATAGAGGGAAACTCTTTCTGTAATAATGTTATCACATGTTTTGAAATTATTAAATAATTTCATGTAAGTTGCAAATACAATAATTCTCTTTACATGTTATTTCCTTAATATTTTTTGTAGCTTCAAAGTGGCAGCAGAAAATAAAAGAGGGCCTTATTAAATAGTTCAACTTTAAAATTTCAGTAGATACTGCACCTCACTAGTGACAAAATGGATTCAAGCTATCTGATGATCACTAAGCTGATGAAAAATTGCTTTGAAGATTAGTGATATACAGTACTGTATGAGCAAGAACAGGCACAGCACAGATTCCACTGACAATCACTTGTCACCCTTCTGCTACATCTGTGTCCGTTTACCACTTTTTTTTGACCCTCAGCAACGTCACTAAGTCAATTTATTATCCAATTCAGAACATTAACATCAATAATGCAGTGACTCTCTCAACTTCTGTAGGTTTTTATGATTTCATTACTTACTTTGTAACATTTTATGCCAGTAGTAGGGAAAATATTCCTTGAATCCAGACAGCAAGTTATTTTTGTCTGCTTTTGTTGTAATTCATTTTTCCTAAATGGTTCTGTTCTCCCCCAACATGTATAGTTCATTACCAAGTTGTTGTAAACCACCCCCTAAGTTGTCATTCATTGTAACTCCATTGTTATCCAACCCCTCCTACCCTCAGTATCCCATTGGTCCAAGCCTTGGGTCTGCCCCCTGGCTGGAAAAACTATTTAAGCTAAAGAGGAGAGGGGGCAGGCCTCTTGTTCTTGGGCTCTAGCTCTTGGTCTCTTAGGCTCTGGCTCTCTTGGTCTCTTGCTTGCTCTCTCCCTCTCTTTCCCTTCCCCCCTCCCCCTCTCTCCTGTGGGAGCCATGCTGCTCCCCCCTGGTGTGGGACCCCCAAATAAACCCTGTCTAATCAACACCCTCGAAAGCTATGTGGTGTCTTTCCTGCCTTTGTGCTGCCATTAGTTGCTACTAGCTGCTACATGTTGCCAAAAGAATCCTCCCTGAAAGCTGGGGTAAAGCTCCTGGACCACCTCCCTTCTAAGGCCCAAAAGGACTTGCTGTCAGTTTCTCCCGCAGATGCTAGCTGGGCAGAGGAGGAAAAGCAGGAGAAAGCAACATGCTTTGACTTTCTTTAACATTTCCTTGTATGAAGTAGGTAAAATATTTTGTAATACGTGTAGCTACTAACCAGCCCAAACAGTGTACCATTTTTTTCTTACTAGAGTAAAAAATTATCTTGAATTTTGTTTTACATGTCCAGTTTTGAAATAGTTTCTATTTTTGCTGCTTTGATCAGACCTTGAGTTGGTATAAGATGCTATAGTTCACAGAAGCTCTGCAAGTTCACATTTGGTTAAAACAAATGTGCTTTTTTTCCTTAATTATGGATAAGTTTTTGATTTCCAGGCTTAACATGAGTAAAGATAATAAAAACAGATAATTTCACTGAAGTATCTCAACTTTCAAATGAGCAGTAACAAATGAAAAAGGATATGAAATGCACATCTTAACTTTCTTCAGTTAGCAATTTATGATTGTTTTTCAAATCTTGCTGTTTAGGTTGTCATTTTCTGTCTTCCTTTAGAGTTCTGAAAAATAGAATTCTTTATTAAAACTTCTACTTATGAATTTTTCATGTTAGGTGAATAAATTACCTTTGTTTCTGTAATGAGAAAGGTTTTTATCTTGTTAAATATAAGGTATTTCTAGTCTAGAAAATGCACCAAACTCTAATCATTCAGCAAAGGGCAGCCAATAAAATTTTTATGTCACAGTAATATTTATCCTTATTGGAGAGAAATCTGCATTATAATCCATCTCTAACATAGTAAGTGCTGAACAGCTTGAAAATAACATTTTTTTCTTTAACTCGATGCATGTCTACAAGCACCTAAAGTCTGCATGAAAAGAAAAGAGCTGTGGAAGGGTTTAAGGATGGTTTTTGTTAGGCATATCTAAATACTCAAATAACAAAGCTAAAATTTAGCTACAAGTATCCCATTCTGCAGTGGATTAAACTACATGCTGTATTTTTACATTGTGGTCAGGTTTCCATATAAGATTTTTGCATTCTTTAATCATATATAATAATTCTTTCAGGCAAATTGCTGCTGGGAAATGGAAAAGATAGAATGGGAACAATAAGAGAGGCAATGGTGAGAGTTATCACCTCATGAATTTTGCAAATTCCTCTGTTTCTCAATTCTGAACTCCTAATTTCCATAAGAATTTTACTGATGAGATGCAATATATTTTGTTCATCTTTCCTTGCACTTACTAAGTTCATCTTTCTTTGCACTAGAGATGTACTGATTTTGAGGTCATGTACATATGTTCATTCCAGAGTTTTGTCTTGTTACAGTTTCTCTAATGAGCTTTCACTGAAATGAGTTTCAACATTTTCAGTAACAGTATGTGGAAATTATTCACACCACAATTATATTATGTATTATCAAGCTGCCTTAAACACTGACATTCAGCAGGCATAATTAATCCATTCTTTCACTGCTAAGTACTTCTTGGTCTTGCTTTGTAAATGGTACTGTAGGATGTGTTTTGTCTTTCCAGGAGAGTTGGAGAGCTGAGTATAGTGAGGTTTTTTTCATATGCAGAGAGAAAAGACTGGATGGTGACATTCTGCCTTCTGAGGCAATTTACAAGAGCCCTCTTTCCATTCTTCAAGATAAACAAAGTGGTGCTGTCAGAGAAAAAGAAGTGCAATAAAAATGTTCACCCTTTGACGGGGGAAGTCTTGGAAAGCCAGTTGTTACCATTGGTCCAAGTGTATACTTGTATATGCCCTATACTGGAGTATTTGAGAAATGGCTATATGTTTTCCTAAAGCTATCAAACTATATCTTTTTTTGCTTTGATTTGGATTAAGAAATGCTTTCAGGCAGTGCAGTCTTGGTATCTGCATAATTAAAAAAAACTAAAAAGCAGAAACCAGAAACACAAGAATGTGAGTCTGCCTGTTTTGACTAATAAAGTCTTTAAAGCTCTTCAATACAGAGTGTAGGGTAACATTGAACTGATTTTTTCTGAATTTTCCTCTCTAATAATATGATTTTCCTTCCAAGCAAAATGGGGAATCATAGAATAAGCCAGTCCGAAAGAGAGCTTTGGAGGACACCTAATTCTCCTCCAAGCAGAATTAGCTTCAAAGATTGGTCAGATTGCTTAGTACATAGTCTTACCTGTTTTAAAAGATCTGTGAAGATAGACATTGTATACAGTCTTTTGTGGAGATAGGAGCTTTCCACTAACATTGTGGAAATGGTAGTTTTCTTCTATCTAGTTGAAATTTTACATGTTCTGAGTTTTTACTGATGTCTTTCGTCTTCTCTCTGTGTATGCCTGAGAAGCCATCTGACTGCCTTCCTTGTAACACCCGTTAAGAAGCAGAAGGCTGCAATATGATTCCCCTTCAATATCTGCTTCAGGATGAACAGGCAGAAGGGTTTCCTCTGTGTCTCCTCCATCTGCCGAGCTCTCTTGTTTGTGGCAGTGGGGAATCCACAGCAGTATGTCAAATGTGGTCTCTCCAGTGTGGATTAGAATGGATTTCCTTAAGCTGCTATCTGCTTTTCCTAATGCAGCTCAGGATGTTATTGTAAGGTAGTGCTACAAGCTCACAGTGAGCCAATAAGATGACTAGGTTCCTTTTTTAAAAAAAAAACAACCCTTGCTATTTGGTCCTCAGCTGCACACAGCTAGTCCAGCCCAGGTGCAGGACTTTGACAAACCATTTGAGGTAGCTACTTGAGAATAAATTTTATAACTCTTCATCATGTGTATAGTCCTATTCATACTTTAATTGTGAAGAACAATTGTTGCAGATCTCTAATACATATTGTATTTGCAACTTGCTTATCTTGGCAATTTGTAAAAATACTTTATATTTCAATCTTTACCTGTACTGTGTACTTCTGCATTTTATATATAGAGTTAGTAGACATATATGTGTGTGATTAAATAAGTATAACTTGGAATGTGTATTAATTTATACAGCTTATGAAATTGCATCTAATGATGGGCTACCAGCAGTCTTTTTTCCTAGAGTACTGGAGAATAAATGGAGACTTAGAGACACTTTCAGCAGGCAGTTTCTAAACAATGAACACTGCACCTGTTCAAGCTGTGGACAGCCAGTTTTCCCAGGAGAATGACGTGGAAGATAATTTCAAAGGCCCTGCTGAAGTCAGGGAAGACTACATCCAGAGTCTTTCCCTCATCCACAGAAAACAAATGCACAGCTATTCTAGCAGTGGTTATGGTGACTTAGAGTTGCCATTGCCCTCTCAATGTTTCTGGAAGGCTTGAAGTGGAATGGGAAGCGGTTGTGACAGAAGGAGGGCTGTGTTCCAGTCATAAAAGCCTTCTGGTCCTCCTTGGTATGCTCAGGTGATGGCTGGGAGAAATCTGTGTTGTGGTCAGGTCCCCTGGGCTTGGATACTGTTGTATGGTGTCCCATCAGGAATCTGGTCCCATGCAGAACGTAGGACAGGACGGATACACCTGGCAGGTACCCATCTTGTTCTGGTGTCTGTGGAAACACAAGCGTCCCCATGTCCCCACATAATAAGATCCCATGGACCTTCCCACTTATTAGTGATATCTTCTATCATTATGTTGGGTTTAGGTGACTGGACATCACCAGATGACTGCAGTGATAAGATGTGATTTAAAATTACTAGATTCTGGGGTTGTTCTGGTACTGTTAAGTGATTCAGGAAACAGCTTTTACTACTCTGCTCTGTGGGGTCTCACCACACATTCCCCCTTTTTATCTAAGATGCATTTTAGAGTGCCATGTGCACTTTCTATGATGGCCTGTCCTGTTGCACCAGTGTGGTGTGCCACACCCCAGAGCTCTAGGAATTGTCTCTTTTTTGTGATATATATGCAGGGCCATTGTCTGTTTTGATGTTATGGGGGTACCCAAAGCAGGAAAGGCTAATTGCCAATGTGCAATGGCATCCTGACCCTTTTGTCCTGTATGAACTGATACCCATATAGCTGAGGAAAAAGTATCAATTGACATATGCATGTATTTTAGACGTTTGAATTCAGAAATATGTGTGACATCAGTCTGCCAGACTTGTACAGATTTTAAGCCATGGGTTTTAACTCCCATCAGTAGTGGTGCACTGTGGCCCTGGCAATCAGCACAATTTTTGACTATATTATGAGTTTCTGTGTTTGACAGAAGAACTTCCCTCTGTAGAGCTGGAACACCTTGACAAAGGAAGGTGTGTGATGTCTGAAGCATCGTGATAGTACATACCATGTTGAGTCTCTGTTCACACGCAACTTGGGTCCAAAATACCTGAGGTTCTCCTGTTGACCTGAAGCCTTGGTTTCCCCTCACCTTGGGATCTGTTTTTGGGGCAGAACGCTTAAAAGTGATGAGTTGGGCGAGTCAGGTTTTAGCAGGGATAATCATGGGTGGAAGTAGGGGTTGACACAATTGCATGTACTTGTCCAGTAAAATCTGAGTCTCTAACACCAGGGTGTACAAAGATACCTTGTAGCATGGCACTGGATCTTCTGATCAACAGATCAATGCTCTCCTGATGGGCCCATGGGTTTTGAGAGGGACTTTATGTACCTCTAAAATACTTATAGTTATTGAGATGGAGGTGGAAACATCCATTCCAGCTGCTCCCCTAGTCCTTCCTGTGAGCTGGTCACATGGGCTTGCACAGGAAGGCAAGGATATACTTGTATCCTTGCGCATCTCTCACTTGTGCTGAGTCGTCCGTTTCTCTGGTTCTTAAAAGATTCCTTAAAAGATTGTTTATTAGTATAGATTTTGTATTTGCGTTGTCTGGCTATATGACCAGGTTTCCCACACTGGTTACAATTAATGTCTATATTCCTCTGTCCTTGAAATGTCCCTGTTAGAATGAGCATAGAGCAGCAGAACGGCCAGTCGCTGTTTCAGGGGCCTCTGGCATAGCAGGGCACAGGGGAGCTGCAGGGTGCTCGTTCAGCATAACGTGGCATCACAGGGCATCTCCGCTGCTTGGAATGGCGTCACAACAGTTTGGTTTGGCTGTGACACGCTGCTGCTGGCAACATGTGCTTGCATGGGGCAGCTCCTTGATTCCATGCAGCACCAGGATGTTCCACTGGCATGTCGTCCTTGCCTGGGGCAGTGGCATGCCTCCGGGCAGCCACAGGACATTCCGCAGGCGAATTGTCCTGCACAGGGTGGCAGCACAGCTCCGGGCAGTCTTGCAGTGCAGTGTAGCTGCTTCGCTCATCTTCCCCACTCCACATGGCCCTCTTCTCCCCACCCCACATGCTCCTCCCTTCCCCCCTCCCCCCCCTTCCCTCCCCTCCTACCTATATACAGCCTATAGCTTAACTTCTTTCCAAATAAAAAAGCTGGCTTGCTTTTCCACTGTGTGAATCAGCGGTAGTGGGTGGATCCTTTCCTGTTTTTAGAGTCTTACATTAAATTAAACTGATGCAAGAATCTCAATTTTGGTGAATAGTAACTGTAATATTTGGCATGTCTATTCCTCCTGCTACTGAATTGTGTTCTTCCTAAATGCATGGGTACATCTGCATAGACAGATAGTTATACTTGTCAGACACAGAATGATCTACTTTTCCTCCTACTTTTCCTTCTTCCTACCTGCCAGTCAGTACTATTAGTTATAGTATTCGTGTTATATTTTCAATGAATGAGAAAGATCCAGCCATGTATTCTTAATAGAAATGAAGTGACATCTTCAAGGTTTTCATATATTAGACGATGTTATCTTCTGAGGGCAACTCAGAACCATTCTTACTGTGAAAAGATGCTTAGCAAATGACAACACTATTTCAGCTGGTATGAAATGTCATCCAAAAAATGATTGTTCCAAAAAATGTTGCCTCACCATTGCAGGATTTTCCCCTTCTCTTGGCTATTTGTGTCTCTCTGACGTATGTCTCAGTATTTTGTTTTCATCTCTTTATGTGACATTTCTCAAAGCATAGATGCTTTGAGAAAACATTGCCTTATGTTTCCTCCTCTGTTTGCTGAAGTGTGTATGGAAGCTGTCTTCAATATTTCTGAAATGCAATTTGTACAATTACAATAACATCTAATGACATTTTAATGACAGCCTTTAAATACCAGAATTTTGTAACCAAATGGACTGAATTTTTGGAAGGTTTGGAACAAACCGCTGAGACCTTCAATTTTAGAAGATTATGCAGTCAATATAATTTTATGGCTTAAATTGATAATATTCTTTAGAATAACAATTTTGTGATATTGAGAAAGTTGCTTATTGTACTTAAGTATGTTTCCTTATTTGTATAAACCTGAAAAAAAATTCTATGTAACCTGCTACACTGTGAATTGACATGCAATGCTTTACTATTGCTACCAACTATAGCAATGATCACGCATCTGGAAACCAGGATTTAGGAAAATGTAGCCTCACAGCTTTACGGAACATTATGCTTAATCTTTATAAAAAACATTTCTCTAAGTCAGAGAGAACTGAGAAAATGAAAAATGGCATATTCCCAGAATAATTCTTTCCATTTCTAATGGCATTGGAAGCTGAAACTAATCCTGAGATTTGGACTTTGAATCTCCATATGCAACTCTCAGGTAGAAATAATAGTTAGACTTCAGAATTAGTAAAATATTTAAGATATTAATTGAGAACATTTATAGGTGCAAAGGTAATTAATTATGCTCAGAATACTGCTGCTGCAACAGAAGGAGCTTGCAGGGAGTGCATTAGTAAAGTATTGCAGATATGTTTTAAAATCAGTCTAAGACAGGCATCTAGATTTGTCCAAGTTCTGTGAAAAATATCTGTATTGCATAGGTTTTTAGAGTCATATCTATACTGCTTCTGGTAGACTTATATGCTACAAGACTGTTTCCCATAACAACCCTTGAGTCTCTGCTTAACCCTGGAGACACTATGATATTATACTGCCTAAATTTTTATTTCTGGCCTTGTACAGAATTGACTTGCTTTTGGCTTCAGTGTAGAGGTTTGACTCTAGCCTACAGTCCCAAAGGAGTTCAGAAACTAGAAATTTTCTAGCAATTCTATATGCTGGTTCCAGTTCAGTACATATTATCACGTTCCATCTACTGGGCTGAGCCCACAAAAACAATTATGACTTAATATGATTTTATTTCTGAGGCATGTCACAATATGTAAATGTCTTCCTTAAAACTTAAAAGAAGCATACATATCTTAGTTTTCTTGAAATACTCTATTTTGATCAAGTGCTTGCTTTTTCAGTTTCTTTTAACTCACAGGTATCCTTGGTTCTGCAATATATATTATATTGAACTGTCTGTGGTTTCTAAAGGTTTCTGTGGCCCCTAGTGAGAGATAATAGTGTTTTTTCACCCTGCAGTCAATCAGTCAGCATGGTTGTGTCAGATCCGTGGTCCATCAAACAACAAGACAGTGTGTGTTTTCCTCTCAGAAAGAGAGTTTGGAGGTATTATAGTTCGTGAGCATTTGGAAAATACAGGGGAATAGAAATGTTTTAGAATATGATGGTGAAATCGAAGGGGTAAAGATGTTGTGGAGGTATGCATGCACAATGTTATGCACAGTGGTGCATAACAAGATACATAGAATGACATGGCAGAAACTGGGATTTTAAAACGGTCCAGCACTAGGGCAATGGCTCTTTTGGAAAGAAAGGAAAGATGGAAGAAATTATTTTACAGGGATGCAGGCCACCTAGTAGGAGAAGAATATTATAGTAGAGTGTGGAGTCACTGAGTAGACCCAAGGGAATCCTAGTAATGCGGAGGAAGATATCTGGGGCTTTCACTGTGTAACAGAAGGGAAAAGGAAAAGGAGAGAGCGTAATTGTGGGAACATATTATCTGATGTCATTCAAGCTGGCTTGGACTACTGAGTCCATTGTTCCATGTTTCTTTTTGTATTCAAGACTGTGGCATATATTCTGTTTCATGGTGTAACTCCTTGTTCTTTGAACTATGAAAGGTACGGCAACACATGCAGAAGCTACATGTGAAAAGGTTTTCAGCATTTTCCCTGATATTTTCTTCTCCAGATGTCTGATTTATTAGGCAGAGTGCAGCCACATAACTTTACAAGGTTTTGAGGTTTAGATTAAACTACTTCCCTGCATAAATATTGTTTATTAAACTAGTGTTTGGTATAAATATAAAATAAACTTCATAAACATTATTCAAGATATCCTAAGCAAAATATAATCAACAAAGTGTAAAAGAAATCTAACATTTGTTGATAAAGAAGTAAATCATAAAGTAATAGAATGTGCTGAGTTGGAATGGCCCCATCAGGATCAGTGAGTCCAACTCCTGGCCCTGCACAGCACAGCCCCAAGAGTCACACCCTGTGCCTGAGTGTTGTCCAAACACTTCTTGAACTCTGTCAGGCTTGGTGCTGTGACCACTGCCCTGGGGAGCCTGTTCTAGTGCCCAAACACCCTCTGGGTGGGAAACTTCCTCCCGATATCCAGCCTAAAAGTCCTCTGACACACCTTCAGGCCAGTCTCTCAGGTGCTGTCACTGGGTACTACAGAGCAGTGCCCCTCCTCTTCCCCTCACAAGGAAGTTGCAGATGGCAATGAGGTCTCCCCTCAGTCTCCTCCAAGCTGAACAGACCAAGTTACCTCAGCTGCTCCTCATGTGGTTACTCTCCAGTCCCTTCATCATCCCCATGGCCTCCTTTGGACACTCTTTGATAGTTTAACATGTTCTCTGTATTGTGGCACTAAGAACCGCTCCCAGCACTGGAGGTGAGGGTGCCCCAGCTCAGAGCAGAGCGGGACAATCCCCTCCCTTGTCCTGCTGGCCATGCTGTGCCTGATGCCCCCAGGACAGGGCTGGCCCTCCTGGCTGCCAGGACACTGCTGACTCAGATCCAACTTGCCATTGACCAGGCCACCCAGATCCCTTTCTAAAGCTCTGCTTTCCAGCACCTCATTCCCCAGTCTGCACACCACAGGGTAGCTTGTTATGTTATGTATAAAAGCTGTAAACTTGGTAATGAAACTGGCTCAGTGGCAAAAGAGTTCAAAAGTAGGAAGCATGCTCATAAGGAGTAATTAGAACGCAGTACATGAATTAGCACAATGGCTTTCCAAAAGTACAAACTCTATGTGATTAGTATTAGCAAAATTTAACCAGCATGTAATTACAATTGCTACAGTTTTAAATACAGGACCAACTTTTGAACTTGAAGCAAATTCTACATTTATTATTTTTACACAACATGCATAAGATTTTCATAGAATATTTTATTATTAAACTTCTCTCATTTTGCAATTTCCTGCAAGTCGTCCCTGAGTTTTAAAGTCTTAGCTTTTTATAAAAGGCTTGCCATTTAAAAGTATGGCTTCCTTTTAATTTTTCCTAGATTTTTATAGAAAATTAGTTATATTTCTTCCTGTTTTGAGCTTTTGAAAGTCAAATATGTTTGCTGGTTGTAGTCAGAGTCCATCACTTATTCACATGCTTTTAAAATAATACAATTACCAATAACCACCTAGTTTTCTTCTTGGTCCTGATTTTTTTTTTTTTTTTGGACATTACTATGAAGAGCTCAGTTAGTTTCCAAAGGAATTAAATCTTTTGTGTGCACATAATTCATGTAAAACATGAGATGGAATTTATTATAGTTATGAAAGGATACACACTTGGGATGTCCCTAAATTAGTCCTGTGTTTCCTAGATATCTTCTGTAAATTTTTAAAACTTGGAGATTGTCAGATATATCAAAAAAAATTAAATCTATTCTTTTTTTCACTGTAATATGATGAATATGAAATGTCTTCTACTTCAGAGAAGGCTGGAGGCTCTTTCTCTCTTCTCACTGCTCAATCTATTGCCCAGCATAGCTCAGGTAATTTCTGCATATTCTTCATTTCTAAATGAGCATAAAATTCTGATTAAAATTCCCATTTCCCTTAAAAATCTGGAAGCTTTCCATGATATTGAATAATGTTAGGTGCTGCTAAAAGAGCATCTTCTGTTACACCAAGTAACAGAATCAGGCAAAAGAGGCAAATGATATAAAACATTCAAGCTGAATCAGAGAAGAATAAACTTAGAAAACTGTAAGAGGCAGAGGAGGTGAAGCTGCCTGTGTAGAGTGTCCTCTTATCATACTGAAAATTGAAAAGAAATTAAGAGAAGCAGAATTAGAATGAGGTAGGAAACAGCCCTGTTTGGAAGGTAGGTAAGATGAAAATGTATAAAACCTATTCTTGATGCTTTAAACTTCAGTATTAATAGTAAAAAAAAAAAAAAAAGAAAAAGAAAAAGAAAAAAATGAAAAGAAAAATAAAAAATAAAAAGAAAAAAAAGGAAAAAAAAAAAGAAAAGAAAAAAAAAAAAGAGGACATTGGATGTTGTTTACCAGCCAGGTAAAATAGTCTGATTTGGAGATTTTATTTCCAGTAAATTTAATGATTTGTCTTTGTGAAAAAGATATGAAATGCAAGTGAGTTCTCTTCATAGATCTTGGCCTAAAAAGCATTATGGATTTTGCAAACAAAAATGAAACTGAACTAGCTGGCCTTGAGTTTCACCACTGTGGTTATAGCTCTGAACCATGCAGGCATGAACAGCATGTACTTTTACTTCTGGAAAAGGCCAAGGTTTAGCTGCTTAAGAGACAATGCATGGCTTTGTTTGTCATGTCATTATTTTAAGATCTGAACCAAATGTGTATCATAACACTGCAAGGAAGAAATTAGAGCCCAGCAATGCCTGCTCTTTTTGTCCTTCATACGTAAATGTAGTTGAACAACTTAACTGTGGATAGGTAATTATATCTGATTTCACTGTAACTTGAACAAAGATTGACCATTGGAGAACAAGGAAAAAAATATTCCAGGTGAAATGCTGGATTTAGGATTAAACTGTGCAAAATCACATACTGATGGTTTTTCTGTGTCTAAAGTCTCCAGTGGACTTAATCAACGAACAGATTACAATAACATGATCTAGTTTGACCCATCATAACTAAATACATTTTAGAAAGGGATCTCCAGTCACAAGCATGGTTTTGTTCCATAAAAATCACCCTCAGCTATTTGTGATGGTTGGAGTGTGGAGACGAAAAATATTACAGAAATGTAGAAGCTTTTACTTGACACTAACAATGTATGTATAATCAGAGAAATGGATGGAGATGACATACCAATTTGCATCTAATGGAATAAACATGGATAGGACCCTTAAAAATGTCTTTTCTTTGCCCAAAAAAATTTAGCAATAAGTTCATTTATTCAAATTCTAAATTATCTTGCTGAAGTGGTGCACCCTTAATGGGTTAGTTCTTCAGAAATGTAGTTACCCATGTCAATGTTACAAAGAATAGGTCACAAAAAAGAAGATGCAAATTATGAAGTAGTCAGAGTCGTCTTAATTAGTCATCTCCTTACGCACAATGAATTTTGTACTCAGGTACAGACTTCTTAAAAATATCTGTGATGTATTAATCTGCTTTTATGCAAAAGAAAGGTTAAGACTGAAAAGCTCAAAGCCAAAAGAGTTGTGTAACAAAATTTGTACCTTCAAAACTTTCAAGAAGAGAAAAAGACTCTAGCATGACATTTTTGGGATAAAATAATGAACAAGTTCACCATTCAACAGCTCTTTGTCTCCACTTCATAAGCTCTAAAGTTGCAATAAAAATATTTTACTACTATTATTTTAGAAATTATGTTCTTAAATGGCTTGTGTAAGTAGAAATCTCAGCTTTTCCTATTAGACACGTGGATTGGTTTCTCTGGATTTGAAATGATTTCCAAGTGAAGCTCTACAGTTGGGAACACTTAACTTTTTTGTCTAATCTCTTTACTTTCTTCCAATTTTTATAAAAGTATTTACATGCTTTCTAGAACTTTAGCTTTTAGGAAGTTTTGGAAATTTTTGATCTTACAAGTGATGTTTACAAGCCTGACAAAGAAATATAAACTTTACTCTTTGAATTCAAAAATTTTTAAATAAATGGTTTAACCTGAATTGTTTTAAACCCAATTGTATTTATTTTTTCCTTGAATGAAGGTAGAAGGCAGGGAAAGCAAAAAATTACTTATTTTATGTTCAAGAATGTGCTTCCTTTTCTTATCGTTTTGTTTTGGGTTTTTTTTCCCCACTTGAATTGTGTCCTTGCAAGTTACTGAATGGTGATGAAAACTGGCAAATTTCACATTGGAATATTCTTTCAGAAAATGATGATTTGTTGGTAGCAAAAGGTTTTGTAACAATCAGTTACCTTTGATGATAAAATTGTTTTCAGCAAAAGTGCAATAATATTTCTTTAGAACAGAAATATTCTATTTTGAAATACTTTTGAATTAATCTAAATATTCAAAGTACAGAGTTTGAATAAAATGGCAATGTATGATTCTTTTTTCTTTTCAAAAGACAATAAAAGTGACCAGAAATTATGTCTTTTGAACATTCTCTTATAAATTTGGAGGGCTTAATGTTTTGTTTGTTCCAAACGAGATGATACTCTGACAACTTAAAAAGACCTCATACAATGGGAATCTTGGTTCCTACACAACTTTGGGATGTGCTAGTTGCTTCTTTTGAGAGACTGGGAGATCATGTTGAAGAAACAGGAGTTGAAAATGATGGAATTTATTTACATAGTGTGTTCTGACCACTTAATGAAGAACAGGCAAAAACTTCTTTTGAAATCTCTGCTGATTCACACTGTGTGCAAGGCTTTTTTTCATTGTTCTCCACAGTACAAATTCTCTTTGATGTTACTCAAAACCTGTATTTCACCTCTTGTCTATATGGCTGTTTATAATTTCTCCATTTGGTTGGGTGGTGAAAGATTGTTATAAAGAGAGACATTTGTCTTGTAAAGCACAGCTAACAAAGGAAAACTATTTTAATTTTTCTAAATGAAAATGCTGGAATTATTTATACCAGATTTTCAAGAAATCAAGTATCCTTATTAAAAAGAAAACAGCTAGTGCTGTCAGGAAACATAAATAATTACATAAAACTCAGATGGAATTGCTCTTAGATTTTAATTCTCATGCTAGTTATGTAAGTTCATTTGATCACCTAAGTTCATCCCAGGAATGAAAGGGATCCAAGATCACATATATTAAATACAGATTTACAACACAAAAGCCTTAGATTGAATGATTCTTGAAATCACAGGGAAAAAAATAATTAATTTTAGCAAAGATATTGAATTTTTTTCATGCCAAGCCACACATCAATGAATTACTCTCATATTCATCATGTAAAGAATGGGAAAGACTAATAAATACCTTGGTTTCTCTAACTTGTTTCGTCCTACTGAAACAGCAAGTACTTGATACTTTTGTTTTCACAGGCATTACAATTGGTATGTGAAAACAGCCCTGGGACAAAGAAGGAAGTGCAAACTGTAGCCAGAGTGGAAATGTATTCATCCATTTTATAGGTTCAGTATAACACCAAGACAGAAAAAGCCGTGCAAATTGCATCAAACTAATTTTTTTAGGAAAAAGGAGAATGTGCATTACAGAATGTTCCTTACTGTTTTTTAAAAATTCAGTTTGAAGGCACTGTTTTCTATCATTTTTTCTCCCTTTTATAACATTTCATTTGCCAGTCAAGGATTCTTTACATTTTATAAAGACTGTTTAAGAGATAAATAAAATTGTAAATCAATACAATGAATTTAGACATTAGCTGAGACTAACAAGATATTAACACTGCCAACAAAATATGGCTAAGTGGAAATGAGTTTCCTTCACAGCATTTAAATACAAAATACGTTGAATTTACTATAAAATCAGGAATGCATTTCTGCAAGCAAAAATAAGAAGGTAAAAAAAGTAGATAAATAAATTTTCTGCAAGGTAAAATGTTGTAGAATTTTTCAGCAGTTATGTGGCTAAGATATTGCTCCAATTTGCTCTGTGTTATATGGTATTGTCCCAGTATTTCACTAGCTTATCTCACACAGTGTAAATTGATTTATGGTCTCAGTTCACTGGAAGCCTGAACTTTCTTCGTTGTAGTCAGAGAGAGTTATCAGTGATATCAGCCTCAAGGAACAAAGAATTGAGCCCTTTAGGTTCTCTGCTGTGACTTATTTGTACAAATATGCGTTATACATGAAGGCATTGTCAAGTAGTAGCATAATATATTGACCTTTGGGGCAAAAACATTGACATTTTAGCTACACACTGCTTTCATTAGTAGTTGACAAAATGCCACTAAAACACTTTTGTCATCATAGCTTTGTGAACCTATTCTCTAGATCCCTTTCTTTTTCCACTTCAAATACCTAACTTCTATCTCTTCAGTATCTAAATCTTTCTCTTTATACCCAGGTTTTAATTTCTCATTCCTTTACAAACATAAGTTATATTCCCTTAATAGATCCTTCCAAATGAATTGAACATCACAACAGGCCCTGAGATATGTTTCCTCTTTAAAAGGTGTTTTGGGTGATGTGGGCAAGCATTTACAAAAGTAAAATGTATGTTTTAACTCTTGAGAAGAAAGGTGCAAGTTCCAGTGGAGTGTAGGAAGTGAAGAGTCTGTTCACTCTGAACATTCTACATCCCATCCATGTAATGATCACAATGTTTAGTTTCTTGCTAGGGAGAATTTTGATGAAGAAAACAGTTTTCATTTTAGGTTTCACAGGGTAACTGTTTTATAATGACCAAAAATTCTAAAATCAAACCTAAACAACTTTGTTAAGCAAAGTAGGACTCACATAAATCAACTCTGAATTTCACCTGCATAGCACAGAACTGGATTCAGCTATACTTGCAAGAATTTAACTGCTATGAGGAATCTATTTAAGTTTGCTTTGTTCTGCCTCTGAAGTTGTAGTATTTATCCTTCCTAAGGAAGAGAAGCCTTTCTGTGAATTCTAATAGGGAATGCAGGTAAATTTTCTTAACAAATAAAAGTAAGCAATCTCTGGTCCCGGAAATTTATTTTATACGTCTTAATTCCTCATTTTTCCCCACTTCTTTACAGTCCACTGATCAGGAGTATTATCTTTCTTCATATGTATTCTCAAGAATGCAAAATCTGTGTATTATACACGACTTGCACAGTTTTCTAAGCTATCTACTCTTTTTGTGGTGCTTTCTTTTTGTTTTTTCACTATGAATTTGGCTGATGGCTGGCTGCAAGACTAATTCTGCTTATGTTTTGTCTATGAACTTCGGCATAGAAGGAGTTCTATTGTATTTTAATCATCCAGCTGTGTTGCACTGGCTGCCTGACAGCCCTCACTGAATCAAAAACTCATAGGATACCCTGTTGTAAAGGACTTGAAAGCTTCTTTGTGGAAATTTCATTGCCTGAAGTGTCCCAGGCCATGGAGGCAAGGATTTGAGAGTTTCTGACACTTTGTTGCAATGTAGAAATGAGAAATAATCACATCTACTCTGAGTGCATGTCGATGGCTATATAAGTGCTCTACCTAATTATGAAAAAACAAGGCACTTTGGAGCACTATCTTTCAAGACACTTTTTTTTTTTTTTGTTATAGTAATTTTTGTTACAGTAATTATGGTGAAAAATAAAAATAAGAATTCAATTTTTTTTTTTTAATGCTATCTTCTGTGTGCTAGGTATTTAACCACACATAGCTGTGTTTCTAGACATCCAAGTCCACCACTACTTCCAAAGTAGTTATCTTAGAAGCTTCTGCTCTGGTCTGGAACTGGTGTTGAACCTGGGAGAGGACATTTTGAATGGCAGAATGGTATTTAGAATTTAGACTGAACACATCAATGACTACTTATGTTTGACCTGGTAAGGGGGTGGAACTGCATTAAATACGTCACCTGTAAGACATCTTGCCCTCCTCTCATCCACTGATATGAGTGAACATTGATTTTTTCAAATCTGAGCTCTCACTTTTCTTTTTCTTTTACTTTAAGAAAGTAGCCTGGATAAGTAGAAATATTTTTATGTCTGTATTTTATAGTAATATGAAGTTTGTACTCAGGGAGAACACATCTTTCAAAGGAGGTGGGAATAATTCAAATTTCATAAGACACACACATAGAAGGTGTCTCACTATCTATCACTATAAAACAGAGCATTGTCTAGAACTTAAATATATGGGGACTGGTAGAATGTTCATTGCAATGAAATAAATATTCATTTTTGCATACCAACAACAGTGAGTATGAAATAGGGGAGGGAAGGACTTAAAGGGATTTCTTAATAAAATTTTGTCAGCTTTTGGTTTTATTATTTAGTTGTACATATTATGTAAAATTTCTTCTGATTCTTCATGAATACGTTGAAGTATGTTTGGTTCCAATTAAGAGGAGAGCTTTATTTTTCCAGAAAAAACAAAACAAAACAAAACAAAACACCAAAACAAAAACAACAACACCAACAACAATAACAACAAAACCCAAAACCAACCAACCAACCAACCAAAAAACCACCAACCCCCCCAAAAAAAACAACACAAAAACCACAAAAAAAAACCCCCAAACCAACAAAACAACAAACCAAAAAACCGAAAACAACAACAACAAAAACAATCAAACAAAAAAAAAACCACCAAAAACTCCTTTATTTTTAGAATACTTTAAAGAAATTCAGAGAAGGTGTTATTTGTCATTCAGAAATTAACCAGAATTACCTAAGCTATTTCAGTAAAACAGTCCGTGTACAGACATATGACCTTAGCTACATCCTTGTATATGAGATTATTTTAAAAGACAGTGGGGAGTAAGATAAAACCTTAATATTTTTAAATCTGACAATGGAACAGTTTATGAAAATCCAATGACTTAATGTATGCTGTTTTATGAGACTGACTTACATCCCTAATAAACACTAGAACTATAGTATCTCTTCTGCTTTCATTTTCCCCCCTTTGGCTCCCTCTCCACCTGTATTTGATTAGGTAGAAAATGCTAAAAGCATGTTACCTCAATTTTCACAAAGAAAATGTTGAATTAAAGAAGGTTTTAGTTTCTTTCAGTTTTCTTTCTGGAGGCTCCAGGCAGCTGCTAATCATTATGTTTGTAATTTTGAAACAAGACCCCAGGTTAGTCTGTGCTAGTTCATTTACAAGAGTCTCCAGCATTTGATTAGACTCCTATGTTTAATAAGGATGGTAGGTAGAAGGAATTGAGCCATTTATTTCTGTAATGTCAGTAACTGTCTGTTCTCTACAGGATCATTTAGATTCTCTAGTTAAATGCAAAAATTAGGGCCACACCTTCTAGTGAGAGTAGTCCCAACACATACTAGGCAGCATACTCCTAACAGTAGCCTCCTTCCTTTAATGGAATATTTTCAGTGGATTTTGTTTTGTGTATGTTGTAGATCTCTAGAGTTGAGCAATTGGTTTCTAAATGCAATAAAAATAACATTTGAAATGACAAGGAAACTATACATTTGTGAGAAAATTAGTAAATAAATACAATTTTTTACTCCCTTTATTCTCAAATTCCAAAGCCTTTGACTTAGTTGGTTGTACATTTTCTATTTCTAAGAAGACAAAGAGAAGTAAATTAGTTCTGCCTGGCTCATGCAAAGTCCAGCATGAAACAACATTCAAGTAGCACATTCTGTGTAGAGTTTGGAGCTCATAGGTAAAACTGATATCCTCTTGAAACTGAAGCTGCAGAGATCAGAAAACTTGACCTTCTATCTCTGTTATCTCTAGTAGGGGAGTACACTAGGGTTGTGCAAGAGTGCAGTAACAGAGAATTTCATGATTAAGTTCCTGAGGCAGATGTACAGTTGTAAAGGCAAAGCATGATGCTCCCATAGAGCAAGGGGAAAAAAATCAAAATACTTCAAAAATTTTGTTCTTATCCTTTCCAACATGATGTATTTTTCTTTAAAACATAATACTTCATCAGCACCGTACAATTTTTTCTTCCTGTAAATGCTTTAAGAAACAGATGGCATTGGCAAGGATACCTAATATTAATTTGGTAATCGTCTCTATTATGGGACTGTCCACCTCAGCTTAAGCTTGCCAAGCTTTAAGCATTTTGGGCAGAATTTTCCTGCTCATTGCATGCCTTTGTTTAAAGGGCATAAGAGAACAGCCAAACTCCATGTGGTTGTGCCATTTCAGACATTAGTTTACTAAAAACTTTGGCATTTGCTAGAATTTAATCTATTGACTACAGAAGAACTGTCCTTTGAAATTGTAAGAACTACTGTCCGGATTTAACAAAAGCATAATTTTCTTAAATTGCAGCTCAGAGACACACCATGAAAACTTGTCAGGGACTGACTACTACGTTCTTTTACAATGCTGATTCTCGTGAGCATGCTGTATTTTCACAGAACTGTAATGGGCTGAGCAAAGTAAACATTTTCTGTTCAGATGAGCAAGGCCTTTTCTGTAATTTCCCCTGTAGGTTGTCAGGAGATATATAATATGCAATATAATATTAAGAGCAGGGAATCTTAAATTGGAATTTGATCAGGGTAGCTTTGTCTAGTGACTCCTGTGCAGGAGGTTGGGTGCCTTGCTGAACAGTGAGGCACTTGCTGGGTGGAGCAAGAGAAGACAGAATTTGTGTGACTAAGAGGAGGCATTATCAAAGTCTTTGAGATGTGCTGGCAACAAGGATTAGGTTAGCAATCAGATTGGCAGAGGAGACAGAGGGAAATCTCTTTGAGAGTAGCTGTAAGCTGAAGGACAGAAGTGAACCTACTGTTTAGGAATGTGTCTATTCAGAATATGGATTTAAGCTTAAGATTTTGGGGGTTCTTTTTGTTCTCAAATAGTGCAGTCTATCAACAAAATGAATCAACTTCTTCTGTATCACAGAATTAAAGAATTAAAGAATGATAGTATGGGGAGACAAAAGGAGATGCTGCTGAAGGCAGTCTCCTCTCTGATATGTTTCACCTGTGTTAATTATCCTAGAGTAGAAACAGCCTTGCCCTCACAGCCTTGGGCATGATAAAAAGTGAGTTAACTGGGAAGAGTTCACTTGTGTTCAGTTGGAATCTGCTTGCTGTGCTGTGAAGACCTAGGGACAGGAGGTTGTGCAAGGTCCAGAAAAGGTAAGATACTGTACATAGGACAGGCAGGGTTAGGCAGCTGTGTTAGGGGCAGGAAGAAGTGAGACAGAACTGAGGAAGAAGAGAGACAGAGCCAGGGCTGTGTGGAGCTGCCCTCAGAAGCTACAGAAGAAAGATATGGGAGACTTTTTGAATAACGAGGTGCAGATACTTGAAGCCTTCTGATGATTCTACTGAAGCACCTCGAGTGCAGTGTCTGTGTCGACTGCCACATATCAGTGACTGCAACATGATAGTATCATAGAACGGCAAGGGGCATTAGAGACCATCTAGTTCCAGCTGCCCTGCCATGGACAGGAACACATTCCGTTAGGCCAGTTTTTCCAAGATCCCATCCAACAGGCCTTTAACTCTTCCATGGAGGGGACACCCACAACTTCTCTCAGCAACCTGTTCTAGTGCTTCACCACCATCACAGTAAAGAATTCGTCTCTAATACCTGATCTAAACCTGCTCTCTTTCAGTTTAAAGCCACTCCCCCTTGTCCTGTCACTACACATCCCTTTCCATCTTTCTTATAACCTCCCTTCAGGCAATGGAAGGCTAAAACTGAGGCACTCTTAAATCTTCTTTTCTCCAGGCTAAACAGTCCCAGTTCTCTCAGCCTTTTGTCATGAGAGATGCTCCATCCCTCTGATCACCTTGGTGTCCCTCCTCTGCACTCTCCAACAGCTCCATGTCCTTCCTGTGCTGGTGTGGTAAGGTGACTTTATGCTGCTTGTATCCCCAATCACCTGTTCTGTTTGTGCTGTATATTGTGTTCTGTACCTTTAAAACTTGTTCTGGGAGTAAAAGGGGAGAAAGAACAGCGCGCAGTTCGTTTTGAAGAAACTGCCTGACTCCCCCACATTGCTGCTCTCCGGTGTTCGTCCGAAGCACGGACAGCGGTAGGACAGAGATCTCCTGTGCTTTTAGTTAGTTTTAGCTAGCTAGCTAGGCAGAGAAGACTCCCTGGACTGTTTTTTTTCTTTTTCTTGGGACTGTATAAATCTGCTCGGGACTGAAAAAACCCAGAGGAACAGCGAGGGCTGGCACCTGCGGCCCGCCGGGCCTGGACCTTCGGAGAGACTGAGTGAGCTGAGCTACACCCACGGCAAGGACTGTCTCTGTTTGCCATCTCTCTCCGGAGCGGGCAGAGGTTTTATTGTTTCATATTATTAATTCTTTGCATTTGTGGGCATTTTGTTTGTTAAATAAATAGTTTTTTCCACTTTTCTCCGAGGAAGTTCTTTTCCCGGACCGGCTGGGGGGAGGGGCCGTTTGGGTTTACTCTTCCAGAGGAACCCCTTTGGAGGTTTTCCCCCAAATTTGCCCTAAACCAAGACATATACTTATTGGCGCCCAACTGCGGGGCCTGAGAGAGTAAAAAAAACTTACATTGATTGCATTTTTGGTTGTACTTTGTGTGGGAATAGACTACTCAGTAGCCATGTTGCTTGTTGAATTCCTAATGTCTCTTGGGATGGAGTCCTTTCTGTGTTTCTGTTCCCAAGGCTTTTTTGAGGTTTTAATACCTCTCTGGTCCTTAGGTTTGTTTTCTTATTCAGAGATAGCTCCAATGTTGTCCCTAACACATAGCTTTTACACTAGAAGTGCACGAATTAGGATTGTTATTGTCCTGGGCTTAATGTTCATGATTTATAGGAAGCTTATACAGGCACTAGAGTTTGTGCCTGGTATGTTTGGTTTATGGCTTCTTCGTCCTACCCTGCATCCTAGTTCCAGTAGCATGTTTTGGAAATTTATTAATAATTGCACCCAGTTTGTTAGAGGGGATGAAGCATTTCAGTCTTTTCTTTATTCCTTCTCTTTTGAATCAGTTACATCACTTTTAGAGAATGTTCAATGTCCCCTGACTGTTAAAGAAACCACTTTTCTGGTAGGCTTCCTCTATATGTTCTACAGCTTGTCTAGAATGAAGTCTGAGTTCTCCAGAGGGGCTGATGAGACTGCTGACCTAGAAGTAGACCCAGGTGTGAAAAATCCTGAATGGTGTGGAAAATGGGAGAGAATGGGCCAAACCTTGAAAGAATTTTCTAATCCCCCAGCTTGGGAATTTTCATATGAACAAATTCAGAACCCAGATGAGGTGGGGAAATATCTGGAGGAGAACTGCCATGATAATTCTAAGAAAAAAAAGCTTATTGCAATAAGCTGAGCCCTGGCATATGCTTATCGTACGCTGCTAAATACTGTAGGGCAGCAGGTAGAGGCAGGGGGGCAGGGAGATAAATCAGCAGCTACCCCAGTCACTGGGGCTGCAGCCAATACAGCAGTGTCCTGGTTTAGGGCAAATTTGGGGAAAACCTCCGAAGGGGTTCCTCTGGAAGAGTAAACCCAAACGGCCCCTCCCCCCAGCCGGTCCGGGAAAAGAACTTCCTCGGAGAAAAGTGGAAAAAACTATTTATTTAACAAACAAAATGCCCACAAATGCAAAGAATTAATAATATGAAACAATAAAACCTCTGCCTGCTCCGAAGAAAGATGGCAAACAGAGACAGTCCTTGCCGTGGGTGTAGCTCAGCTCACTCAGTCTCTCCGAAGGTCCAGGCCCGGCGGGGCTGCAGGTGCCAGCCCTCGCTGCTCCTCTGGGTTTTTCAGTCCTGAGCAGATTTAAACAGTCCCAAGAAAAAAAGGAAAAAAAAAAAACAGTCCAGGGAGTCTTCTCTGCCTAGCTAGCTAAAACTAACTAAAAGCACAGGAGATCTCTGTCCCACCACTGTCCGTGACTCAGATGAACCCCGGAGAGCAGCAATGTGGGGGAGTCAGGCAGTTTTCTCAAAACAAACTGCGCGCTGTTCTTTCTCCCCTTTTACTCCCAGAACAAGTTTTAAAGGTACAGAACACAATATACAGCACAAACAGAACAGACGATTGGGGATACAAGCAGCATAAAGTCACCCTACCACATTCCACCCCTGTATCCCCATATCGTCAACTTACTACCAAAACTAAAATTCTAACTCTACACACACATACCTTATACATGCATATATATACAGTATACAGCTATATACAGAAAATGGTAGTAACATTCAGTAAATGATATTTACTCATGGTTTTCACCCAACAATCAGATCTCCCTGAGGTACACATCATGTTGTTCCATCTTTCTGCATTATCCACCATGTGCATCCTGGTCCCTGAGCAAAAAGAATCCCACGGATGGGTTTGTCTGTACTTGAGGCAGATTTAATCCAAACTGTCTTCCCTAACAAACCTCTCACATGTACCACTGGAACTTTATCTCCATCTACTGTAGATAGGAGCTCAGACTGGGCAGGACCTGCTCTGTTGGTGGAACCTCGGGTGTTAACTAACCAGCTGGCCTTTGCTAAGTGTTGCTCCCAATTTTTGAAAGATCCTCCACCTAATGCTTTCAAGGTGGTTTTTAACAGTCCGTTGCATCTCTCCACTTTGCCTGCAGCTGGTGCATGGTAGGGGATATGGTAGACCCACTCAATGCCATGTTCCCTAGCCCAGGTTAATAAGGCTATTCTTAAAATGAGTCCCGTTGTCTGATTCAATCCTCTCAGGGGTACCATGCCTCCAAAGAACTTGCTTTTCCAGGCCCAGGATGGTGTTCCGGGCGGTGGCATGAGGCACAGGATAGGTCTCCAGCCACCCAGTGGTGGCTTCCACCATGGTCAGCACATAGCGCTTGCCTTGGCGGGTTTGGGGCAGGGTGATGTAGTCAATCTGCCAGGCCTCCCCATACTTATATTTGGACCACCGTCCACCGTACCATAGGGGCTTCACCCGCTTGGCCTGCTTGATGGCAGCACACGTCTCACAGTCATGGATAACCTGAGAAATACTGTCCATGGTTAAATCCACCCCTCGGTCCCGTGTCCACTTATAGGTGGCATCTCTGCCCTGATGACCTGAGGCATCATGGGCCCACCGAGCTAGGAACAACTCTCCCTTGTGTTGCCAATCTAAGTCTATCTTTGACACTTCTATTTTTGCAGCCTGATCTACCTGCTCGTTGTTTCGGTGTTCTTCATTAGCCCGACTCTTGGGAACATGGGCGTCTACATGACGAACTTTTACAGATAGTTTCTCTACTCTGGTGGCAATGTCCTTCCACTCATCAGCAGCCCAGATTGGTTTTCCCCTACACTGCCAGTTGGCTTTTTTCCACCTTTCCAGCCAGCCCCACAGAGCATTAGCTACCATCCACGAATCAGTGTAGAGGTAGAGCTTTGGCCACTTCTCTCTTTTAGCAATGTCCAGGGCCAATTGAACAGCTTTGAGTTCGGCAAGCTGGCTTGACCCACCTTCTCCTTCAGTGGCTGGTGCAACCTGTCTTGTGGGACTCCACACGGCTGCTTTCCACTTTCGTTTCATCCCTACGATGCGGCAGGAACCGTCAGTGAAAAGAGCGTAGCGTGCTTCTTCTGCTGGCAGTTGGTTATATGGAGGAGCTTCTTCAGCCCGGGTTACTTGCTCTTGTTCCTCTTCATCAATGAGACTAAAGTGTTCACCTTCAGGCCAGTTTGTAATTATCTCCAAAATCCCAGGACAATAACAATCCTAATTCGTGCACCTCTAGTGTAAAAGCTGTGTGTTAGAGACAACATCGGAGCTATCTCTGAATAAGAAAACAAACCTAAGGACCAGAGAGGTATTAAAACCTCAAAAAAGCCTAGGGAACAGAAACACAGAAAGGACTCCATCCCAAGAGACATTAGGAATTCAATAAGCAACATGGCTACTGAGTACTCTATTCCCACACAAAGTACAACCAAAAATGCAATCAATGTAAGTTTTTTCCACTCTCTCAGGCCCCGCAGTTGGGTGCCAAAATAAATATATGTCCTGGTTTAGGGCAAATTTGGGGAAAACCTCCGAAGGGGTTCCTCTGGAAGAGTACACCCAAACGGCCCCTCCCCCCAGCCGGTCCGGGAAAAGAACTTCCTCGGAGAAAAGTGGAAAAAACTATTTATTTAACAAACAAAATGCCCACAAATGCAAAGAATTAATAATATGAAACAATAAAACCTCTGCCTGCTCCGGAGAGAGATGGCAAACAGAGACAGTCCTTGCCGTGGGTGTAGCTCAGCTCACTCAGTCTCTCCGAAGGTCCAGGCCTGGCGGGGCCGCAGGTGCCAGCCCTTGCTGCTCCTCTGGGTTTTTCAGTCCTGAGCAGATTTAAACAGTCCCAAGAAAAAAAAGGAAAAAAAAAAAACAGTCCAGGGAGTCTTCTCTGTCCTAGCTAGCTAAAACTAACTAAAAGCACAGGAGATCTCTGTCCCACCACTGTCCGTGACTCAGACGAACCCCGGAGAGCAGCAATGTGGGGGAGTCAGGCAGTTTTCTCAAAACAAACTGCGCGCTGTTCTTTCTCCCCCTTCACTCCCAGAACAAGTTTTAAAGGTACAGAACACAATATACAGCACAAACAGAACAGACGATTGGGGATACAAGCAGCATAAAGTCACCCTACCACAAGCAGCTACTCAGACAGCAGCTAAACCAGAAAGTGAGCCTAAAACACTGGCAGTCGCCCCAGCAAAGAAGCGCACACACAAAACTGATCGACCAGTGGATGATGATCCAAGTGAAGGACCCTCAGTGCCTCCCAACACCCAACCAAGTGACATCCAATCAGACGCTAAACCAACTGATACACAATCAGAAACCGAACAGACAGACACAAAATCAGAAGCCAAACCAACTAGCATAAAGCCAGAAGCCCAACCAACTGGCAGAAGACCAGAAGCTACTACTGAGTCCTTTTCCCTGAAGGACCTTCGAAGCCTAAGAAAGGACTACACTCGACGACCTGATGAATCTATAATTAGTTAGTTAGTCCGTCTTTGGGATGATGCAGGCGAGGCTACAATTCTGGACGGCACTGAAGCAAGGCATCTGGGATCCCTGTCACAAAATCCAGTTATTGACCAAGCAATGATGAGAGAGGCTAATCCACGCAGTCTCTGGGAACGGGTCCTGGGAAGCGTAGAACAAAAATACCTTTGTGCAGACGATCTCTATATGCAGCAAACCGAGTGGAAGACCATAGAACAAGGGATTCAACGCTTAAGAGAAATGGCAGTGGCAGAGATCATCTTCTCAGATGACCTAAACACTAGGAACCCAGACCTGGTACTGTGTACAACCGTGATGTAGCGAAAACTTATACGACTTGGGCCACAAGAATACTCATCTGCTTTAGCAATAATGAAACGGGATGACACGGGAAAGACCGTGCTAGATATGGCGAAGAAGCTCCGAGCATATGCAGATGCTGTGCACGGTCCAACACATGCCAGAATTGCAGCTCTAGAAACACGTATGCAGGCATTAGAAAACAAGATAGAGGAGAACCACAAACAACTCAGAGAGGACATTCTCCAAATCTCCGCAGTACAAGTCAGAAGTTCTGGTACCAAGCGCAGACGTTCCCCAGATAGGGAAAGAAGTAGTATCCCACGAGCTAAGCTGTGGTCCTTT
Source organism: Phylloscopus whistleri (assembly GCA_017589585.1). Lineage (NCBI taxonomy): Eukaryota > Metazoa > Chordata > Aves > Passeriformes > Phylloscopidae > Phylloscopus > Phylloscopus whistleri. Next base: position 1,630,155 of record JADMLD010001013.1, read on the forward strand.
CTGTGTAATTCTAGGGAAGACATGAAAAAATGGGATGGAAAATCTACTGACAATTTGGCACAGCGGCTGCGTGAATTGTTGGAAGGCAAGAATCAGAGAGGAGGTTCCACCAAGAGGGAAGTAGCTCCGGTTACCCAGGGAAAAACGGATAACCAGGCTTAGAGGGGCCCTGCCTCTAGCCAAGTAGAGGCTAGGGAAAACCGTGTTTTTTAGACTGTGTGGATTCATTAGCCTAGCACATCTGAACCACAAAAATATGAGGCCTTGGTTGACACTGGTGCGCAGTGCACAATAATCCCATCAAGACATGTGAGGGAAGAATCTGTCTCTATTGCTGGTGTGACAGGGAGATCACAGGATTTTACTTTGGTGAAAGCTGATGTGAACCTGACTAGAAACAAGTAGAAGAAACACCCTATTGTGACAGGCCCAGAGGCCCCATGCATTTTAAGCATAGACTTCCTCCGAAATGGGTATTTCAAAGACCCAAAGAGACTCAGGTGGGCATTCGAGATAGCAACTGTAGAGACAGAAAGTGTTAAGCAGTTGAACACTTTGCCTGGGTTATCAGAGAACCCATCTGCAGTAGGACTTCTGAAGGGGGAAGATCAACAGGTACCAATTGCCACTTCAGTAGTGCACCGCCGGCAGTACAGAACGACTCAAGATGCCGTGATTCCCATCCACAAGTTAATCCGTGAGCTAAAGAGCCAAGGAGTAGTCAGCAAAACCCACTCACCCTTCAACAGTCCCATTTGGCCTGTGCGCAAGTCTAACGGAGATTAGAAATTGACTGTGGACTATCGTGCATTGAATAAAGTGACACCACCACTGAGCGCTGCCGTTCCGGACATGCTGGAACTCCAGTACGAGCTGGAGTCCAAGGCAGCGAGGTAGTACGCCACTATTGACATTGCCAATGCGTTTTTCTCCATCCCTCTGGCTGCAGAATGCAGGCCTCAGTTTGCCTTCACATGAAGAAGAGTGCAGTACACCTGGAACCAATTGCCCCAAGGGTAGAAGCACAGTCCCACCATCTGCCATAGACTCATTCAGACTGCACTAGAAAAGGGTGAGGCTCCAGAACATCTGCAGTACATTGATAACATCATTGTATGGGGAAACACTGCAGCTAAAGTGTTTAAAAAAGGAGAAAAAATCATCCAGATTCTCCTAAAAGCCAGGTTTGCTATAAAGAAGAGCAAAGTTAAGAGACCTGCTCGAGAAATCCAGTTCTTGGGAATAAAGTAGGAAGATGGGCAGCGCCAGATTCCCACCGATGTTATTAACAAAATCACAGCAATGTCTCCACCGACCAACAAGAAAGAAACACAAGCTTTCCTAAGCGCCATAGGCTTTTGGAGGATGCACATCCCTGAGTACAGCCAGATTGTGAGCCCTCTCTACCTGGTTACTCAGAAGAAGAACAATTTCCACTGGAGTCCAGAACAGCAACACACCTTTGCCCAGATCAAGCAAAAGATTGCTCATGCAGTAGCCCTCGGCCCAGTTAAGACAGAACCAGATGTAAAAAATGTGCTCTACTCTGCAGCTGAGAGCCATGGTCTGTCCTAGAGCCTTTAGCAAAAAGTGCCTGGTGAAACGCGTAGCCGACCACTGAAATTCTAGAGCCGAAGCTACCGAGAGTCTGAAGACAATTACACTCCAACAAAAAAAAAAAATTTAGCAGCCTATGAAAAAATTCAAGCTGCCTCAGAAGTGATTAGTACTGAAGCGCAACTCCTCTTAGCACCCCAACTACCAGTGCTGGAGTAAATGTTCAAAGCAGAGGTTTCTGCTACCCACCATGCCACCAATGCCACATAAAGTAAGTAGATTGCTCTTATCACACAACGCGCCCGTATTAAAAAACTAAATCGTTCTAAGATTTTAGAAATAATTACAAACTGGCCTAAAAGTAAACACTTTAGTCTCATTAACGAAAAAGAACAAGAGCAAGTAACCCGAGCTAAAGAAGCTCCACCATATAACCAACTGCCAGCAGAAGAAGCACGCTACGCTCTTTTCACTAATAGTTCCTGCCGCATCATAAAAATAAAACAAAAGTAAAAAGCAGCCGTATAAAGCCCCACAAGACAAGTTGCACAAGCCACTGAAGGAGAAGGTGGGTCAAGCCAGCTTGCAGAACTCAAAGCTGTTCAATTGGCCCTGGACATTGCTGAAAGAGAGAAGTGGCCAAAGCTCTACCTCTACACTGATTCATGGATGGTAGCTAATGCTCCGTGGGGCTGGCTAGAAAAGTGAAAAAAAGCCAACTGGCAGCATAAGAGAAAACCAATCTGGGCTGCTGATGAGTAAAAAAACATTGCCACCAGAGTAGAAAAACTGTCTGTAAAAGTTTGTCATGTAGACGCCCATATTCCCAAAAGTCAAGCTAATGAAGAACACCAAAACAACAAGCAAGTAAATCAAGCTGCAAAAATAAAAGTATCAAAAATAGACTTAAATTAGCAACACAAAGAAGAGTTATTCCTAGCTCAGTGAGCCCATGATGCCTCAGGTCATCAGGGCAAAGATACCACCTATAAGTGAGCACGAGACCGAAGAGTAGATTTAACCATAGACAGTATTTCTCAAGTTATCCATGACTGTGAAACGTGTACTGCCATCAAGCAAGTCAAGCAGGTGAAGCCCCTCTAGTACAGTAGACAGTAGTCCAAATATAAGTATAGAGAAGCCTGGCAAATTAATTACATCACCCTGCCCCAAACCCGCCAAGGCAAGCGCTACGTGCTAACCATAGTAAAAGCCACCACTGGGTGGCTAGAGACCTATCCTGTGCCTCATGCCACTGCCCGGAACACCATCCTGGGCCTAGAAAAGCAAGTTCTTTAGAAGCATGGTACCCCTGAAAAGATTGAGTCAAACAATGAGACTCATTTCAAGAATAACCTTATCAACACCTAGACTAGAGAACATAGCATTAAGTGAGTCTACCATATCCCCTACCATGCACCAGCTGCAAGCAAAGTAAAGAAGTGCAATAGACTGTTAAAAACCACCTTAAAAGCATTAAGTAAAAAATCTTTCAAAAATTAGAAGCAACACTTAGCAAAAGCCACCTAGTTAGTTAACACCAGAGGTTCCACCAACAAAGCAGGCCCTGCCCAGTCTGAGCTCCTATCTACAGTAGATAGAGATAAAGTTCCAGTAGTACATGTGAAAAGTTTGTTAAAGAAAACAGTTTAAATTAAATCTGCCTCAAGTACAAACAAACCCATCCGTGGGATTGTTTTTGCTCAAAGACCAAGTTGCACATAGTAAATAATACAAAAAAATAAAACAACACGATGTGTACCTCAGAAAAATCTAATTGTTAGGTGAAAACTATGAGTAAATATCATTTACTGAATGTTACTACCATTTTCTGTATATAGCTGTATACTGTATATATATGCATGTATAAAGTATGTGTGTGTAAAGTTAGAATTTTAGTTTTAGTAGTAAGTTGACGATATGGGGATAAGAAGTAGAATGTGGTAAGGTAACTTTATGCTGCTTGTATCCCCAATCGTCTGTTCTGTTTGTGCTGTATATTGTGTTCTGTACCTTTAAAACTTGTTCTGAGAGTAAAAGAAGAAAAAGAACAGCGCGCAGTTCGTTTTAAAAAAACTGCCTGACTCCCCCACATTGCTGCTCTCCGGTGTTCGTCCGAAGCACGGACAGCAGTAAGACAGAAATCTCCTGTGCTTTTAGTTAGTTTTAGCTAGCTAACTAAGCAAAGAAAACTCCCTAGACTGTTTTTTTTCCTTTTTCTTAAGACTGTTTAAATCTGCTCGGGACTAAAAAAACCCAGAAGAACAGCGAGGGCTAGCACCTGCGGCCCGCCAGGCCTAAACCTTCAGAAAGACTGAGTAAGCTGAGCTACACCCACGGCAAGGACTGTCTCTGTTTGCCATCTCTCTTCGGAGCGGGCAGAGGTTTTATTGTTTCATATTATTAATTCTTTGCATTTGTGGGCATTTTGTTTGTTAAATAAATAGTTTTTTCCACTTTTCTCCAAGGAAGTTCTTTTCCCAGACCGGCTGGGGGGAAAGGCCGTTTGGGTTTACTCTTCCAGAGAAACCCCTTCAAAAGTTTTCCCCCAAATTTGCCCTAAACCAAGACAGCTGGTGTCCTGGTTTAGGGCAAATTTGGGAGAAAACCTCCAAAGGGGTTCCTCTGGAAGAGCAAACCCAAACGGCCAGTCCCCGCAGCCGGTTCGGGAAAAAGAACTTCCTCAGAGAAAAGTGGAAAAAACTATTTATTTAACAAACAGAATGCCCACAAATGCAAAGAATTAATAATATGAAACAATAAAACCTCTGCCTGCTCCGAAGAGAGATGGCAAACAGAGACAGTTCTTGCCGTGGGTGTAGCTCAGCTCACTCAGTCTATAACCAGTCCTGCTCCCTCCGGAGGTCCAGGCCCCGGCGGCCACAGGTGCCAGCCCTCGCTGCTCCTCTGGGTTTTTCAGTCCTGAGCAGATTTAAACAGTCCCAAGAAAAAGGAAAAAAAAAAACAGTCCAGGGAGTCTTCTCTGTCCTAGCTAGCTAAAACTAACTAAAAGCACAGGAGATGTCTGTCCCACCGCTGTCCGTGCCTCAGATGAACGTTGGAGAGAGCGACGTGTGGGAGTCAGGCAGTTTTCTCAAAACAAACTGCGCGTTGCTTCTTTCTCCCCCTTCACTCCCAGAACAAGTTTTAAAGGTACAGAACTTTAATATACAGCACAAACAGAACAGACGATTGGGGATACAAGCAGCATAAAGTCACCTTACCACATTCCACCCCTTATCCCCATATCGTCAACTTACTACCAAAACTAAAATTCTAACTCTACACACACATACCTTATACATGCGTATATATATACAGTATACAGCTATATACAGAAAATGGTGGTAACATTCAGTAAATGATATTTACTCATAGTTTTCACCCAACAATCAGATCTCCCTGAGGTACACATCGTGTTGTTCCATCTTTCTGCATTATCCACCATGTGCAACCTGGTCCCTGAGCAAAAACAATCCCACGGATGGGTTTGTCTGTACTTGAGGCAGATTTAATCCAAACTGTCTTCCCTAACAAACCTCTCACATGTACCACTGGGACTTTATATCCATCTACTGTAGATAGGAGCTCAGACTGGGCAGGACCTGCTCTGTTGGTGGAACCTCGGGTGTTAACTAACCAGCTGGCCTTTGCTAAGTGTTGCTCCCAATTTTTGAAAGATCCTCCACCTAATGCTTTCAAGGTGGTTTTTAACAGTCCGTTGCATCTCTCCACTTTGCCTGCAGCTGGTGTATGGTAGGGGATATGGTAGACCCACTCAATGCCATGTTCCCTAGCCCAGGTGTTGATAAGGCTATTCTTGAAATGAGTCCCATTGTCTGACTAAATCCTCTCAGGGGTACCATGCCTCCAAAGAACTTGCTTTTCCAGGCCCAGGATGGTGTTCCGGGCAGTGGCATGAGGCACAGGATAGGTCTCCAACCACCCAGTGGTGGCTTCCACCATGGTCAGCACGTAGCGCTTGCCTTGGCGGGTTTGGGGCAAGGTGGTGTAGTCAATCTGCCAGGCCTCCCCATACTTATATTTGGACCACCGTCCACCGTACCATAGAGGCTTCACCCGCTTGGCCTGCTTGATGGCAGCACATGTTTCACAGTCATGGATAACCTGAGAAATACTGTCCATGGTTAAATCCACCCCTCGGTCCCGTGTCCACTTATAGGTGGCATCTCTGCCCTGATGACCTGAGGCATCATGGGCCCACCGAGCTAGGAACAACTCTCCCTTGTGTTGCCAATCTAAGTCTATCTTTGACACTTCTATTTTTGCAGCCTGATCTACTTGCTCGTTGTTTCGGTGTTCCTCATTAGCCCGACTCTTGGGGACATGGGCGTCTACATGACGAACTTTTACAGATAGTTTCTCTACTCTGGTGGCAATGTCCTTCCACTCATCAGCAGCCCAGATTGGTTTTCCCCTACACTGCCAGTTGGCTTTTTTCCACCTTTCCAGCCAGCCCCACAGAGCATTAGATACCATCCATGAATCAGTGTAGAGGTAGAGCTTTGGCCACTTCTCTCTTTCAGCAATGTCCAGGGCCAATTGAACAGCTTTGAGTTCTGCAAGCTGGCTTGACCCACCTTCTCCTTCAGTGGCTTGTGCAACTTGTCTTGTGGGGCTCCATACGGCTGCTTTCCACTTTCGTTTCATCCCTACGATGCTGCAGGAACCGTCAGGGAAAAAAGCGTAGTGTGTTTCTTCTGCTGGAAGTTGGTTATACGGTGGAGCTTCTTCAGCCCGGGTTACTTGCTCTTGTTCCTCTTCATCAATGAGACTAAAGTGTTCACCTTCAGGCCAGTCTGTAATTATCTCCAAAATCTCAGGACGATTCAGTTTTCCAATACGGGCCTGCTGTGTGATAAGAGCAATCCACTTAGTCCATGTGACATTGGTGGTGTGGTGGGTAGCGGGAACCTCTGCTTTGAACATCCACCCCAGCACTGGTAGTCGGGGTGCCAAGAGGAGTTGTGCTTCAGTACCAATCACTTCTGAGGCAGCTTGAATTCCTTCATAGGCTGCTAAAATTTCCTTTTCTGTTGGAGCGTAATTGGCTTCAGATCCTCGGTAGCTTCGGCTCCAGAATCCCAGTGGCCGGCCATGCGTCTCAGCAGTCACTTTCTGCCAAAGGCTCCAGGACAGACCATGGCTCCCAGCTGCAGAGTAGAGCACATTCTTCACATCTGGTTCTGTCCTAACTGGGCCAAGGGCTACTGCATGAGCAATCTCTTGCTTGATCTGGGCAAAGGCGTGTTGCTGTTCTGGGCCCCAGTGGAAATTGTTCTTCTTCCGAGTAACCAGGTAGAGAGGGCTCACAATCTGGCTATACTCAGGGATATGCATCCTCCAAAAGCCTATGGCGCTTAGGAAAGCTTGTGTTTCCTTCTTGTTGGTCGGTGGAGACATTGCTGTGATCTTGTTAATGACATCGGTGGGAATCTGGCGCCGCCCATCTTCCCACTTTATTCCCAAGAACTGGATCTCTTGAGCAGGTCCCTTAACTTTGCTCTTCTTGATAGCAAAACCAGCTTTCAGGAGAATCTGGATGATCTTCTCTCCTTTCTCAAACACTTCAGCTGCAGTGTTTCCCCATACAATGATGTCATCAAGGTACTGCAGATGTTCTGGAGCCTCACCCTTTTCTAGTGCAGTCTGAATGAGTCCATGGCAGATGGTGGGGCTGTGCTTCCACCCCTGGGGCAATCGGTTCCAGGTGTACTGCACTCTTCTCCATGTGAAGGCAAACTGAGGCCTGCATTCTGCAGCCAGAGGGATGGAGAAAAACGCATTGGCAATGTCAATAGTGGCGTACCACCTCGCTGGCTTGGACTCCAGCTCGTACTGGAGTTCCAGCATGTCCAGAACGGCAGCGCTCAGTGGCGGTGTCACTTCATTCAAGCCACGATAGTCCACAGTCAATCTCCAATCTCCGTCATACTTGAGCACAGGCCAAATGGGGCTGTTGAAGGGTGAGTGGGTTTTGCTGACCACCCCTTGGCTCTCCAGCTCACGGATCATCTTGTGGATGGGAATCACAGCATCTCGAGTTGTTCTGTACTGTCGGCGGTGCACTACCGAAGTGGCAAGTGGTACCTGTTGATCTCCCCCCTTCAGAAGTCCTACTGCAGATGGGTTCTCTGATAACCCAGGCAAAGTGTTCAACTGCTTAACACCTTCTGTCTCTAAGGCCTCTATCCCGAATGCCCACCTGAGTCCCTTTGGGTCTTTGAAATACCCATTTTGGAGGAAGTCTATGCCCAAAATGCATGGGGCCTCTGGGCCTGTCACAATAGGGTGTTTCTTCCACTCGTTTCTAGTCAGGCTCACATCAGCTTCCACCAAAGTAAAATCCTGTGATCCCCCTGTCACACCAGCAATAGAGACAGATTCTTTCCCCACATGTCTTGATGGGATTATTGTGCACTGCGCACCAGTGTCAACCAAGGCCTCATATTCTTGTGGTTCAAATGTGCCAGGCCAACGAATCCACACAGTCCAAAAAACACGGTTTTCCCTAGCCTCTACTTGGCTAGAGGCAGGGCCCCTCTAAACCTGGTTATCCGTCTTTCCCTGGGTAACTGGAGCTACTTCCCTCTTGGTGGAACTTCCTCTCTGAGTCTTGCCTTCCAACAATTCACGCAGCCGCTGTGCCAAATCGTCAGTAGATTTTCCATCCCATTTCTTCATGTCTTCCCCAGAATCACGCAGAAAGGACCACAGCTTAGTTCGTGGGATACCCCTTCTTTCCCTATCTGGGGAACGTCTGCGCTTGGTACCAGAACCTCTGAACTGTACTGCAGAGATTTGGAGAATGTCCTCTCTGAGTTGTTTGTGGTTCTCCTCTATCTTGTTTTCTAATGTCTGCATACGCGTTTCCAGAGCTGCAATTCTGGCATGTGTTGGACCGTGCACAGCATCTGCATATGCTCGGAGCTTCTTCGCCATATCCAGCACGGTCTCCCCCGTGTCGTCCCGCTTCATTATTGCTAAAGCAGATGAGTATTCTTGTGGCCCAAGTCGTACAAGTTTTCGCCACATCACGGGTGTACACGGTACCAGGTCTGGGTTCCTAGTGTTTAGGTCATCTGAGAAGATGATCTCTGCCACTGCCATTTCTCTTAAGCGTTGAATCCCTTGTTCTATGGTCTTCCACTCGGTTTGCTGCATATAGAGATCGTCTGCACACAGATATCTTTGTTCCACACTTCCCAGGACCCGTTCCCAGAGACTGCGTGGATTAGCCTCTCTCATCATTGCTTGGTCAATAACTGGATTTTGTGACAGGGATCCCAGATGCCTTGCTTCAGTGCCGTCCAGAATTGTAGCCTCGCCTGCATCATCCCAAAGACGGACTAACCAACTAATTATAGATTCATCAGGTCGTCGAGTGTAGTCCTTTCTTAAGCCTCGAAGGTCCTTCAGGGAAAAGGACTCAATAGTAGCTTCTGGTCTTCTGCCAGTTGGTTGGGCTTGTGATCTGCTGCCGGTTGGTTGGACTTCTGATTTTATGCTAGTTGGTTTGGCTTCTGATTTTGTGTCCGTCTGTTCGGTTTCTGATTGTGTATCAGTTGGTTCAGCATCTGATTGAGTGTCAGTTGGTTGGGTGTTGGGAGGCACTGAGGGTCCTTCACTTGGATCATCATCCACTGGTCAATCAGTTTTGTGTGTGCGCTTCTTTGCTGGGGCAACTGCCAGTGTCTTAGGCTCACTGTCTGATTTAGCTGCTGTCTGAGTAGCTACAGTATTAGCTGCAGCCCGAGTGACTGGGGTAGCTGCTGATTTATCTTCTTGCTCCCCTGCCTCTATCTGCTGCCTTACAGTATCTAGCAGCGTACGATAAACATATGCCAGGGCTCAGCTTAATGCAATAAGCTTTTTCTCCTTAGAATCATCATGGCAGTTCTCCTCTAGATACTTCTCCACCTCATCTGGGTTCTGAATTTGTTCATGTGAAAATTTCCAAGCTGGGGGATCAGAAAATTTTTTCAAGGTTTGGCCCATTCTCTCCCATTTTCCACACCATTCAGGATTTTTCACACCTGGGTCTACTTCTAGGTCAGCAGTCTCATCAGCCCCTCTGGAGAGCTCAGACCTCATTCTAGACAAGCTGTAGAATATATAGAGGAAGCCTACCAGATTAAATACCAGAAAAGTGGTTTCTTTAACAGTCAGGGGACATTGAACATTCTCTAAAAGTGATGTAACCGGTTCAAAAGAGAAGGAATAAAGAAAAGACTGAAAAGCTTCATCCCCTCTAACAAACTGGGTGCAATTATTAATAAATCCCCAAAACATGCTACTGGAACTAGGATGCAGGGTAGGGCGAAGAAGCCATAAACCAAACATACCAGGCACAAACTCCAGTACCTGTATAAGCTTCCTATAAATCATAATCATTAAGCCCAGGACAATAGCAATCCTAATTCTTGCACCTCTAGTGTAAAAGCTATGTGTTAGGGACAACATTGGAGCTATCTCTGAATAAGAAAACAAACCTAAGGACCAGAGAGGTATTAAAACCTCAAAAAAGCCTAGGGAACAGAAACACAGAAAGGACTCCATCCCAAAAGACATTAGGAATTCAATAAGCAACATGGCTACTGAGTACTCTATCCCCACACAAATACAACCAAAAATGCAATCAATGTAAGTTTTTTCCACTCTCTCAGGCCCCGCAGTTGGGCGCCAAAATAAATATATGTCCTGGTTTAGGGCAAATTTGGGAGAAAACCTCCAAAGGGGTTCCTCTGGAAGAGTAAACCCAAACCCAAACCTCCCCCCAGCCAGTCCGGGAAAAGAACTTCCTCGGAGAAAAGTGGAAAAAACTATTTATTTAACAAACAGAATGCCCACAAATGCAAAGAATTAATAATATGAAACAATAAAACCTCTGCCTGCTCCGAAGAGAGATGGCAAACAGAGACAGTTCTTGCCGTGGGTGTAGCTCAGCTCACTCAGTCTATAACCAGTCCTGCTCCCTCCGGAGGTCCAGGCCCCGGCGGCCACAGGTGCCAGCCCTCGCTGCTCCTCTGGGTTTTTCAGTCCTGAGCAGATTTAAACAGTCCCAAGAAAAAGGAAAAAAAAACAGTCCAGGGAGTCTTCTCTGTCCTAGCTAGCTAAAACTAACTAAAAGCACAGGAGATGTCTGTCCCACCGCTGTCCGTGCCTCAGACGAACGTTGGAGAGAGCGACGTGTGGGAGTCAGGCAGTTTTCTCAAAACAAACTGCGCACTGCTTCTTTCTCCCCCTTCACTCCCAGAACAAGTTTTAAAGGTACAGAACTGAATATACAGCACAAACAGAACAGACGATTGGGGATACAAGCAGCATAAAGTCACCCTACTGCAGCTGGGTCCCCAGGGCTGCAGGCAGCTCTGCAGGTGGGTTCTCACCAGATCAGGGCAGAGGGGCAGAATCCCCTCCGTCCCCTGCTGCCCACAGGGCTTTGGGTGCAGCCCAGGACACACGTGGCTTTCTGGGCTGGGAGTACCCATGGCTGGCTCATGTCCAGCTCTCACCCCCAGCACCCCCAAGTTCTTCTTGGCAGGGCTGCTCTGGGTCTGTTCATCCCCAGCCTGGGCTGGTACTGGGGGCTACCCTGACACACGTGCAGCACCAGCACTTGGCCTTGTTAAACCTCATGAGATTCTCATGGGCCTCTGCTCGAGCTTGTCCAGGGCCCTCTGGGTGCTATTCTGTCCCTCAGGAGTGTCAACTGCACCACTCAGCTTGGTGTCATCTGTAAACTTGCTGAGAGTGCACTCAACCTCTTCTTCTGTGTCATTGATGAATATATTTAATAACACTGGTCCCACTGGACTCTTGAGGGACAGCACAGAAAAAACAGGATGATTCATCAGGAGCGGCCTATCACCCTGGTGTCTGTGGTAAAGGAATGGACAGTACTGGGACAGAGATGAACACAGCTGTTTGGTGGCCTATGGTCCAAAATGGCATAGGAGATTCATCTGACATTCGGGGAAATGTTGTGTTATGGACATTAGAAAAATCTCTGTATTTTTAGACATACGCATACACACACTTCCTAGTATTTACTACTTCATAGATGTCGCTTTGGATTTTTCAGAAGATAAAGTCTCCTTGTGTGATAATGACATGTCATAAGAATATAAATTGGATGGCTCATGAACTTCATAGCTACAAAACGGGCAGACAGAACAGAAGCGTGGCGGTGCACTGTTGACTGTGTTTAGACAGTTAACATGGCAGACAGAAAACTTACTTGGATGAGTGGCCCAAGTATTAGCTGACAGTCCCAGAGGTTCAGCAAATTGGGATTTTGTAGGCAGTGCACTTTCAAAAAAACAAAATGCGGTAAGAAACAAAATATGAAAAGAAAATTATAGGTAAAAATGAAGTTTTCAGAAGACAAGGACCTCCAGAGTGTCATGTGGCAGGCATTTATTGCACTGTCTACAGCTTGTTTACCAATTTTTTACTTCCTTTCACTTAACAGGTAAATGAAGCCAATTGTATTATCTAATAGCTATTCAGCATATTTATTGCATGCTAGGGTTTATATTTAAACACTGGGATTTATATAACTCTTGAATTCAATTGGGAAGTCATAGCAGAATTAACGCTGTTTTGTTGAGATACTGAGGCCTAGAAAAATGTGATACTGAAACCTTGTCAAAGAGACAGTAAGATACAACACACATAAAAGAATATTCTCCTGTACAGCCAAGAAGGAAAGAAAAGGAATGGAAAGAAATGAGGAAGGAGAGGGAAAGAAAATGAGATAAAACTGTGTATTTATGTGAAGTACATCAGTACCTTTCCTACTTACATATAGATAATACAACTGTGTGGAGGAACAGTTATAACTCATTCTGTATCTTCCCTCTGGTAACCCATTTCCTGTGAAAAACAGGCTCTCAGAAACTGATCATCTCTTTGACCATCTCATACATTTAAAGTTGACAATATAGCAAGCAATGGCAGAAGTACTCTGTACAACTGAAAAATTGGAATATTTTCATACTCTTCCTCTTGGTATGTATGTGATAAAAACTTTATCAAATACATGGATTTGTGTGCATATGTAAATGCATACATGCTTTCAAACATTATCTTTTGCCCTAACATCACCAAAAATTATATTTTATTTCCTCTCCAAACATAAGACCTTCAAAGCCTGACATTTTATCCTAACAGGATTTCATTATGAACCTAGCTTTTTGTCTTTTCTTTCTTCGTTTCACAGGATTCCACTGACAACAAGAGGTATAACAGTTTAAATGACAGAGGTGAGTAGGTAATCACAAAATAGTGTGCCTAAAATCCTCACAATACAGATGATTCAGAGTGTAGCTATTTCACCAGCTACTGGATTATTGGCTGCATTAGGAATGTATTTATCAGAGTGAAAGATGATAGTTCAGGTGGTCTGTGTATATAATCAATAATAATATACTCATAAATATGGCCAAAATTTGAAAGAGAACTTTTTTGGTTCCCCGGTGAGCTGGCAGAAAATGAATAAACTGATGTATGATGTAATATGAAAAGGAATTAAGCATTAAAGAGAATCAAGCAAGTCTTATGGTCAAGAGCATCAGCTCTTCTAACAAAGAATCTGTTATTACAAATCCTGACCCATTCAATCAATGGACCTTCTCATCATGCTGAAATCAAACATGCCAAGTATCTGCTAAATCTGCTATGTTTTCAACCTACCACAAAAGTGAGAAACATAGCTTTTGTTTGTTTGTTTGTTATTTTAATACTTGTTCCCCATTATTCAGAATTAAACTTCACGGCTGTACCCAGTGAACTCATCCTTATTCCAGCTGATGATCTCAGTAGTTATAACAATTTGTGGGACCCTGAAGATGGATCCAGTGGTGATCAATGTACCAGAACCAGTACTAATGCAGGAGAACCTTCACTGTAATGCTCCTGTGGACGTCATGCAAAGAGAGAGATACTTCTCAAGGACTGCTCAGATCCAAGCTGGTAATTGAATACCAGAGTCTGAGTTTACACCTCCTAGTTATGCCTGTGAAATACTGATAATATTTCTTGATCTTTGTAATAGATGACAGTACCTTTGACTAGAGAACAGTTTGGGAAACTAATGAGTATGGGACAAAGAGAGCTGTGGCCTTTTCACTTAGCAGATCCATGTCACATGTAAAACTCTTTGAGACAGAGTTGTGTTTCACTTTTCTAAACTGTATTTTATGGATTGTTCCTTCATTTAAACTATTCTATAAAACTCATATTTTCTATATGAAGTTGAAATATTGGAATTTTTTTTGGACAAAGGCTATAAGTTTTATTATTTGTACACGTTTAGAAACCTATTAAATACTAAAAAATGCAGAATCTGATGTCTGAGCACATGAAATATTTTGCATTTAGCATTGAAAGAAAATACAGTCTCCTGAAGCCCTGGTGACATACAGAAATTTCAGTGTGAAGAACTTCAAAGTTTACTTTTACATGTTTACAAACACCTATTAGCCATATTTAATGTGATGGCAAAAATTTGAATCTTGTGAATTATATTTGGATAGGCACCAGAATGCTTGAAAAAAAATATATATTTGGCAAATTAGGCTATATTAAAAATAAGGAACAGTGAATATATTGAATCTCTGTTGACATTCACATTGACGTCTTTGCTACAGAACAGTTTAGCTGCTTCGAACCACAATATTACCATACACCTTTTTTTCTCCATTAGAAATACGTAATTACATGATAACATTAAAAGGGAGATGGTGTGTCGAAAATTGAATCTGTCACCCTTCTGGCATAATGAAAATAGAATCATAACACTCTTGCTGAAGGGGATCTTGCTGCTAGGCAGCAAATTCAGACAGCAAAATCAAAATCAAAAGGAAAAGGAAGTTCCGGGAAGGGAATTCTGGGAAGGGAAGGGAAGTTCCAGGAAGGGAAGTTCCAGGAAGGGAAGTTCCAGGAAGGGAAGGGAAGTTCCAGGAAGGGAAGTTCCAGGAAGGGAAGGGAAGGGAAGGGAAGGGAAGGGAAGGGAAGGGAAGGGAAGGGAAGGGAAGGGAAGGGAAGGGAAGGGAAGGGAAGGGAAGGGAAGGGAAGGGAAGGGAAGGGAAGGGAAGGGAAGGGAAGGGAAGGGAAGGGAAGGGAAGGGAAGGGAAGGGAAGGGAAGGGAAGGGAAGGGAAGGGAAGGGAAGGGAAGGGAAGGGAGAGAAATTGCTTTTTGAAACTGGCATAGATCAAGTTTTTATAACCTTTTTGTGACTGAGCCTCACATGGTGGAGATAGAAATGCTCAATACTTTTTTAAATTCTACAAACCCAGTGCAGATACCTCAACATTTATTGCCTTAAGCTCAATATTGTGCCTTACCTTTAGAGCGCTTGAATCACAAAGGTGATACCTTGCTCTTTGACTGGGGAACCACTGAGATCAAGCATAAAACGTGAAGTAACAGCAGTGAAGAGGAAAAAATAATCATTTTTAGGTTTACTAGCTTGAAAGGTAAGTGGTCTGTGCCACACCAGTGTTTTGGTTGTTGCTGAATAGGTCTGGCCCTGCATCAAGGCTATCCTTCCAGCATTCCCACACTGAGCAGTAGGCAGGGGTGGGTAAAATTCTGAGAGGTGACACAGCCAGGACAGATGGCCCAAGCTGATGAAAGGAATATTCCATCTCATATGAAGTCTGCTCAGCAACAAAAAACAAGGGAAGGGTAGAGGATGGGCAGGCACTGGCCATCATCAGGTGATGGGAAATAGGGAATAGTTTTTTCCCTTTACTTCTGCAAGCATGACCTTTGCTTTTACTTTATTAAACTGTCTTTATATTGATCTTTATTTTCTCCCTTCACTTCCTGATGAGGAGGGAGCTATAGACTGGCTTTGTGGGCACCTAGATTCTAGCCAAGAGCAACCCATCACAATGACCAAAAGTAAAGAATAGAGCCAAAAACCAAAATGTAGAGAGTTGGATACAAGTGAGAAGAAATCATAACAAAGACCACGTGTAATCTGCACTTTGTAGGAATGCATGCTGGGCTAAGTAGCTCTACACAGAAGCTGCTAGTTGTTGACTTTCACCTTTCTTTTCCTGTCTTGTGTAGTTGTATTGTACAGGCTTGGACAAAGGAGGTAAAAGATTAGGGTATTTTGCTAGGAATTCAACTCTAAATAAAATGCGATTACATAACATGTATTGTCTTTTTTTTTTTACGTAAAGAAGAGAGAAGTAACTCTGGGAATAACAAATGCACTGATGACATTGATACTTATGTGGAACTCAGAGAGTGAATCAGTTCTAATTACAGTTAACTGCAAGTAGGAGCATGGACTCATGTTGTTTATTTCTCGTGTGTATAAGTAGTGCCTACAGAGATCTTGCAGTTTTTGTTTTGTTTTTTCTTCTCTGAAGTCCCACTGACATTTTAATAGAAATTGACACATTCCTCTAAATTTCCCTATTTTGAAGTTACATTTCTCATCCATAACTGTTTTGACCAGTTTAACAGCAGATACCTGAATTTCTTTATATATTCTGTAAAAGGAATAAAGAAAATGTGGGTGTGTTGCTAACTAGTCTATTTGGCACTAAAATCCCTACAACAAATTTGGCACGTAAGCATTTAACAGTACATGACCAGAAATGGTGATATTTTAATCATGGGAAATCATGGCAGTATTTAGTCTGTCCATTACTAATTCTCTATGCTAAATTCATAGAGGATATAATTTGTACTGGTTTTGTTCGATGTGATTTATCAATTCAAAGTACAAGATAGTTTTTACTTTATATTTTTTGGTTTTAACTACAGACCTCAGACCATGGATACAGAAGCTTGTCTGATATTCACTTTGTTGTTGGGATCAGGACAAAATTGCTCTAGAATGAGTTTAGAAAAGATGAAGCATTGACAGAAGTCTGAAATATCTTCCAGGATCTGTGTGAGCCTTGTGCAAATTGGCTAGTGTGTCTTTTGCTACTACTGCTGCCAAATTAGAATGAAAAACTCTTTTGGAGACCTTTTTCTGATTGATGTAATTTCTTCTGTCTTTCTTCTCAGAAAAAGCATTTGGGTGCAGGGATGTGCGCAGTGCATATATGTCACCAACAACTCACTCTTGATCTCTTGGCAAGGTGTAGCAGAAACATGAACCTAGGACCCTGTTCAAAGAACTGTGGTGGTTTCTTAGGCTTAAAAATTGGTATAGTAATATTTCATTTAACATTAATGATGAAAATCCAAAATACTCCCAATGGAAGTTAAGAAGTATATCAATATAATTATGCTTTGGGAAACTGGTATATGTGGTAATTACAATGGTTAGTGGCAGAAGATTTTTTCAAGTTCAACCCCTCTTTTTTATTCTTTTCCCTTAATGCAAATGCCTTTCTTTCCATATTTTGTCCATAGCTCCTCAAACAAACTACCCAACCTTTGACCAGATATTACTGCTGTGAAATAGACTAAATAATAATTCTTGCACTTTGATGCTAGCAGTGCTTCAAAATTTAATGCTTTTCAAAGAATGGCACACTAGCAGCACTTCATTGAAACCACTGTATCTTCCTTCAGGGCTTGTGTTTCCTTGAGTTTTCATCATCCCTGACACCAAGCACAAAACATGCATTAATTCTGTTCATCTCCCCCAGTTTCAAACCTGCTCTTCTACTTAATAAATGAAGCACATTTATGGGGGCCTGCAACTGGCAGACTCTTTGTGAACTGGCTAGATGTTCCTTCTTATGAATATTTCTCTTTGGGCCTGTATTCCTTCCATTCAGATGCCCATTTGTCTGCATCATTTTATATTCTGATATTTGACAAAACCTCCACTGTTCAAACATCCTAATTATATTTTTTGTCTCACAGCGAGAAACTGGTTTTGTTCATAAAATGCAGGGATATCATTTGGAGTATGGTATTAAAATGATACTTAAAACTGTTCCCTTTTTTCATTAAAATGTTTTCCCCATCTTACTGGCCTCAGAGATACAACATATTTTCTCCATGCATTTCCTAAGGGACAGTAAGCAATATGCTACGTCAGTTACATCATATTAGTTTAATAACACCTGGAATAACTCAGCTGTAAATGTTCAAATTATTTTACTTACCCACACATCTCTAATTCTGAATAGGGAGCCAAGGATTTAATGAAGAATTGTATAATTCTTTAATGGCAATTTTATGGCAACTTAGTTGGCTGGTTTTTTAACTTTAATTTGGATCCATTGGCACAGCTGGGTGTAGCTAAGAAGTCCCTCAGGCACACAGCAGTTCCTGGCTGGCATAAATTCAATTCTGACTTGTACTGCTGCTGTCTGAAGCCAACATCTGCAGTGTGGGGTTCTGGACACTCAGCTAAGTTGCAGAAAATGCTTTATCTCTATGTCTAATGCTAGGTGGCCAGACTGGAAGATCAGAGCTAGCTGCTCCTGATTTGTTATGCAGAGCTACCTTTAAATGGCTTTGTTTATGAACAAGATGTGGTTTAGTCACATCAGCAAACCCTTTGTTTTATTCTTCTGAGATCTAGGTCTGACTTTGGATTCAACCTTAAGAGCTGGCAAAAATAGGAAAACAAGTTCAGGGAAAAGTGCTTTATACCAGCTTTATAATTCATGTTTAAAATTGAATAATATGTACCCTTAGTTTTAGAAAACTAAATTTGATGAAGAATCTGAAAAAAATTATAAGATAAATTTTGTACTGATCTGAAAAAATTGATTAAAATCCTCTTCTCAGCATGCATGAAAGACTTATTGTGTCTATCACCTGTTCCTGAAGTCAGTGGATCAGAGCTGAGCAATGTGCATCAAATACAGTGCTGGAAGTACTCTGCTTTCTAAGAAAATTAAAGATAGAAACATAGGCACTGGCTCTGGTTTTTATTATTGTTATTTTTTCAGTTTTATTAAGAAGATTAGATTGAACAACAACATTATTATTTTCATAATACTCTGGTTTTGATTCATTCCCATCTTTGACTACTCACTTCTGTAGAGATTCCAGCATCCTCATCATGCTGTGTCTTACAAGGGCCATAAACCAAACAAAGCTGAAACAGGGATCCTCCCGCTAATATTTTTTCTTACTTAGTTTCCTGGGAAGAAGAATTTTGTCCCCAAAGTTAAATATTTTCATTGTTGAAAGGAAGTGACAGTTGCAGTAGAAATCAGTGTTCAATCCATCCCATCTGGGGGTAAACACAATGTTAGATTTCTTTTCAAATGTAAACAACAGATGATTATCAGACATGATTTCTTTAGACTCAATTTAAAATGTGAGAATTCATACAGCATAATATAAATGTCTGGCAGTTCAAAGCATAAAATATTTCATCCTTGAATAATGGTTTTGTAATTCAGAAAGTGATTAAAACAATACATTGACTCTTTAACATGAGCCATGATATCCTAGGGAATGACTGTCCTATGGGACTTCCAAGCTGCCTTTTCCTCACAAACTTTCTAGAAAATGCCATAAATTAAATAAGTAAAAAAATATAAGTTAAATTATATGCAGATGTTAAATAAGCCCTTAGCCCAGCATAAATATATTATGTGCAAGGTACCCTGTTCCCAGGCTCAAGTTCAGTTCAACTTTGAGGTGACTTTCGGAAACAGAATTAAGAAGCAGCAATTGTAATAGTGGAAATCTCCCAGATGTTAATGCTAGTTTTGCATCATCAGCTTCTAATCAGTCGTATCTTTTCCTTTTGTAAAGGAAGAAAAACACACAGTGCAAGCATACCTGATTCATCAAGGTGTAATTCTACCTAGACACTATTACTGAACTGTAATGATGCAAGGTATCTAACATCCAAGGAAGTAATACTTGGGGAACTTGACAGCTGAAAACTCAGTTATCTAAATAAATTTATTTTTTTTCCCCCAGGATTTTTGGAGGTGACATAGGCCATATGCTTAGTTTCTGCAAACTCAGATAGTGCTTTGAACTGCCACAAAGAGAAGACTACCTATGCTAATTGTTTTAAATGACAAAAATATAAATAGAAGCAAATTTGTGAATTCATCGACAAGTAAACTGCTCTTATAGAGTAAATAGCTTAATTTCCTTAAGAGCCTTTCTTTTTTATCTAATTCCAGCTGATTTTCTCAGTTATCTAACTCTACTGTCATAGATTTTTTAGTAACCACATTTTTGGGGTTACTGACTTTCGGGGAAAAAAAATCAGCTAAAAAGAAACTACTCACTGAAAGTAATAACTTAATAGTATAGCATTGTTTGGTCTTTTCTTCTAACGAGCATAGTATGAAGGAAAGAGGATGTGACTTCTGAATTTTTAGCTCATTTGATTCTATGTCTTAATTTTTTCACTGTGTTCCAAATATAGTAATCCATTCTTTGCATCTGAAGCATATACCTTATTTTATCTTAAACCTTAGTCAAACACCTAATTCAAAATAGTTCCAAAGAAAAGAACTTTCAGATTTCTTGAAGAAAATGTTGCATAATGATTATAAAAATGGACTCTTTAGGATCATGTTTGAGATCTGAAATCCTCCTATACATATCTGATTTATCAATATAAGTGAAAAGAGATCAGTCTGTAATGCATGTAATTTGTGACAGTTACAGCTGAGAACACAGGATGGATGTAGCCCTTATCTGACTAGGGTGAGAAGGAAAAAGGGGAGAAAGTGAGAGAAGTGCACACCTATGGGTTTCTCTGTTAGCTGCTACAGGCCATATAGCTGCTCTAGAAGGTGCTAATAGGAGGACTATGCCCCTCTATCTTTCACTGCAATGTCTCTATTCAAAACCAGGAAATAATTTTCTTGCAATTTACAGGCCAACTGTGGGTAAAAGTTGGACTTCACTGAATTCATTAAGTAAGCAAATACTACCTTGCTTATTCTGGGGAATACTTACTAATTTTCTAGTAAAAAAGTGATATGCTCAAAGGTAATGGTTTGCATTCTGTACAGCTTTATATCATGAAAATAGGATAGGATCTCTGTCTCTGGTTGTAGAGATTTTGCTTCGGTTTGCTGCAACTCAGAACTAATCCAGGCAATCGGAAAAAGGCGCATTGAAGATTCCTTACTTAAGAGCGTAAACAATCAAATTTGAAAATAAAGACAACTATTTTGGGCTTGGACTGAATCCCACAAGCTGCAGTGTTCTGATTTCGCACACATAAACACAGAATGTGTTTTGCCTCGTTCTGCCCTCTTGTCTTTAATTAGATATTTGACTTCAGAGTGCTAACAGAATTGGTCAAAAGAGTAGGTATATAAGCCTTGGTTTAGGTTAGAACTGGAAAAGACTCTTTACAGCTACTAAATAATAGAGTTTAAGTGAAAAAATATCTTTGCAAGATAAATTCACTTGAGTTTTGATTAAAAGTTACCTTTGATAAAGATAACTTTATAAAGGACATATATAAAGGACAATTTAGCTCATATAAGTATTTATGGCAAATTCTTGCAATTGAAATGTTTTAATTTTTACAAAACAGCCTTTTAATTGGCATAAATAATTACGTGCACTTCAATAAACAATAACATCAGCTTTTATCTGTGTTTCATTAAATAATTTGAATTTCACTAAAAGATGAAATTGTCTTTTGTTTTTGTAAGGGTAGATGAAATTTTAAATCAAATTTTAGATATTGTCATACGAAGCTTAGAGGAATACTGGTTAGTTGAAGATAATGCATGAAGTATCTGGAGTTAGGGCATGCAGAACACATTTAAGTTTCATATAACACTTCTAAAATAAATCATCAAGCCGTTTGTGTTTAACAAACTCAGTTAAAATAGTTCAAATTACATCAGTTTCTTATTTAAGCAAATGCAGGGTTTTTTTTTTTTCAAAATAAAGTTTATCAGCCTTTTTGTTTTCCACTATACCTACAATCAAACTCCAATATAAAAAAGCAAAAAAACCTAAACAAGCAAAAAAAAAAACCCAATTGAAAGTATTCTGCCAATTGTTTAAATCAAGTCTAATTTTGTACAAAAATTTTGACAAAAAGAGGGTTAAACTGACAGAAATTCTTAAATTCAGTGATGTAAAATTCTGATTTTAGATTCTGGCCTCACAAAAAAGAAGTCATGCTTTTAGAAGCATGTACCTAAGGGGGTACTTGGAGAACAATAAGGAAGTCTGCAAGCTGACCCAGTAGCTCATGGTTTAGGATTTGTGTTATCAAGAATTAGTGGATGTGCCAATTCATATAATAGCAGAGGATGGAGACAGCAGCACTTTTTCTTCTTGTTTCAGGGAAAAGCCATTATGTAATCCAACAAAAGTAGAACAAACAGAAATATTCAGTGGAAGAACTGGGCACTTGTCTTGGTTTGGAAAGACAGGTATCTGCCAGGGAAAGAAGCCTCTCTTGGAATGGAGAATGTAAACCCCCTCCCTCCAAATTATTATAATTTTGAAATTAAGGGCCTTTCAGGAAAAGGTATGGGAATAGGAATAACAGTTCTTTACTAGAAATATTAAAAGTAAAAATGTAGTAATACCAAAGAAGCAAAAAACCGATTAAATAAAAGAAAAAAAAACAAACACTGACAGAGTCAGAATACAACTTGACGCCCTGTTGGTTGGGGTGTTGGTAGCAGTCCAATTAAGTCCTCCTGAAGTGACAGACGTGGTTCTATTGGAGCAGAGATGATCCTGTAGAAGGGTGTAGCTTTCCTCTGAAGGTCCAGTGGTCATAAGATGAGTCCAGTCTATCTGTGGGAATCCAGTGGAAAACAGGCTGTCCTGGTGTTCTGAATCTCAGATTTTATCCAGGTAGGAATGCTTGGCTCCTCCCACTGGGTGGAGCATCTCACAATGGGATGATGTAATTTTATCAGTGATGCAGTGAGGCTCAAGGCCCATTAGGAAGACACCCCCTGGAGGGAAGATGCCTTGTAGAAGACATAAGGAGAATACCTCCCAACTAGTTTCAACAGATGGCAACAGAAAACGTACTTTTGGTTACGTCTTGCATTGCAACCCATGACAGCACTATTAGTGGACTAGAAAAAAAAATTATAGGAAACAGATTTTCATAAAGAAGCACAGATTGAATATTGAATTTTAAATGCTGGGATTTTCTGGCTTTTGGAAATCAACATCTTAACCAAATATGATGACTTGATATAAAAAGCTGAATTCTACAGTGTGGTCAGATAGGGAAGCCGTCCGGAAGATTTCGTGATGTATGGAAGATAGGGCCCCTTCCTCTCCAATGACATTGACCAATGGCATTGTAACCTGTGGCTTCGCAGTAGTGACGTAAGCGCACTGAAGTTATATAAGGAAGCGCACACAGGAAATAAACGCATTTCGCTATCCACCATACTGGTGTTTTGAGTGACTTGCCCGACTGGTCTGTATGTTTACCGTTGTGTCCCTTCTGAACCGGGTCGCCCTGCCTCCACTAGAGGCAACATAGTGGTGCCGAAACCCGGTCCGCTCCCTGACACTCGGGTTCGAGTGGCCGGGACGTCGGGAATCTCGCTGGACAGAAAGAGATGGCTGGAGCGGCAGGACCTACTCCAGCGGGGAGGACGCTCCTGTACCGCCGAGATGGACGCCCTCGGCAAGGTAGTTCTGGAACTGCATAGGCAGTGGGGTATTGACTGCAAAGTTAAAGACTTTGAATGCACAGTTATGTGGTTGTTAAAATTAGGTGCCATCGATCGTCCTGTAGACATTCTGCATTCAGAATGCTGGGACAAATGTACTAAAGTACTTGCAGATGACGTTATGATTTCAAGGTCTAGCAAAAGTCTTAAAAGCTGGGGAAGGGTCACGCAGGCGTTGCGAAAAGCACCGCTATAACAAGAGACGTGGAAAGTGGCTCAAAGTTGTTTAAAAATAACCCCAAAAGTGGGGGTGGGAGCCACCACCCAGACTGCGTTCGGTGATTGCCCCGCGGATCTCGACCCACCGATAGAGACCACTCTTAATTGTCTCGGCCCCTCAGTCCTACTCCTGAGCTGGCCGAGGAACACGGCCGACAGCTAGAGAGTAGCAACATTGGTGAGCCTGGGGACAATTTTAACAGTGCAGATCCTGGTAAAGTTTGGGAACGGCCACCACCATATGCGCCACAAAATGGCGCTGAGCAAGAAGGAGAAGGGCGGAGCAAAGAGCCGCTTCCCGCCACAGACAGGCGCAAAAAAAGACTTAAAGGAAAGTGGGAGGAGAACACGAGTAGCGAGGGGGAGGAGAACCCAGAGCCCAATCAGAGAGCGTGCCCTAAGAGGTTCCCTTATAAGGAAAGAAGCTCCCCAGAAGGGAGGTGGAGACAGGGGGGGAAGAACCCGCCCACGGGAAAGAAAGAGGGCAGAGTCCGACTCAAAAGCACCTTAAACCGGAAATCTCTCACCATTCGACTTCGTCCTCCCAGTCGGACAAGTCGGATGACGACTATAGTTACCGGCAATACCCCGATTACTACCCCCGGCGGCTCCCGTGGGATACAAAGTGGTGGAAGGCACACTGATACTCTTCCAGCTCAGATCCTGACTCAGATAGAGAGAGAACACCAGCCCTTCTCACCAAGCTTACCGGTTCATTCACACCATGCGCAGTCAATAAAAGCTCGCAAAAATCCATGCTGCTCACAGACTGGAAAGAAATCCAGATGGCATGCGCGGACCTGACCACGTCCTCAGTACGAGCATTTCTGGTTAGGAGAGTAAACAATAACTTGCCGACCTATTCCCCTGTCAACCCTAAAGATGTGCAAGCAGTTGCAAAAGCCATTGCCGAAAAAGGAATAAATTCCGCGATGGTCTCCACCATGATTGATGGCATTTTCGCAATGATGACATGTTACCTTTTGATATTAAACAAACATGCCGAATGATTTTTGACGGTGAGGGAATGATCGTGTTTAAACAAGAATGGGAAGATAACTGCCTGAACATGCTTGCCTAAGCCACTAGTGATCAGCATCCGCTGTGCAACTCCAGCCTACAAAAACTACTAGGCAAAGACCCGCAAATGGTCAGCCCACAAGCGCAAGCCCAAGGCCTGCGAGCCTCAGAAGTCGCGGCCACAACTCGTGCTGCCAGAGAAGCTATTCGCGCCACCTGCAGAATTGTCGCCAAGCCAGCCCCATGGTCTACCATCAGGCAGAACGAAAGCGAAAGCCTTACGCAATTCATAGACCGTCTCCAAGCGGCTGTGGATGCTTCTGACTTACTGGCAGAAGGAAAAGGACCAGTTGTAGCGGGTTGCTTGCGGCAGCAATACAATCAGGCCACCAAAGAAATCTTGCGCTCAGTGCCGCCAGGTGCCAGTGTCGCAGCAACGATCAAACATGTCGCGAGAGAAGAAAACTTAGTCCCAGTCCAAGCCGCAGTGAGCGCCGCCCTAGCCCCAATCCCAGCTGCAGTCAGTGCTGCCGTGGCCAAAGTAATGGCTGCCCGAAACTACCACGAACAACCAGCCCTGCCGGGTCCCCCATCTCAAGGCAAACCGAGAGGACCATGCTAGGCTTGCGGCAAGAAGGGCCACATCGCCAGAGAGTGCAGGTCCAAAAAGCAGGGAAACGGACGAGGGAGGGGGCAGACGGGCCGCATGCAGCCTCCTCCCAGTTGGGACATCCAGCGGCCCAACTATGCGAACCCCGCATGGAACAAGCAGCTTTCGAACCCGTTACCTTCCCAAGAAGCCATCAACTTCATGGCCCAGCCTTGGCCTTCGCAGCAGGTGTTCTCCCAACCGATGACCCAGCCAGGCTCGATCGCGTCCGTGCCCCCGAAAGACAAATTGGAAGACAAAACCCTCAAGTGGCCCTGGCAATATGGTGCAACAGCAGCAAACCCCCAATAGCTTGGGGAATTTGTTGAGAATGCGCCCACGGCTCCAACATAAGTCCCTGGAATAATTTCCCACGTCGCTCTCGAGAAGACGTCGCTATCAGCCTTCTCTTTGTGATCAACACCGGTGCAGATGTAGCGGTCTTCCCACAAGATTATTGGCCCTCAAGCTGGAAGTTAAAAGATGCCTCCAATGTGAGTGGGGTAGGAGGAGTTTCCGCCGCAAAGAAGAATGTGAATCTAATATCAATAATCTTATATGATGAAGCAGGGCAGAAGTTCAAAGGAGAAGTTCGACTTCATGCTTATGTCCTCCCAAATCCTTGAGAGCCACCTCTGCTCGGACGAGATGCTCTATCCCAGCTAAATGTCAGGGTGACAACTTTACCCTGAGGGCCACTGCAGTATACCCATCACCCCCAATTCGGCTAACATGGAAGTCATCAGATCCAGTGTGGGTAGAGCAGTGGCCAATCCCTGAGCCTTGAATGTCAATCCTTCTTCAGTTACTTCAGCGAGAATTAGAAAAAGAGCACATTGAACCATCTACCTCCCCATGGAACACCCCTGTATTTGTAATATCAAAACACAGCGAAGAAGGCCTCCATCTGCTCCACGACTTGTGCCTCGTCAACAAGAAAATTCAGCCCATGGGTCCAGTGCAAACGCGACTCCCTGGTAACTCCTTTATTCCAACGGACCAGCCATGTGCAGTACTTGATATCAAAGACTGTTTTTTCTCCATCCCTCTACATGATCAAGACAAAGAGCGGTTTGCCTTCTCTGTAGTATTCCCTAATGTCCAACAGCCCAACTTGTGATTCCATTGGAAAGTTTTACCTCAGGGAATGGTAAATTCTCTTACCATCTGTCAGATCGTTGTAAGTCGAGCCCTAGCTCCCGTTCGGTCCGTGAACCCAGAAGCCACCGTCATCCAATACATGGATGACATCCTCGTCGCCGCTCCCAAGCCAAGCCAAGTAGACAACCTTGTGTCAACAATTTCTGAAGCCCTAAAGACCAGCGGTTTTGAAATAGCCGAGACGAAAATAAAAAGAGGTCCTTCCGTCACGTTTTTGGGTGTAAAAATCGACAGTTCCTACGTGACGCCTCCGAAAATCAAAATTCGCCGCAACATCAGCACGCTTCACGATGCTCAGCAGTTAGTCGGATCTTTGCAGTGGCTGCATAATATTGTCCTCATTCCACCAGAAGTGATGTCCCTGCTGCACGACCTCCTCAAAGGAAAAAACCCATGAGAACAAAAACCCTCTCAGATCAAGCTGCTCGCTCCCTTGACTTTATTGAACAACAGCTATCCACAGCAGTCCTCTCCCAGTGGAATCCAAGCCTATCTCTAGATTTGTACATGCACTTTACCAAAGAAGGGGGAGTAGGAGCGCTAGCACAAGGACCTCCTGACACAGCCAAGCCAATACAGTGGGTAGTCTTTGGAAGAATGCCGTGCGCCTTTACCCTGGGAGTAGAATGTCTCGGAGACCTGATCATGAAAGGAAGGAATATCGCTCTGAATCACCTAGGTCTCGAGCCTGCGAAAATATACTTGCCATTCCGAAAGCAAATCCCAACGTCATCAGTAGCAATCTCAGAACACCTTGCTTTAGCCCTCTTTGGCTTTGCAGGAGAGCTCTGCTACACAGCAAAACCTCCATGGACCCAACTGCTAGCTATGGTGGACATCGACCTCCCACAGAAAGTCGAAGACCAGCCCCGGCCAGGACAAACTGTGTTCACTGACACGTCCTCAGCCACCTCTACCACAGCCATCATGTGGCAAGCTCAGGAACAGTGGCAGTGTGTGAAAATGACAGATAAGTCTCTGTCAGTGCAGCTATTAGAAGCCGCTGCTGTCGTGTTAGCATGTGGACTGTTTCAATCAGAACACCTCAATATCGTCACAGACTCCATGTTTGTCGCAAAACTTTGCCAAGCGATGTCAGGTCCAGGCATTTTGACGTCTCCAGCAGCTATCATGATTGAAGAAGCGCTTTTATCACGACAAGGCACAATGTCTGTCATACATGTTAACAGCCACAACCCCGTCAAAGGATTTTTCCAAATTGGCAACGACAAAGCCGACGCCGCAGTGAAAGGACTATGGACCTTGCAAGAAGTGAGACAACTGCATGAGTCCCTTCACATTGGAGCCAAAGCGCTTGTCAAAAAATGCAACATCCCATTATCAGACTACCTGCCCACATTGTCAAAAGGCACCTCTATGGTCTAGCGGACCCAACCCCAGAGGCCTCAAGACCTCAGAAATCTGGCAAACAGACTTTACCCTCTGCCAACTGCTGAAGCCTAGAGCTTGGCTCGCTGTGACCATTGATATTTACAGCAGCATGATTGTCGCAACCCAGCATGCCAAAGCGAACTCCAAAGCAACAATCCAGCACTGGTTAACAGCCATGGCATGGCTTGGCATCCCCAAGCAAATCAAAACGGACAATGGGACAAATTTTGTTTCTAAGTCAGTGCAAGAGTTCGCCACCAAAAGGGACATCGCTCTGAAGCAAGGCATCCAGTATAATAGCACAGGACAAGCTATAGTAGAGAGAGCAAATCAGACTCTGAAGTCCAAGCTAGAGACCCTAGCTAGAGCAAAAGGGTTCACTAACAACATCCCCCCACCAGAACAACCCCGCTTGTTAGCTACCGCCATGCTAGCATTAAATCAGTTCCCCAGGGGAGACCAAACACAGGCCCCTTCCTGAAAGCACTGGGTCACAGAAGCCGCAAAACAAGGCCCACTTGTCAGCATCAAAAATGAAATAGGAGAATAGTCAGCATCAAAAATGAAATAGGAGAACAGGAAACAGGGTGGAAATTAGTTGTGACAGGCCAAGGGTACACAGCAGTTGAAAAGGACGGTCTCATTAAATGGTGTCCTTTGAAATCAATAAAGCCTGTGTTGCGCAGCCCAACTAATGAAACCTCGGAGTTTCTCTTGACAGGTCTCCCGCCGTGACCGCTCCTGCCGGCCTCACTCCTCACCACTGATCTGGACTCCACATCGTCTGCCCATCTGTGTTCTCTTGTTCCTAAGCCTGCTCACCAGCCAAGGCAAACCAGACGAGCATCCCTACCAGCCGTGCCCTTGGAGCTTTCACAACCCCAAGGATGGTAGGGTGATTGCGACAACCGTCTCTAATGCTCCTAGCTTTATTGTTCACCTTAGTGACATATTTAGCTTTGATGGCATAGGGCTTGACCCCCAAGGGAAGCCTGCTACCTATGTCAGTTGGGGAACATACTGGTGCCCGAGTGTTAACCCAAGTCAAAGCCATTGCATTCATTCTGAGTATGAGTACTGTAAGCACTGGGGGTGTGAAACTATTGTAACCAGTGAACTGTGGTTCCCGCCGAAAAAAGATGATTTTCTAGAAGTGAGTTACTGGCCAAAGAACTGCAGACGAGCCATGTTTAATTTAAATGGGCAAATTAGCGCTTATAAAGGAACCTGTTCCCACCTAAAAGTAACAATTCTGCAACCCTGAGACCCTAGCTGGTCTCTTGGACGGAAATGGTCAGTATACATCTATCGCTCAGGAACAGACTCAAGCACAATCGTCCAAATTATCAGAACCCCAACACAACACCGTACCGCTTTCGGGCCCAACCGAATTGTAGTCCAACAAAACAAACCATAACAATGTTCCCACACCTGGCCGTACCACCGTTGCACTAGCATTTGATAATGCATTTGAACTAACCTCGCACACTCTTTTGTGTGCTGTGTTTTCGTCACTGAATGCAACAAAACCAGACCTAACCAATTCCTGTTGGCTTTGCTATGACACCTACCCACCCTTCTATGAAGGAGTAGCCCTTAACACTATGTTTAGCTACTCCAATGACAACAACCCCAAACAATGCCTGTGGGATACCCCCCGAAAAGGAATCACGCTAGAACAAATCTCCGGGAAAGGAGTCTGTATTGGTAGCAGACAACTAATACAACGCCACAACGAAATTTGCAACACATCCGTTGCTTTAAATAAATCCCAGTCCTGGGTAGTCCCTTCGGCCCTGGGAACGTGGGCTTGCAAATCCACAGGTATTACCTCATGTGTTTCCACCAAACATTTTAAAGAAGCTAATGATTTTTGTGTCCAAGTTGTTGTCATTCCCAGGATCCTGTATTATTCCAACGACGAGATGCTCCATCGCCTCGAAAGCGACCCTCCACTCCAAAAGCGAGAACTATTCACTGCGATCAGCCTTGCAGTCCTTTTAGGCCTAGGAGCGACGGGCGCAGCAACAGGTGTTTCCGCTCTGGTGACACAAAATCAAGGCCTAAATCAACTGCAACCGACTGTTGATGAAGACCTGCTTAGGATCCAAGAGTCTATTTCCAACCTCGAGCGTTCCCTCAATTCTCTTGCAGAAGTAGTGTTGCAAAATAGGCGTGGGTTAGATCTCCCGTTCCTACGCCAGGGAGGTCTATGCGCCGCACTTAACGAAAAGTGCTGCTTTTATGCCAATTATTCCGGACCAATTTGACAGTCCATGGCAGAGCTTCAGCAGTGACTTGAGCAATGTAGCAAACAGCACTCTCAGCAAAGCTGGTTTAACTCCCTTCTTAGCCAGTCCCCCTGGATCACTACTCTCATATCCACTTTGGCAGGGCCAGTTATTGTTGTTATGCTTGTGCTTATATTTGGTCCCTGTCTTCTTAATAAGTTAACTCAATTTGTTAAAGCTCGCTTGAGCACAGTTAATATTATGCTTTTAGAACAGAATCAATTGACTTAACTGCTTAAAGTAATTGCATATGAGACTCGAGTACGCTAACATGTTGCAGCTACAAGTTCATACCTTTATTACTAACCTGCATTTATTAGTTGTTACTAACACAGAGTTTATTCAATTGTAAAACCTTTGTTCATGGAGAGGGGGGAAATGTGGTCAGATAGGGAAGCCGTCCGGAAGATTTCGCGATGTACGGGAAGATAGGGCCCCTTCCTCTCCAATGACATTGACCAATGGCATTGTAACCCGTGGCTTCGCAGTAGTGACGTAAGCGCACCGAAGTTATATAAGGAAGTGCACACAGGAAATAAACGCATCCACCATACTGGTGTTGTGAGTGACTTGCCCGACCGGTCTGTACGTTTACTGTCATGTCCCTTCCAAACCGGGTCGCCCTGCCTCCACTAGAGGCAACTCTACAGTAAATTAGAGAGAGTAGTTTACAGAATATCTAAAAATGTCTGGTTTTAAAATGAGGAAGAGATTTTTTCATCATTCACTTTTTAAAAATTATTTAATAAACTATATTCTGTAGGTCATTGAGAAAACAATATTTTGCAGATTATTATGTGCTTTTGTTAGCAGGAAATGGGAGCAGTTTTCCTATTGCTGTTAACAATTATTATATCCCTGTTTCCAACAATTATTGTATATTATGTACAACATTTGCATTTCAGATGAAATTTTGTTCTACTAACACTTCCCATATTCAGAAACCTCTCAGGTCTATAAAGAGTACCTTGCTTCCCCTTGCCTTTTTTTTCCCCTCCCTGGAAAAAAAAGGAAAGGAAGATAACAAAGGAAGATAATAAAGACATTCACTGCTACCTTCTCAGAGGACAATGCATTAAGGGTATTGTCCCTGCTTGAAAAATGCCAACACTTCTCAGGAGGAAACGGAGACCCTGATCCATCTGGAGCAGAGGAAGCTCCTAAAATTTATTTAAAAGTTTATGTAAGAAGCTGCCCAAAGATATTTTGAGTTTTTCACAGATACTGTATTGCATAATAAACTTTTTGTTTGTATTGAAACTCTTGAAATAAGTGCTGAAATACTCTTGTTATCTAAGCGCATTTACAAGTGGTGCTGGAATCAAAGTAATGTACACAGGAAATTTTATAAAGACATTATATTCTAAAATTATGAGGACTAGCACTTACATGATGTGATAAATGTATATAATTTGGTTTTATTGTAAATATGTTTATGAAATAATGTAATGAATCCACATTGTACCTTTAAAATCAAACTCCACAATCACCTCAGAAACACATGCCTCAAGCCGTGCCTGGAACCGCCCTCCAAGATTGTATCATCCCTACCTGCACCCAAGGAAATGAAATTAACAAGAGAAAGAAGGGTGCAGCTGGATGGAGATGGATGTTCAACCTCGATGGGCCTACCAAAGACCCACCGCTTAACCACTGATATGTATCTTATTCATACTAGCAAGATGGTGAATCTCAATACCCAATTCCAGTAAATCTAATCATGGACTGCTCCCTTCTCAGAAACCCATTCAGCCGACCGGCAGCCGAAAATCAAGATTACATGAATATGTATTCTATGAGGAAGCAGCAAAATAAACTGAGATCACGTACTGTGTAGTGAAAGACTGTACAAAAGTGGGATGCTCAGTGCACACGTCATGAACAGTGGGTGGTATGGTGCAATAGAGGCCGTACCTTGTGTTCACCCAGTGGTGACCTCAGGCTTGACACTGACCTTGATTGTGGCATTTCTTGATTGTTTCTTGCTATTTTTCAATAAAATTCTTTTACTGATAAATTGGCTATTTCCATTTAAAACACATGATGATTTCAGTTTTTAATCTAGATTTATGATATGCATGTGCTTTACCCATATGTGCTGTAGATGTTAGGCTACATAAAGGTATCTATCGCTGCTGCCAGAACCTTTGAGCTAACTCAGCTGCCGCAGTGGAATGATTTGAGTGGGACGCATCCCCCAAGCAAGCGCCAGAGCACTCAGCTCTACAGCTTAGATGCCTTTGCTCAGAGCTGGCTGGGGACAAGGAACAAGAGGGAGATCTTCTCTGTGTGATCCAGGAGTTTTTATTCCCTTCAAATAGCCAGTGACAGACAGACTCCAGGCATCGGGCACGGCAGATTGTAAACCAGGGGGATTCAAGGGGCGAGTGGAGACTTTCAACCAATAGGGAGAGGGTGTGGGAGGAGAACACGGGAGAGTCTCATACTGTATGAACTAATAGAAAACCAGTGGAAGGAAAACAAATTATACAGGCAAATGATGCATAGGGGATTGGGGAACCCCTGAAACAGGTGCTGATGGAGATTGGTCCAGTGAAAGATTGACTTAGAACCTTCAGGAAAAAGGGTTGGGGTCTGTAATAACTGACAGCTCCAGTGGAGAAAACAACTTTTAGGACAAAACCATGAACTCAGACAAAACAAAGGGGTACAGAACAGTCCAGTAACCATAAAACCCGAACAAACTGCAACAGGTATCCTATAATTATGATATTTAAGCAACATATTTTTCAGACAGGAAGTAACAAGTATATGAAAGAAAAATCAAGAAAGTTATGGGAAATCTGGAAGCAGGTGAGATAAATCATAACAGGTGTCTGCATTTCCCAAAAATACGCATTTTATCAGTTTCAAAGTTAGCAATCAGATTAGTCATTTTCCTTTTCCAAAAAGGGTTTTATATAGCTCTTTTATGACGACTTTGTTTTTTTTGGTTAGTGAGCCAAGCAATTATGTAACAGCACGGACAAGAAATATTAGTTACTTAAAATGGTAACTGATACAAGAAATCCTATTTTTTCTTAATTACTGGTAGAGGCAAATATGCAATTTTACCTGGAAATGTACACTCCTCTAAATTCAAAATTTTAGAAAAATGTATAAGAACCTGACTTTTCACGCAACATGTGAAATGCTTACTGCCCTACAAGCAGACACTGCACCTATTTTCATGATGTGATCAGCAAGCACACATTACTCCTGGCAATAATATTGTCATTAATTGGGTCTGGTCACATTCAATAATTTGGTGAACTGAAATTAAATTGAACCCTAATTAATTATAGTGGTTGCTTGGATTCAGGACCATTTTTATCTGTTCCTACCAAAGTAAGTAACACTTGCTTATTCCAAAACAGTCCCCACTGAAAGAGTGTCAAACACACTGCTCCTACAGTAAGCCTTCTCATTAATAGTAAGGTTTTTATATGATTTCTCTAATTTCCTAACTCACTTCTATTGTGACAAGTTCTGAAGGACCTGCTAAAATCAAATAAATCTATAGTTAAATACAAGGACCCTCAGTAAATAATTTCTGAAATTAATCTTAAATATTGTCTGAAATGAAAAGTATTTTTAAAAAAGTGTTCTAGACTTGAAGTTTTCAATAAGCTGATAACAGAGTTAAAACATAATGCTTTGAGCCCACAAGACATTGTGACTACTACAAATTTGATTAGATGCAAACTGAGAAAAAACAAACGGGTTTTAAACTTTTTTTTTCCTTCAGAAATAGCAAGGGTTTTTTTGTATCAATATACCTTGGTATAAGTTCACACAACCATACTGAGTTTCAGGTTTCAGGGCTTTTATTAAGAGTGAAAAATGTAAGCATAATGCCCCGACTACAGCTTTGAGCAAATGGATGACTCAGGTAATTGATCTGTCATTCACCAAATGCAAAGACAAAGAAGTGGCTCGATTTTTTTTCCTTATTTGATAGTGTGCAGTAATGGAAGCCCCGATGGTTTAGCTGAGGTGTGTGAGTTAATGCTCTGAGGACTGTGGAAGGTGGCCCAGGCACTTTGGCACAGGTGGTTCTCACAGAATAAAACATCCTTCGAGTGAGAAAATCAGGTCAAGTTTCCATCTATATTAAATAATACAGAAATTAACTGATAGGTTCTTTCAGGTTCGTTAATTATCATTGACTAACTTACATTTTTTGCACTTGAAATACATATTAGATTGAACTAAGATTGTGCAAGAATATATATATTCAGCAGTTACTCATGATGTAGGTGACTGAAGTGATCTCAGTCTTGTTTTCTGTATCATTAGTGTTCTGCTGTGCAAGATAAGAAATGAAGGCGAGAAAATGGAAATATATATATTTAAGACTGATATCCCAAAAAGTAATGTTTTCAATAGACTGTAAATTACCTAAATAAATTCAGGATTAAGTAAAAATAAGGGTTAAGTTTAGACCCATGGTTTCTTTCAGTGGGCTGACCTCAAGCCCAATAGGTTGTCCAAAACTTTTGTTGAATATAAATAAACTTCCTCTGAGGACAGTAGACTCTATATCAAACGGAAATAAGGGACTGAAGTTTTTCAGAAGTTCAGTGAGTTAGTTGTTTTTCCAAGGTTCCTCCTGAAATGGAAGGCTAAAATTTAAACCAGCATATAACCTTTCAAGAGTACTCATTACTATAATTATTTTATACATTTTACTATAAAATAGATACAATATGTGTATTTTCATAAAAAGAACTTCCACATTTCTTTCATTTAAAAGAAACAAAGTAGTGCTGTCATATACCGTAAAAGCACTGTGATCTCCCATTAGTTTACCTAGAAGCTTTATTCTGAAGATTGCTATAAATATGCCAGTCAAAAAGGGTATCTTTCATAAAGTCTTATTACCAAGCCAGTTTTTCTGTTGAGAAGTTATCAAAGAATGATGTATTTTAAAATAAAGCCATCTGTGTATTTAAACCTGTTTTCTCTTTCTCTTGCTCAGTTTACAGATATGCTGTCCTCAGCTTAAAGAAACTTCAAATATGTTGTTTTGAATACACTGAATTACTTGTGCCAAAAGTTTCTCTGGAAAGAGACCTGCTGCACTTAACTATGTTTGACACTTCTTCTGTCAATTTAAAACTATATAGAGATTGCATAATGGAATTACATATAGGTTTCAACACAAAATGGACATTCAGCCAGTCTAATATGACTTGTGACAGCATGCCTGGTATTCAGGTGGGGAATTTCAGCAGAAGAAGGGCTAAGAAGCTTCAACAATTCAACATGATTGAAGTCCATTCAGATTGTGACTAACACACATCCGAGTTGCTGCAGAAGAAAACATGGGACTACAGAAATACACTATGTTCCATACAATGTTATTTTTGCATGATGGTTAGATGATATCTATATTTGAAATGACTCCAGTTTGCCAAGACAAATACTGTTCTCTTCAACAGTTCATTATTTCACTACATCCTCATGTCAGAGTACAAAACGCCATGTCAGACACTTTGGTGGTTTGACATAAGTAATGTCAAGGGATACAGAGTGGTAAGAGACCAATAGTTGTAAACAGTGGGTTATGAATAACAGAAAATTAACAGAACGTGTACCTGAAGTTCACCCACTTTTATTTAACCTCAGCATTGTTCACCGTACAAGCACAAGTTGTGGTAGTTCCCTTGCATTCTTGCTCTGCTGTATTGTCTTACTTCATATACAATATAGTAAACCACTGTAATTAAATCGAACCAACATGCTTTAAAATCTGGGCCATAATTTAATCTACCATGATATTCAAGCTATAGGAAACTAGAAGTAATATATGTGTTTGTAAGAAAATAACCTGGATATTATCTGACTCATTTAAACAAAACAAAAAAAAATATAGGAACACCTATAGTTTGTTTGTACACATAGTGGAATGTTTCCCGATTTTCAAGAAAGGAGTTGCACTGGAATATGATTTGAATCCAGTCTAAGTTGTGCTCACAAGATAAATGTTCCTGAAACCCAGTATTAGTATTTTCTGTGCAATATAGCCCCAAAGGCCACACTTAATTCTGATAATGCAAGAAATTATATGCTGGTGCCTAATTTTTTGTTTTGCTCACATGTGTTGCAAACATGCTCAAAAGTTATGTTTGTATAACTGTCTGCATAGTCCGATCCTTCAGAATTTAGCAACCAATATATGAATACCTTTGTGTGACTCACAGACACTTCTTGTTCTATACCAAGTAATAATCCCCTCCTTTCTGATGTGTGACCCTGCAGCTAGCTAGAGTTAGTTTCAAAGGCTAACAATATTTATTGGACTGGAAAATCCACAAAAAACTTGAAGGTGAGTCCGTTTTCGTTCAATTCCCCAACCACATTCTCTAACAAATAAATCTTAAATTCCACTTGAAACATAAATTAGATAATATCTACAGGACAAAATCAAGGCCTTTACTAAGTTAAAAAACATAACTGCATTATTTTCTCCCTGTCATAGCCTTCAGATCCTTATGAAAACAGAAGTCCTTAACTCTGTGAGAAGGATTGGTCTGTTGACATTTTCAGCCAGTTCAGCTGATTCAGCTGTTGGATTAGCACCTAATTTTCTAGGGTTTGTTCTGAGCCATATTTTTTTAAAAGGCTGAAATTACCTGTCAGGCATTCACAGAAACACTAAAAGTCTTTTTTAGATATTTAATGTTGTTGGAAACAATCTTTTTGCTGTTATTGTTTGGTTTATTTTTTATTAGTGATAGGAAAGGATTTATTTTATCAGTCCTGGAAACATGTATAGATAATCAGAAATTTATGTAACAAAAATTATAAATTTGTAATTTATTTTAATTTAATCTCTGAACACAATTTCTGAATATCATAAAAAATATTTACTTTTATTTATGCTACAAGGAATTGAAACATAGTATAAAGATATAAAATTTTTTTCTGAAAAAGCAGTGACGACAGAAAGAAATTAGTTTTGTGTTCTGTATCAGTAATGGATACATGTGTTCTGAAACTGAGAAAGAACACACAATATCATGGTACAAGGTTCTTAGGAAATAGCTAATGGAAGACGTTTCTAAGAGATTATTAGATTCATCAAAAGGGTAGTATATGCTCAAAATTATTTCCTTCAATTATCTTGCATGTGCATCAGAAAAATCAAAGAACAGATGAATCCTTGAACTAAAACGCAAAGATATTTGGGTGTTTATTGTGTGTTTCTTATCCTAAAGCCAGCTTTCAATACTGTAAGGTTTTTACAGTGTCTTTCTGGACCAAATATCCAGCATACAGCAGGAAATGTTCACAAACATGATGGGTAAAATGCCTGAAGGACCAGGCACAATGACTTGTACTAACTGAGGCAACATTTGACTGGTGGTCAGTATCCAGTGGGGCTCCTCAGGGATCAGGTTTTGGGCCAACTCTTCCATGTTTTTATCAATGACCTGGACACAGAAGATGAGCGCACACTAAGTTTGCTGATGGTACTAAACCATGGGGAGCCATGGATGTCTTTGAAAAAGCCTTACAGAGAGTCATGATACCTTTGAATGCTGAGAATCCTGTGATTTTACAATTCGCTACTTTTTATAGTTGCCCTGGTACAATACTCAGGACCAACATAGTAACGATGAAAACAATGGAAAATATTCAAAGAAGAGTTTCTCATGCTTATAGAGACTGATTTTCAAGGTGCAGAAATTCATTCCTTCATTTCTGAAAATGCAATATTTCTTTCACAATTACCTGTAAAGAGAAAGTTGAGATCACATGTTGTATGAATTTAACATATGCATGTAGAGACTAATATTATTTACTTCTTTGCTTCAAAGTTGAATAAATAAATAAATAAGCACACCCCGTGTTCTCTAACAGGAAAGGAAAAATAAAGAAAAGTAGTGATTCTTGTTAATTAACTTGTTTTGAGCCTCCTTTCTTTCCTTTTTATATAGTATGGAAAATTGCATGCAATAGAGTTTTTCAGTATTCCATGTTTGATTGCATTTTTCATCTCAAATCAGAGACAGATTTGTCAGAAGCAGGGAGATGACACCATTTCAAAGGATGGTTATTACCAGTTCAGCTGTTTTGTAGAAGATGTAGGTTTTGCTTTTTTGAGGCAAAAAAAAAAGAAGCCTCAGAGGCACCTCTCTGCAGAGAGTGTTTCTTAACCTGTTCTGCTGCCCATACTCAGAACCTACCTTTTCATTTTCTGTGGTAGATAGGGTTTAGGTGGCTAGATTCAGAGCTCAAGCACCTCCATCTACCTTGGTGCTTAAATTCATTACATGTCAATATCCCCAAAACTCTCACCTACTAAAATCAGGATCATTTTTCAGGCATATATATCTTGAAGGATTTAACAGATTAAACCTAGATATAAAAACGTATGGTTGTAAATTTTCAGAATATAAATTATTATTATCACAGAAAATTGTTAATTATAATTTGTACTATCTAAATTGCCTGGCTGTCCTGAAAACAGGCATTCCCAAGGTAAGTATTTTTCATTAGTATGGTTGATGGAGGTATTTAAGAGACATGTAGATGTTCCACGCAGGGACATAGTGGCGGACTTGGAAGTGCCAGATTAATGATCAAACTTGATGATTTTAAAGGTCTTTTCCAACATAAATTATTCTGTATTTCTATGAAAAAGTGAATAAACTTCATGAGATGTGCATTGGAAAGGGCAGATTCTAATTTCTTCTCTGCCAGATACATCCAGGAGCTAGCCTTGCTCTTAAAGCCAAATGAACCCCTTAAAATTTGATGTAAATGAAAAATTTTGTAGATCTTCACACAAATTTTTACTTGTTCCTCTTTCTCTTATCCATAAACATACGTAATTTTGAAGGCCATACGGAGAGAACCAATAAAATGAGATTTACTGTGTTTTAAAATTTACATCAGTTACTATATAGTAATTATATTTACTATATAACTTCAACACACAGGAGTCACTGCTTGTCTCTTTTGTAGATGTATTGTACTTCAGAAAAATATATCAGCTAGCAAAATACAGAGAAGACTTCTTATGAGCCCTCACAGGAAGGATAGAGGATTTTTCCTTTGTCTGGTCCAAACCAGGGAGCACCAGAGTATGAATTCTACTCAGCTCCCTATGCATTTGATATCTATTTGAAATTCAAAGTTGGTAAATTACAATCATTTTAGCTAAATACCAGATAGTTAATCTGACTGACTCCAAGAAACTGCCCAAATATTGTGGTAACCGCTGAGGTTACCACAAGGGCGCTTGCCCTGCCGTGGAGAGAGCACAGCATATAAGCTGTATTCGCAATGGCAGAGCTCCCCACAGGGAAGTCTCCCCTGCAGACTGTTTCTCAAGTAAGGGAGAGCAAAATGTTTCACCCCATGAGTCCTCGAGGCTCTATGTTAATTTGTTACCCCGCATTGGTTGTTTCCCCACTTCCTGGTTTTTCCCCTTCCCTGATTGGTGCATTTTGGATCCTCTCCCCGACTGGTTGTTTTCTCAATCCTCCCCGTGATTGGTCCAAGTTGCTAGCCCCGCCTATCCCGAACCCTATATAACCCCACTGGTTGAGTCTGTCAATTTCATTCGGTCCTCGGTTCCTGTTGGATAAAGAGCCTTCTGGACTGGACGTCTGCCTCCTGCTCTGTTCCAGCGTCGCCTGAAGAAGAGCTGCCGAGGAGAGCTGCCTTATGCAGCCTCACAAAAGGGCTGAAAGAGCTGCAGAGGAGAGCTGCCTCGTGTAGCCTCACAAAAGAGCTGATAGAGAAAGAGCTGCCGGAGATAGCTGCCTTGTGCAGCTTCACAAAAGAGCTGTTATCACCACTGAGTGCCTGTGCCTCTCAGAAGCCCGAGACACCCATTCGGGGACGGTTTCGCTGGGGAAGGTCGCAGCATCGGAGTGATCACTAGAGTGGTCACCGGTAGTCAGCAGCAAAATATAGTTGTGGTTGAAGCAGCTCATTGTGTCTGCAGTTTATTCAAACAGATTAATTTTTGTTGCTCAAAGAGTCTGTCATACCCCAGGGATGTGCTGGAATGGTTTCATTGTAATCAGAGGCTCTATGGATATGAAGGATTTGGTAAACTCATTTTGATCTGTTCATTAAAAGCTTGAATACCATCTGAGAGTCTTCTATACTGATTGGATGTCACTCAAAAATTCTAATTCACGGTAATAAATATAGAGCAAAAGTTACAATGGGGAAGGAGGACAAATAATATCAATTTTCCTGCAATTTATCTTCTTTGAACATCACTGTTTCTCCTATGATGTGACCCAACAATTCAAGAGCACTCACAAAAAGGATTTATTTCAGTTTTTGATTTTTCTTTCAGGTATATCTTGTATATGTATTTGTATGTAAGAAATATTCACAGAGGATATTTTATTTCAGAATTTAGAAGGCGCTCAATATTTTAAAGCTAGGCTTTCTTTCCTTATTTATACATCTGACTTTCAATGATCTGCTTTAGGATAAGCTTTTTCAGTAACAGTGAATCAACATGGTTAAGTTCTGTTTTATTTCAAGTGTTTTTATCCCATTAAAGTTCTGTGTGATAAAGAATAGGCTGTAAGTGGCATTATCAGTGTCTAGAGGTATTAGTTATCAGTATCTAGAGGTATTAGTTATCAGTATCTAGTTAGGCAACTCCTTGTGAAATGTATAGAATCATAACGTTAGCATTTGTGATGATATATTCTGTTCTATATTGTCACTGTTAAGAAGCAAATAGGGTTGCTATAAAATCAAATTAACCAGAGGAGAAAAACCATGTTAACCAGAAAAGGCAAGTATCTATAACTAGTCATCACATCTTAAAATCATTGACTCAAATGCAAAAGTAACATTTAAGCTTCCATTTCAAAGTTTTATGCAAGTCAATTAAGTCTTTCATCTGTTTATAGAAGAATATAAATATGTTGGTCTTCCAGGGTCAGACAAAAGTCCCCTTCAGCCAACTATTTTTTTATGGTTCAAGACCTGGGAAAGATGGTGAAAACAAGAAAAGTTCACTGTAATGCTACTACAACACTTGCCAAGTCCCACAAAGGACATCCTAAAATAGACAAGGTGTCTGTGCACACATTTATGGATTACATGCATAATGGAGAAAATTACTGCCTATGGTTTCCGTAATATTCTGGTAATGGGAACCTGACCCAGTGAGGCTTGCGAGTGTCCATTTAGTTAGTGTTAGCAGCACATAAGTGCATGGATCTTTTCTCACAAGTGTTTCAGAGCATGATGGGGGTTTGGTGTCTTCCTGTCACAGTCAGCTTGAACTTTTCAAGTTTACATAACAATCTCATTTGCAAATTAAGATTTTTATTTATTTATGAACTCATAGAGTTAAAAAATACCCTCTGCTTTGTGGAGACAAGTTTACTATGAAATCTCTAAGGTAATTTATTTTTTCTCACCAGCTTTGCTTCTGAATGTCCTGCTGTATGCGCAAACAGCATTCTGGGAGGCAGTTTCCTTTAGTGACGTGATTTTGTTACTCCTACTTTTATGCTTTTGTGGTATGATAATTTCATGTGTATTTAAACTTTAAAAGGTATGGTTTGGTATAATGTTTTTACTTACAGTGGTCAGATAGAGCAGATTTTATTTTATTTCACAGAAACTATTTTAATGTTATTGTCCTGGTTGAGGGCAAATTTGGGAGGAAGCCTCCAAATGGGGTTCCTCTGGAAAAGCACACCCAAACAACCCCTCCCCCAATCGGTCTGGGAAAAAAATTTCTTTAGAGAAAAGTGGAAAAAACTATTTAATCAACAAACAAATTGTCCACAAGCACAAAAAATGAATAATATTAAACAATAAAACCTCTCGCTGTTCTGAAGAGAGATGGCAAATTCAGGAAGTCCTTGTTGTGGGCTGTAGCTCAGTGTCTTATCAGTCCCTCCTGCACTGGAAAATGCCATCCTAGGCCCTGGTGAGCCAAAAGTGGGAGCTCCCGGTGCTCTCCTGGGTTTTTCAGTCCAGAGCAAGTTTGAACAGTTCCAAGAAAAAGGGAGGAAAAACAATCCAGGGAACTTCTCTGCCTCAGCTAGCTAAACTAACTAAAAGCAAAAAAGATGTCTGTCCTGCTGTTTGTCTGTACTGCAGAAAACACAGTCCAGGAGCAGGAATGAAGGGGAGTGAGTGCACTTTCTGAAAACAAACTCCACTCTTCTTTTCCCTCATTTGCTCTCAGAACTAGTCTTAAAGGTGTAGAACCCAATAAACAGAACAGACAGTTGAGGATACAAGCATCATAAAGTCACCTCTGGACAGTTAATAAGCACCATGGACTCCAAACAAACACAGAGAATCTTGTATTTTTCTGTATGATCTGAAGAGGCAATGTCTTTTTAGAGAGGGAAAGATGGGTGGGTTAATGTTTCTTTCTTGTGACTTTGGCCTCCAGACTGTAATTTGGTGCTCTGCTGTTCCTCAAAACAGAGAGGAAATTCAACTGCCTATCTTGCTCAAACATGGACTGTGAAGCCCTGTTTTGTCCAAGGACTAATCAGGCTCTGGGAACTTTGCCAGGGAGGGACACGTGTTGTGAGACCCCAGCATCACTGGGGAGTTCAGTCACACACTTCCCTCCTCTGGTGTTGATGGGGAGCTGCAGCAGAAATTGTGCCCTTTGCACTCCCTCCAGCAGCTCTCACTCCAGCGAAGACCCTACAGAGGTAAAGCGTGTGGCAGTTTGTGGATGTCTGCTGGCTCCAGGTCTGCTACAGCAGGAGAATCCCAGAGACCTTTCCCCTTTCTGCTTGTAGACTGAACATTTCCTCAGGAGGACAGTCTGCCAGCCCACGCTCACTCAAGAAAAGACAGCAGTCTAGAACATCCCTAACACATTTGTTTATTCAAAGTTTTCTGTTAGTATTTTCCATGTACAGACTAAGTATGCTGCACAGTCAATCTTTTTGTTGGTTTGCTCCATTTCTTCCAAGAACCCTAGCTAATTAAAAGGAACGCCTACAGAAATAATAAAATACAGAATGTAGCAAACTTTTTGTGTGCTTAGAATTATGTATGGGCATTCAGTCAGATTCGGAGAATTTTCACTTTGTAATACATACTTAACACATCCAAATTTCACTATTATGATGGTAATGAGTGCTTCCAAAGGACCCCACTGTCACATACAGTAGCACATGAAACAGCTTTCTGTATTGAAAGCAGATGATTGACAAGCTCCAGATATACAATTCTTTCTTTCCTTGCTCTAACTTGTTAACTTCTTTTCTTGAAGCTTCATATAGCTCAAAGATATAACGATTTTTAATGTAGTTTTGAAAAATATTTCCTTCCTTCCTTCCTTCCTTCCTGCCTGCCTGCCTGCCTGCCTGCCTACCTGCCTTCCTCCCTCCCTCCCTCTTTCCCTTTCTTTTATTTTATGATCTATTGGAAAATGAAACTTCTTGTTATGGCTTCATGGATTATTTAATTCTTCACAACAATTCTTCAAATCACAATCTTGTTTAGAATTCAGTTTCTCTGATCTAATCACTACAAGACTTTCGAATTAGGAAGATTTCTTGAATGATTATTTAGATAGCCAAGAGAAAATTTTGCAACAATAAGACTATTTTAGTGCAGACGGTGGCTAAAAATATAAAACCTTACATCCATTCCTGAAAAATGTTCTGCACATATAAGTAATAGAAGTTATCTTGTAAAGCCATGTTTTGGAAAAATACATTTTATTGTAGAGAAGACTATAAATCTAGCTAACACAAAAAAGCAGGATTGAAGGATATTTTGGGGCAGGCAGTGAGCAGGGAAAAGATCAGAATAAATACAAACAGACACCAGTCATTTAAAAAAACTTGCACACATTCATCTCTATAAGCTTCATGGGTTGCTTCAGAAGGAAGGAAGAAAGAAAGAAAGAAGGAAAATGTTGGAAGGTATTTTACTGCTCTGACTTAAATAGCATATCCTGGTGGTTATTAAAATCAAGAACGATGATGACATGGGTAAGGTGATTAGAACAAATGACTTTCAACTATATCATATTTTAATGTTGCCACATATTAGGATGAACTAGACAGTGACGATGCTGTATGATTGTTCCCACTCTATTCTAATTTTATTCCTGATCTTATTAAGATGAATCATCAACCATTTCCTAATGAAGTATAGGGACATCTATGTCTAGCCCATCATTTTGTAGTGATTGTTAACTCATATGTCCAATATATATTAGGACTCATATCAGCTCAAGAATATTATTCATTTCTCGAATAGCTTATTGATCAATTCTTTCTTTAAAAACCCAAACAACAACAAAAAAAACCCCAAACAACAAACAAACACACACCACCCCCCCCCAAACCCCAAACCAACCAACAACATGCCGCTGCCAAATCATGTACCTGCTCATTTTATCCTATCACCCATGACAACACTGCTGGAGATCAGTTTTTTTTCAGAACTGCCTTTATGTCAAATCAGCATTACCACCCCAGTCAGGTTTCCAGTGGTTAAAGTGTCTTGGTGGCTATTTTGTTTCTGTTATAAGGGGACCGAAGTGAGGACTGAATTAATGATTTTATCACTCATTTTTGAATGCAGCAGGAAGTCTTTATATCAACCTTGCAAGCACACATAGATTCTGAATATCTGTCTGAATATTCTTAAAGGACAAAAATCCTCTGTTTAGAGAAAATGCTGTTTTAAGTAGATTTAGCAAAATTAACAGACATTATTTGGCAACTGAGTGCTAAAATTAACTTCTAAAATTTTGGATAGCAGGGCAGACATCAAAACTATTTTTACTTAGTATCACCTCTTTTCTATTGTGTGTTATTCTAGTTAAAAGCAAATTTCCTGAAATACAGGGGTTAACTACATAAACATAATTTCCCATAACTGAAAG
This sequence comes from Phylloscopus whistleri, assembly GCA_017589585.1. Taxonomy (NCBI): domain Eukaryota; kingdom Metazoa; phylum Chordata; class Aves; order Passeriformes; family Phylloscopidae; genus Phylloscopus; species Phylloscopus whistleri. Next base: position 1,674,937 of record JADMLD010001013.1, read on the forward strand.
CGGAAAAATATGCCTGGTTTAATTAGTGTATAATATACCCATCCTCATGTTCGGGATTTGAGAGAAAAAATATGACTATTTGGAACTACTTGTATTGTAAAAAAGATACTCATAAATGAAGTATTATCTCTTCTGGTTGCATGATAATTGCAAAAAAATGAGTCACTTTTAAAATTCAAGTACATATTTGTCTTTAAGATGGAAGAGCAGGCAGTTTTCCTCATTAGGTGTTAAATTCAATTATAATCTCAGTTTTAAAATGGCTGTGAAAATGATGTGAAGCAGTTTTCTATGGGATAGGGGCTGGTATGCCCTCATGTGTTAACAGTTCTTGATGGACTACTGAACATGAGGAGTTCAGTTCCATAATCTGACCAAATTGATTCAAATCAGAGACAGGCTGTACATATACATATTAGCAGGAGAAAGGAGAGAGACATTCCTACAAAAAAACCTCTCTTTTCTGTCTTTTGGACATTCCAGAGATTGTAGCTGGAAGGAGTCTTCTATTGTCTTCTCACACTTGAATGTCCTAGAAAGTCAAAATTAATCTGTATGCATAATATAATTGTAGTTATGGAAAATCTTATTGGTTTAAAATCCTTTGTTGATTTACAAAAGAACTTACACCCCTGCTTTGTCCATCAGTACCCATATCCAGGAAAGAAGTAGTTCACATCATAGCTACTTTAAACCTGTGCACACACTTACTGGGCATTTAAAATAAGGTCGAAATTAGCTAGGTATTTCCATCCACTGATTGGCTTTTGTAGAGTTTTGTTTCCTTTTCTCTTACTGAGGACACTATCTTGAATCACTTTCATCTGTTCAGATCCTGTTCTTTTAGGAGATTTAGTCAATTCAAAAGTTACTTTAAAAGAACTGAAGAGAAAGGGAGAATTGGCAATGTACAATTCCAAACAATATAGTGTAATAGACCTAGTAATTTCAATAAATTTGCTTTTTCACTAACACATATGAAAGTCAATATTATTTCATTTTATGTTTTCAATCTATTTATCTGTAGGTGAAATAAACTTTCCTGATGGTTGTTGCCTGCCGAGGCTTTGATGAATTCTTTTTCTGAGCATGGATCCTTAAATCCTGGTGTGGTGTGAACTTAATGGCACATAACAGTAGCCACTACTATATTAAAGCTGGGTGGAGAATCAGTTTACTACATGGTAGACTGTAATGTGCCTGGAAAAACAGCTTGCTTATGCTGATGATCCTGATGCTGCCAGTGGGCACTGAAAAGCACTTGCTGTTGCCAGCTTGCAAAGACGTGCAGTGTCGTTCAGTCTGTGCCAGAAAATCCTACTCCTCTTCCTGCAAGATGGAACATAAAAGCAGGTCACTGAACATTAGCTGTGACTCCATAAGATTGAAATATGTTAAGTGGCACAGAAGAAATGAAAGAAAAGAGCAGATGTACATTTTTTACTAAAAGGTATTTTATCCATTTTAAGAAAGAAAATGTGCCGATCAGATCTCACTATTATGTGTGCCAACATACAGAGACTTTTTTCACTTCATTCTTTCTGGTAAAGTAGAAATGTGTGATGATGGAAAAAAATGTTCAAAGAGAAACCACATTTGTGAATGGCATGATGGAAACACTTCTAAAGAATACTGGAAGCAAACAATGCTTTTGGTAAAAATCAGTGTGTTACATGGATTATCTGGTGTATATTATTTGGGTTTTTCACCATGTTCTCTTCAACATCTGATGGGATGCACCTTTTTCAGAGAGGACTATAATTTCTAGCACAGGAGGTATAGGGGCTCATTAATAGATCTTTAACGCAGTTTGAAAGGGAGAAAGAGAAAGTACCAGGCTAGCCAGTGGTGAGTGGTGGGACAGTATGACAAAATTTAAGGAAACAAGCCCTAATGGGATCCCTCAATCTGCTTCAAGATGTGTTGCCTAAAAAGCACCATAGCTGATGTGTTTTCACAGTAATGTACAGAGCATGAGGAATAAGATCTTTGTCCCAGTTGCAGAGATTTGACATCATTGGCATAAGTGAAACATGTTGGAATGAATCCTGTGATTGGAGTGCCATGATGGATGGTTCCAGGCTCTGCAGGAGGGATAGACAGGGCAGAAGAGGCAGAGGGGTAGCACTGCATGGAAAAGAATAGAATGTATGGAGCTCTCAACAGGCAATGGCACAACTGAGACCCTCTGGGTAAGCATCAAGGAGCAAAAAAGTTATGTTACTGTGAGAGCCTACTACAGACTTTCTGTGCTGGTTTGATGATAGACCAGTGGGAAGAATTAACTCCATGCAAATACCTTGCTAGAGATTTCAAGTCGAAGCTACAATTTAATAAGAAAATTACAATAATGGCAATAGTACAGAAACACTGGCTTAAACAGACAAGACCAGAATAGGACCTGACACCCTGTCGGTCAGGGTGATGATAGCAGTCTGATTGAATGGGGGTTGCAGTCCCCTTGGAGTGATGAATGTTGTCTTGTCAAAGTGGTGGTCCTGTGGAAAGATCTGGTCCTTCTCTGGAGGTCCAGTGGTAGTTATTGACCTCTTGTCCTCTGGGAATCTGGTGGTCATATTGTGGTGTCCCAGGTCCCAGATGATAGGAAATCCCAGGCAGGAATATTCGTTACCTCACCCAGGACGGGGAATTTTACAAAGGGAGGATGTGATCCTATGAGTCGTTCTGGGGAGTCCTTGATGTCCCATGTGCAGGGATGACCCTCTGCCACCTCTCCCCCTTGAGCCTTGGTGTGCATTGGAGAGCTGATGAAAATGACCCACCACTAACAACTCATCAGAAGGTGAGGTACATGGTGGTAGAATACATCCTTTGGCTACACCTTACATTGTAGCCTGACACCTCCTAGCTGTGGTGATGACACTGATGGATTATACTTCGAGGAACCAAAGGATGCTTCCAAGTCAACTGTCCTTGTCCTTGTGGGTGACTTCAACTTACCTAAAATCAACTGGGACCATCAAACAGCTGGTACAACCCAGGTCAGAAGGGTTGTTAAAAATCTAAGTGATAACTTTATAGAACAAGTTCTAAGGGAGTCAGCTCAGGAAGATGCCTTAGTTTTGAACACGACCAGACCTCAGACTCCTTAGGGAAGTACCAATTAAAGTCCCTTGTGAAAATGTTTTTGCAGGTGCTGGGGTCCATCAGTGCTGGTTACTTTTTAAACATCACTTCCTAAAAGAGCAGGAGGGCAGAGAGGACCTACAGAGAAACCTCAAAAAGTTAGAGAGATGGGCAATCCCCAAACATATGGAGTTTAACAAGGTCAAGTGCTGGATTTTGCATCTGGGAAAGGGCAACCTGGGGGGTGTGCATAGACTACAGAATGAGATGCTGGAAAGAAGTTCAACAGAAGGAGACCTGGGAATCCTGGTCCCTGGCCAGTTGAATCTGAGCCAGCAGTGCTCTGGCAGCCAGGATCAACCCTTTTCCTGGCGTACATCAGGCACAGCATCACCAGCCAGGCAAGGGAGGATCCCACTCTGCTCTGGGCTGGGGCAGCCCCACCTTGAGTGCGAGTCACGGTTTCGGGTGCCATTAAGACACAAAGGACATTAAGATACTAGACAATATTCAAAGGAAGCCCACAGGGATGGTGAAGGGCCCTTGAGGGAAAGCCAAATGAGGAGCAGCTGAGGTCACTTGGTCTGTTCAGCTTGGAGAAGAGAAGACTGAGGGGAGACCTCAATAAGGTCTTCAATATTCTCAAGAGGGGAAGAGGAGGGTCAGACACTGATCTCTTCACTCTTGTGACCAGTGACAGGACTCAAGGAAGTGGCATGATATTGTGTCAGGGGAGGTTTAGGCTGAATGCTAGGAAAAGGTTTTTCACCCAGAGGGTGTTTGGGCTCTGGAACAGACTCCCCAGAGAAGTGGTCCCAGCACCTAGGAGCTGGACCTGATTATCCTCATAGGTCTGTATATAGAAATATATATATAAATAAATTCAGAGAGATACCATCCATAAAGAAAAAATCTAAAATACGAAGGAATTTTATATATTACTGGGGGTTTTTTTAAATGCCTTGAGAGATTAATTTTCAAGGAATTACCCTTAAAAAACACTTTAAGAAATCTGAATAATTTGACATGCCCTCTAAGAATCACTTTTTCAGCTAATACTTATATTTCAGAAGGATGCAAAAGTATGGTATCAGATTTTTATTTTGGAATGGAAAGTGTTGCATAGTATAATTCTTAGCATTGTCTTGCAAGTCATAGTAAAGATGGAAAAAACAGCATGATTAGTCTGTTAAACTAAAAATAAGAAGATGCACCTTCAGTGTGTGGAATCACTTGAAATGAAAATATAACTTTTATATGGTTTTAGAATTTTTCTCATTTTATAATTCCAGAATGAATTGTGTTTGGGAATTTAGAGTGCTTTGACACTTGAGAAGGGTGAATTTTTGTTCTGATTTTTATGAAAAAAGATTTAATTTTTCAATTGTTTTGACTTCTAAAATTTGAAACACTCAGCATGAGATTGATAATGGTTATTTGTCAAGTAGAAAATATGACTTGGATTTATAGAATTAGTTCACATTTTTTGTTTCTTGTCTAATACCTTTAGAGTGATTTTGTCCTAGTTGTACATGCTTTTGGAATAAAAGCCACCAGCATTTCTAATAGATAAATATACTTAAAATCAGGCAGTGACAAACATATACACACTGTGCTGTCACAGCCTTGCCGTGAGTAGTACATATGAAGATAATATTTGCAGCAGTAACAGAATTTCAGGAGCTGCTCTCATCTGGAAATGTTGTTAGAGCCAGGGCCATAAATAACATTAATACACCTAATAAAGAGAACAAAGTTTTGATCACAAGCATGTTATGAGCTAGTTTAACACGGAAAACCAAAGGAAATTAAGACTCTGTGAATAAAATGGATCGGAACCAGAAAGGTTCGAAATATATCCAAAAATGGGGTTAAAACCTAATGAGGTTAGATGCTGGTGCTGAAAAATTGATATGTTTTATTTAATAGTGAAAGAGGCAAAGAGAAGGAAAGAGAAAAGAAAGAAACAGAAAAAGAGTTGTGTTTGGGGGCTGCGGGGAGAGGGAGACAGTGACACGATTAGAGGGAAACATATCACCCTCTGGGGGACCCAAAGGTGTCTTGTTGATCCCCTCCATCTGGCCTTCTTGGTGATGTTCCTTCACCACATGCCACTGCCACTGCTGCTGGAAAATATAGAATCCAGTGGATTAATATACTTTTGGGCCAGGTGGCAGTGCCGGGTGCCTTCCCTAAGGGGGCTAAGTTTGCCACTGTCCCTTGCAACACGGTGAATCTGTTGCATCATTTGCAGTGCTGTGGTGCAGGGTCTGGGGACCCCCTTGTGGGGGCTGGCCTTTGATGGGCCATGACACCCCCTCCACTGTCCTTCACGTGGATGTGGCTTTTCCTGGGGTGAAGGGGCCTCACAGCTGAGCTGGTCTGCACAGCAGAGGAGGGGTGTTCACTGCTTTGGACCAGAGGCTTTTTCACCACACACCCAAAAACCTCTCCTCACCCCCACCACCTGTGGTATGAGGGTCTGTGCCAACCTGACAGCTGATAGCCCTGGGGTGTGGTCTCTGCCCCAAAGGTACTAAGCTTGATCCTTCTGTGAAAGTATTCTTGTCTTCATCAATAGACAGTGAGCAGCTCCGGGCCCCATTCAGGATTTTTGCGGTCTTCTCTGCAGCTTTTATACACTTTTGGCATCATAAGCAAAAGTCCTTCATGAAGATGTTTAAACCACAAATTATAACTTTAAGTCTTCTGCAAAGCAGAAGCCACATAGCTGATCCCACCTAACTACATAACCCAAATCACATTACTGTCAGCTCCATTTAGGTGAGAACCAAGTTCTTTCCTTTCCTGCGGGTCACCCACAGCCAGCCCGACGTCAGTGCTCCCAGACAGAGGGACAATTCTTACTATTGTTTTAATAGTGTCTAAAAACACTTTGGGGGAAACTTGTCATCAAAATAGGTCTGTGGGAGTATTTTTTTTTATTTTGTTGTTGTTGGTGGTTTTTGTTTGTTTGTTTGTTTTTGTGTTTTGTGTTTTTTGTTTGTTTTGGGGGGTTGTTGGTTTGTTTTGTGGTTTTGTTTGTTTTTTTTCATGAAGAACCATAGTATTTGAAACAATATTATTTTTAACTTACGGGGACTACATCAAAGTGGAATTCAAAGTTATTTTTTTCTTTTTTTTTAGTAGTTTTCCAGTAGTTATTTGTTTTGAAATACATGTATGATCTGAAATGTCACATAGAATGCAGCTGAAGGTCTTTAGAGAAAAGGCTAATAACATAAGGAAGCTAGGTACCTGTGACCCCTACTGACAGACCTCCTGTAACTCATAGTTTTGCAATACATTCTATTCTTAATTTTACTTTATTTGTTGCTTTTTTTTCCAATCTCTCACTGCCTATAAAGAAAGAATACCTGGTAAGAAACATTAAACTAAAAAGTTTACAAAAAGTCTCCAATGGAGTTCAATTTTAATTTTGGCTAGAGGCCTAGATAGGTAAGCCAGCCTTTTGATTTTAAAATGTTGATTGGATTGATAAACAAGGGTTCAGCTTCCTGTTCTTTCACATAAATCCTGTGTCACCATTGGCAAATTGTTTCCAGTCCTACTGTGTCTCAGTTCCCTTTGTGAAGGTGTAGTTTTTAGTAATTCGTTGCCTCACAGAGGCTCTGTAATGGTAAATACATTAGTAATAGTGAAGAAAAAATATTCTAGTAAAAGAAGTCTTAGAGTACTATGGTTATTTTCTCCTTAATGGTAAGTAAACTAATTTTAAGTCAAAAGCCAGCCACCTCTTTCTATTGCAAATATACGACTTTTCCCACAAGTGTTGTCATAAGAGATTTCAGTCTATTCTCTGGGTCAATAATGCTCTTCCAAAACAATTCACGAGGCAACAACTTCCTCTTAAAGATTACTTCTCATTTACAAATGTACAAAAGAAAACTAGGAAAAACAGGGAATAAAAGACTAAAAGCCCCAGTACAATAGAAATAGAAAACTAAAATACTATATTAAGTTTACTATAGCAATGCTGAGATCTGCACTTGTATTTGACAGTGGGTGATCATGCTAAATATTTATTTATTCTGTACTGAAAATTGGTTCACTGTAGAGTTTTAACTCTTCAGGATAAGAAACCCATTTCTCACATTAAAAAATGTTTTGTTGGGGTTTTTTTGTTTGTTTTGTTTTGGTTTTTTTTTTTATCTGTTTTTTTTTTTTTTTTTTTTTTTGTTCTAGGACAAAATATTTCAGTCTTTTCTTCTTTTACCCAGAAAGAACTAATTTGTTTGTATACAAGTAGACTTATCCATGTCTTTCATCCAGGGTCACTCATTGTGCTTTTAAAAACTCACTTTTCAAAACTTCAATTTCTAATCAGGCCCTCTGTTCACCTTCAGACTCTACAACTAAATACTTCTTCTCAGAGACTTCTTAACTTTCTTGTCTCTGCTTCATCAGTTATAGGCCTGTTTGAGAAGCTTTGTTTTAGAACAGCATTATCACCATTATTATTTTATTGTTTTTTATTCTAGCAATTGTTTTATTATTCTAGTAATTTTTAAAGTACTTGTATTTTAGTATTATTCTTTATTTTCCCATCTGAACTTATTTTATAGGTACTTTAGGCCAGAGATTAGAAAAGTTTTAGCTATTGATGGGTAACAATGGGATAGCACAGGTCTAGTAGATCTTTAGGTAACCATCCCTTTTAAGCTTTTCCCTCTTTTTCTCTGTACTCAGATTGTCTCATTAAGTCACTTTCATAGAGAAGAGTTTGGGGGGATATACCTGTAATACACTTCGACTTTTTGGGAAGCGTTTAAGATTTTAATAACACCTTAAAGTATGTCAAGATGGTTCTTGAAATGCTGGCCATGGGGATGCAATTAGTCCTAATTTTTGTATATTAAATTATGTATGCATAATAATCTCTCATTGGAAAAATAGAATTTCTTAGTCAGACACTTGACTAAAATTCAGTTAGAACAGATAAAAATTTAAGTGTGTGTTTTATCCTTGAGTGTCACAAGTAGGATTCATTCTTAATGATGTATTTTGTGAGCAGAGTGAGGCAGAATTACATCTGCGTGATGTTGTGCCTACCAACTGGTAACCAGATGTTATTACAGCCCTTACTAACTATCAAGGTGGTTTTCTGATGGTATACTTACTACAGACAAATGAAGCTAAAAATATAACCAGACTAAGATGGTTTGCAATTGTACCTGGGGTGGAAAGATACCCAGTCACTGGCAAGGTGAATTGAGCTTTGTTGTGTACGCTGCACTGGAAATTGCCTGGTTTAGATGTGGTATCTCCTCATTAAAATGGACAGAATCTGGAATAATCCTGCTGATCTCAGAGAAACTATTTTGTGATCTTTCCACATATATGACTATTATTAGAAGAAAGCGCCACATCTCTTATTAATCTACTTTTTCTTTTTTTTTTTTTTAGTGAATTTAGGTCTGGATGTATTATTAAAAGAAGTTAGATACTTTCTACTATAAATGTGAAATAAACCCTGCAAACTCAGAGAATAATTATTCACAGTCACACTTACAATTAACAATGATGGAAAGGCTTTACTTAATATTGTCACACATAAGTGAAAGACTTAAGGCGAAAGTAATTAAGACATGACAGAAACAGAAAGACTTATTGGTGGCCAATATGAGATTGAACAGATCAGATTTTATATCATATAGGGAAAAGAGGATGTAGAAAAGTTGTAAGGGCACTTAAATTTAAATTATTTAGCATGGCTGAGTTACTAAAATATTTCTGAATTAATCATTACAGAACAGTTACAGGAAAATGTGGAGAAATGGAGGGAGAAAGAATTAAAACCCCATCACTAGAGGACAAGTTTGTGAATCAAATGAGAGTAAAGATAAATTGCTCCTCGGTGCTGATGTACTACACTTGAACTGGGTTTAAATGACTTTACTTCAAGAGTAGCGTGTACCTAGTGAGCAAGTGAACACATTTGAAAAAAATTTCCATCATGTCTACGATGGGAAAAGATCTATAAAATTCTTCAAAATTAATTTTAAATAGGAGCACAGCATCCCCTGTGAAAGTCACAGCAGCTTAAAAGTGATTTGAACAATATGTTGTTGAAGGTGATCATAATTTGTACACATACAAATTGTGCACATACATATGTTTGACTTTCAAATGTCACGGAAGATTAAGCACATAGCTTTAGTCCTGAACACATACAGGGTTGTCACAACTGTGTCTTTGGAAAGGGACTTAAGACAGATAAATAACTGAGGTTCTGTGACTGTGAGAAATAAGATGAATCTAAAAAAGAATCAAACATTCTCTACTGGAATAAATTGCACAAAAGCAATGGAAATGGACAGGATTGTTTAAAGGACAGGGCACTAAAAACACAAGCATCTGAAGGCTTTGATGTGATCAATGGGTACATAGGCCGCTGGAGCATTACACAGTTTGATTGAAGCACTCTGAGGGAAGCTGCAGGCAAAATTGCTCGTCTTGATATGATAAGTAGTTTCTTGTCACAAGTGGAGAAAAGTTAATTATATGAACATCAGTCTGAGATGTAGAAGGGATACCCTGTTGCAGTGAAGACCAGTTGATGAAAAAATGAAAAACCACTATTTCTCACAACTGGCACTCAGATGTATGAGCCACACCAAAAATAGAGGGCATGTTTGCAATAAGGTCATCTGAAATGCAGTTCTGCTTTGAAAAGTTGCAATTTCAGTATGGTTGTTTACTAGTTAAAATGCCTAATTTATGCAGTTCCAACTTCGTGCCTTCTTCCTTCAGCAAAATTTTCTTTTATTAGTATCTTAATCCTAGAGCTGATTATTCAAAAATATATGAGTATTTTACCTTTTCTTGGCCTGCAAGTTTTGTAAGATTCTTATCCCTCACTAATCTTAACCTTCCTGATAAACAGCAGTAGAACAAGAGTGATAAGACCCTGAATGAAACCTCTGCAGCTACAAATACCATTAACTAATGAATTAAATCAACTTAAGAAGAACAAAAATTCCAGCTAACAGTTATATGCTTGCTCAAAAGAAGGAATTAATTTGTAACTGTATCAAAAACCTGTCTGTGGTATCTTCCATTACCAACCATGTTGGTTTCTGTAATTCCTGACAGGTTTGATGTCTTGAATGTATGTAAAGGCAACAGGAATTGACTACACATTTCAAACACTTGCAAGTGGTGCTCCAAACCAATGTTGTTTGTTATCTATTACTGTCTTATACTCACTGAATGTTTTCCATGAGTGTAAGCTTCTCCCTTTAGTTAATTTAAAATAGTTGACTGCCCTTGGTAAAAAGAGTAATCATAAGCTCCTCAGGGATGCAGAGGACCTCACGCAAGATGCTAGATGCAAGGTACTTTTGAAACAGCTGGTGATTGGTGCAGTGAGGATCACTAAATCCAAAAATTAACAATTTGGAAGCTGGAAGTAGGCAGTGTCACATTAATATGATTCATTTTCATTTTTGCAGCTTAGAGCCTTGAAATGATTAATAATATTAATAATTAACAATATAATTATTATTGAAATCCTATCAATAATATTTGGCAGCACATTTACTAATTATTAACTAATAAAATTTTTATTAGTAAAAACTAGCTTGATCCCTCAGATCAAATTTTTTATTTCACATATGACTGTAGAAGAAACTCATCATACTCCCTCAAAAATAGTTGTAAATACAAATTGTACTTGCACTGCATCCAAAGAATGTTTATCTGACCTGGAGAGGGAAGAACAAACAAAACCAATAAGAGATATTTTATTGTATTTTTTGATTCTGTTTTTAATATATTTAAAAGAAAATAGATGAAAAATTTCTGAAATCTCAATATTTTAAGAAACATCTTGTTCTTGAAAGAGATTTTATATACAATAATAAAAAGCTCAGCGTGACTAAAATATACGGTTCTTATTTTTTTTATAGAAAAATTTTATCATTCATTACAAAATATTTTTGAGGGCAAACATGTTGGTTTTCATGAACCGTGTTTAAAAGGTGGGTATTAAGATGACTTATCGGAATTGCATGAAAGAGTAATATCTCAGTGACCTTAATAGTATCGCTTTGGCAGACATAACTCCATCTGGGAGAAAATTTTGACTTCTGGGCAGGGAATTTCTTTTTATAACACAATGATCTGCTATCAGAAAGACCATTAATGGAAAAAAAAAGGGCCACTCTAGCAATGACCACCCAAAATGCTGAAGGGAGAACAAATAATGTGTAGGGCAGAACAAAAGGCAGGACATTTGAATATATCAAAACCCTAACAATAAAAATAAATATAAAATAAATATGCACATGCCCGAGGTAATTGCTTTTTTGATTGCTATTTTATTTTTACTTCATTTTTAATTGCATTTAAAATCAGAACCTGTGACTTATTTTATTTTTTTAAGTGAAATGATAGTTTTCTTCTTTCCCCCTACTTGGGGTATAATAACAGATTACGAGAAAAGATCTTTAAGAAAGTGTTCCAATGACTTGGAGAGCAATATTATCCAACTTTTATTTCTTTGCTCTAAAATAATTGTAGCATTTTTTGCAAATCAGTTACTTTTTTCTGCATTTAATTTCCTGGCATATGAAATAAGAATAAATCACTTTCCATTTTGTCGAAAAGTTTTCTCATATTAAAGGTTATGGGCACTTATCTTCAAGGTGCCATACCAAAGAGCATGATACAAATTAAACATGGCAGGATGTAATACACAGCTTTTTCACACACACTTACACACACTGCAATTTTGAGACTTAAGTTACTGGAGCCTATTGACTTTGCTGAAACATGGGATGTGTTACTATTAATATCAGGGGTAATGAATGTCACAAAAAGTCACCTCTTACTGATACCTGCAGGTTTGGCATGATTATGGTTCTGTTAGAGTGTGATTTTCTTATCAATGAAGTCTGTAGAGCTATTACCTTAATATTATAATTGATAAGTATTTCTTGCTTTAGTCAAATTGAAATTGTACTTAAATTGCATTTGGGCCCAATCCCGAGATCTTCATCACGATGGATCACAGTGGGAGATACATTTGTAAGGCTTTTATTATTCAGCTATTAGAGTGCATAGTGTCTTTCACATCAGTTATTTTTGTTATAAAAATTAGTTAATCTAACTAAATGGTGATTATAAATACAGATGATAAATATAGAAACTATAATTAATGTGATTAAAATCTGGCTTCTGTAGCTTTAATTTTTCAGTCCAGAAACTGATTAATAGAATTTGCATAGTGTGAAAATGTTGAAGTCAGTAGACTCCATAAAGCGGTTAATTTGCCTTTTATTAGTACTATATGCTCTGTCAAAAATTGTTATGCTGAACAAAGGCTGTATCAAGTATGTTTACAGAGAGTGAATCCACTGACTGTAGGCTTCTCCAGCAGGATTTTATGTTCTGAAATATTTGAAGTCAAATTTTTGCAGTGTTTTATTTTCAAAAATCGGTGCTTCTCTTGAGATATCTCCTTAATAGAGAAGATTGATATTACAATAGAACAGATAATCTTGTCCCTTCTGCCAAAACTGCTCATCATTTAGCATCTCTTGCTATAGTCTTTTAGTCATATTTTAGTATGTTTTCAATTGTCTTCCAGATTTTCCATATCTTAAGATGTTTGTATAATATATCAGCTGGCACTATAAAACTATTAGTCCAAATAATTGATTTTAAATTTAACCTTTCTATTTTTAATGAGTTTATTCTGTGAACAAATTCATTCTGTCAAATTTCAACAACTTTGTAGGTATTATATTCCCCAATTTTTGATAATGTCATACATTGCACATGTGCTTATTAAGCTCAGCAATGTAATTCCCTCATGAAGTTCTGCCCATGCAATATGAAACTCATAGTCACATGAAATTTCATGTTTCTGTAATGTAGTTCCTATGAAATATGAGTATATTAAAATTAAATATGCTAATATTTGTAAATTTTGCACATTTGTCAAATTATCTTCCGAGATGTTGTTTGAGAAATTTATTTGCCTGTAAAATACAGGAAGGAACTTGAGATTGACTACCCATTCTCATGAATTTACTTGATAACAATACCTAATAATATTAAACTTCATATATCTGTTGTATTCTACCTGGATAAAGGGATTGCAATTTCTTTAATTTATAAAATATACATTTTTTTATTTTTGATATAAAATAAATATGGACATGACAAGTACAGAAAAGCTGCCCTTTTATTTTGAAACGAGGAAAAAAGATGGGAGAGATACTCTTCGACATATTTTCTACGACATCCACTAAAACTGGTAAAAGGTAATAAAACACAATCCAAATCTCACCCTAGATGATATACCAAAAAGGACATGATGCTTAATGAAGAATAACATTATCATCAGCAAAACCTAACATCAAGGTAGAATTAGATTTTGGCCCCTATGATTATTCCCAGCTTTGCCATCCATCTATAGTGGCAACTCCAATCAAGGCAAAACTGTTAGTTTTCACAACCCTTTGGGCAGAATAAGACTTGGAATTTGAAAAAAAGAAGGATAACTTCTTCAAGAGAATGCCATCCCCCTTGTAGTATGTTTAGAAATTATGTCCTGACTTCAAAATGTTTATTCAACATTTGATCTGCACACAGATGTGAGGTACAAACAAATGCAGGGAGATGGAAGTATTACCCAAACTGGAGAAACACCACTGCTTTAGGAATTTTGTGTTCAGAGATGCATAAGCATCCTAGATCTGTGGGTAAGGGTAAACTAGCAAGCCTGAAACTGCAGATTTCTCTTGCCAGCAGCAAGCTGAGTCTTGTGGGAACCAAGGGCACGAAGGCTATGATTATGTATAATTGCAGGACATCGCTTGAAAGCTTCAGCTGAGCATACTTGTTCTGTAGGCTGCAAAATGCAGCCCTTGTCTATTCTGCATCCATCAGAAAAACTTAACCTCCGTGTACAAAAATCCACGATTCCCACCTTCTGAAGGGTTGTCAACTGGTTAGACATATTTTTGCTTTCAGGTAGAGGACATGTATTTGAGGTGCCCCTGCCCTTGTCTGGCCAGGAATTCTTGAAGCAAAAGAAAGGGAAAGACACAATGAGTCAAGACCTTGCCGAGAACATGGGGTACTAGCAGGAGCATGCCAACGTGCTGCGCTGCAGCGATGCAGATCAAGATCAGCCTTGACCAGTGATATTTCCAAGCAGCAAGTTAGAGTCTTTTTTTTTTTTTTATTATTCTTAACAGAATCCATCTCTTCACACCTCAAAAGAAAGTTAAAAGAAACCAGAGCAAACCCTGATAAATAATAAGCCTCTCAGCCCATGCACACTGCTCCCCCACCCCAAATGGCAGTGGGTGGCTGTGTCAAGGGCAGAATACAGCCCTTTGCTGTCAGCTTGGAACAAAGATTTCTGTCTACTCCTGGTAAAAGCTGTTTCTATTTAAAGAGGGGGATTTTGAGCTTTAATCCTTTGTTTCATCATGTTGAAAAGTTAAAAGTCACAAAACCATGCAGAATGATCAAATAAAATCTGGACTGAATTGAGTGTGTAAGATTTTTTTATTTATTTTTATTTTTTTTTAATTAAAGAAGAAAACTGACTCTTTAAAACTGTCAGAATTTTGCCCCCCCCAAGAAAATAATGTTAAGCTCTAATAAAAACTGTGTCTTTTAAAATGTAGCACTCTTACAGATGTGCAAAATAAATTATTCCTCACTGCACACTACCCTAGATTATTTAAAACATATGCCTGAACTGAATCTAATATTTTCTTTGGAGTGGACACAAGTCTTACAGACAGCCGTGGTTACAAAGTGCATGCTTGATATGATACATAATTTTAGTATTTTTCTATGTAACATACCAAGTATTTTAAAATAATATACATATATGGGCAATAGCTTTTTAGCTCTGTTTGCAAGAATGCTTCGTTAAAAAAAATGACATTCCTCTTCATCTCCTCTTAGATTTCTTACATCCTTATTGTGAAAATCTTAACTGCTTAGCAAACAAAAACTTCAACTTTTTCGTGTTGTTCACTGTATGAAAAGATATGTTTCAAGTTTACAAGCTGTAGGATAAATTGTCATTGCATTTGGCTTGGCAAGCTAGGATCACCAAGCATTTGTGTTAACAAAAGTAAATATGAAAGAGAATTAGTCAGGAAGTAATCATGCAAGATATTGAGCAATACCTGAAGGAACTGGAGCTCAAGGGAATTAAAGGTGCTCAGCGCTTCCAGTGATTGGTGCATTTCATAGGCCAAAACAAATACTCAACAAAACCTTTACTGGTGCATTAAATTTTCCTGGCTTTCTGCTGCACTCCATCTCAACTAGGACAATCTATGTGTCCTTTGTGAGTTTTGAGGCTTTCTGTCTTTCATTTTGCAAATCTCCTATTACATTTAACTTCTGATAATCTTGCCATATGTCCCTGGATGATCTATTGGCCCACTGTGTACTAGAATGCTAGACATTGACCAGCTATTAATTAAAGACTTTATTTTTACAGAAAGAAAGAAATTAACAAATATTGTATGTAAAAAATTAAAGGCTGGAAGATGTATTTAAATTGATACCACCAATTAAAAATTTAAATTGATATCACCAACATTAACCTTTTCTCTTATTAGTTTTTTCTCTTGGAAATGTTTAAGAAAAATGGCAGGTAGGCTGTATGATGTCAAGCTTATGTAAACTTTGCACAAAAAATTTGCACTACAAAGTGAAGAGACAGTATTTTGTCATAGCTACATTTGTTAACATCTATAAAATATAGAGACAGAGACACGCTACCATTGACTTAGGCAGTAGGCAGCAGACAATAGGAATTTAAAGTAAGAATATGGAATAATATAATTAATGCATGTCAAATACCACATACTATCACATCTGGGGCGGTCCAGAGAGCTCTAAATGCCATAGAGATTAGGATAGGAACAGCATTTTAACAATCCAGTAATTCTGGTGCTTAAATAGATCTGATATTCACCCAGACTCTGTTCCATTCACTGCTTTACTTTGCTCTTTGGGAGCTACTAGTGTACTGTTTGTGGGTTTTGCAGATGATAATTTATTAAAGAATACATTAGTAGACCCTAAGGCTTTGAATATAAAAACTTTCTCCTTCAGAGGAGCCTGGACTGGTTTTGTTTGCCTGTTGGCTTGTTCGCTTGTTAGTTTGTTTCTGGAAACAGTTATTCTCAATCTTCTCTCATCTTCACTTGAAATTCTGTTCCTGAGGATTACTGTTGTGTTGTTTGGGATGTTAGGCATTTACATGTCCACTGATCACCTCCTCACAAAATATTGATAGTATGTTGTGACAACTTGTCAGATGTCCAAAAACTATTTCTGAACAAAGCTGTACTTTGAAATAACTCCAAAATTGATGTAGTTAAGATTGTTTCTGGGCTGTCTTGCTACCAATAAACTCACTTATTGAAAATTCACTTAATTTTTATCATTTCACTCCTATCTGGAGAAGTTAATTTTACTGTGGCAGTAGTATTATTACTTAGAAATTGAAGGTGATTGTGATTGTTCATCTTGTGATTGTTCATCTTCTGGGAAATAAAAATGCATAAATAAAATATATTAGACTTACTACCTAGTACTCTTCACTTTCTAGTTTAGAAATATTTTTCCATCAGTACTCTCACTTAGGTCAGAAATGTTTTAAAGTAAAACTAGCTTAATTATTTGGAAATCCCACTGTTTTGGGGAATATATTTGGATGGATAAAACTCATTAAAAGTACATATACATTCTTTGGTTTCTTTGACACCAACCCATTTTGATGAGGCCATTTAAAGGGAACCATGTTGAAACTGTCTGCATTTTTGAAGCTGTGTAATTTCACAGGATTATAATTTTTGAAAACACCTTCTATTAATTAAAAGATCATTTTATTGCTCATTTCTGTGCAATTGTACTCATGCTCAGGTGGGTTCTTGCCCATATGGTCTCTGAAGGTCCATGACATTCTTGGAAAATTTTTTGTGAAAAAGCAATATTTGTATTGCACAATTTATTTAGTTTTTAGTGCATTTTATCTCCAGGAACAATTTCTAAAGTGAAAACTTTCTATATTTCTGTTTTGTTAATCCTTTTTCATTATTTAGTACTTAGGGTGCTTTAATGAGAAAAGTGCAATACAGAATTCAAAAGGAAAATATTTTGCAATGATAAAGAAGTCTCTAGGAACTCTGTTTTGGAATTCACACACATAAAAATATCAGAGTTTTTCAATTAGTTTTTAGAATACAAAGATCATACTTTAGCTTGGAATCTTTGCAGCAAACACTTTACAAATAAAATTTTGATCAAGTTGCTTAACTTTAATAAATTTTTTTCAACATACTGACCTCCTCAGAAAGACAGCTTCAAAGACTGTACATTAGAATGGCATAGATTTTTGCCTTAATTACCTACAGAAAATTATCAGATCAAATAGTATCATCGAAGTATTTCAGTATTTCTAAAATTCTCTGAAGAATGCATAGTCTTGATATAGTGACCTGTAAAGATTCAAGTTTTAGTTACTCCCTAGGTGAATATGTTTTTTGTCAATTAATTAAAAGTCTTAGGTAGGATTGGTAGGATTAATGGAAGAACAACTATTTTTATAAAATAATTTGCTCCAGACTAATCCAGCAAAGTCTTTTTCTGGCTGCACAAATGTATGTATTTATCTCCTCTGTAAGTCAACCTTCTCAATCTTTTTTTTTTTTTTTTTAATTAGTGATTATACACATAAGTCTTTTGTTCTCCCATTGTATCTAACTATGTGACTAAAATATGAATATAAAAAAAGTACTCTAAAGAACTTCTAAGACTAATTTTGTCTGGGGAGAGGAAAGATGAATAGCAGGAATGTCTTGGGGCAAGAAAGAGAACAAGAAAAATGACTTCTGTGAAACTAAGAGATAAAACTTGGTGTTTCTAGGTAAAAGATTTATGTATCTCAATGCGATGAACAGGAACTAGGTTATCATAAAGATATATTAAAGACTCTCAAAGGACAAAGTATATAAACTGTCTTATCATATGTACCCCATAACAAGTGTTTTAAAAACCTAATTTAAGGATATAATCAAGACTTGCCTGTTAAGTCCATGGCTGTGTCGTGGTAGTGTCAAGAAACCTTGAGAAAGACTTGTCCTGCTTTGAGATAGTGTGCTATCCCATAAACATCATATTTTTTTCTTAGAATTCTGTGATGTGAAGTGATTTCTGTGAAAGTTTAACTAGAAAGGAAGTAGTCAGAACTCTTTTGTTTTGTTTTATTGTTATATTTGGTTCATCAAAAAGAAGTTAATTTTTTCTAATTTCTGAATCTTTTGAGCACCAGTAGCATGAACTCATAGGGGTGAGAACTTTAACTTTTTCTGTCTTGTTTATGATTCACTAATTAAAATGTTAACAAACAGAAAAACAGTATGACCTTGGTTGAAGCAATTTAATTTTTACCACTGCGTCCCTGCTAAATGTTCTACAATAGATAATCAGACTGTCTGTATTTATTACTTTGTGTCTCCCTAAGTCCTTTGTTGCCTACACTGTTGGTTATAAAGCTCCCACCTGCTTTACCATAGAGTTGAAATCCACCACACATCTTCCTTTGATGATCTGCCATAGCTCAGTCTGGATGGTGGGGTCCATTGGCTGCTGCAAGGTGTGAAATTCTGTCACAGGAGAAGGACAAAAGTCCAATTTCAGTAAGAAACCAGGAGAGGTAACTTTGTAGGAAAAAAGGTAATAACAACAAATCCATTTTCATTTTCGCTATCATTTTGAACATACCAAGGAGCAAAGATACCCTGGACCACACACGTCAAGTGTAGTTAAACAGGATATCTTCCAAAGAAACTCAGATTACCTATGTAGCTGCTGTATTGGGTTTGCATGGCCAGATTTTGATAGCAGGGTGGGGAGCTAGAGTGGTGGCTCTTGTGAGAAGCTGCTGGAAGATTTCCCCATGCTCCAGGCTCTGGAGCAACCACTTGCCAAGGCTAGTGTCTTGGTTTGGTAAGACAGGTGTCTGCCAGGGAAAGCTGGAGTTTCCCTTAGAATAGAGAATGTAAACCCCTCACCCCCACCAAATTATAATTTTGTAATTAAGAGCTTTCAGGCAAAGATTTGGGAATAGGAATAACAGTTCTTTACTAGGAATATTAACAATACAAATGTGGTAGAAAACAAAACCACCCAACCAACCAAGCAAACAAACAAACAACAATTTTGGAGAACCCTGACAGAGTCAGAGCTACAACCTGACACCCTGTTGGTCAGGGTGTTGGAAGCAGTCCAAAAGTAAGTCCTCCTGGAGTGGCAGATGTGGTTCTGTTGGAGTAGAGATGATCCTGTAGAACAAGGGTCCAGTGATGGTGAGAAGGGGTCCAGTCTTCCTCTGGGAATTGGGTGAAGCCAGATAGCTTCGTGTTCCTGTGTCCAAGTTTTATCCAGGTAGGAATGGTTGGCTCCCCCCACTGGGTGGAGCATCTCACAATAGGATGATGGAATGTGGATGTTCTATTTTGGGGAGGGTAAGTTTGGGGATGTGTGCTTTTAGGGGTGTCTTAGTGGTCCATTAGCAGAAACTATTCCCCTGGAGGGAGGATGGGGTGAAAGAGATAAGAAACAATGCCCTACCTGGTTTTAACAGCTGACCCATTATCAAAAGGCACTCCGCCCTGCCCCCCCTCCCAGAGTTACAAGAGATAAAGAAGAACATTTCCCCAGCTGCTTTCAGCAGATGAAATAGAATACATATTTTAGGTTCCATAACCCAAGACAGCTGGGACAGTCAGTTAGGTTAATAGAGCCTCTGTGATAACACACTTATAAAGGAAAAAAAAAATTAATGTGCATCTATAATTGCATTAAGAGAAGTAAAGATTAAGACTATATGAGAGGAACAACTGTGTAGACCAAGGTCAGTGGAGAAGGAGGGGCAAGGGTTCTCCAGGTGCTGGAGCTGAGATTCCCCTGCAACCCAAGCTACAGCCTGTGGTGAGGCAGCTGTGTCCCTGCAGCCCGTGGAGGTCAATGGGAATGCAGAGATCCCCCTGCAGCTGTGGAGGAGACAGAACCATTCCAGAGCAGGATCAAAAGGAGGCTGTGAATGCCATAGCAATCCTGTGCTGGAAGGTCCTGGCAGGGACCTGCAGACTGATGGAGAAGCCTATTCCGGAACAGGTTTGCTGGAAGGACTGAATCCTGTGAAAAGGGACCCACACTGGAGCAGTTTGTGAACAGTACCCTGTGGGAAGGACTCATACTGGTGAAGTTCAGGAGAACTGTCTCCTATGGGAGGAAGAGGGGAAGGACTCATCTCCCTGAGCAGCAGCAGAAACAATGTGTGGTTAGCTTACCCACCATTCCCATCTCCCTGTGCCTATGGGGCCAGGTAGAACTGGGAAGAAGAAATGGGGTGGGGAGGAGGGGACGAAGGTGGTTTTGAGGTTTGTTTTATTCCTTAGTATGCCGGTCTGATTCTGATTGGTAATAAATTAAATTAATTTTCCCAAGTCAAGTCTGTTTTGCCCATGATGGTAATCAGTGAGGGATTTCTTCCTATCCTTAACTTATGAAACTTTCACTATATTTTCTCTCCTCTGTCTTCTTGCAGAGGAGAGTGACAGAGCAGCTTTGGTGGGTGCCTGGCATCCAAGGTCACCCCACCACATTGATGACAGATTATAGTTAAAATCTGCAGTTACAAACTGATAACAGAAGTTAATTTTAACCTCTCATGTCTTTGTCAAATTCCATATGTAATGCAGGTTTTTTATAGATTAAGCACAGAAGAAAGAATAAACAATGAAAGACTCATAAAATTCTGAAAGGATATAATCAGTGTGCTCAAAAGGCTGTCTGCCATGTTTTTATTTGTGTGGCTGTGTGTAGTCTCACATATGACTGAATAAAAATAAAAAGCTTCTCCAGGAGAACTGTCTGACAATTGCAGGAAAATCGGTGCACCTTCACGTCTGTGTAAAACGAGTAACAGGCTGGTCAGCCATGGTGCAAATGACAGTAAACATCCACATACACAGTTTGGCCAGTTAATTTGCATTCTTTTTATTTTTACTCTTTGGCCTTATTCCATTGTGGATGTATCTACCACACTTGCACAGTGTCAGGTTTTTAGCCATCGTCGTTCTAGCATCTCAAATATTCATATCTAGTTCTTACAAGCACCACAAAAAAAAGAAAAAAAAAGAAGAAAAAAAGAAAAAAGCACGCCATTATTTCCTATGTAATTTAACTGTTCAAAGAGCATAATTGATAAGGATTTTTCTCATAACCAGCCTTTTGAAGGGTTAGGTTATGGGAGAACAATCAAAGGTCATTGATCTTCAGATTCCGTCTGAATAAAGGTTTTATTCCAGGAATTGAATTTTATGCTGAGCATCTGTTTATAAAATACACCAGTAAAAGTAATACTTCTGTGTCCAGGTTACATTTTTTTACTATTTTTTTACTCCCAGGAGATGGTATAGATTATTCACACATAAGAACTCAGTTAAAAATAATGATAATGGTCTAGGTAGATGCTAAAAGGCCAAGATGTTCTGAGTTAATCTTGGAAATCTGCACAGAAGATCATGTGATCCAGAAGACTTTCTGCTCTAGGCTGGTCCTGTCTCTCTGATACTTGATCATGCTAGTAAAATAGAGAATATACCACATATATATTTGTGATCAATGTTGACATTCAGGAGCTGAGGCAAATATATTTTTAATTCTGATTTTCCAAATGGAAATGGATGAAAAAGGCAAAGCTCAGTTTAAAGTGAATAAAAATAGCCAAATATTTTGTTTAGTTTGATTAGCTTGATTTAAAAACTCTGTTTCAAGGTTCCTCTATATTTTTAGGTATGCTCATGAATTAATAAAAATAATAATCAATTTTCTCTAAGGGATTTGTAAAACTAAGAAATAATATTTTTACTAACAAAAATACAACTTAAGTATGAAGAAAGAATAACAAATAATTTTCACACTTAATCTCACTCTTTTTACTTGAAAATGTCTGTGTTTTCCACATCAGATGTGGATCTCTTATTCCAGGGTGCTTTAAATGAGACTTTATTTTATATTTCAGCACACTGAAATATCCTTAATTTTATCCATATTAAAGGGAGGTTTGTAATCCAATAGTTTGCAATGATTTCTTTGGAGATGTTTCATGCGTTCATGTTTGAGAGTACTTGGAGACTTAAATCCAGAGGCCATTTGTCTGCTGTGCGCGTTCACTCAGTCTACACCTTAAATGCTCTTGTAAAACTCTCATTGCAAAAGAAAAAGGAACATTATATACAAGGGTTAGCAAGAGCTCAATAATTCTAAAAGAAGAGGGAAAAAAACCCAGAAGTTTTCACACTGTAGAAAATATTTTTGGAGCTGCATGACTCCATGGATTGCAATAGGATACTGAGGTCTGTTCTGGAACTGGCTAGCAATCAGGGTCATGTCTTGGGTACAGATAAACCATGCTCATAAAACACTCCTGAGTCAGGTCATGTGATTTTTTGTTGTCTTTTCAGGATGAGAATTCAGACTGAAGACTAGGGGCTGCTCTAGTATTTGAGTTGTTGGGGTTTTTTAATCTCTCTGTGGGAATATGGATCCCTACTAGCTTCAACAAGTTGTTCTTCAGCTACGTTCTCTATTAGAGTGAGTTGTCTGTATCAGGAATTGCAATGCCAACGGTTGTGGAAGAAGGTGCTGTCCAGGGTTTATGTTTACTAACAACGAAAAAATAAGTTCATCAGTTAAAAAAAGAGAAATCTCATGTATTTTGACTGATAAAATAAAGAGGAGTGTAGAAATGATTGTTGAACCATCTGTGCCACATTAAAGCTTGAAACTTTTTGATAGGCAATTTATATTTGATAGGCACCTTATCTTTTTTTCTTTTCTTTTGAGATATTTGAATATGTTTTTCACATTGGATGCACTGTTATGAAGAAAATTAAGTAAGTTCTGGTAAATTGTATGCCTTTTGAGTGTAATAGAGATAAAAGAAATAAAAATATTTTAATTTTTTTTTCAGATTTTATTTGGAAATTTTATTTTAAGCCTTAAAGATAGCTCTTTTTCAGTCTTCTCATCTTTACAGTTTCTTTTAACAAATCAACTTTCTTCTGCCTCTCTCCTGTTTCCCTTCTCCAAGGTGTGTTTTACAGACTCTAGTCTAACATGTAGGAATAACAGCGTGGGACTTTTTTATTTGTAGGAAAGAATAGCCATAGGCTGAAACTTTTTGGTACATGATGAGATAAACATATTCTTCATAATCAACAAGTAAGGTCTGAGAAATTATGAAAAACTTTCCATACACCCTAGATTTTCTGGCCTCTCCATTGTATCTTGTGGGAGCACAGGGACTTAGAAGAGTATGCATGGAGGTCTTGGCCTTATCTGAATCTGTTGGAATTAAAACTTCTGTGTGAGTGTTTGGGGTCTGTTTGTGGCTTTGGTGTCTGTATTGACCTAAGGTCAGTCCATGTGATTTAATTTCAAACTAAATGTCAAAACTCAAATATATGTCTTTGCTCATTAGTGATGTATCTCACCAGGTTGAAAACAGTTACCTCTTTAAAAAGAAAGGCTTTTGAATCTAAAGCTTTCTTGTATGTGTATTATTCCTGAAAAGACATCTCCTCAAAGTAGAAAAAATTGGTCTCAACTCAAGAAATTAAAAAATATCTGCAAGAAAGATGTCTATTAGATGTAATTAGTATTTCCTCCTTGAAACACTATTAAAATTTTTGAAAGGTTTTTCCATGCAGGTGTGAGAATATGGTCATGCAAAAAAGATTATCTATGGTCTTAGAACTGGCATATGAGACATGAGACATTAGGGATCTCCTGAAAAGAGCTTAAGCTTTTTATTGGAATGCTGAAAAAAAGTTGTATAACTGCCTTGATATTTTTTGGGGCACGTATTTGTAGTTGTTTCCCAAAGGGACACAATATATTAATTACATGTGCTGCTTTTCTGGAAATTCTGCTTTGTAAAATAGACATACTGTGTATTATAAAGTAAAGAAAGAGTGCTCTTTTCCACCTTTTTCTCCCGTTGACTTTATCCTTCCCTGGATTTGTGAACCATTCATCTATAATAACAAAGTATTACTTTGCAGGAAAAAAGTATAATAAATCACAGAGTGGACTGGCTTTCATAGGTAACATGTTCTATACTTTGGCCATTTATACGACATATAATTCATTCAGAAAGGTTTGGAGTTTTTTAATGAAAAGGACTGCTAGATTTTCATCTCTCTTTTGTGTGTACTCTAAGTCTTTGAAAGTTTGAGTCCAAATTCTGATTCTATATTTTATGAGCTCCTTTACTACCCATGTTGTTTCTCATTTTTCCTCTTACCACACAGAACTAGAAACTAAATTTGATGTCTGACATAAAAGTTCTATTTTGTTCAATTGTAATGAATCAATGATTTTCTATGACCGAGTTACTTGTATAAAGGTAGGCAGACATGCTGTTGAGTTCAGTGCATACAGAACTTTCTCTTGATCATCCAACTGGGCTGGATTTAGGTCAGAGTCCTAAGGAAGTTATTTCATCTTATCCTTTGAGAGTGTCTTAATGAAAAGCAAGGAATTTCCTGAAAGAGCTCAGTATTTCAACATTTGCTGAAAAATAGAAATCAGTTTCTAGTTCAAGTTCACTTAAGGGCAAGTTTTTCAGAACTCATTTTTTCTTTAATTGGGTATGATATGGGTATATCAGGAAGAGTTGAATTAGGAGCGCATGTAAAAAATAATCAAGGATATTAGAAATCAGTGTAAAAGAGTCAAATGTCTTACAAAAAGTTTTGTTGATGAGTATGTGTTTTACAAGATTAGTATACTTCTGTTTCTTACCATGTTTTTGTGGTCACAAATGAGCCAAGTGAAAAAAACTCCAACATTTACTAAGCCTTTAAAAACGTCATTGATACAAACACATATCTAGTTAATTTGTTCAATTGCTTCTTTTGGCAAATGAAGCATGCTTATTCCATGTTGATATTATCAACACCCCTTAATTCATCTTTCTTGTATAACCATTGCAGACTGCAATATTTATTTGAAAGAAAAAAAATCCTTATGTCAAAATTTCCGTCTGGGATGTAAGATTATACTTTTTATTTCTCCCCATTGTTGATATCCTAATCTCATGTTGACTACACCTGTGTACTCTGTTTTATTGATTCCCAGTGTAAATATAATTTTAGACTATTTTTATTCTTCAGAGAGATTATTCAATAAGACAGGCTTGCAGTGACCAAGTTGACCTTTTAAATTTTTCAATAGTACACAGTTTATTTTTTTTTTCTTTCTTTCTTTGTTTTGAGTTGGTTACAAGGGTGTTTTTTATTGTGTGTTTTTGACAGGCCTGGAAGACTACTTGAACTTTGTATTAACAGCTACAAGGGGTAACATAATAAATGTGATAGCTTATAGTTACCTTTTCTAAGGTAAATATTTTATGCAGATGAGTCAATTCAGAAAAAAAAAAAAAAACAGAATAAAACATACAGGCAACTACTTTTTTGAGAAAAAGTGTAACATAAATTATAATTGCATAGCATTTCATAATTAGAAAAGGGAAATAAAACCACTAATATTTCTCTGAATTAAAAGGCAATTACTGACAAGAAAAAACAAAACAAAACAAAACAAAACAACACTGAAACACCAAAAAAAAACCACACAACACACAACTGAAATTTTAGCTTTAATATCCAAAATGTTTTTTCTACTGGAGGGGCCCAGAGTAAATAAAGCTGCAACACACAACTCTGGAAATTTATTGAAGGTAAAGTCTTCAGTAGAATGATGCAAACACCTGGACCCAGAGACATTTGGTGTGATTCTGTATTTTACAGAATAAAGGTCTTTCCCTACTTGAATCTATAGGAAGATAAACACATTCCTCATTTTGGTTTCTTTTTTTACCTGTTTGACAGGAAAAGACTGCTATGATTGTCTCTGAGTCAGTCAGTGAGGCCAGATATCTTTGAGTCAGGAGGGAAAATAAAAGTATATTTTGTGATCTCTTTTTCAATGTTATTTTCAAATTGTTTTTAATATTTCATATAACACCATTTAGATGTATACTGTGTTAGGATAAACTGCTATACAGTATGTTCATATGGTTTTCAGAAGTATTTTCATTAGTAGGAGAAACAATGAATTACAT
This sequence comes from Phylloscopus whistleri, assembly GCA_017589585.1. Classification (NCBI taxonomy): domain Eukaryota; kingdom Metazoa; phylum Chordata; class Aves; order Passeriformes; family Phylloscopidae; genus Phylloscopus; species Phylloscopus whistleri. The sequence goes on from JADMLD010001013.1 coordinate 1,701,233, forward strand.
AAGGATGCTATAATGCACACTGAAAGCAGGTGGAATACGCCAGGGTTAATGCACTGCAAATTCAGACCTTTGGAAGATTTGTCTAGCTTAACTTCTTTAAATGGTTTGCTAACCTTTCAGAGGTGTAGCAGTAGAGAAGCCCCATTAAATCCTTATTAAATCCTGTAAACCTTGGGATTGATTATTCCAGCTGAAATTGTTCCAAGAGACACATCTTTTCTGCTCCACTCCTTTTCTTTAAATCTGATTTCACATTGGTAGCTTTTGGTAGCATCCTCGAAACACTCATATACCCTCATGGAATAAATCACAATGATTTGGTTGGCTCTACTTGTTTGCACCACAGCTTATCAGTGCAAGACACACTTTTAACAAGTAGGACTGGGAACCTGTATTTAGTGACTGGTCAAGGAAATATCAAAGTGATGGTAGAGAAAAAAAATCATGATCTCCAAAGCATGCAAGCCTAAGGGGCTGAAGACAATGCAGGGGACAATGTCTAGGATGGCAGTCACATATTTTTATTGTTTCACTTTGTTAAACTCTTTACAGGAGCGGCGCTCTAATGTTAAAGCTTTTCTAGAAGTCATTGCTGTTCTGGAAGACTTATGTCTTTTTGCAGTAGATATGTTTGAGGCAAGAATCAGACACTCTCAGTGAATTTCAGGGCATGTGAAATTTCATGGGAATGGAACAAGAAAATAAAACTTAAATCCCATAAGAATTTTAACTGCCAGAATGAGCACAGCCTTATTTACGTTTTACTTCTGTCTGTACAGATGGCCTAATGTTCCAAAATTCTATTTTCCTTTTGTTGATACACCCAGAAAATACACCCAGACTGCACTAAGTAAAAACCTCAGTTGGTGATGTCTCTGCCTTTGCAAATCTGGGTTTATATTTGCAAGAGATAGTAAACCAAGCCAAACCAACATGCACAGAACCTTGTTACCCCAAACTGGTCACTTTGCTATTTCCATTTGTAGATGTCTTTTCCTTTTACAGATTCCATGGTCACTTCAGAAGTCATAAAGCAGTGAAGATGGGAGAGACCAGGTGACCCAGTGAGAGCCATATAACAACCATTCAGGACTGTTCCTCTGGAATTTATCATGTGTGTATTTTACATGTAACTGCAGGGACAAAATATCACAAGCTAAAAGCACCCCTTTCCTGGATTGACGAAAATGTAACATTTCACACTTTCCAAGACCTAGGATACCAAAATGTAGGCCATTTGGGTTTTTTTATCCAACTGTAAAAGCATCCATCTGGACTTGTCAGAGAAAGTAACATCACAGGATTGTTGAGTAATATGAGTTGGAGAGCACCTCTGTACCTGAAATGATAGGCTGCTGAATAAAAATCTGACAGTGTAATAGCCTCATTGTCAGTGAATGAACCCTCTCTGCTGCCTGTTCAGTGACTGACAGCCCAATCCGTTCTTACTCAGTTGCCATGCCTATATTTGCTTCAGGAAAAGAGCAGGCCAGGTGGTCTGCAAGACTATCTTCTTCTAGGCAAAACAGGACGAGCTCTGAAGTTAAAGAATCTGTCTTTCTGTGAAACAGAACAGAAATCTGATTGCAATTTCTGAGGTATCAGGCTGGGATGATGGTATTTTCTAGGGAAACAAGGAACCGTTTGACCTTTTAAAGATCACATTTAATACCAGTAAGAAATCAGCTGGACACTAAGATAGCCGTGAAGGACTGGTGTTATATCTCCTGACAAAAGCACTTCAAAGTAAGTAGACAAAAGGATTTTTTCAGTAATGTAGCTCCTTGGAAAATATGTAAATGTTCCTCAAATGTACTGATAATGAAGGAGAAATAAAAAATAAAAAGGAAAATGCTTGTTACTTCCCTTTGTAGATATCTCTTCCTTTTACAAATCCCAGGGTCACTTTCAGAGTCTTCATTCAGTGAAGATGAGAGGGACCAGATTTGACCTCCATAAAGAATTAGTAGCTAAAGAAAACATTTTAAACATTTTGTTTACAAATAGAAGAAACGCAGAAAATTTCTACTCAGTACAAAATATTATTGAGTATGTATCTTAGAGTTTAAGCTGTATGAGTGCATATTGATAGTCTTTTTTATTTCTCCCCCCTGCTTCCTCTGCTGTTTGAAAACCCAAAGGGAGAGCACTTGGAGGCAGAGCCATCTGCTCCTCTAAACACATCAAGTTTAATTGTGTATTTTAGCAAATTATGACACAACACTTTTCACTTTTAAGGGAAAATTCTACGGTTCATTGTGCTTTGTCAGGAACTTAACAACTGCAAGGCACATTTGGCCTTCTCTTTTAAGTTCATCCCAAACACAGGGATGGGGATAAAAGTGAGAGGGGTCAGAGATGTGGGCATACCTTCAGGACTGTGATCTAGCAGCACCACACAGAAATGGTGGGACAGCTCCTATACTTCTCTGCTCCTGAAGAGGAGAGTCGGAGTGGAAAAATACAGGCTTTTAGAACGATAGGCAGGGAGATGAGAGGTCAGTGGTGTGTGTTCTTTGTGTCAGTGACCAGCTGGAATGCAAGGAGCTCTGCCTGGGGATGGATGAGAAGCTGACAAAGAGCTTATGGATCAGGATTAAAGGGAGGGCAGGGACAGGTGTCATTACAGTAAAGGTCTGCTACAGGACGACCAAGCAGATAGGTACCTCTTCAGGCAGAGAGGGCAAGCCTTACATTCACAAACCCTGGTGGTCTTCAACCACCCTAATATCTGTTCATGGGACAATACAGCAGGGAACAGGCAATCCAAAACGTTCCTGTAAAATATTGATGGCAAATTCCTTCTCCAAGCGATAGAGGATCTAATAAGACAGGTGCTTTGCTGGTCTTTGTTCTCACCAAGGAGAGACTTGGGGGTAAAGTGAAGCTCAAGGGCAGTCTGGGCTGCAGTGACCATGAATCAATGGAGATTGAAATCCTTAAAGGAGAAAGAACAGCCCTCAGAAAGCTCAATATCCTGGGGTTTATGATGGCAGACTTGGCCTCTTCAGGGATCTGTTTCATAGAGTACCATTGGATAAAGTCCTGGAGGTAATACAGGCCCAAGAAAGCTGGTTAATTTTCAAGTATCACCTCCTCCAAACTCAGGAGGGATAGCATCCAAACAAAGACGAAGTCAGACAGAAACAGCAGTAGGCCCATGTGAATATATTTAAGCAAAGAAATGGAAGCCTGCAGGGTATGGAAGCAAGAACAGGTACCCTGAGAGGAATACAGAGAGATTGTCAGAGCAGACAGGGGTCAGGTTATGGAAGCTTAATGCCTGATAGAATTAAATTTGGCCAGGAATGTCAAGGGGAACAAGAAAAGCTTCTAAAAGTACATTGGTGGTAAAAGAAAGGGTAGGAAAATGTAATTCCTGTCCTGAAGGTAATGTAAGACATGGTTAGCAGGCATATGGAGAAGGATAAGACACACAATTACTTTTTTGCTGAGTCTTATTTAGCAAATGCTTCGGCCTCCTTGCCTGTGTCACAAACGGAAAAGGGAGGAACAGACAGAATGAAGAGCCACTGTAGGAGAAAACCAGGTTCAAGAGCACCAAAGGAAACTGTAGGTGCACAAGTCCACTGAACCTGATGAGGTGCATCTACACCTCCTGAGGGAAATGGTGGATGAAGTGGCTGTCATGAAGGCTTATAAATTGAGACAGATAACATATTTAAGTGAGATTTACATTATAAACCCCATTAAACCAAATAAAGCAATTAAATCAATTAAACCAGTTAAAGCTCTGTAAACATTTCAATACAGATTTGTGATGTCAAAGGGATTAGTCACTACATAAGTAATATAAGAATTCTTAAGGTTTTAGGAGGGTAGCCAAGCACGTGTAATCATGAATTCTTTCTCAATTTTCTTTAGACCACCACTTTCCATCTTTATTCTATATTGTTATTTTTCTTTCTGTATTTTGTTTTAAATTCCCTGCCATTCACCGATTTAAAGACTTTATCGCCTTTGTAAAATCAAGCCTTATCAATCATTAAAATCAAGCATTTTTCTGTGGTAGAATATAGGATCAAGCAATGGTTTAACTATTGTTCAGACAAAAATATGTTATATTGGAATGTGGTATCTCATCTTGGTTTATATTATGAATCTGCGTTTGTACAATGTGAAGATAAAAGATGCATGACTTATGCCTAAGTTAATGTATAGAGCTTATGCTTTTTTCACATATGTCTCTGGAGCTGTGGTACAGACAGACTGCACTGTAATTAATCTGTTTAATTTTTTTTCTTTTGTGCTCTGGCAATTTTTGTCACACTAAGTTTCTTAATTTTCAGGGAAATAGAAAGAATAGAATCTAAAATTAGTAATTAATCTGTAACTGCACAGGCTACTGCTTTAAAATGATAGTGAATCTTTTAGAATTAAACATTCCGTCACAGCATGTTGCAGTAAACTCACTGAAACTTATTATCTTCTGAGAGACTTTTCAAACAGAACATTTAACTGAAGTCGTGTAATGACACTTAACTGGATATTTTTTTGCTGGCATCAGTCAATTGAAGACATTATTAGCGTGGAGCACAAATGGAGCTGAATTTCAAGAGGCGCTCACTGAAAACTGTCTTCTCATAATGCCAATAGAACATAGTTCAATCGTTGTAACTCCTGTGGATGCTAATCTTCTGGATCTGATTAATTGGAAAACCAGATAAGAAGTGTCTATTATCAGGATAGTGTGACCCTGATTCATTTCTTGCCTGAAAAGCACATTCCCCAAGCCTGAGAAAAACACAAATTAAATGAGTGTCAGCCTTGCAGAAACAACAGAGGGTTGACTAGCAAAAGATAAGATACGGATTTCATAGGAATATGATATACAGTAGTCTCTCTGAGTATAATTCAGTGAGAAAAAAGGTCACTGTTGCTTTAAAAGCTTTCTATATAAAGCCATTGCAAGCACATTTTTCTACTAATTGTACCTGGTCTCATTTATCTAAATCCTTCTCATCCTAGTATATTTTCCATCACATTTATCTGTGACTACACTTTCATAACAGCCATTTTGCCTGGAGTGGGATGGTGGAACATTAGGTGCCATTGCACTAGTGCTGGTTCTCTGACAAGTGACAGGTGGCTTGTCTCTGTCCCTGGGGGGTGGGATAATTTATCTCACCAATGGGTTCAGCCTCTGGCAGCCTGGAAACTAAGGGCCTTGAATGTTGACTCCAGTAGTGGCTGGGGATGCATAACAAGACTATCTCTGAAACCAGCACACCAGAGGATATCCAGCCTGCAGAACAAAATGCCTCTGTATACACTTAGCTGCTACCTACTGATACAACTAGGATAAAAACCACTGATCCTTGTGGCATATGAATTACATAGCATGTCTCATTTGTCATACCATAAGTAATTGTAATTGTAGATGTAGAATTTCTAAGCAGGAAATATCAGAGGTTTGAATTAAAGTGCAGTACGTGCATCAGAAATATCAGTATATATATAATTATAATAACAATAATAATAATGATAGTATTGAGCTTGTGAGGAAAATTTCATTAAGGGAAAATGTAGAAATCTTTTCTACAGATATAGCCATCTTACAGAAGATCTTAAATATTTAGGATGCATGGAAAATTACTACTCAGACCTATGGTGATGGTTTGTAGGACATATGCAGTTATAGTTTATCATTTTAGATAAAATTAAAATTACTTCACAATGTCATATTTTTGTATATTTCACTTTCATCTCTATTTTACAGAAGTTATGGATGTTATAATATTTCTTCCTGAGATGGAGGTGGGAGGAAAAGATACCTGAGATATTGCCTATTAGCAATAAAACATTCCTGTTGGATAATTAAAATAAACCATGAAGTGTTTTCAGTCTGTTGCTAAAAGTAGTCTGATTCTGCAGTTAATTTGAATGTATTTTATGGGTTACCAATTTTTTAGAAGATAAAAAGTGACCAGAGGGTGGGAATTCTCACCCTCAGATTCAATGTCTCTATATCCCACAGAGGAGCGTGTGGTCTTTTTCAGTGCTACTATAGTGACAGGTTACGGAAAGATCTTGGATAGACAAGATAATTTAATTAAAGGAAATTGAACAGTTAAAGCAAACAAAGATAATCTTTCCCTCATTACAAATAGATTGCTTGAAAAAAAACCCAACAAAACAAAACTAAAAGAAACAATATCAATTAGTTTTAACTTTATGCAAATTATGTTTCCCATGTTAATTCTTTGCTTGGAACACCCAGGAGGAAGACAAGAAAGTAATTTATTTCTTAACGATCCAGAAACTGGTGGATTTATTAGTAAATTCTAAGAAAATTCATCCTGTATGCAAATAAAACTTCACAGTAAAGTAATTACTTAAAGTAATTACTTAAAGTAATTACTTCTCCAGAGTAAATAATACTATTCACATGTCACAAAATATTGAATCTCTGGTAGGATGAAATGAAACTCATCACAGGTCTACGGTCAGATCTCTGTATTTTAGAAAGAATTAAGGTATTAGTGAAAATTCACTTTATGAGTTTCTATTGTATTCTTGCAAGTAATCATGATCCCAATAGAAATATTACCACAAAGCACTGGGGCAGATAGGGAGCAGAAATAAGGTGCAGATTATAAACAGCAATGGCTATTAACTGGTAGATCTCTTACGGAAGAATTATCGATAATCTTAAAAGTCGTTGTGCTGTAGCTCAGGCTGGGTCTAACACAGACTTCTAGATGAGACTGATACACTGGGGACAAAACATCCAACTGTAGTGGTTCTTTCTGACCTTAAAATGCATGGAAGAGGGAAAAAATTGTATTGACTGATGCATGTATGATAATTTATACTGAAATAAAATTAAGCAACATTTTCAGGCAGGAAATAAGAAAAAAATCCCAAAACATTGCTCTTTTCTTAACTGAGGGTTGTCTTTGAGCACTCAGACCATTAAAAAGAAATCCTCTCCTGGGGGAGAAGCTGTGAACACTCAGTGAAACAAAGAACACGTAGAGCCTTTTAATATAGATATTTGTATGTGTGGATGCAAGCCTGTGTGAGTGAGCGTTATTTCCACCCTCATTATAAATATAATTATTGAACATTTTGCAAATGTTTGTTAAATTTGGCATTATTTTTAAAGGGATAAAAATTGCAGGCCTATTTACCCTTACTAGTAGAATATTATCCTTGAAATACCTCTTAATTCTATACAGTGTTATCTTGCATGAGTTATTGAACCTTGTTTCAGTAACCGAATATGCTGAGGATTGCAATGGAATGCAACAGTTTAATACTACGATCTGGATCTATATAATAAATGAAAACTAAAATTAATAATAAAGAATAAATATTAATGTTTCTTCTAAACAATGATTGAAAATTCTTTCAATTTGCTCTTCTTCACTCACAAAAAAGTAATTATTTTTTGTTTGTTAGTTTGTTTGTTTGGTGTATTGCTTATGGAAAGCAAGAATGGTGAATTTGCTATATGGTAGAAAAATGTAATGAGTATATTTAGCCATGGAGTAATAAATCTAGAGTTCAATAGATAGAATTGAAGCTTTCCTAGCACATGCATGCAAGATGCTTTCACGTGAATGTTGGCAACGAAGAAATGAAAGAACAAATAAAATTTGTGATATGATCTGTGGCTACATGAATGCAGATGGCCAGAGATATTTTTGAAGAGAAGGCTTCCTCCCCTTTTACTTTCATTGTCAAATGCTTTTTAAAGAAGCCATTGTATAGCTATTAGTACGTTGCTGATAAATACCAAGTAATTCAGCCCACTGTTGGTGTTTAGATGTTACACTTAATTTTCAATCTGGATTTCATTAATTCATTTAGCACCTCCTTTCCTCTGAAAAAGGGAGGATATGATTTCTTCCCCATGTCTATTGTCTGATTATGAATAAGGACCTTTAGACCTGAGGTGTTAAAAGGGTTGTTTTTTTTTTTTTTGAGCAAAGGATTGATTCTTTCACAAAGACCAAAATTTCAGTAGGTTGTTTGAGTGGATTTTAAATATTTGTTACAGTTCAAACTGTATCATTTTTACACTTATGATACCCAAGTACCTTTTTCCTTTATTCCTCTTTAAAGCTTCTTAAATGCAGATTTAAAATTCATTGTTCTTTTTTTAAACCAAATAAAAAAACCCCAATTATTAAGCTTATAACTTGCTTATAGGTAGTTAAGAAGGTCATGAGCCAGCTTTATTTTAGTTACAGTGTTTTACAGAACCATGGAATCACAGTATATCTTCATCACAGTTTTAGTGGGATGTCCTTCTTATATTGTAGTAATAGTTGCATTATTTCTTGAGCAGGTTCAAAGCATGAATCTATTAGAAGTAAAACAGATCCAAGTAGAAAGTTTTTGCTGAACCACTGTAAGAGATGAAAACTTTCTCAGCTCATCATGTATAAAATAAATGAATGGACTAGCTGATTACCACTCTACCAGTTCTAGACAAAATTTCATTCTTCAATATATAATGAGTAAAGGTGGACTGCTTTGCCATGTAATATTAAGTCCTTTACAAAGATCCCTTTCCAATTTCTATATTATATGGTGTAAATTATTTTTTGATCCAAAATAGTCCAACAACCAGAAACATCTTAGTGGAGAAAATAATGTTTACCTACTATCAAAGATCAAGACATATCAGCTGGAAAATTTGAATATGCCGAATTGGAGGTTAAACTCTTGATTCTCAGATTTTCGGATTCAGCCAAACCTTTTATTATGCTGAGATTGGTCCACCACAGGAATCTCATTTCTCTGCCTGTATCCTGAAAGGCTTTCCTTTTCTCCACAATACCCATAATGAGTGGTGATGTTTAAAAAAAAAAAAAAAAAAAAAAAAAAAAAAAAAAAAGGGTAGTCTTCTTATTGTCAAAGACAGATGTTTGGTCTTCCACACAGGTTTAAGTTGAGAATCCATATTTTATAGTTTCATTCATGGAGTGAAATTGACATGAATGCTATTAAGATTGTCCTATCTTGGATCTTAGGCTATTAGCTTTTTCACTTATTAACAAAATAGCAGGGTCAGGTTTTGTGTGTGTTTGATCCAACAATGTAAATGGTGTAACTATTTTCCAGAGGTGCTTTGGTGCATAAGTAGTTACCAATTACATAAAAGTAGAACTTCAGTTCTCGTAGATCAATATAGGCCCCTATAACATTTCATAGCAGTTAGAAATCCCATCTACTTGTGCTTTTCATGTGAGAAATCAAATGCGTATGGGCCAAGGGATTATAGTATTGAAATTCCCATAGGAGCACTAAAATGATCACAGCACACTCCCAGTATGTGGCATTCTGGATTACTGACTGCACTGAGAGATGCTTTCATACAGATTGTACAGCATATGTATTACATTAGAATTAGTCTTTTCATGGAAATATTAGCATTTCAATTTCCTGGCTACTGTAATTTTAAGTTCATAACATCTTCTGTATTAATATTAGGTGCTTATTTTAATGAAATTTGTCAGAAGAAAACGAGATGAAAAACAAGACAATTATCAAAATGAGTGCAATAAAAATAATTAGATACATGATTAGTTTAAAAACCATGGGCAAATAAGGCTCCCTGAGACTGCAAGAACTATATAGATGCCAGTATTATTCTAGGAGACCTATTCAGTATCTTCTCTATCCTTTTTCTGTTCAATATTTATGTGGTAGATTCCATTTGTAACCCTAGCATTGTAAGGATGTCCTAGCATCCTTACAACTGACGTAAGGAATGTCTATTGCTAACAAAAACCATGTAACTCATGTTGTAATTGTCAGAGGTTAACACCTGACAGGATGCCTTTGCAGAGCAGAAGGACCTGGTTCTCCTGATTGTCAGCATCTGCTTTGTTGTTGGCACTAGCTTTCTTTGGTACTTTCTTACTTATCAGCTGCTTCTGCTTTTTGGGCCTCCTTATCATTGCAAAGAATGCAAAAGGAAGGTAAGTGTGAAGTCCGCAGTCCTGCTTTAAAAAAAAGAAAAAAGAATATAGAAAATTGGGGCAGGGAAGGGGAGAGGTTTAGTTTGGTCTGGTTTGGTTTGGTTTGGTTTGGTTTAGTTTTTCCTATAGAAATCATAATAAATTAAGCTTCTGGTCCATCCTTTGTCCAATAATTGTCAGATGATAATGAAAAAGAACACAAATAAACACTGAAGTTATTAGTCAGAATGTGTTTTATCATTTGAGGACTTCCTGCCCTCTAAGTCTTCTTTGTGCATTTAGCTGTTTTGTAAGTTCAGGATGTAGAAAAGTGAAAACCATAAACTGTGTCAATGTTTGTCCAGTCAATGTTTGTCCAGTCTTCTGGAAGGTTGTATAGAGCTGGTTTCAACTATCATATTCTTGGATTTAAGATGTATAATTCATTGCAGCACATCAGACTGTATCTGTAAAGTAAGGACATGGCATTTCTAACTTCTGGATCATTATGTTGCAACTGGCAGGATCATGCTACTTGCAATTTACACAATGACCTCTTAATTAACTCAAAAACTATTTCTATGTACTCAAAGTGTTTGTTTGGTTTTGTTTTTTGTTTGTCTTTGTTTTTGTTTGCATTTTGGTTTTGGTTTTGTTTGGTTTGGTTTTGGTGTTGGTTTTTGTTGTTGTTGTTGCTGTTTTTGTTTTCCAAAGTTACTCTCAGTGTTTTTCTCTACATTACATTATACTTATCCCTGAAAAAAATAGAGACATTTTATCATCTCTGGCTTTGTTGTTGTTTGTTTTTCCTTGAAATCTAAAATTTAGCAATAAAACTTTTTGAAAAGTATTAACTCCCTATTAACTTGGAATGGGGTTCCTATACATAGTCACAGTGGTTGCATTCAGGTGATTCTTCCCTTCATTAATTTCTATGGCTTCCAACATAATAAGTTTGTGAATAATGAGTGTAACATTCATTTAATGAGAGAAAAAAATAGCAGGTATTCAAATGAGTCAAAGCAATCTGTGTATTAGTTTCAACCCTACTCAGCTTCTTCTGTGGGCATTATTGGTTGTATTCATCTTTCTAGTTTTTATAATGTTATGTTTGTAACATTTGGGGGAGATAATGAATAAAAAAATTGGGGTTTTTTCTGGTTTTCAGTTTAAGAAATTCCCTCATCATTAGCATAATACCACCTCTATTCTTTTTCTCCTGCCTGGCATCAATGCCATTTGTGTTAGTCACAGGCAGGGTACTGCATCATGGTAGGTGACTATCACCTAAGCACTGTGGAGAGGTGGCCTTTAAAACAGCATGCAGCAGGGAATAGAAGAGCTCTTTCTGAGGAAATCTCGAAATCTTCACAATTGAGAGCAAACAATGCAGCGGTTGTGCATACCAACATTTCCAATTTGGAAACTGTCAAGAGATGACTGGCTTTAGGTGTAGGGAACAGACAATATCTAAGGAAGGACAGCAAAACAATTCAGAACAACTCAAAACATAACACAATATCACCTACAAATGCTTACAGAATAATTGCATTTTCCTGTGCCTAAATGTGATGTTGCTTACCTTTGGGACAGAGTGCTGTGAATGGTGTACTCTTCACCAGCTCTGCAGAGAAGTTATTTCTGAAGAGGTCTGACATAACTTGAAACTGCTTGTCTCCATCCTTGAGGAATCTAGTTTATCCTGTGGAAATGTGAAAGTACTTGAGGTAGCTGAGAGACTGATTGGAGCTGTGTCTCCAAGAGTCTTCTGGATGGACAGAGAGAGCACTCCCAGAGTTCTAGAGTGTGGCTGAAGGGGATCCTGTGAGTTGCTCTCAGATACTTTACTGTTTATCACTGGGGTGAATAAAAGCTTCTGTAGATGGCCTCTGACAGCGCATGGTCTACAAATTTGGTCATCTGAGAAAGGTTCGAGTTCCTATTGGGATGTTTGAAGACTACTTACAGTCATTTGTGTGCCTCCATCTTTCAGGTCAGTACCTTTCAGGTCATTACCACAAGAACTTGGTGGGACTCTTAGGAAAATAATTGCTCCAGTGTTCTGAAGACAATTTGAAAATAGATAAGTGTGTGGGGGGGTAAGTATTGTGTGTGGGGGTTGTTTGGTTGTTTGGGTTTTTTTACTACTATTTCCTCATAAAACCTGCAGGTATGACAACCTGAAAGTCAACGACCAGAGCCAGGAGCTCAGCTTCTCAAAATGCAGATGTTTATCTAAGTCCAAAGTCACACCAGTCGAAGTTTGTGCATGTTTCTTCTAATTGCTTGTCACTGTTGCAAGTGGATGTTTCAAAATACCAAATTGCATTCACATTACACATTTCACTATATCAACACCCCATCAAAACCAGGGATTGTTTCAAACTGACTACCTTTCTGTTTCCATCCACATAGTGAGTTTACATGCTATTTCATAAATTAACCATAGTTTCTAATCTGCAGATTCGTTTGCAAGGGTGAAAGGTGAATGTTCAATTACTTCCACCACAGTTAACATAAACGTTGACCTGATTGACTGCAGTGCTCCCTTTGTGCTATAACACAGCCACAGATTTATCTTCCCTGCCTCGGCTTTGCTCCAGGTACCTGATTAAAAAGCCCAGACCAATGTCTGCTCTTATATGCTTTGATTTTCACTTTGGAGCACTTTACCAGGACCGCACTCATGCCTCCCTGATGCTTTGTGGTATTTATTGTGTGATTTTCCTCTCAGTGTGGCACCACAGTCTAACGGCATAATACACCTTCTGCATGCAAGGATAATCTGCATCCTCCTCATCCCTCTACTGCACTAGGTGTGATTTCTATAATATTGTGAATGTATTAGGAAAAAAGAAATCACAGAAGGCCTTGGGATTTTCAAGTAGCCTCAGAAGGCTAATAAAATTTACCATATGTTTTTTCTATCTGCTATGAACCAGGCTTCATTTCTTAAATCCATGCAAGAGGCTGAAGGTTTAGTGTGGATGATGTCATCTAGATCAATGGCTCACTAGACTTATTGCTATTAATCATCGCTTACTATTGGTCTATTAATCATGGCTTACATATGGGGTACAACACTAGTACAAAAATGTTTATTAGGAAAAATTACTTGGCAGACCTAAAGACTTATGGAATTTGCACATGACTTGGAAAAGGAAAAAAAAGAAAAAAAAATTAAACTACTCCCTACTGCTTACAATGTAAGCCTTTTCAAATAAATGACAGGGTTTAATATTAATTTCATTATCCATAAAAAAATTGAAGAATAGGAGAAGGTATTTCAATGTCTGAAAATGATGAAATGATGGCATTTATCTAAAAATTGTTGAGTGATAATATTTATTTTCAAGCTTTACGTGTGCATTTCTAGTCTGTGCAATTTCATGGTTTTTAATATTACCACTCAAATTCCCTTATCTATCAATGGTGTCTTTAGTTTTGAAGAATTTGATATGACAATAAAAACAGAATAGAGACTTCTAGGTCTGATACAACTTCCTTTACTGGAGCAAAGCCAGCTCTGTAAAATGTGATACAGGAAAAATACAAAATAATTTTAAATATTTGGTTTTGGGAGTAGAAAATATCTCTTTCTACGGCCTAGAAGCAATACTAAATAACATTATTTCCCCTCCTGATGGAGGACATGCAACTGACACCAAGAATGGTTTCAAGCATCAGCAATTTATTATTCCCCAGTACAACCTTTTCCCTTATGCAAAACCCCTGTGTACCCTTTAACCCGTTTGTGATTGGTCAATACAAATCAGCATTCCCTGCTCCTTTTCTTTTGATGCTGGTCTTCTGTCCTACACAGCTGCAAATTATCAGAGGTGAGATTGCCTGCAGCACTATCTCTATTCTTTTACAATCCAGTCTCCCACACTCTCCTAAATATGAAAAGACTATAAGTGCATTGAGTGGTTATATGAGTTAAGGAAAAAGAGTAAGATTGTCTGTAAACAAAAAGAGACTAAAATAACTGTAACCAGCTAATGGTCTCATTCTTAAAGAACTGTGGTAAACTGATGAAAGTCAGTGATAAATCTTGGGTGAAATTCTGCTTTTGAAGACAGCAGAGTCTTTACAACATAACTGAAAATTAGGAATATTTCTGCCTTTAAAATACATATATCTTAAAAAATACTATGTATTAATATTTTTATTTGCTACCTTTTGCAACATTTCCTTTAACATGTACTAGTATCTCATTTCTAAGACAACTTTATTTACTTCTTTTTCCTCCCTTCTTTCATATGCAGTGGAAAAAAAATAGAAAATAGTACATTTTAAGGGAAAGGAACTGATTAATTCAGAAGGAAGACAGCAAAACGCAGCTCTTGAGTCCTTCACCTGAGTAGTGAGGGTAAAATCAATCTTTGCCTGTACTTTTTAACTCAAATGGTGTAGGTATTTTATGTATTCAGATTATATCATACCATTTTCCAGACATACAATCAGGTTTTAGAGGGAATTTAAAACAAAATCCCATTTAAATTTCACCAGTCTGTATCAAAATTTTTCTTCTTAAAACTGGAAACCTGCTGCCTGGCCCTGTGTATACAACCCAACAGAGAAGCTACACTGGCAGAAGATTCGTGCCAATGTTGGGGCCCTCAGAATCAATGTACTCACAGCAAGGAGAAGGACAAACTATGTCTGGAAGAGGGGAGAAGACCTGTCAAACCAAAGGAGCAATATGAGGTTTCACATTGCCAGCAGGTGCCTTACAAGCCTTGGGTGCTCCCCTATCACTAACACTTTGTCACAGAATAGCTGGGTGAAAAGATCATGGTGAAAATGCTGAATAATTTTTATACCAATTTAGACCTGAGCTGTGAAGTTCTTTGGTTGCACAACACAGTACATGTTACTTGACTAATAGGAACAGTCTGAGATTTACATTTCTCATCCTATTGAGCTCAGCAGAACAGATGTAATTACTATTGTCTAGAAAGGGAAAGTGCACTTCAAGTGGTCAAATCACCAAGTCTTCATCTCTAAAGTGCTCAGTTTCATTGTAGCTGTTACATCTAATCAGCCAGACAGAAGAATAGTGTGGGATAGCCTTGTCTGATTACTATGGTTTCAGGTGTGGCTCTATCATAATTTTAAAATAAAAGGTGTCAAGTGGACCAAAACAAGTAGTTTTGCTCTCCAGGATTAGGTCTCATGTTTTTTCCTATTTGCTGAATAAACTATAGAAAAACAAATATCTTCTACTTACTGATATTGTATCTGAACTTGAGTAAGTGTTAAGTATCCACAAAATTACAGGCTCTTGTTTAGGTAAAATCTTCTGATAGTCCTTGGCAGTGAGTTATACTTGAAAAAAAAAAAAAGGAAAGGAAAAAGAGAGGGGAGGACATTGAGTACAGTAAGAATAACATAGTATTTATCCTTTCCTTGTCACTAATGAGGAAGTTTTACTGAATGGAAGAAAAATGCAAATAAAAAAAAAAAAAAGTAGGTTTCTGTTTGTTTGTTTGTTTGTTTCCTTGGAGGTTTGGTTGGTTGGTTTTAAAAACAAGAGCTATTTTAGTAGTATTAGATTTGTTTGCTTTCCTTTTTCTCCCTATGAATTTAAAGAAATTGAGACATATTTTACAAAACTCAGTATTACAAACCCAATATCTGTGTGGTGGATCCATGAATGGATCTCATACCTCATTAGTACACAAAAGTTTTTCTGGGTATTAATAAGTAATGCAAAGTCTTCTGACATTTAGTATCAGTTGAGAATGTCAAAACAACTCATCTTTACATTTTACGAAATAAGTTTTTTCTGACCATCTTTGTTTTGTGGATATTTTCATATCATAGATTTTCATACTTATAAGCTGACAACAAGACTTGAAATATTAAAATAAAGATACCATTCTTTGAAAATTTGTACTGAACTTGATAACAGCAATGGGTAATATTCATTTTATTTCCCCAACAAAAATTGTCAGTATTGTTAGTGTGAGTAATAGGACAAATATTTTCAGATCTGGATACCTATGTTGCTATCAGATACCATCAGTTACTAAACACCTGTACGCATTTTCATTTAGAATTAAATATTGGATAATAAGGATCTACAGCACAGGTTTTTGGTTTTGTTTTGCTTTGTTGTTGTTGCTTTTGTTTTTGTTTTTGTTTTTTTTCTTTTTAATGTAGGTTATTTTTTTGATATCTTGAGCGAGTTTCTATGTTCACTGGGACTTTAGCGTAGTTGTAAGTATGGTTTTATTTCATAGCAAGCAAAATTTACTGATTTAGTGGCATTTCACGCAAGAAGCAAGTTTTAAAACATCAATTCTACCAATAAGGACTAAAACTATGCCAAATATATTCCTTAAGTCAAGAAAAACCTCAGAAGCTAGTTTATGACTGAAGGCTGAAAACTTATCATAATTAGAGGGGTATGAGATTTGCTGATTTATACTTATGAAGATGTTACTTTATGCTTAAATTTGGAATCAATCATCTGAAAAAATACTCTTTTTTCTTTTCCACATGTATTTTTCTTTTATGGGGATAAATTTATTTGATAAGAAAAAAAAATCTATGACATAATTTTTATAATTAGTGTTATTACAGTCTGCCTTGGAATTTCAAAAAATGAGAAAATGTCTTGTGTGTTACTGGTGGAAAATGGGTTATCTGTGATCTCTAACAACTATACAGAGACAATATATTAGAAAATTTGCTCTGCTTTTGAGAAAGAAGCCCTAAATCTCGCAAATTACTTGGCACAGATTCTGCATTAGGGGAAATCCCAATACTCATTGCAAGAATAGTAAATTTGCAGTGGATTCACCTTTGCATGTTTGACAACTGGGTCAAAGAACTCAAGACATGCTGTTTCTAGTGGAGTAACAGACTTCTCTTTTCTCGGTCTGACACAACCTGTTAAGACGTAATCTATAGTTTTGCTAAGCAATTAAGAAAACTGTATTAATAATACTAATTAACTGATATGATCCCCATGATATTTCATAGCATATCAACAACCATTGCAGTAGTCTCTTAGCCAATCTGTAGAGTTGTCTATTGCCTGGGGTCTCCTCAAAAGGCTTATCTTTTACATCCATACATCTGCAGTCAGGTTCTCAGTACATTTCTCTCATTCTATTCTCTTTTATTATTTTAATCTACTAAAAAACTCCTTTGTGTGCCACAACCATAACTGATCCGTTTAGCTCATGTTAAGACTGACATGATGATTTTCATGTGACCATAGCATAAAAAGATTCCCAAATCTTATGACACGTTACTGTTTCAATACACCTCCATCACCAGATTTTGAATGGTTTTGTCTATATGGATGTCCAGCTAAGGAAAATTACTTCTCAGTCTTAGACTACATCAGCCCTTCAGGAAAACCAGCATAAATTTTAGAACCTTGAGGAAACATCATGAGGATTTAAATCCAGCAACCGTAACTTCAGCAGTGGCAGAGTATAAGAAGCAGTACACAAACTCTAACAACAAAAACAACAAAAAACCCGATAATAGCTTTTTTTTCCTAGGGAGTGGAACAATATTTGCAGGACTAACTCATTGTAAACTTTCCTGAGCAGTGGCAAGAGACCAACATGATACCTGCAGCATTTGAATGGGCTAAGCAGCAGAGTGTAATCTTAAAGTCTCTTGCTGTTAGCAGTCGTGATGAACCCAGAAGAGCCAGAATAAGCTCACAACACCAAACTCTAAGGGAAAAATACAGAGACACGGCTACATTAATCATGAACAACAATAAAAAAAGCTCCATTTGAAGTATTTTTGAACATTTGTATGGGAGAGTTCATAGGAGAGATTACTTCCATTGAGAAGAAATGTAGCTCTTAATAAACAGAAAGAGTGATTTTATTTTAATTTAGCAAGTAACAGCTATGCATTGGCTGATGCACAGCCACACAAAGAAATTACATGCTATTTGACAGTAATTTTTCTACAATATTTCTTCACCTTTCTCCTAGAAATAAGAGGGATGAAAAGTACTTTTCACATGTTACATATCATATGACCACAGAACACTGAATGTGACCTGAGAACAGCATGACATAAAGATTTAAGATGCTTCAGCAGATTTTGTCAGCCTAAAAGAACAGACAGGCTGAGAATCCAAGGAGTAGAGGAACAGAACAGAATTGCTTTAACTACAGCAAGAACTAGATCATGTTTTGTAAAAATGGGATTTGAAAGTTATTATAGTGTCACTGACATTTTCTTCACAAGTGCCTATTTCCAGTGCTTCATAACTCAGTAATAGGCATTTGCTCTAGGTTAAGCTAGTAGAAGAGGCCTCAGTCTCAGAGAAATTTATTTTGGTGTATGGGAGTACATGTGTGCAAAATAAGAGAAAACCAAGAAAGGATTTCCAAGAATACAAAGAGATCCGTGAAATTTCTGTATAAGGTACATATTTTTCTTAATTAAATGACCATATTTATTATTTAAAAAAGTAGATCGTTTTCTATAGTCATTATTATGTTTTTAGTTGATTTACATTACAGTGACTAAGGCATTCAGATAAGATGGGCTTCGTGACTATAGTAATTCTATCTATTAGATAGCATTACTATCTATTGCACTTGTAGCTTTCTGTTATTTTGATTTCTGGATGCAAAGCTTCTTGCATTGTGTTGCAGATTCTCCTAAAAACATACATAGATACTACTTTATTTTATCTATAAACTTGCTTAACTTACTAGTCTTTTTCATCAAATGGAATGAAGTGTGGGTCCCAGATGTCCATAAACTGAAAAACAATTCAGATTATTGGCTGCCGTCCCTAGGGTTATCACTAGAACAAACAAGATATAAACCTTGCTTGGTATTTTGTGTTTTCTAATTTTTAATGTCTGAATGGAAATTAGAAATTTAGCTGAAATTTAGATTCCATTAAAGTCAGTAACATTGTCTAGCAATTGGCAGATTTTTCCAGTCACTGTGATTTTTATTGACTGTATCAGCCTGACTGACCTGCAGATGCACAGCAAGTCCTGTTCAGTGATATTCACTAGACTTATCATGTGCTTCCAGGGTTAAACACATTTGTACCAGAACAAATTATTATGCTATTAATAACTTACATTTCCACAGGAATGGGAATATGTGTCTTCATCCTCTAATCTCTTACATAAATTTTTGCTCTTATACTTGTTCAGATGGAAGTAAAACATGTTCTGCAAGATAACGAAAATCAATTATTATAGATAGAAATATTAATAATAAGATAAATTAGTGGAATTCTATGGGTTAATATTAAAAACCTATAAAGATGGCACACTAAGAATACAGTCAATGTCACAACAACAATAACAACATGCTATAACATTCTTTGCAGGACTAGTACTTCTCTGAGTACATCATCAGTTTCTTATCCTGATTGCTTTTTGAACCTGAGTTCAGGTTATTCATAGAGTATTCACCAGATTGTCCATTTTAAAGGAACTTAAAACCTATGGATAACTAAGAGAGCAGAAGACTTTTTACACATGATCACTAGTTCCATGTAACTTCATGTGGAACAACTGCTGGGAATGGAATTTGCCAGCAGACTAAGTGCCTTCAAAACCTTAGCAATGTTTGGGGGGCACAGGATAAGAGAAATATTTCCAGATTGTTTATGTCTTTCTGGATATTGGAAGAAATATGGAGGAAGCATTAAATAGTGAGTTTACAGAAGCCTTTTAAAACTATTCAGTTTAAACAATTTTGAAAGAAGGCAAGTGGGTTGCAGAACCAAAGTACTATCCTTGACCTCAGACTCTCACAAGAGTCACACAGGTAAGGCAGAATAATGCAGAACCAAAAGTAAGACTACATAGTTAATAACAATTTTATTTTTAAACTGATAAGTTTAAAACATGATCCTTGTGTAATCATGGCTGTGGATATCACCACTTCAGCAAAGCAGGCTCTAACATGTTCAAAGGCCCTGCTCTGAACTGAGCTGGGTAAGGAGACAGGAGGTCTAGTCCACTTGGCTCTGAAAATCTTCACTGTCTCTCACTAGCACTTAGTGTTTGTCTATCACGGCAATGGAGTCAGAGTTTCAGATTTGTCAGGTTACACCAATTATTTTTTGCTCCCTTCTCTCTCTGTCCTTTGGCTATCTGATCAAAGTGCTCCTACCAGCTGTAGTTCTGACAGCAGCTTGAACGGCAGCCTGACCTGGGAAGTTAGAGAGGCTGTTTCTCTCAGGTTTGTAGAGCCCAAGTGATGCCACTTTTATTGACAGCTGTAACAGAACTACCTTGCCCAGCTCAGCTGCATTTTGGGCAAGGGAGAACAGGGTGGGTTGGGCTGACTGTGGTTCTACAGTACAGGAGAGTGAAGAGAAGACAGTAAGGCAGGCAGAGAGGAAGTAAGGCAAGAAAGAAAAGAGGGAAAGGTAGGGATAG
This sequence comes from Phylloscopus whistleri, assembly GCA_017589585.1. NCBI lineage: Eukaryota > Metazoa > Chordata > Aves > Passeriformes > Phylloscopidae > Phylloscopus > Phylloscopus whistleri. Next base: position 1,721,571 of record JADMLD010001013.1, read on the forward strand.
AGAAGAAGAAAGTGTCAAGGCACAACTGGGAAGGGAGGGAGAGTTCAGCAAAAGGAAAGAAAAAACCGTAGGAACTCAAGAAGAAAAAATGGCAGAAAAAATGGAAGAAACAAAAATACTTATGCACACAGAGTAATTCCCACTCTCTCCCCCAATACTTTTGCGATTTTTGCGGGGGACAGGTGGAGGAGGGGGGGACAGGATGCCTGTCTGTTGCCTGTGATTATGCAGGCTGGCGACCTGGTTCAGGCGAGACCACGGCATACTTACAAACTTGCCGGACAAATGCACGTGACACCAATATGATGAACGGCAAAATGCGTTTATTACCATCAGACACCCCCTTATATAATCTCGGGGTGCCCACGTAACTGCTTTATGGTTACGTAACTTTAGCTACGTCGCTGGAGGGGAGTGCCCTAAACTCCTCGTCACAGCCCGAGCTTCTTCCGAGCGGAGTAGGCTAACTGCACCTGTCTTTACCTCCTTATTGCTCTCTTGAATCTATTTTCTATATTTTTTTCACTTTTGCTCCTAAATGAAACCCTCATTCATGTATACAGAAGTCCTGAATCATAAATAAGGGCTCTTCCACTAAGTGACATTGGAAGCAGTTAGCTGAATCCAACCTTAGACTGATAAAGCTTTTTACATAGAAAATCTGTGCTGTCCTGTTTTGGTCAAAATGTAAATATAGCTGTTTTTTCCATTTGAATTATCTCTCAGAACATGTGTTGCAGAAGACTCTAACAAGAATATGTGAGAACAGCAGTAGGTATTATAGGTCTGTGCTGTTCAGGTGGATGACATGAGACAGTCACAACCAAAGCATGTAGAAAGAATTAGCTTAATGCAATATCCCATAGTAGGTGCACCTGTCATACAAGGCAGCATATTACCAGCCATTTAATCAATATTTTTGCAGCAACAGAAGTTTTATAGGCCATTGCATAGAAATTTGGGGTGAGAAAGAACTGGCTGTGATGACTTTGCTAAGGTGTTTTTAATTCTAGATTGAAGCTTTTTTGACATAGAGGTTTGGGTCCAGGGAATGAAACCACTGCATGAAAGTCGCACTAAACATCTGTAATCAGCCACAGCTTGTAATTACGCAAACAACTAATCACATAAGTATCTTTGTGCTGTTTCTCTCCATTGGCCTGTAAGCTGTAGCGGAAGCTTTTTGTGTTTATTGGGTAGTAAATCAACATTAACCTGCTTCAAGCAACAACATGCTTTCTAATTCTGTATTACAATTTCAAGGCAACTGCCTCTCAGGTAATATAATTCTGGGCTACTCTCTTATGGCAGTAGTACTGACTTGCAGCCTGAATGCTAAAAGAAAGAAAAAAAGCTCCCTGACAAGGCATGAAGGAAGGCATGAAGGTCTCTTAGTCTCTTTTTTTTTTTTTCTTTTTTTTTTTTTTTCTTTTTTTAAATTCTTTCTACTAACTAGAAAGAACAGTGAGATTCTATGCTTCAAAAGTGAATTGCAGATTTTTTTTCAATAGCCAAGATATATAAAATTCCAGTAAGGAAACATTGATGGCTAAGTGATGATGATAGCTCCAAAACCCTTTAAGGTCAGCTATCAGGAAGAATACTAATATATTTGAAGAAGTTCAGAGAAGAGCTGTGTAAATGATTAAAGGATTGGAAGGCATATCTTGTGATGAAAGAGGCCAGAAGGTCTATTTACTTGGTTTATCAAAGAGGACATCAAAGGGTAACTCAATCACAGTCTCTAAGAAGATATGATGAGAACTACTTTTTGAAATGGGCTCTTCAGTTTAGCAACCAGCAAAAACCAGAGAATGGAAGCCAACGTGTTGAAACTAATTATGAAACAGGTTTTGCTTTTATGCATTTTAGTAGAAAGAGCTCAGAAAATATAGCTAAATATCTTAATTTCTACCGTAAACAAACTCAAAAAAGGTGGAATGAAATAATAATTTAAAATAAGGTGGAATGAGATAGAAATGAGTTTGGGTAACTGTTAGAACAAAGTAGTGGATTCTTTATCCTGGGAAAGAAGTCCTGTGATTTAGAGTATAACAGTATTTCAGCCCAAAATATTTCATGGAGAGCCTTACAGTTTGAAGTACAGTGAAATTCAGATTAATAACCTGTAACACTCTTTTGTGGCCATGAATTTAACTGTGCGTTCCTGTTATCCATTTTCCTTATTCTTTGATAATCGGGCTGTACTTTTTGTTCTCTTGCATCAGATTAGCTCCTGAGCATGACAACACTGAGCTTGTGAACATCTAATTTAGCTTGGCTTGATTTGTCAGGTAAGGACTAGATATATCTTCAAGAGAGGAACAATATTTTCCTAAGTCTCTGCAGCACCTACTACACAGAAGTATTTGTCCTCACTGGGCCCCTTGGATGCTGCCACAGCATGAATTGATGAAGAGTAATAGGCATTTGAAAAAATGGAAAGATTTTACTAAATACTTTAAAACTGATTTTTGCCTTTAGGATTACCTTTAGCATATCTGAGATTTGAAATGCAGCAACAGCTTTCCATCAAAAGGATTTTTTTTCCATTAAAAAAGGGCTTAAAATTAATCTGACTGAATTCTTATCTGAATAGATATTCAAATGTTTGTTTTGTTAAAAATAACCTTAAAACGGTAATTTGAAATATTGTTTTATAATAACAGTTATTATAAATCAGTATTTCAAATTACCATTTTAAGAAACAACTGATAAACAACAATAGGAAAATAGAAATGTGGAAGTGGAGAAAGGCTGCCCTAGTGATATTTTTATATATTTTTCTCAGAAAAAAGCCTGACTCAACATCCCAGAAAACTAACTAGAAAAAATGAAAGGTACAATTGGGGAAAAGCTTTAACACTTAAAGCAATAGGTTTGTGTCATAATTTAGATACCTCTATTAATGATTGAAAACCAAAAGCTACAACATTTTATTTATTTTAGTTTGAAGCCACAGGGAAAAATAACCGTCATCCGTCCTTTTCAAAGTTGGAGGGAGGAACAAAACAATCGAACAGAAACTATTTTTTTTGTTATTAGACTCAAGAATCAGAAGTAGACTTAGAGATATGGACAAACTGAAAGAAATGAAAAAAAGTGAACAACCCTAAAAGAAAACAAATTAATCAATAGGGACAGAAAAGATTAAGAATAACAATGAGGAATGCCTAACAATACCACAAATGATTTATGACTGTTGCAGAGAACTGTTTTGACCATCAAAGAAACTTTTCTCTCCATAAGGCATGCCTTTTCTCTAAAGGGAGGCCTTTTTGTACAAATATATGCCTTAAAGATATCCATGCAAAGCCTATTAGTTACATCATTTTTCACCCTCAGAAATATATTTCCAATAAGTATTAAACAAGGTCTTTGTGCCACTTATAGCTCTCTTACCAGATATAAGAAGCATATCCCTATTTTAAAGATCTATTGTCCTCACATACCAGTCCTACTGTCCACAAATTTTAAAAGACAAAAAGGAGTGATGGTCTGGTTGTGAAACATTGAACCTTGAACATTGAACGTTGAACACACGAACCCATTTTTGAAGCCTCCCTTCTCCTTGGTGGAGAAGGCAAACACCTAATAGCTGTTTCTTGCTGTAGGCTTTCCTTAGTGCTGTATCTTGGAGGTGTTGAAGCACCAGGAGAGGGATTTTCCATGTGATGTAGTGACCAGTCCAAACCCACTTTTTTGAGGGGAGAAGCTGACACTGTACGCAAAAGATAAAGAGTGTCTAGGAAAGTGAAAGGAAACCTTAGGAAAACCTCAATTTTGTCAGGAGTGGAATAATGCCTATGTTGGAGATGGAGGAGTAAGTACAACAGTTTGATAAGAGAGTTTTCAATGTTAGTTCAGAACCAGCTCTGATTGGTGCTGGATTGAAAAGCTGTCAGTGTAGACCTGACCTGGATTGACTGAAAACATAATTCTCAACCATCACAAGTGTTGAAGCAGTGACAAGAGCCATTTGAACCTTCACCAGCTCTAGGATCTTCTAGAAGTATACATATTTTGAGTTGCAGGGATAATTATCAGAGATATATGCTACATTAATATTGGACGTGTTGTTTATTGGGTTTTTTTTTATTTTTTTGAGGAAAGGATTTTCTCACTAAATATAAATTTCTTATTAGGCATATACAGTCTTAATGTAGTCTCACAATTCATCATTATGCAAGGGATTAACATTTTTTGTGATGATGATGCATTTTTAAAATGTTACTGGGACTTTTCAGAAAAAGAAAAAAAAGCAGCAAACCAAATTCACATTTTGCTAACCCTTTGCTCTGGCAAAGTAAAACCTCTCTTTCAGCGAAAAGTATATAATGAGAAGAAAACAAAATAATTTTGGTTTAATTCAAAGATTCAAAGTTTATTGTTATGCTGAAATTCCAAAGAATACACTGACGAGGATCAATGTTTTTTCATCTTTTTGCTTACCTTGTTTCCAACTTTTTACTTCTGCTATGTTAGCTTAATATAGAGAGGGTTTGGAAAAAAGTTATGCATTACTGGGTAGAATCTGATTTTCCATGCTCTGTTTTTCTTACTCCTTTAAAAGATAATCCATTGTATCTTAAATCCAAGTATTTTATGTAATAAGCTACTTTAAACACCAATTTTCATACATGGAAAAGTTGTTGGTTTCTATTATATTAAAAATATAGTGCATATAAATAATACATTACTGTTTTTAAATAATCCTTCGTTTTAAAGTCTCTCCTCAACAAAGTAATGAGTCACATAACAATGTAAAACTGTTAGGAACACGGGTCTGTCATTGTGTCCAAAGTATTTTGAGTTTCTAAATACTAGTTGAAATGAAGAGGTGTGTCTTGGCCTGAAAAATGAAATTTTGTATGACAGACAGATTAAAGATTACTCTGTGTTTCTTTTAACAGTGAACTTGAAGTCACACACTCAGCTGTGACTACAGCTACTCAGTAAGATACAAAGCATGAATCAGCATGTCTTATCACCTACCAGAGTTAAGCCCAGTCTTAGTACTTGGTCTCCTCTAGTAGACGATGCCAACATCCAAAAGTAGTCTGCCTTAAATACTCACTGAGAGAGATTGGACTCTTTTGAAGAGTTCTGGGGATGTGTATAACACAACACATGCTCACTGATGCAAGTTTTGCAAGACATTACTACCACCTAGATTTTGTATGAGTAAATGTGGATTTTGTACATGCAGAACTTTGATACATGCTGATTTTTAGAATGTCACATTTTTAAGGGACTAGTCTATATACTTAAAACTTCTTAGTATAAGGGTTATAGGAAAGTCCTATACTGTCTTGTACTTGGTAGTGGTACAAAAAGAGAAATAACATTCTTAAACCAAAAATTTTCATGATAAGAACTCCTAAAATAAATATTTCACTGACGTCTGCTGAACGTCTAGATTAGAACATAAATGGTCAGCTTTTGCTTTCCATTAGTAGGAGTCTTTCTATAGAGGGAGCTGAAAAGAAGCTTTACCTTGACTTCCAAAATAAAAGAAAGATGAGGAATATGCAGGCAGAAAGAAAACTGTATATTAGTGTTTGTAGCGTAGAGTCTGCTATAGATTAATACCAATGTAAATCTCCTGTGTTTGTTAACCTACAGTTTACAAACTTCCTTCTTCAAAATTAGTATTAGATGCCTTTAAGACAGATTGAAAAATATCTGTGTTGGTTAAAAAAATTACTTTACAAAAAAACGGAATAAGGTTGTTCTAGAGAAATGATGCCTAGCAAAATAAGAAAGGCTTATTTATACAAACTTTTTGGTTCCCCCCTCAATGTATGCAGAAAAAAATACTAATTTCAGGATGAGTGTTTCTGCTTTTGTAGCTAAGACAATACAAGACATCCTCTTATGCATGCAGTAATGCTAAGCAATGATAAAGTCATACAAATATGTAATGAATACAAATCTAAGGTAATAGCTGAATAATTTGTACTACATGGATGTATGAAACACTGCTTTAAGAACTCAGCAACCAAAGAGAATATCAAGAAGAAATAACAAAGAGCAGGAAAAAAATCATATTGATGAATTGGGCTATATTAAATTTTTTTTTCCCTCAACAAGAAAAGAGAAAGATCTTTCATGTTAAGATAACAATATATTAATCTTCAGAAAAAATAAAAATTAGAATCTATTCCTTGAGGAGGATATTTAACATTAAAACCTACTGGTTTCCTTGGAGACATTTTCAACATAAAGCCTTTCAAATTTAGCTAAAGGAGGAAGATGAAAAAATCCAATATTGTGGAAAAGGTGATGTGCACCTCAGTATTTCCATCTCCTCACAAGAGGTTCTTGACTGGGTTTACCCACTCCTGTCAAATGACATGTTGAATATATATATATATGGCATATAAAAATGTGGCCTGTTCATTCATTTCAAGTTCCATATGGAACGAGTTAAATTCAGCATCCACAGTTGCTTCTCAGCAACATAAATTTATGTTATAAATCACATATATTTAATCCCAAAGAACATGAGATAATAAACAGCCCATGATCCAAAATCTTGAACCTGTCTTATCAAAGTGAAAAGAATATTTCGGACGTACTGTAATAGTTTCAGGCCTTGTCCTGCTGATAATAGTGACCTGCCATTAACATGAGACAGAATAAATATTCACAGTGATGGAAGCTGTTACAGATCAACTTTTTCTAGGTCATATAACTCTGTATTAAAGAAAAACCTAAAATACAGCCTGATCAGAAATATGGATGAATCTTGTCTTATTAGTGAGCTTTGTCACTTGGGCTGCCTTTGAAACAACCCCTTATAAATATTGTTTTAACACCATTGCTTTCATGGCCAAGTGTTTTGTTTATTATATTCTATGTACTTATGAACACATATATGTATAGATGCATAGATTTCCATGCATCTGTATCCAGTATTTACTAAATATACATGCACAAAGCGTATGTGTACATATACATACTTGCAAATGTGGGGGAAAATATGAAAGCTTACTAATGCAGCTGTCCAGTTATCATGTATGTACATGAATGAAGAATATTCTCCTATTAAGGGGTCGGCATGAATACTTAAATAAACATAAAAGTGCAGCAGCTCTTGTAAGACCAAAGGCTCCAGTGAACTTCTAAAATTTTATGCAGAGCGATAGTGTTGTGTATTTCTTCAGCTTTACATGGCAATACCTGATTGTGTGCATACATATGTTCAAAATGCATGGTATATTGTTAAGAGATTATCAGTGTGGGGCTGGAGAGAAAATTGACTTGATTGTTCTCACTACAGCCTCCAGGCTCTCTTTGAAGCAGGTGTGCAAATAAAAATTTAAATATAAGGTAATTTAAAGCTGAATTCAGAAAACAGCTAATTTGTAGGAAGGTGAAATTCCCTATCAGTTCTTATTTTACATCATCCTATTCTATTATTTTGTAATTTTATCGCATCATGTTGTTATGTTATTTGTTCAAATTACCCTTAAATTACAATCAAATATTATTACTGCACTTAGTACACTGCATGATGTATTTAATTGCCATTGTGTCAAACAAAACTAGGTTGAATGAGTACTGTATTGAATATTTGTAGAAAATTACTTCTAGAATTTAATTTCCTGTTCTAGAGTTGGGGGTTGCTTTGTTTTGTTTTTTTGTTTTTCACTTTGGAGAAGTAATTAGCACAAGCTATAATCTAAGAGACACATAATCTGTGTCTAAAAATGTAATATTTTTGACTCACTGAAAGAACAATTTCTAAAAATCTCAGGTCTAGTAATTCAAGTTTTTTTAGGCAGGAATTTAAGGCTGTTGCAACTGTCAGTTCTATGTATCTGATTTTCACAAGATTTTTATGGTGTGTGTAGCTGCCACATACAGGCATCCTCTTGAGGTAGAATTGGGGAAAATATGGGCAAGAGAAATTGCAGTTCTAATCTGGATTGTTTTTCATTAGACTTATGTTCCAAGCACCATTTATCCAAAAAACTCTGTTGGTAGAAGTGTGCAAGTAGTTTTCTGGAATAATTCTCCATGCTTATTTCATTATAAAACTCTATTAGTCTGAAAAAACAAGCAAAATTCTTCTTGTTTTCCTCCAGGTAACACAGCCTATAGGCTTGCAGGCAGGGTAAGATGATGTGGTTCTGTAGAACCACAGCATTTCATGGATTCATATCAGTTGTGGATTACTGTCCCTGCTTTACTTGTCAACAAGAAATGCTTGCCTAATTTACTTAGGAATAGCCTGTACTTTTGTCTTACGTCTGCTAGCTTTTCTTCTTTCTCTTTCTTTTTATCCAGAACATTTTTGTTACCCTTATCTTTTCAATTTATTTAAAATACTCACAATATGAGATTATGGTGTATTTTCTCTTAAAAATATATGTTTTATTATCCATTGTCTTGGAAGTTCTGATTCCATAAGTGGAGTTTGAATGATTGCAAATTCTCCAGTCGTGTTAATTACTTGGTAGTTGTTGTCGGCTAACATAATATCTGATTTTTTTCTATATAAAGATAAAATTATGGTTTGTAAAACATACAAATATACTTGCTATGCTTTTTGTCTATCAGTTGAGTTTTCACTAACATTTTGGCAAAATATCATCCTTCCTTAGTTTTGTCATAAAATACATTCAAGCAAGCAAACAAACAAAAAATGTTTAAAGAATATAATATTGCTCGTATTTTGTAACAATATAAATCAGGAAAGTAAAATAAAAGTGAAAATGAAGGTTATAACCATGACTTACTGCTTGCTGTCAGATTAGACACATCATCAGGAATAAAAAATGGTTAAGTTTTCTTCCCAGACTTATTTTATTTATTCCATAGCTCGTCTAAAATCTTCTAGGTATAGTTCAATTTCATATTTCTACAATGAAAACCTTGTGAAGACTCTTTATTTGTCTGACTTCCTGATCTTATTTTTATGTTATTTTTGTAGTATTTTGCTTTCCTGTCCTCTATGTCGCTTGCCTGTCTTTTTTACATTCCTAGATAGTCTCACTCTGAGATAGCCTCAGCCACTCTCATTACTGGCTTGCAAAGTGATTCTTTAGACTCAGTGATAAGGACAACATCAGCAGCATACCTGATATTACAGAATTTGCTTTTTTTAATTTGAATTCCTCTATTGTAGCTCTCAAGATAAATGTGCATTGCCATTTCAGTATAATGCCTGAACAGATGCAGTGGCACAACACTGCCCTGCTGAACTCCTTTCCAGATGTTAAACCTCTCTGCTGTTCCTTTTGCTGTTGGAACTGCTGCTTCCTGCTCATGTTACATTTAGGATAGTGAATAAACACATTTTAAAAATGTTAATTGAATAAACTTTCATTTGGAAGTTAAGTGGCAAAATATAGAAGACACTTCATATAGCATGAAGTTGCTTCATTGTTGTATCCTTTTCCCTTTTCTTGTTACCAATTAAATCTGAAATCTGACTTTTGTTATTTTTATGCTAATTTATAAGTTGAAATATTTAATGGAATTGGGGAATTAGGAAGGTATATATCATAGGGCCTCCCACTTAGCAAATTTTCTTCACTTCTTATTAAGAGAATTCTCAATTGTGTCTCTAAAGGTTTTAGAGACACAAGATATACTTTCTGAAAGGGATTTTGAGAGGTAAAGAACAAAGAAAAGGCATAGATTATGCTATGCAAAGACATGGTCACAGCAGTTGTCCAAGACTGATTATACTGACCTCTTCCCTATCCAAGTAGTCCTGCAAGTAAAATTTGAAAGCATGATATATCAGAGAGATTCCTTCTCAGCCTGTACCTCAACAACAACGTACCCCAGTCTTCAGAAACAAAGACATCAATATAACCATTTTTAATATCCTTGTTATGGAGTTTTCTTTCTTTAAATCCACTGTTGTCCAGCTGAAATTAGAAACTTGGAATCAGTGTGTATCAGTGTAGTTGGTTCAGTCAGGCCACTTAAGAGGAAAGAGATGAAGTATGGAAGTCTATTACCAGAAAGTTCTATTCTGTTTTGGTAGCTATCTTTCTGTCACACAGAACCAATATTTAATTTTCTTCTGAAGCTCCTGCAAATTAGGTCTAAGAGATATATCAAATCTCATTTTGGAAATGTTAAGTTGAATTAATTCATCATGTATTTTGGAAAGTTTTTTGAGTATGTAATTGACCTTAATATAAAGTACTCCATTTAATTTTGAAACTTCTCTGGAGAAGATTTCTCTAGTTTCCCTTCCGGAAATATAGTAATGTTATTTTGTGGTTTTAATAACTTTTTTTTAAAAACAAGTTTTTTTAAAAATAAGTTTTTTAAAAAACTTTTATATTTGAAAAGCACAAAAGTTCTAACTTTTTTTTTATGTGTAGTTCATTAAAGGGGAATATTAATAAGTCTTCGCTTTAATAGCTCACATAGGTCAGAGTTTTAAAAATGCATTATTTTTCTAATACATGGGTCTGTTCCATTATCTTTCAATTATACTTTTGGTGATTACCATAAACCTGAGGATATAACTCCAGGTAAGTAAGATCTCACCATTTTAAGAGGCCGTACAGTGTCTTGTCCATCAAATAATTGTTCATATATAACTAAAACTGTGTTTTTTACCATCAAATAGTAATAAAAACACCATTAAAGAACATTTAGTAGTCCATAAATGCCTTCAGGTTAAAGGAACTATGTTGTTGCACAAGCTACTTTCATTCTTCACAGTCCCTAACATGTAAGTTGAAAAGAAATTCTTTACATTTAACTGATTTATAAAAATAAATTCTGACCAAAAATTCATTTCTGCTGCTAAAAAAAAGATCAAATGACTTTATTGGCAAATTTCTAAATATCTCTGAATTAACTTTCTAGGTTGTCTATTAATTTCTTATAAGGCAAGCTTTTAAAATCATAATCTCATGCCAAATGCAATGAAGAAGCGCAGATACACAATAATAATAGCATTACTTATATTTGCACAATTTATAACCTAGCCAAGAGAAAGACAACCAAGTTGTTTGACAAGTCCTTTCTTCTGGAAACCATGCTATTGTCATTTTACCTTTTGGAGTTTTATTAATATTTAATCATGAAGTCACTTTTCCTTTCTTTTTTGCCTGATCAGGCTGAAGGACCTACAGTTCCCTGAGGAGAGAGCTTTTAGCTATTGAAAAAAAATTGAAATACACCCCTCTTTTGGAATATGTTATTGAGGAATTTTGATTATTTTGTTGTACAGTTTATCAGGAGAATTGAGTATGACTTATAATATTTACAGTCTGACTGAGTTGGTTTTCTATGTGTATTCTATCACTCTAGCTTGACTTCACTAAACTTTTACCAGGGTTTCTTTCTGTTTGTAGCACACCCTCACATCATTTTAGTTTACCTAGTTATCTAGGTAAGCCAGTTAATGTAACATTTTTGGACTTCAGCAAAGCTTTTGACACTGTCTCCCATTATCCTCCTGGAAAAAATGCCCATCCCACAGATGGATAAACATATAAAGCAATGGGTGAGCAACTGAGTGAGCTCATGGGCTGGGCACAAAGTTATAGTGAATCAGACCGGTGACGTGTCAGTTTTTTGGTTACACAGGGCTCCATCCTCAGCCCAATTGTCTTCAACACCTTCATAAATGACTTGGATGCCCCACTTGAATGAATACTAAGTAAGACCAATGATGACACGAATTTGGGAGGAACTGTCAACTCCCTCAAGCTAAGAAAGGCCCCAGAGAGACTTCACACAGTCGGTAACTTCCATGGGAGCTGAAGAAGAAGGGTAGCTACAAACTTCTTCTTTCTTGTGAACAGTGACAGGACTTGACTAAATGGCCTGAAGTAGTGTCAGGAGAGGTTTAGGTCAGATATCAGGAGTGGCTGGACACTGGAACAGGTTCCCCACAGGAGTGGTCACAGCACCAGCCTGACAGAGTTCAAGGTGCATTTGGACAATGCTTTCAGTCACCTGGTGGGACTCTTGGGGATAGAGCCAGGGTTCAGACTTGATGATCCTGGTGGGCCCCTTCCAGCTCAGAAGATTCTATGCTTCTCTGATTCTTTGATCATAAAAATGAGAAATATTTGCATGGTCGGGGTTTTTTGATATTTCATTGCAATTTAATATTGAGGTAATCAGGACTACTACTACTACCTAGAAATTTCTACTTTGCAGTTTATTTTTCATTCTCTCCTGGTGGTGGAGAAGGTAAAAATGCTTTAGCAAACATTTCTGTTTGAATTAATGCCATGACCTATTGGATAAATTCACAGAGAAATTTTTCTGCTAGGACAGGTATTTTCTTCATCCACAATACTTTAGCTAAGCCACAGAAATCTCTCTTTGGTCATACAGGCATATTTTCAAATATATTTTAAAATCAGCTATATTGGCTGGAGTAAGCTAAAGTGTCTGTAGCAGCACAAAGGAGTGCATTAGGAGCACAAATCTTTGGGTTATGCTAAGCTTTAGAATTAACTTGTGACTTTATTTACACTATAAAAAATTCTGGCAATTTATACCCAACTGACTTGTTATTTATGAAGACTGTCCTGCAGTTTCTGGAGGTGATATTTGCCTGATTATTGCTGCAGCAGGGCTATCATTTTTATCTGTGTTGGTTTCAGACATCACTATGATCTCAACAAGTACCTACAGGCAAGAGGCTAACAATTGATATAGAGAACTGCTGATTTTCTGGGAGAAAAGTGCTTTTTTTCATATTTAGATCAGGGATCTGACCATGGTAAGGGACATTTTTCTTACACCACGAATAACCTTACAAAAATAATCTGATAATGAGATATTTTTATCTCAGATATTTTGAAACTAAAAATCCCTTTTGTACCTGTGGATTTACAAATTAGAGGAGAGGTAATGCTATTGACTACTAATAGTTGATGTTTGTTGGAAAATCTTTGGGTGAAATGAAATTAGAAGGGAAACCCTGATGTCTGGATTTGAGACAGGGAGAAAATACATACAAAACTAGTGGCAGCTTTTTTTGTATATCAGAAGGTTAATTAGAGAATTTAGACACTGATATTTGTCAAATATGCAGTAGAGAGTGATAACTTACAAACAGTTCCATTCACCTTACATAATTGGCTTCTATTTCTTCTCTTTTTTTAATATACATGTGTAGTTGTGTGCTTTTGACTGGTAGAGTTTGCATTTAACTGCATATTTACTACTATTTTGGTAGATTTTTATCTGATGCATATAGCATCAAGTATATGTTTATATTCTTACATACATATATGCAATTATATTTGAAAGTTATGTATTTTCACTCTGTTGTTATCATGCTTCTTTAGCTTAATGAAACAGGTCACATTTAGACATATGCCAACAAGTTGTCAGTTTGGAAAAATAAGCTTCAAAGATGCTCTACAGACTACAGCACTGAAGGGACTGATATAGTGGGAGGGTTTGGGTGGTTTTGTCTTTGTTTCTGTAGCACACCAGTGTGCTACTTGTTTTTGAAATTTGCAATATTTGATCACCAAACAAGTTTTTGATCAAAATACCATAGATTCTAGGAAGAATATGTATCTGGTGTTGGGCACTGGTCATCTTTTCTAGATAGTATCATTCTTTAATCATATATGCTCCGGGTAAAAAAACATTCCATGATTATTGGTGAGATCGTCAGTACAGGTCTGAGCCTTTCTGAACCTTTCACACTCAACAGAAAGACCAGTACAATGGGAAGGCCAAGGACCATCTCTAAGTAGTTCTTTTACCGCCACATGATTGACTGCATCTCATAGTACACTTTGGGACTCCTGGGACTAGAACAGCACTGTCAAGGAAATACGTGTTTCCATTTTTGTGCAATGTTCTTGCCAAACTAAATAAGCAAATATGGAATTCAAATCAGGATTTCTATTAATAGTGAGTAATTAATCACTGACTTGGCTGAAATGTACAAACCATTCCTTACCAAGCTCAGCCACCTAATGTTTTCAAATGAAATTTGAAAAATTAAATTTGTGATTTAAGGTGGTAGGATAATATCAATGACTAAACAAATTGTTGCATTGAAATTGCAGTTGAAAAATTAATACCAGAATATCAAATAATTACCAATATGAAACTAGTCTACATTTGGAATGCTAATGAAAAATGTCTTTCTAAGTCATTGGTGGTGACAAATGGGGAGACAAAATTTTTTCCCTCTGCAGAACTTTGCAGGAAACATTCCAGTATGATTCATACTCATGACTTCAAGATAGAAAAGCTTGTAATTGTGATAGGAAGCCAGCTTGATTCATACAGTTGCCAGTTGATTCATACATAAATATTAACTAATTAACACACAATGCAAAGCTTGAGACTTATGACACTTCAAACTGTCTTTTCCTTTGAGAGTTAATAAATTGTACATTGACAGTGTCTGTAATAGAGAGCATAATGTCAACAAATCACTGAGGTCTGAGAGTATTGTTCCAGAAGCACAAAATTTCTCCTGAAAATGGCAGGGGAATTTTTATTCTGGATCAGATTTGTGTCTTGTCAAAGTCCGTAATCTTTGTAATGGCTAAATAATTCTGCAAAGGCTAAGTATCCACTCTGCAAGAAAAAGTCTTTAGTGTCAGTGTCTTGACACCAGAGGAAAGTGTATCCACTTGTTACAGAACAATATATACACAGAGATTTAATATTTGTATTTTAAAATATTTTGCCTGTTAATTGCAGTTTATTTTCAATTTTGATGGTTATTATTCAGGATGTTGATGTCATACTTCTGGTTGTATATAATAATCTCAGTTCCATAGTTTCACTTGTACATATAACTTACTTCTCAATAAGTAGGTATTTTACAACAGATGGACTTAATGTCTTTTAGAAAGTTTTAAGCTGGAAAATATGTCAATGAGTTCTCTAGATATTTTTTATAACAGGTTGTTTTGAATGATGGAAATTAACCCAGATTTAACCAACAAGAAAATTCTTAGTTTTAACAAAGTTATTAGATAGCAATAATTTTGCATTAGGATAGACAAAATATTTTTTTAATGCAATTTTTTTTTCTTCCCCCCAGTCCTTCCCCAAAGGCTCAACCAGGGCATTAGGAAAATGATTGAAAACACTCTATGACTGATGTCAAATTAGGTAACTTCTGAAGGTTATTCTGAAATAAATGTGAATATAGAAGTTGAAGTCACATAACCACCTCTCTTTTTGGCTCTGTCACAGTGGACTTTACTAAACATTTGGCTATGCTGTATATTTATAGAAGGATTAAATCCACAAAACTAAAATACTTGGGTTGTCTAGGCAGTCTTTAGACCACGCCCTACTTCTTTAAACTAAAATCTTTTAAGTAAAAAACTACATATATAACCTCATATTATAATGACATTTATTTTGTGCCATGTGGGTTAAACATAAAAAAGGGATTTTAAAACCCAAACCTTATTTCCCCAAAACCGGAGCCCCCACCCTCGCCACCCAAGAAATCATGAGTTATTTATGGTTAGACAAGAAATTGGTAATATAACAAATAGACCTTTAGGTCTTGTGAAATAATACATCTTTCATAGCACACCAGCAACTGCTATTTTCTATTAGAGACTTTGCTGTAGGATCAGTGACTTTCCTGTCCTCTGCTGAGTTTCTAATGCCATGAAAAAGGTAGTAATGTGATAAAAGTCGTATAGTATTAGTGACTTTCTATCATGTTGGTGAAGTGAATTCTTATTGTTTTAACAAAACCAGTATTCCAATTGCCCTAAGAACTAGCAGAAATGACCAAAAAGCTCTCATAAAAATCCAGAACCCTATATGCATAGAGAATTGAGTATAACTCCACTTTCTGTGACTCCAGTTGTTGTTGTTGTTTTCCTGAAGTACTCATTCTTATCTTGTGTTGCAGTAGTCAGTGCCTTCTAGAATGCTATCTGAACGTGGGGTTTTTCAGTCAATAAAATTTATATATTTAGGGAGTATTAATCACTGATTGGTATGTTAATGAAGAAGTCACTTCCAGCTGAAAAAAAAACTCAAAAAGAAAAAAAAAAGTTTCGTGAATGAGTTAGTTGTAAAATGTTATCAGCTTTTTTTATAAGCATTTGGTTAAGGTCTGGAGTGGAGGGGAAGCACAACTGCTCAGTAGTGGGGTTTTGTTTATGTTGTACACAACACACTGGTTATTTATGTGAGAAATACTGAAGATGTTCACACTGTAACAAAGTATAACAAATATTGGAGAAATATACAGAGCCCAAAATGTCATGTGTTTTTGTAGCATAATTAATTAACATCTTTTCATCTGTAATTGATGTGCAATATTCCAAATTATATAAGGATGACATAATAAAAAAAATACAGCTGTCCAACAGAACAAAGTTTTATTCAAGACTTTTATTGTGTCAGGACATCATCACAGTGTGCTATAGAAGTCCCAGTTTACTCATTCATTCTTATCCTCTGTATCTTGAATTTTATTTTGAGATGGAGAATAACTCAGGAGGTGGGTATTTCAGTGATGGTTGTTGTATCACAGAACATTCTATTTTCATTACAGAAACTTTTTTTTTCATTTACCTAGATTATGTTAACATTGACTGAATGCCTATGCACAGATGTATCTTTGTGTGTGTAAACATATGGGTAATGCATGCTGTACTAATACATAGTCCCCCAAACTTTGGCTTCTTTCTATTCTTCCTGTTTTGGCTGAGAATCTATTTCTATCAATTACCAGCTGGAAGCCTTCTGTTGTTCAGAAAGTTCCAAATGCCTGCTCATATTCACTCAAACCAGCTTGGAAGTGTGTGGAAAGAATACCTCCTGGGTAGTCAGAAATGAGCTTCCAGTTAGAATAGTAACATTTTAAAAATCTGAGAATAAAGAATGAAATTGTCATTGTTTTCTCAATCATTCTGATATAATAGCATTACTCTAAAAAATCTGAAGTTTACTGTGTTGAAATAAAAAGACACTTTAGAACATTGTACAGCATTTACTGGTAGGATTTTATGAATGAAAAGGAAAAACACATCATAATTATAAGCTCAGACATCTTTATACTCTCATTTCTACATGGCTTCCTTTGGTCAGCCCTGCTGTTGCTAGCTGAGATGTTATTAGCTCCATTTCAAGGGTCTGTAAGGATTCCACTTTCAGAAGCCCTTTGCTTGGTAGTTCCTTATTCTTTGCCATACTGAGGTTTTGCACGAATCAGTCTTTTTCCAGTTTACTACCACTCTCCATTCTTGCATTTTCACACATGCAGGTTCCTCACTCCCGTCACCAGAGCTCCTTTGTCAACTTCTTGCTTTTTTGAGCCTTGAAAGGCAGACTCTCACAAGTTCTGCTAGCCTGTCTTGCAAATACTGCATTGCATTCTGCAGCAATACTGTCATGATCACTTCTTTAGTTTGTTGTTCAATACATTGCATATTGATTTCTACTAAAAGAACTGTGACAAGTTTCTTTAAGGCACGTTGCTTTACACTTACCAATTCTACAAAACATGGTTCCAAGAGAAGTTAGAAATTGTTAGTTAATAGTAATAGACTTACGTTCATTTCTTCAATATGATTTTTCAATGTCTTCAGGTAAAATGTATAAACCTCATACATAACAGACTTTATTTGGCAAGTCATATTTGCTACATTGAAATGCAAGTAAGCTGGTATTTAAGCTGTTGTTATTTATCTTGAATCTGAAATTATTTTCACAGAAATGACTGAATAGCAGTTTTTTTCTTGAAACAAGCAAGTGCATTGTCCTGGGTTATGGAACTAAAAATGTGTATTCTATTGTCATCTGCTGAAAGCAGTTGGGGAATTGTTCTTTATTTCTTGTAACTTTGGAAGGAGGGGGACGAGGGGAGGGGCGGGTGCCTTTTGGTAAAGGGCCATTAACAGACTATACCCCCGGACTATACCCGCTCCCCCCAGAGCCCCAGAGCCCCACCTGCATGCATGGTCCTATTGTGGGATGCCCCGCCCGGTGGGGGGAGTCAGGAATTGCTGCCGGGAAAACTGAGCCGGGGGGGGGGGACAGACTTCACTTGCTTCACCCTGATTCCTAGGAGGAAGACGGCACCCTATCTCATCTTCGCTGGACCCCATCTCATCATCGCCGGACCCCATCTCACCATCACCTCACCCCTGGACCCCTCCTCATCACTCCTAGACCCTTCCTCATCACTCCTGGACCCTTTTTTGGCTACAGGATCGTCCCTGCTCCAACAGAGCCATGTCTGCCACCCCAGGAGGACTCACTTCTGGACTGCTTCCAACACCCTGACTAACAGGGTGCCAGGTGGCAGCTCTGATTCTGTCAGGGCTTTCCAAAAGTGTTGTTGTTTGTTTGTTGGTTTGGTGGGGTAGTTTTGTTTCCTACCACATTTGTATTATTGATATTCTTAGTAAAGAACTGTTATTCCTATTCCCAAATCTTTGCCTGAGAGCCCTTAATTGAGAATTTATAATTTGGCAGGGGTGGGGGGTTTGCATTCTCTATTCTAAGGGAAACCCCAGCTTCCCTGGCAGATACCTGTCTTGTCAAACCAAGACATGCATGTAACACCATTATGGATACCTACCTCTCTTCTGAGAAGCCTCTTATAGAACTGAAGTCATGTAAAAGTGATTATTTTGCTATCAGAAGTATTCAGTAGCACAGAGTAGAAACAAATTACCATTGACACTCACAATGCCTTTATGTCTCCCACCACCTAAACCTTCAGCTTGTGAATTAAAATTTGAAGAAAATATTAAAACAATATTTAAATTAACAAGTAATTACAATTAATTTAACAATTAAGACTTTTTGTCAATGCTACATCTTAGCAATGATCAGAAGGTGAAAATTGTTTGTGGAACTGAATATAGAAACTTTTATTTAACAGGTAGTGCTGTAATGGCTGATAGCCATAGTTCTATAGAACAGGGAGTAATAGATCCTGTTTCAGAAAGCAAGCAAGCATAATCCACGGACACTTCAGTATATAACAACCCTATAGATGTTTTTAAGAAACAAAGGATTTTTAAAAGGTATAGAAATCTCTGAGACTAAAAACTTAAAGGTGGATATTATATCCTCAGTACCGTTGACTTGCTGATAGAAAATGTTGCTTGGCTGTTATCATGACAAAGCAAAATATGTAGGAGTACAAAAAGATATGTAGGAGTAAATTACTCTAATCTTTGATGTACATAAGATGTAGCGCATTTTTGCAATAATGACGGTGCCGTGATTTTTTAAGCAAGTTCATGGTAAAAACTATAAAAAAGCCAAGTGATTAGGACAATTTTCTTCCAGATCTGCAAAATTCTATTTCCATCGGAATGGAAGATGAAGAAAAAAAGTGTCAGATTAAACCTAAGGTGGGATCAAATAAAATATTTCTCTTCTGAATCTTTGGGCGTAGTTGCCTGACAACAAAACATAATTTGATCTGCTTGTGAGTTCTCTTCTAAAGTCTTATTTCTTCCATTTTTTTGTAAAATATGTAACAAATCCTGCTATAAGTGCATAGTGAAGATGGAATTCTGAAAGAAAAAAACATTGCAACTGATGAATCAGTCTGAAAACAAATATATGCCTGACTTGTAGGAATAGACACGGGAATAGTCAAAATAGACCATCTCTTGTATCAGGCGAAGCATTCTGCAAACTTTATGTTTTAAGGCATGAATAATGTCCTTAGTCCCTCCTTATTGTTAATATGTGCTGGCAATAGCATATAAATGTACTGAGAATGCCAGAGTTCCTGCATTGGTTGTATAATGTTTTCAGTGGCTCCCTCAAGATGAGTCATCAGTAGGCTTTTCAGGCTTTACCCACGAATCAGAATATTTTCTGTCACCTGAGTTTTAATGTGGAATAGGCCATGTGTGCATGAGATCTGATGTTTTTAAGCTGGTAACATACATGTAGTTTCTGGAACACGTAGCTTGTCACTAGTGGCATACCTTTGTTAGAAAAAAAATCCCCTAAATAAAACTGGTGAAATGTTAACAAAACCCCTTAGACTTGCCAAGTGCTCTCATACATTTCCTGATACATTATTCTCTTGATGTAAAGTGAAGGGTCTGACTTGGTCCAGCAATGGGTTATCAGGTTTAATTTGTTTTCATACATTAGTCTCTCTGGCGACACAGCAGCTATTTACATTTGCCATCTGAATTAAGAAGGTAACGAGCAAGTTTTTGGGGGTTTGGAGTTGGCTGTATCACTTCAGGGAGGATTTAGCATGGGCAGTACAAAAGGTCAATCACCCTGGAGGCCTCAACGAGAACAAAGACTGTAAGAGGAAACATGAATGTGCTGCAGCTTTGCAGAGCAGCACTGTGCTCTCCTCAACCAGAACAGTGATGGAGGCATTCAAGAGAGGAGGGTCTCTGCTGCCTCCCACCTCCACCACCCCCTAACAAAGAGTATTGCCAACAGGCAACAAATGAGCTCACCATTCAGGGGAAAGGAATGTACATTTACTGCCAGTGGCTGCTAAAAAATTCCGTCCTGGTTACTACTGCATGATCTTTCCTTGTCCATATACATGCATTTTCTTCAGAGGTGAATTTCTGAGGTGGAAATTTTCAACTCCTTGCACTAGAAGACGTATTCCAAACAGAAATATTTCACTGCAGAAAACCTGTATCTTTATGGACCTTAAAGGGGTAAATACCATACCCTTTCAAGTGGGGAAAAAAGGGAAAAAAAAAGAGGCATTTTTGGAAGACAAATCCAGACAAAAAAGATGGGATTATAAGAATATTTATTGTCTTTATTATAGCTTCCATGATTTGCTGCATTCTTAGTATATATGAAATGGGTTTGTAAGATTTGCAATAACTTCTGGCATATATTTCTTTCACCTTAAAGCATTCCTTTTTATTTTATAAATCAACAGTCCAGGAAATAAATGCAAATATGTTTATAGAAAATGTGGTGCTTGAAGACCAGTGACAAGTCTGCAGTTTGTGTCGACCACATATCAGTTAGAAGGATAAAGTTCCCACAAATCAGACTGCACAAAAAAGCTGTCATGTAAGCTCCTGTGATGACAGAAAGGCATAAAAAACAACTATCATTATCAAAATGCTCTAAAAATTGGGAAGTATTTATCCATTTTCATAATTCATAAGAGTAACATTATCCCAAAAAAACAAAATATGCTGTAACTAAATAATAATAGTAAGCAGTAACTAAGAGCATTAATTCTAAGTAATATTTCATGTTGAAATTTCCAACAATCAAATTTACCATTCAATGCAATTTACCGTTTAATTTAGGAAGAGCAGTAGGTATCATTTTATTACTGAGCTCTCAACCCTATATCCTTTAAGTTATTTTGAACCTGAGCAGTTGAAACCTACGCTGTACGTAACCTTTTAAATACAGATGGATGTCTTACTTTTGCAACAAGTTGGGCTGTTCCTGCATTAACTTCTGTAACTTTCCCCACTAATTGAGCCCCACCAGAACATCATTGTGGTAAGCAGAGAGTGTCTGAATGTATACAGGGAGCTAAGCTGCACATTGGCTCAGAAATTACAATTTTCAAGGATTGTATTCATGGCGTATGTAATATACTGGCTCTGTAGCAGAGTTGTGATGCAACAACCTAAATTTAATATTAAACTGAGAGGCAAACTTTGTTATTAAATTATTACTTTATTGAAAAAAAAAAATCTTGTTTGTGGGAACCACTGCTTTTGAATAGTTGAATATGAACTTTTCTTTTGTCACCTTGATTTTCCTTAGAAAACGTAGGATTTCAGCCATGTTGCTAACTGCTAGCTACTTTTGTTCAGGATGGATACCTCCTAACTACTGTCAGCAAACAACAAAGAGAAAATAAAAGATAATATCTTTAGAATGTATTATATCTAAGCAGTCTGATTTCATCATACTAAAGTATGGCCTAAACACTTATTAAGAGTTGTGGAAACATACTGGAAAATAAATCTCACCAAGAAGGGGTGTCCAAGTTGGCAACCAGAGAAAAACTGAAAACCTTAGGAGGAGGAGGAAGCTTGGCATACTGCCCTGAGAGAGACATTAAGCAATGGAAGTAAAGGCAAAGTAGTCTTATATTTAGGCTTTGTTTAAATAATACAGCTAAATAGGAACTGAGTCAAAGGAATGGCCAAACCAGTGAGCGAAAGCTAAACTTTTTTTATTGAATCAAAAATACACAATAATTTTCATATCCTTGCATGTGCTGATGAAGTGAAACCTGTACACTCTTTGCATTTAAGACAAAAGTCAATCTAAACTCCACACAATAATGAAATTAAATTGGCTGAAACTTTATCTTTTCTCCTCCCTCAAAGTAAAGTAAGTTCAGAGAAGGAGATCAGAGAAGACTCAGTTTGTATCCAGGCATATTGATGGGCAATACACCATATACAGGGACACCTATTGAAAAAGCTTATACCAATGTATTACTATTAACAATCCTTTCTAATACCTTTCATATGCATTTATCAACAGCAATCTTCAAACTTTATTCTGATGCAATAGTCTACCAATCACGCTTTTTGTGAATGTGGAATATTATTGAATATGCCCAGACTTGTAGTGTAGTCCATGTTATTTGTGTTTCTGGGATCTCAGTTGTGACCAGACTTAGAAGGTAACCATGCTGTGTGTGCATGTGGCAGCTTACCAGACTTATACTGCCTAATTGGTTACTCTAAAATATTATCTGTAAAGTACTGCTGGGAATGTGGACATACAGACAATACATTGACTAAGAAGATGGAGGCCTAGATGCCCTAGATGCCTAGGGTCTGCAATATCAGCAGATAACCTGGAAAACAAGGGGTTCTCTCTTTCCTAAATTATTATGTGGCAGTAGTCATCCCCCGCCATTCTGTCAATGATAAATAGTTCAGCTAGCAAGTCAAGTTTAATTGGATTTTGGTCTTTATTTTATGTAAAAACAGTTAGATTACCTTGCTACCAAATCAATAACTGTCAATTTTTGGTGTCACTTTCCTTGAAAAAGCCTCAAATTAAAATTCCATGTGTAATAGACATGTTGAGTAAACAGTGTTAACCACTTCACAGATCTATTATGTTAATATATTGCTCTTTCTGCCTTATCAGACAGAATGAAGTGAACTGAGAAGTTTTTCATATATTAACTGTAAATTACACTTAGCCCAGCTAATAAAATTTTATTGTCACAGAACTGTTTTCCACTTCACATGCATTTGGGAGATTGAAATGTAAATTATTGTAAGCTACCTCTGTCTTGTTATAGATGTCTGAACAAATGAAATTTACATGATTGAAAAAAACAAAAGTATTCTCTGCGGATACCAGAAGCTATCACTTTTCCCACCATACTAATAGAATTTCAGAAGTAGAAAAAGAGAGAGAAAAGCAGCCCTTCTTTGCAGGCTGCGCAATTCCATTTCAATTTATGAAGTCTCCTCAGCAATTAATATTCCTCTGATTTGTTTCCATGCCGGTTATGACCTGTTTAGGAGACTTATTCAGAGAGTTCCTTGGGAAGAAGCCCTTAAAAATAAAGGCATTTAGGAAAGATGGGTGTGCTTCAAAACAGAGATCTTGAGGGCACAGGAGCAGACTGTCCCTGTGTGCTGAAAGATGCGTTGACGGGGCAAATGTGCAGCCTGGCTGGGCAACGAGGTTTTAAAGGAACTTAGAGATAAAAAGGGGATGTATCATCTTTGGAAGGAGGGTCAGGTCTCACAGGAAGTATTTAAGGGGGCTGCTAGGGCATGTAGGAAAAAATTAGGGAGGCCAAAGCTCAGTTCAAACCTAAACTGACATCTTTTGTAAAGGTTAATAAAAAATGTTTTTAAAAATATATTAATGGTAAAAGGAAGGATAGGACCAACCTTTGTACCTTATTGGATGCAGGAGGGAAATTAGTAACTGCAGATGAGGAGAAGGCAGAAGTGCTTATTGCCCACTTTTCCTCAGTCTTTAGTGGGAAGATGACTTGTCCTCAGGACAGCTGTCCTCCTGGATCTGTAGATGGTGTCAGGGAGCAGAATGGTCTCCCTGTTATCCAGGAGGAGGCAGTCAGAGAACTGCTGAGCTGCTTCGATAATCATAAATCTATGGGACAAGATGGGATCCATCCCAGGGTGATGAGGGAGCTGGCAGATGGTCTTGCGAAGCTGCTCTCCATCATTTACCCACAGTCCTGGCTCACTGGTGAGGTTCCAGGTGACTGGAAGCTGGCCAATGTGACACCCATCCACAAGAAGGGTGGAAAGGAGGATCCTGGTAATTATAGGCCAGTTAGCCTGACCTCAGTACATGTTAAGATAATGGAACAGCTTATACTGAGTGCCATTATGCAGCAAATACAGGATAGACAGGGTATCAGACCCAGCCAGCATGGGTTTGGGAGGGGTAGGTCATGTTTGACCAACCTGATCTCCTTTTATGAACAGGTGACTCACCTGGTGGATGCAGGGAAGGCTGTGGATGTTGTCTATTTGGACTTCAGCAAGGCCTTTGACACTGCCTCCCACAGCACACTCCTGGAAAAGCTGGCAGCTCACAGCTTGGACAGGAGCACTCTCGTCTGGGTTAGGAACTGGCTGGATGGCCAGGCCCAGAGAGTGGTGGTGAGCAGTGCTGCATCCAGCTGGCAGCCAGTCACCAGTGGTGTCCATCAGGGGTCTGTGTTGGGGCCAGTCCTGTTTAATTATCTTCACTGATGATCTGGATGAGGGGATTGAGTCTTCCATCAGTAAATTTGCTGATGACACCAAGCTGGGAGCATGTGTTGGTCTGTTGGAGGGAGCTGGGGTTGTTTAGCCTGGAGAAAAGGAGACTCAGAGGTGACCTTATAACTCTCTACAACTGCCTGGAAGGTGGTTGTAGTCAGTTGGGGGTTTGCCTCTTTCTCCAGGCAGCAACTGACAGAGTGAGAGGACACAGTCTAAAGCTGCACCAAGGGAAATATAGGTTGAATATTACGAAAAAGGTTTTTCATGGAAAGAATAATAACGTACTGGAATGGCCTTCCTGGGGAGGTGGTGGAGTCACTATCCCTGGATGTGTTTAAAAAAAGACTGGGTGTGGCACTCGGTGCCATAGTTGTTGAGGTGTTAAGGCTGGGTTGGACTCGATGATCTTGGAAGTCTGTTCCAGCCTAGAAATTCTGTGATTCTGTGTAAAGCAAAGAGTCTGATTCAGTGATCTAATGATTTGAATAAACAGCACAGAACAGGCCTAGATTGGGGACTTGCTTATGAGTTTTATCCAAAGGAGCACTTATACAATACTCAAAAATAGTATAATGTATAGTACGTTCCAACACTGAACTGTTACAACAACTCAAAGTTTCAGTCGAAAACAATATCTCTGTGAGATACAGGAAACACCAAAAGCTGAGCTTCTCAAGTGTTCCAGGTGACTACTGTTCAGTGAATATTAATAAGAAACAAATGAGTTCTAGCAGCACAAAAGTTTGGTGTCTCAAAACTCTGTTTGGTGTGTCACAGTTCTACATTTACATGCTCCGCAGAGAGTATCAATTCTGCTATCTTAGCCTTTTTTTGGCTTTCATAATGAAGATACTGACTGCGTGTTTAATATGTACAACATAAAACACAATTTCTTATACCAATGGAAAATCTCTCTAAGAAAATATGACAAGATAATTTCCAGACTACTTGGTGCTACTACTGAGAAAGGGGAATGGCTATGTGACCTTCATGATTTCCCTAAAATGTGCTCAGTATTTAAAGTAATTTTTAAAAAATCTTCATTTTTACATATAGGTATGGAGACAGCAAGCAGAAAAGTGTTTGAACTTTATATTTGTTGACTAAATATTTTCACCACCTGGCATTCTTTCTATCTCCTGTTTGGCTGAAAAAGTCAAGAGCCAGTTCATCTACTCATACTGAATAAAAAAAAAAATACAAACCAGAAATATGTTGTATTTCCAATGAAATATAATACTGAAATTTCCCTTCCTGATATATTCACAAATGAATTTCTCCTGTGAATCTCTGGTTCTAGCCAGTGTCAAGTATATTTGTGAGGAATTTTCTGAATGCAGAGTAGTAGTTTTAATGAGTAGTTTTAATGCCTGAAAGTTAACTAAATTGTACCATAAAGACACCTTAAAAATGTTGAAATGAAATTATTTAGCAGAATACATTGCAGATCCCTAATTCACAATCTGTTAAATGCATAATTCTTTAGCAGTGGATTTAATTGTACAGTGAAATTTGATTATGGAATTTTAGTTTTCTTGACAATAATATGATTTTTCCAATATACCTAAGGTTTTTTTATTATTCTCTACAAAAATTCAGTTTTTCATGTACGTTCGTGGAGAAATCTGATAGTCTCTTTTGTGTCTATGTTCTGTCGCAGAGGAAAAGATAGAAACAACTCACTGCTTATTTTTTATTTGTAACAGATATCGTAATTATAAATACATCATGACTCTCTGAATCACATCAAAGCTACCTTGAAGAGTTAAGGGCTGGAGCAGTGATCACAAAGTACATGACTACCTTGCAAGTTACATTTGTCCCAGATAAGAATCGCTTTGTAAACTACTATTAGCTTCTAGTAGAGACTTCCTTGTCTTAGAGAACCACTGCTTATACTTCTTGTTTTGAGGGAGTAAAGGTAAGAATAAATAAATATTGACTCCTGTTCTCATGAGCCCACCTTCACATTTAGATGTAATGCAGAAGACCTCAAGACCCTGACTGAACTTGTAGTACAATCTGGAACCAGGGATGGCATTTTTATACCTGGTCCCTTCTTCACAGCCCATGTATTACTTTTCTTGCACTGCTTCCCATCCTGAACTAGGTTTCCTAACAAAAAAAAAAAACACAAAACCAACTGCTATGGTATGTACCATATATTTTTCATCAAATACCTTGTGAAAAATTACATAATTTTCAGATAAAGGCATTTTACCTATGTAATAAAATAAAAAATAATATGATAGACTCCTTAAAATAAAAATAAAAAATAACATATCTTGAAAAGTTTAAAAAAATGTGATAATAAAAGTAGGTATTGGCTGTCTACGATGTTATATTTATTATAAAAGAAACTAAGAGTAACCTTCTCTGACTCAAGTGGTATGCAAGTTTACATGTTCTTCAGTTTAATTTATGTATAGTAGCCCTACTCATACAGAAAATAATTTCTCATAACTGTGCTCAGAAGATCATTGAACCTGATACAGATTTTTAAAAATTTATTAGTATTTTAAACCAAAACTATTTTAGTACTTCAAAAATTATTTTTCCAACTTCCTTTCTCCCTTCTTTTTTCTTTTCTCTAATTTAACATTTAATGTTTTACTTGAGATTTTGTCCCTCCTGGTACTATTTTGCCTCTAAAATATGTTCAAAGTCACCTTATATTTTTGGAAAAAAATTAGAATCAGGAAAATAGCCGCTACAATATTTCTATTAAGAATATATTCAGATCGTAGAACAGGTGAAGATGGATAATTTAATGAGTCAATTGGCTCATCTGTTATTGGCCTTTCTTTGAAAATAACTGTGATTTTACCTTTACATGCCTCTAAGCTTTCCTTAAAAACCACTAACCTGGTTCCTGTTGAGAGCAGAGAGAACAAGACTCTATCCTTTAGAGACATTTGAAGTTCCTTACTAATCATGGTGAAATATGGACACAAGATTCATCTTTACACAAAACATTTGTATTAAAACATAAATAGTTGATAAATGCTGAGAGCATGTAAGGGCATCAATAGCTTGTAGAAATTGCTGTGGGCTCACTGTCAAATTTTACATCTAATTTTCTGAGACTCTGAGATTGTAAGCTTGTAGCAGGGCATCTCACCCCCTTCAAGAATTTAATTCTTGCTTGTTGACCTGTGAGATAACTCAAATGTGACAAAGTCTTTAGTGAGTTTACTTTGATGCCATGGGGCTAGCAGTGCTCTGGCATCTCCCAGCTGCCAAAACCAGACTACTTTTGAAGTGAGATTTGACAAGATAAGCTGGGTTTTGACAGACAGCCATTTACTTTACATCAATAATAGTAGAAATAGTAGTAGTACTTACACCACAAACTAGAAATCTTCTATACATTTCCCTGGAAATGTGTGGAGTTCCTCCCATGAGTAGGGTTACCTGCATCACAGTTACATGCAGGGTTTCACTGAAGGAATCTGTGTCCATTATCATCATTTTGGTGCAAAGTTACATTTGACTCATAGTCAATCCTATTTCTTTTGCTAGCTTTAATGTATGCACCTCGATGTCATGCACTGTTTTATGTTATTCTGTAATATAATAGTAGTTCTTTTTAGTTTCATACATGTAGTAAGTAATTCTGATTAGGATCTTGCACTTGTTATCTTTTGTCTGTTTAATGAATAATTTGTTCTTATATCTGATTTGCCATCACTAGAACTTGCAGGAGAAAGTGATTTACGTACATCTCTATAACTTCCTTAAATTTAAACTGTTTTCAAAATCCGAGGCTAAGGAAGGATTCGCCTTCTTTTATACCCCCTTCTGAGAGGGATAAATACATAGAGGAGGTCTTTCTGCCCCTCAGACTTGGTGGCAGGAGTTTTTAATAAGCTTTGTCTGAAGCTCCCACTTTCCCTGCAAAAACCCCTTGAATTTCCGTCCTACTATACTTTGTAAAATCACCTACCATTTATAAAGTGAACCAACTGAATTATTAAATGTTTCCAAAGCAGACTGCTAATGCACTTGCCAGGGAATTAATTAATTTCATTCCACTTTAATTGATACAAACATGATGACAAAAATAACAAGCCATCAGACTTCATGCTTTCATATGGGGAAGCTCTCTCATAAATTCTATAGGCTGGGATGAAAACCTCTTCTGTGGGAGTTAGGAAGTTATTAAAACCTTAAGCCTAATCACCACAGGAAACTTTCCAAGTGCTATTTGATCCTAAAGATGACCAGTATTTCATGGGAGTAGATCAAGAGAAACCCCTCCTTACCCTGAACGAATCTGGTGACGATAATTGCAGAAATCAATTTTATAGTATGAATAAAGTATACATTGGGCACATTTGGCACACTCTGAAAAGAAAAACACTCAACAGTTGACTTCAGAAAATGTTTAACTGAGAAGCTACTCTAAGCTCTGCCTCAGAACAATTAAAGGCAATTTGAAGTAATGCAGTAATAAAACATAGAGGACTGTGCCACTATATGGTAATCCATTTCAACAGCAGCACAAAAGTAAACCTCACCACTCTGTGCCAACAGAATATCAAGGCATTAATGATGATGAGGGGTTTGGTGTGGGACAAGGAACAACCCCACAAATCCCCCTCCTATTGTTAAGTGTTTTACTGCTGCTGTGGGACAGAGTCCTTTGAACAGGCAGTACAATTGCTGCAGGGCAGGTGTTTTCTACCTGCACAGACTCTGTGGTGTATCAGGCTTACTTCGATGTCTAGATGAGGCAGAATCCAGTCTTACTAAAGATGTGATTGAGCATGCTTCTTGGTCTTTGATTCATTTGTGGATTTCAAGCAAACTGTACATAAACCTGCAATTACAATGTGAGGCATTTTCAAGTGGAACATGCATTTTTAGGAAATGCTTCACAGACCTTGGCAGTGATATACAGCAGTGACATACATAGCTGCATGAGCTAAAAACACAGACGAAAAATTATATCAAAGCTATGAAAAAAAACCTTAGACTGAACTTTTTGTTTCGTTTTGTTTGTGTTATCTTAAAACAACAGGCTGAAAGAAATACTTGGTCTTTTTTTTTCAGGAATTATAAGATTCCTCTGCATACATTTAATTGAAACCCTGTCAAACTCAAGTCCTATGAAAACTTAAAGTTACTTTTGCAGCTTCATTATAATCTCAGGGTTTGGATAGCCATCAATGTATTTAGAATTTCAAACACCCTGAGGTGAAAGCTGGATTACTATTCTTGCTCTAATGGTTCTTAAAGGCTATGTTCAAACAGTGGAACCTGCTTTCTGGCTCCCCTTAACAATGTCTTGAACAGTTGGTGCTTCCTCATGCTGAGAAAATATCTTGTAAGAGGTACCACTAGGTGCAGGTATTCTGTAGGACCAGTCAAGGTGTTTATCCTGGAGAGCAAGGATAACAGCCCACACTCCCCAGAGAGAAATCCTGCTCTCACCACTAATCATGTTGAGGGACAGAAATTGAAATAAACAAAATTATATTGAGGGACAGAAATTAAATAAATTAGTTTTATCTGTAGCTCTATCCTGTATGTAATAGAGGAAGTGTTAGCACAGAATGAATTCCTGTTCATCAAGATAAATCCGGTAATTTTAATGAACTCTTTTACAGAGAGACAAACTAAAATATGAGATCACTCCTGTTTGTTCATTATGTTAGTTTAGAAAGAGCACTTCTGGCCCTGTGAAAACAAAGCTGATTAAAGCAAATGCAGTAAGTCAACTTGGAGTTCTTAAATACAAATCGTACAGAGCACATAGGGTGCTTTAACATTAAGTTAAAGTTGAACAGTCTTTTTAGCAGTATTTTTGGCTTTGGGCTTGCCTGTGACTTTTCCTGACTCTTATGTATTAAATACATATGGGATGTGGAAATTCAATAAGTGGGAATTCACTGAATAAGCACAAAAAAATATCTGCTTAATTAAAGTAAGCAGAGTAGAAAACCTTGCTCCACAAAAAAAGTATTTTAACTGGTTTATTCTCTTTGCAGGTATTTTTTTTCCACTTAAACTATTACAAAAAAGATTCCACTTGAATGGGAATGGAAAAAGCGAGTTTTATTCAAATTATCTGAGCCTGACTATCTCTAAGGAAATCAATTTTTCTTTTTGTAGAATTTTGCCAGCTCCATGGCATTATGAATTTCTGGGAATTTCCTTTTCTTTTACTTCACTTTCTTATTTCTTCTGAAGATGCAGGGCTTTTATGGAAGGAAATTAAAACCTTCTGGTGGACTTCTGGTAAGAAATTTCAAATATGCTTAAGGGAGAGGTGGATACTGAACATCTCTTAGTTTTGCACGTTAATTGAATTAGTTGTCTACAGCTGGAATTATTTCACAGTGTCTGTGAGTTTTACATTCTGCCTCTGAAATACTGTACTTTTATTAGACTAATTTTGATGTATTGCATGAAAATGCAGAAACACATGACACACAATAAAATGACAGCGCTTCCTCAAGCTGGGAATATAGACCCATGTGTTGAACCACAAAATTGTGGCTGTAATTATAGCTATATCAATATCAGCTGTTTTACAGTACTTTGGTAACCACCAGGCAGCATTGGAGTAAGTTTGTTTGCATCTTGATTCAGTTTGAGGATAGAGCTTAGCTCAAGAAAATAGCATTATATTTATATCCTCATTTGGGTGTGGACATGAGTAAAGAAATCATACTGATTTTGTCAGCTTTGACAACATTATTTATTCTGCTGACTATAGAGTTTTGTTGATCTTCCTGTAGTATCCTGCAGGGATAAAGTTCTCTTTTTCCTTTTTGAAATGTGTAAGACTGGCAATTAAGTTCCCAGATAAACAATTCTACATTAAAAAAATTTGCAAGGTACATATTTTTTTTTCATTTAACATTCACAGAATATATGGATATATTAATTTGATAAAGCTTTCATACTGTCTTTCATCTTTAACCAGTATTTGGTAAAATTCAGTGGAAGTGGACAATCTAGTCCTGCAATGAAACAGTAATTTTCAGTACAGAGCCATTTTTAAGCTGAAAAGAGAAATATCAATGATGCTATCACTACATATTTAGGTACACTCTGTGTGTGTCCACTTTCAGAATCCTGGTCATAGAAAGATATCTCAGACATATTACATCCACTACCATGTTTTCTCCACTGATAATTCCCTAGCTGAGGTTTTATAGGCAGTTTTAAGTTTATTAAAGAAAACCAACAAAGTCTACTGAAACGAAAACAAAACCAAAAACCTCAGCAAAAACCAAACCAACAGAACAAAAGCACAAACAAACAAAATAACAAACAAACCCAAACCCTCAAAAACACAAAACGAAAAAAAAAAGCAAATTCCACCCCCCATCTTCACATAGGCAGTAACTGAATATGTCATCATTAATAACCCTGCCTTTAGTGACTAACACACCTGCAACTTCAGTGCAGTGAAATGGCTGGTAAAAAAGACAAGTTTAATTGTGACTCTGTATCTAGAAATTCCAAGGAAGAAAAGCAAGCTGTTCTGTCAATACATTAGGTTGGCATAGAAGCAGAACCCCAAAAGCATTTCTCTTCAAGATAAGGAGATAAGGATTTGTAAAATGGACTGATGAAATAACATAGAAGCAATGAGAATTTACATTTCTTAAGACTTTACCTTTAAGGTTGTGTCCTAGTACTTATATTAATTTTTAATTTGTTAAAATTATTTTTAAAATAATGATGAGGAATTGCTCATGGGAAAATAAAGATTGGTTTTCACATCTATTAAAAAAAAAAACAAACATAGAGGGAGATATTCAAAGGATGACTATTTTAAATAAAAGTAAATGAATTTGTTGACTCATTATAAAATTGTTTCCATATTTTCATTGTTACATAAATGTGGTTTTGATTTGTAGACATTTGCCTGTTACAAGTATGTACAAATATATGTAGTTAGCATCTCCCAATACACAGAATTGACACCGTGTTAAATATGGTATTTTAACCGTGTTAAAACATTCAAGAATATTCCCAACAAAAAATTCTGTTAAAATCAAAAGCTTATTGAAAATGAAGGTTGATTGCATAAATTCCAGAAGCAGTCTAATAATGTGGGGTTTTGAATATTTGACCTTCCTCATGTCACACTTGAAAAAAGCAGCCAGTTGATGAAGATGACAAAGTCTTTCCAGTCCCATTCAAATTTAAAAAGTGTCATATGCTGTCACAGCAATGTGAAAGTTGAAAATGTCAATGTGACATGAGAGAGAATTTTATTTTGTTTTGATTTGGTTTTATTCCCCCACCCGCAACTAAAAAAAACCCCACCCAAAACAAAAAAACTCCAAACCAAAAACCAAAACCCACACCCAGCCTGAAACCCATTATAAAATGTACTTGAAATACAAAAGTTCCCAAGAAATTTTGTCTTCAGGTCCAGAGAGCAGCCAAAGACATATTATGTACTTATTAAAAATGGAGGACCAGCATTGTTTTGAACAGGATATTTAATATAACCGAATCATCTAAACGTCTGATTCATTCTAGACTGTTGATATAACTGACACATATATATAAACCCTATTTCAGGCCCACCATAATATTTTTTTAAGCAGCATATTGTTTTGTGACAGGTAACAGCCATTGCTATTTTTCTGTAGCATTCCCCAGTAGACCTGTGGAAAATTTAGTAAACAGTAAACATTTGGTAAAAAACCATTTTCTTAGGGAATTAAAGATTTGCAAGTGATTTGAGCAAAATAAAAGCAAACCATATCAAACACTGAACTATATAATTTGAACATTTCTAACCCAAGTGTTTTCTATTTTGGAAATGTTGATATATTTCATCTTGAAATTTTGAATTGGAGCTTTTTGTTTTATAAATTCATTACATTTCATTACTTATAAAACAACATAATTTTAAGAAGATAATGTTAAAACCTTGGCATGCCATTTAGATTAAAAGAAACACATTAGGATTATTTGAAACAGGATATATTTCCTTTCAATTTAAACCCAGATATCAGATAGATAAAGTTTTCCGTGTGCTGAACTAATTCTTCCCTGTTCTTTATATTTGAATAAGAAAATGTTAACTACTTTGAAAATCCTTATCATGGATAGACTCATCATCCATTGCACTTCAGAAAGAAAACAATAAAAGTGATGCCACTGACTGTGGAAAAGGTAAAAAATAGTGGGAACAATCAGAGTAAAGAGAAACTTTGTGCAGTAACACCATGAGGGAAATCAGCAACCTCCATAGTAGAAGGAGAGAAGTTGACCTGTTAGGCTTCTTACAGTGACCAGTTATCAAAATTTCATTTCTTATTAGATTAAAACAAAAAGTTTTATTTTTTTTTTATAGCAGGAAGGCAAATGCCTGCACAGTGCAGAAAGACCTGCTTGTATTAGAAGGTGTTTTGAGTAAGTAGCAATATGGTGATGGTTGGGGGAGTACATGAAGACCCTGAGGAGCAAATGTGCCTGCTTGTGGACAGGCCAGCAAACAACCAGTGCAGAGGACAAGCAAACACTTCTGGCACGAGGAGAAAAAATACCTGTTGTGAAACAATGGGCTGAGAATAGAGCACAAAGGCAAAGCCTTGGACTAGTCCAGAAAGTCATTACTTGCACAGCAATGGAAGGCAAAACGTCTGCATAAAACTCACAGGAAGACTGTACGTGAGAGCGGCACATAGCAAATGCTGAACAAAATTTGTAACTGCCTAAAAAATAAGCAGTAATTTCAGTAATTTTCTTCTAACCTTTTGAAATCCTGAGAGAGCAGAATTTCCTTCATGTAATATTCATGAGACCAATGACAGAAAAGTGCCAAAGAAGCTGGAAGAAATAAAGGTTTGTATTGAAAATTAATATTTCTAATAAAGAAGCAAAATTGCTGCTTGAAGATTCTTTGAATCCAATATGGAAAAATATTGAGTTACCACATGAAAAAAATCTCCCATGTGTGGAATTTACGTTCTGCTGCCCATTAGTGGTACAACATGCAGCTGAGATCTGATGTCTCTTTGTCACAATTATTTGGCTTATTCAATTCAGGGACATAGACAAGTATATGCAGATGGAATATCTGAGATTTTGTTTTGTTTGTTCTGGGGTTTTGAGGGGAAGAGGGTTGGTTCTGCTTGGTTTTGACTGAAGTTTTCAAAGAAGGAAAAGAAAGAAGGAATCCAATCACTAGAACTTTCTTCATATATTTATTGAATGTCTTTATACTTTAAAAAGTTGCATGTAGGTATTGTCATATTATTAAATGGAAATGAAACAAAGTTTACTGCTGGATTTAGGTGTTCCAGTTGGGCTTGGATACTTTTTTTTTTCTTTTTGCTATTTACTCTATATTCAGATTGCTCAGGATTTCACTTTTTTAATAAAAATTATGCCCTTATTTCTGTGAAATGAAACATTGTGAGATGAATTGAATGTGAATTTAATGTGAACTCAGGCAGAAATTTGCATGTGAATTTATTCACTGAAGTTAGAGATGCCTCACAGTTCTTTGGAGAGTCAGTTGTGAAGCTGGATGATAATTTTTTGAATATTCCATTCTACTTTCTAGAGACAAAGGGACAAAATTGCAGAGGAAAGAACAGAACAACACTCAGAAAAGCAGTTGATGTCAGAAAAAAGCAATAGAAGACAGAGAAAGAAACAGAAACCAAACTGTGCCTGGATCGAATCATAGAATATGCTGAGCTGAATGAAAAGCACCCAAAACAGCCATTGAATCCAACTCCTGGCCCTGCATGGCACCCTCCCCAAGAGCCACACCCTGTGCCTGAGAGTGTTGTCCAAATACTTGAACTCTGTCAGGCTTGGTTCTGTGACCACTGCCCAAGCAGTGGGAGCCTGTTCCAGTGCCCAAACACCCTCTGAGTGAAAACATTTTTCTACTATCCAACCTAAATCTCTCCTGACACAGGTTCTTCCCTCAGGTCCTGTCACTAGGCACCACGGAGAAGAGATCAGTGCCTTTCCCTGCTCTTCCTCTCATGAGGAAGTTGCAGACTGCAATGAAGTCTCCCCTCAGTCTCCTCTTCTCCAGGCTGAACAGACCAAGTGAACTCAGCCACTCCTCATACGGCTTCCCCTCCAGAGCCTTCACCATCCTCATGTCCCTCCTTTGGCCACTCTATAATAGCTTAATGTCTTTATTGTGGAATCTAAAACTGCCCCCAGGACTCGAGGTGAGGCTGCCCCAGCCCAGAGCAGAGGGGACAATCCTCTCGCTTGCCTGGCTGGTGATGCTGTGCCTGATACCTCCAGGAAAGGGCTGGCCCTCCTGGCTTCCAGGACACTGAATCTGCACAGGAGAAAGTTATGCAATATTGAACATATATAGAAGCAAATTTCTGTAACTCTACATATTATAAAGCCCTTTCCACAAAAGATGTTTGATATCCCTGGGTAAACAAAGCTGAAGAAAATTTAGAAAACTCCAGGAGGCACCTTCAGCTACCCTGAATTCAGTGAATCTGTTCTGATGTCTTTAATAGTATGCCAAGAAGCCAGAGCCCTGGTCAGACAACTGAAAATGGCATTTTCATCTTTACTGTTACTTTCTTAGATGTAGGGCTGGAGCTTCTCTCCTGCTACATCCTTTGAAACCTGCCTAGCTGCTATCCACTGTGGCTTTGAGTTTCTTTGCTTTGCCAGCCCAGCAGAGTCAAAGAATCATTCTCCATCATTCTAGTCTGTTTTAGTAGACAGGCAGGGTTTTCTATTGTAAAGGTAAATCAGAAAGAACATATTGTCAATCACTGCAGAGGTTTACTCTGGGTGCTGAGTATATGCTCTATGTCAGAATTTGAACTGACAATGGCAAGTGATATTTCACTGCTGTTTTGCTAAAACCAGCTAATATGCATCCAATATATGCTATCCTTTACAGGTAAAAGAAGATAAAGGAGAGGCTTGGTCTCTTTCTTTATAACTGCACTTGTTGACCAGCAGTGGAGGGTCTGTCACATACTGAGAGTGACAGAAAGTGAATAAATACTCTCTTAGTAACACCAAAAACGTATGGAAAATCTCTCTACTGAAAATGCTCTTACCCAAGTTCTTCTGCTACATTGCAGTTCTTCTAATTTAATTATTTTTATGTTTAATTCAAAGTTGCATAAGGGGATTTTCAGACTTGACACTAGGAAACATGTCTTTATTGACTTTATTGGGAGGCTCTTGGGAGGGGTGCCATGCTGGGCCAGGAGTTGGATTCAATGACTGTTTTGGGTGCTTTTCATTCAACTCAGCATATTCTATGATTCAATCCAGGTAGAGTTTGGTTTCTGTTTCTTCCTCTCCTCTCCTCTCCTCTCCTCTCCTCTCCTCTCCTCTCCTCTCCTCTCCTCTCCTCTCCTCTCCTCTCCTCTCCTCTCCTCTCCTCTCCTCTCCTCTCCTCTCCTCTCCTCTCCTCTCCTCTCCTCTCCTCTCCTCTCCTATTTTATTACAAATCCATCTCTTGCCCATACATTGTAGTTTCATTGAAAGTATTGGCTTATTAAGATAATTTCATGAATATATGAATTTGAAAGATAACAAAGTAGAAGTAAATGTTCAGCCAATCATGGATGGATGCTCTGATGCTCTATATGTAGCAAATCAGAGATTTAATTTGAAATATAGCAAATGAAGAAAACAGTTTATTAAGCAAAATATCAGTAACTAAAAAAAATATTGACACCTAGTAAATGAGTGGGAACAAAATAGTGACTCATTTCTACATTATCTGTTTCATTAAAAATAAAAACCAAAAGCCTCCTACTTAAAAGTATTATGCATTGATACATTAACCCTTCAAAAGTAAAGAAATTGGAAAAGAACCCCAGAAATGTTCTGTAAATAAAAAGTACTTCTGATTTTTATGAACTCTAACTTGTCTAGCAGTATTTAAAGCATTGCATGTGCATCAGACGTTGGCTCCCATTAACATTGATTAAAATCATTAGAAAGTCTTGGTTTGAAGGAAGATAATGCCATTCTAATGGGCAGGAAATCTTCCACTAGACCAGGTTGTTCAGAGCCCCATCTAGCCTGGCCCACTTCCAAGGATGGGGCAGCCACAATTTCTCTGGAAACCTGTGTCAGTGCCTCACCACCCACACAGTACAGAAGTGTCTGGCTATGTTGATTTAGAGGAATGTTTCAATCACTCTAAGGACAGAGAATTTACAGAAAATTTTAATTACTTCCTAATTTTTCCTGTGGTTACTACATCTTATAAGGTAAATTAAACTCTTTCCACTTCCTTTCCTTCATGTTTCCTTCATAGAAACTCTTTCTTTCAAAATAATTTTAGGCACTGCATTGCAATGAAATGAAAGAGAGGGGGAAAGGTAAGTGTGAGCTAAATGTATAAATCAGTAGTGCTCACATATTTATCACCTGCATCTGGTTAATTCTTGAACTATAACTCTTATTCAGTCCAGTCATTGTCACCTGGTCAATTTCCTCTCTTGAGCAATGATTTCATGGAACAATTAAGAGTAGCTTTGCAGATTGGCTAGTAGAAGGAATTCTGTGGTTAAACCACACTGAAAAGCACCTATGAGAAAGATTTGGAAAAAATCTAGGACATCTAGGGAAGATTTCTGGCTAAAAGTTGGCACACTGGCTTAGAGGTTGGTTATGACAGAAGAGTAGAGCTGACAAGGATGATATTCTAAAGAGCAGGATGACAATGTGAAAAACCTGAAGTACAAGACCACAAAGATTTAATTTCCTGCAGTTGACTGTATAGTGGAGTAAACCAAAGAAATAATCCAATCTGATCAGTGGAATGGGCAAAGTAGATTAAATAGGTGTGCTGTTAAAAAAGAAAGGATCTGATGTGGGTTTTGCTGAGCTAGTTGAAGAGCTTGAAAGAATTTTAGTCAGTGTAAATTATAAATGAAAAGGCAATAGTTTTCAATGAATAATTTTAGGGTGCACATCAATTCCATTAGCATACATAAAATGTCACACACTAAATTGAAGATATTTAAAACTGGTTTTATGAATTAAAATTTATGTATTTAGTGTCATATGACTCACACAGTTATTTCAGAACATATGTTCCTTTATTAGAAATCAGCACTCTCCCCTCTCAAAGGTTCAAATGCAAATGAGCCCTATACCACCAGGAGAATTTAATGTACAGAAAAAGCATAGTTTAAATATTTGTGCAGTTGAAATTTACATATTTGAAAGATTATGGAAATATTAATTTATATTTAGCTTAGTCTTTTATTGATGTTTTGTAAACTTTTTTTCTTTTTGCTGTCATATGTCAGAGACCTACATTCTCTGAAGTCAATGGACCTGATCCTAAGCTAATGGTGCAGTTCTCATTGAACCAGTGGGATCTGGTTAGAGTCAAATGGGATCGAAATGCAAATTTCTGACAGCGGAATGTGGGCTTTAATTATCTCAAGAGTGTTAAATTTTAGCTCATGTAACCCCTATCTCCACCCCCCCTCCCTACTCCCTGTGGTGTGTTTTAGTGCACTTAGAAGCATTTTGTCACCTTCTTCTAATTCAGAAGCAACTCTCCTAGTTCAGGAGTGAAGCTTTCAATACTTGTTCAGATTGCTCCCTGAAAGGGAGATGTTAACTCTTGCAGACTGTAGTACTTTACCTCAAACAGGAATGTAAGAGAAACAAGATTTAGAGAATAAAAAAAACCAACAACAAACTGGAGCAGAAGAATTTGAAGGGAGATTCTTGTAATTGCTAGCTGACCACCTTCAGCACAGATTTTTCTCTAGAAAGACACCATTTGTTGCCATGTGTTCATGTTCAGTCATCCTCACAGTGCAGTTTTCCGTGCTGGCAGGGATAAGTAGAAAGGAAACATGCCAGGAAAATAGTTTCTGGGTTATGGGGAAAGAGAGATTTGGCTTCCCTTGGTAACTAATATCCATCTTTATGAAAAAGGTGGTTCCTATGTGGGGATTCACATATGAGACAAATATTAAAAGACACGACTACGGCAAGATTCTAGTTTACACTCTCATTAATGTCAGGAGAGAAGTCTACTGATTCACAGAAGCATCTCCTCTTCTGTGGAGGAGTAGAGCCCTGTGTCAGAGACTTCTCTAATTTTTCTCTCACATTCCTCCTGTGCAATTGAGAGCTTGCTGGAGGCACACCTGTTACTAGCTGATAAGGTCGTTTCAGCTTGGAGTGGCTGCTGACAGGATGTGTAAATCTTATCCTGTACAGTGAAGCTGAATGTAAGATTTATCACTGAAGGATTAGTGGAAGTGCTTTTTTCAGTGTTTGGTTTTTTTTATTATTTTTGTTTTTTTCTTGTCTCACATTTTAAGAGGAATCTCACATATTATGCTGATGTTTCCAGCATTTGGAGGGACTCCTTGACATCTAACATTATAAGGGACCCTGGTGGTGATGTAAGTTGGCCACTCAGTAGCTGAATATTTTGGTGAATATGGCCTCAAACTGGTGAGCGGTTCACTGCGTAAATTTGTAGTCTTTGCCAGACATCTGTGAATGTGCTGTAGAAGTCCTCAGGGTAGAAATGCTGGCATCAGTCCACTTGGAAAGACTTTTTAAATAAAAGCAGCACATAAGAGAAAGAGGAGGTTATTCTAGTTCCTTTGTAATTGGTATGGGCTCAGGGCTGCAGTATTTACAGTGCAGAGAGTGATTGAAAAGCTGTTTGAGGGAAAATAACCAAAGTCCATAATGCAGCATTGTTAAATAATTATGAAACACATCTTAGACTTAATCATAGAAATAATCTATTCATTTTATAATGGAGCTTTATGCAAAGCTGTTCACTTCTGTGCCTTCAATTGGTCTGCTATATCTTCCATGTATCCTTATATGTATCACAAATGTACAGTAAATTCTTTGCCTTCCCATCATTTTATGTCATAAAAACTACTTGTAAAAACAAGTTGCCGTTAGTGAGCACTTCAGTTACACAGTGAAAGATGTAGGAAAAAAAATTAGCTGAAAGAGAGGAACAAATATCTTAAATAAAATCAAAGAAAGAGTGTAAAGTATGTATGCCTCACAAGAGAAATATGATGCTGGATTACAGAAACAAAATATATGATTACATGTATAGTTGCATTTTTTACATGCATTTTGTGTTTACATGAATGTTGTGAGTTAAATGATACAAAGCTAGATTAACTAAATCAGTTATAGAAAAATTAGTTTAAAGAAGCACTCGTTGAGCAGCAAAGGTTACTATAGTACTGTATGTGTTCATGGTAAGAAAGGAATGCTTGTATAATTGAATCCCCTTGAGGAAATATGGGAGAAAGAAACTTTCTAAAAGAAGCCCATTAGATAAAAAGATATAAGGCTGAACAGTTAGTCTTCTGAGTCCTGGAGGAAAAATTACCAATGTAGGTAGCAAAACACCTCTAAGTATCAACGGTGCAGAGAAACCAACTCAAGTAAACTGCACCAGAGAGAAATTTCAAACTGGTTTTAATCCTGAAGGAGACAATAAAATGAGAAGTCCTAGAGAGTATCTGAATTACTCTAGTTCCTGCCTTGGTTTGAAAGAACAAATTTCAAGGCTCTTCAACACTCAGACACTTGACTATTCTCCCACTTTCATAGCAGTGGTTTTGCTATATCCAGAATCTCACTGGTTTTGCATGTGGAAATTCTGTCAAGAAAAGGTTGTGATGCCCATGAATTTGAAAGAAATGCAAAAGTAAAAAGGTGTTCAGAAAGTCATGTGTATGTGTGCTAATATATTTATATGATAATATGCTTTCCCCATGGAAATGAAGGTCTTGAAATAAAGGAAATCTTAATATAGAGCCCTGAATCAGCATCTTAATTCAGGGGGCAAATCTTAAGCTTTCAACTTCAGTTGTGTTGAGATGACAAATGCTTATATGACATACATAAACTAAGCACCTCAAGCAGCACTGCCTACAGAACTCACTTTAAAAGACTAAATAAGATCAGGTATTAGAAAAGTTTTTCCTTCATGCTCTGGTTTGTTTATTTTTTAATAATGTATTTTTTCCCCTAGAAGTCTACTGTTGAGACGTGATGGCAAATGAAGTTGTTGTCAATAATAAGGCCAAACTCAGTTCTGAGAAAAAAATACAAAACACACTAGATTCAGTATAATCATTCTCAATTGTGTCAAAACAGCATGGTGATTACTAGGGAGCATGGGATCTTTACAGCAAGGAGAACAAATCCTGCACAGAGCCAATAAAGACAAAACTCTTTATTTTTGTCAAATTGAGTAGGTATCTCCACAATGTAACATTCAAAGGAGATAGTGAAGATGAAGGAATCCATCTACAAACTTCTCTTTCCTGTAATTTGATCATTTGCTTGAAGAACTTTGAAACTCTAAGTGTAGGTTCAGTGCCATCAAGTATTAGGGATCCTTCCAGCTGAATTGCACTTTCAATGTTAATGAATGAAAAAAGAAAATTTCCTCATCTGTAAATCAGTTTAAAGAAATTCAGGAATAGAAAAATATGTATGTGTAAAAAATAGGTATCACCACCTGCTTGCTAATACTTTGAAAAATACTCACAAGTATAGAAAATTCATACCAGTTTCAAAATGTGCTGTCAAATTTTCTTCCAGTAAGAGCAGAAATACTGTTACAGACAAAAGAACAATAGGTAAATTTTTTTCCAAAATTATTCTGATTTTGTAGAATGATGTCATAGAGCTTGCTGATATCTTCTTTAAAACCATTTATTGACGTTTCCTTTCCTCTGAATCATGATATCTATCACTACAAATCTTATATTCCTTGTAATGATGAAGGCAGCTATGAAATGTAAAAGCAAAACTCAAGAAATCCGTCTTTAGGCAACAAGAGACATACAGGAGATAAAAATGTAAATTACGAATGGTATTTATTTTATAAGAAATGAAATTAAAATATTGTTAAATGAACTTGTTACTTTCCATTGAGTAAACAGGTTGGGAATCATGTAACTTCTCAGAAAAAAATCTTGTCTATAGCTTATCCCAAGATGAGAATCCCAGTTCTACAAGCCCCTAGTTTTCAATTAATTGTGTTTTCTTCTCTAATGTGTTAGGCAAAAAACAGCACCAAAGAAATGGAGAACACCTGAATGTAATGTGAATAAACACCTGAATGTAATGTGAAATAATGTGAAGCTTGAGAAGTGCTGTTTTATATTTTCAGTATGTTCTGATTTACAGATATATCCATTTAGGGTAGTGGGTAATGGGTAGTAAGAATTAACTGTACAACATACTATACCTTTAAGAAAATAATCCAGGGTCTCATAGTCCTTTAAAAACCATTGTATAAGGATAATAATATGATGAATAGAATTAGTATTGTGAAGACCAGCCAACACAAAATTCTAATACCTCCTGTAGTAAATATTCTATTACTTTTCAAGGTCAACATAAGAATGGAAAATATGAATTCATTGAAGAAAATGTCTGTTATTCCTATATGAATATAATAAATAATTTTCATAATGTAAAATATGGATAAGAATGAAGTTGATTACCTGATAAGTCAAATGTGGCCAAAAATCTTTT
This sequence comes from Phylloscopus whistleri, assembly GCA_017589585.1. NCBI lineage: Eukaryota > Metazoa > Chordata > Aves > Passeriformes > Phylloscopidae > Phylloscopus > Phylloscopus whistleri. Next base: position 1,764,740 of record JADMLD010001013.1, read on the forward strand.
AAAAGAAACATTGAAAGTATTTATTTGTCCACATTGAAGTATAGTGTCGTGGACCTGAGCTTGGATCAACATCATTTATGTTTAAACATGTAACTGAGTTGTATAAATTAACAGTATAATTACCATTCCTCCTTGCTAATACTACTTCAAAGGATTAGACTTGTCTACAAAGCAAGAAGAATTCTGAGTAACCTGTACTCTGTAAAGGACAATGAATGGAGTGTCAGTCTCTTTAATGCAGATATTTCAGCCATGTGCATAAGCATAGATTGGAAGCAATCTGGATCCTTAATTACGGAGCAATCTGTAAAATCTTCCCCAAATCTGTTATCTTCTTTTCCTATATTAGCAGATTGTCACTAGATTGAATAGATTGAATAGATTGACAATAGATTGTCAATTGTTTTAATAACAGGAGGTGAAAATATGCAATTGAAGTCAGGAAAGTTTAGGTCCGTGACAAATGCCATTTTGACCACATACTACTGAGGAGTGGAAGAGAAGTTTTCAATTCCATCAGAAAAGAGAAAGAGATATTAGAGGATGTTGAAATTATAAAATAAATGAATGTACAGAATTTGTTACTCAAATGGAAAGAAGGAAGATGAAAAGCAATATAGTAATGGAAAAAATACAATAATTTTTATATGGATAATACTTATTTAGCAGCATATTAAGTTACACATGGCAGTTCTTTTAGTAATATTTCAACCTTAATTAACAAAAGTGTCTTTTTCTTATCTTGTCAGAACACATTGTTTTACTGGTTCAATCATCTTTGAAATGATAAGAATGTAAATTACAGGAAGGGAAACTTTGAGAGATCACACTAGATCAAACAACCGAATACCCTGAGATTTGAAAAATCTTGTTCTCTCATCTGTGCAGTTCACCCGTCTTGATAACCTTATGTAAAAAGCAGTGGCAAAACAAATTTTGCTTGCAGAAATGCAGCTTTTATTTCTAGATTACTGTCTATAAATGAAATGTAGTAGTCATTAATTGCAAATTTAAAGGTTTGGAAATACCCGCATACTGGGATAAAAAATGAGTATTCACTTACTTTTCCTGTAGATGAGAGGTAAACATTTTCAAATGTAAACTGAAATTTCTTTTTTCCTCATTTTATACCAGTTTTAAAATACCCTCATATGTAAGGATCATGTGTGGTTTTATCTGTTAAACTATGTTTTACTTAGTAAAAGTAAACTTAGTAATGCATAAATAAAATAAAAGATGCACGAGAAGTGACTACAGAGAGATTAGCTAGGCTTGATATAAAGTCTCATAAACAAGTCTGTTTCTAGAATACAAGAGCATAATAGTTGAAACTATCCAAACACATATATGCACAACCCCTGGCTTTGCCTTTGAACTGAAAGATCATAAATGCCTTAAATGTAGACCCAAAGGAAACAGATTCTGTAGTCTGAACCACAGCTTTTTGCTTAATTTGAGGAAGAAATGGCACATACGTTGTGAGAGGTTGTTCTGAACTATTACATTATACACATTCACTATGTGGTCATTTTCTTGGCTATAGATTGATGTTATCTTATTTGTTCTAAAACTGACATCTTGTCTTTCTCAGTTGTCCTTGTAAATGAGCAGGTAGCAGTACATTATAGAAAATGATTAATGCATGTGTAAGTGGAATAATAACCCTTTGGTAGTTGCGGTTGTTGTATGTGGAACAAGAGATGATTTTTTAATATGAAAACACTTCCCTTTCAAAAATAATTACCATAAGATTCCAGAAAGCTACTCTTTTTAGATCTTTATCGGAATACAGCTGGGATTTTTTTTTTTCAACTGAACAATCACAATATAACATCATTGATAAGAAAGCTTTTTCAAAAGAGAATTTTTTGGTGAAGTCTCAGTAAAAATAGCTACCCCAAAGAGCTAATAGTCAGCAGAAGAGATGAGGGAAATGGGAAAGCTGGGACCTGGTCATATGCAGCTCAGTTCCCTTGCCAGTAGCTACAGAATTATTACTTTCTTCTGTTAGAATTGCAACATTTTAATTTGGTAATATCTACTCAATCATTTTTTTTAAAATAATAGCACCAAAAGAAAAAACAAAAATCCAGAATAGCAAACCAACAACAAAAACACCCAACCCATCAAAAAACCCCCAAACCCAACCAACCATCCAAATAACCAAATTAAAAAAAAAGGGTGAAATCATGTCATGTTCATAGGGGCAAGATAACTACTAGAGATGATATATTCACAAAATAATGTCTCTGGAATACATTGCTCCTAGAGAATTAGCAGTCTATATAATCTGTTATCATCCACAAGATCCTTTCTGGCAAAGACTTTTATATCATCTGTAAGTTTGGTAGGGCTTTGTTTTCTACTCAGGTTAGATCAAAATATGTAGTATTTGATACATTCCCATGGAACAACCAGGAAATCTAATAAAGTCCACTTTGAATTCATTAAATCTTGCTGGGTGAAGTTCTCAGCCAGATCATACAAATTGTGTCAGAGATCATAAATACAGCAAAACACATTCATTTTATTGGCTGTCACTCCAGGTTTTTAAAGTAGCTGCAATAACATGTGGAAAACAGAATCAAGGAAAAGAGGTTGCTGAGATGAGTTTGGGTTCCTAAGTAGGGGGCAGGCAAACAGGCCTGTGTGTGCAGAGCTATGATGGAGCTGCACACAGGTGCTCCTGGCTGTGGCAGTGCTCTGTCACAGGAGATGACCTACTCATATCCAAGAAGTCAGTGTGCAAGGATTTGCATGCTTGTAATGTGGGACCAATAAACTTTATTTGTGCTCTGCAAATGTCCTCTAATGCACAACTTTTTACTTTTCCTCATTGCCACATGTTTCAGTGGGTGCTACACATTACTCAGACCTAAAAGGAAAAATCTGTATTGCTGCCCCATTACGAATAGAAACACACTCAGAATTATGGTTTCTGATGTGTTTCTATATACACACATATGAATGTATGCACTCTGTTAATATATTAATGATCCAGACTCTGCTACCAGAACACTTTTTTTTCTATTGCTCTCATCTGGAGGAGATGGCTGCTCAAAAAACCAATCCTTCATGTCTAATCCACTGTGTGTGCTTAGGTTTAAGCATAAAATAATAGTCTTTGAGCAGTTACATGTTTTGTCATATAAAGATGAAGTAGCACAGGTTATCCTTCTGTTAGATAGTTTGAAACACCATTCTGTAAGAATATAGGAGTTCGAAAATACCTCAGACAAAACATGAATATTTCACTGCATTTTAAATCTGTGTCTCAAGGGGAAGGGGCAAGAGGAAATAAGGAGTTCTTGAAAAGCAGTCCTTACTCATAGTCAAGTATGTAGAATACGAGTTTTGAGGTAGCTCAGGGATTAATGATACCAGTGCACTTTGTGGGCACGTTGAACAGAGTCCCATAATCTGTTGGGAGGGGAATTAATCAATCCCAAGTACTTACTTTTATTAAAAATGGAACTTTTTTTTATTTTTGTCTTAAAATTTTTCTTAATTGTCTAGATTATTGTAGAGCTTAATTGCTGTGGGAGATGAGTATTTTGGAGGGTCCTTCAGGGTGGTTATCGGAAGAGCATTTTTGTGCTTGAAGCAGCGTGGGGAGTTTAACTTCAGCCTGCTGACAGCCACCCACCAAACTGCTCTCTCACTTGTCCTCTTCAGCATGACAGGGGAAAGGAATATGAGGAGTATTGTGTGTCAAAATAAAGGTACAGAGTTTACTTATCAGTTACTCTCAGAGGCAAACCACAAAAATATTGGGAAAGATTTTCTTAACTTACTGCCAATTAATAACAGAGTAGGATAGTAAAACATAAATACAAATTAAAATACCTTTCCCCTACCTCTCCTTTCTTCCCCTGTACAGCTTCACTCCTGATCCTTCTACCTGTTTCCCAGCAAGAAGTGCAGAGTAATGGGGAATGAGGGTTGTGATCAGTCATCATCTCTGCCACTCCCTTCTCTTAACACCCCTTCCAACTTCCAGCATGGGGTGCCTTTCACAGGCTACAGACCTTCACACACTGCTCCAGTGTGGGTCCTCTCCATGGGCTGCGGCTCTTAAGAACTGTTCCAGAGTGTGTGTTTCCCATGGCATACAGACCTCCAGGAACAGACTGCTCCAGAATGGTTCCTCCATGAGGTAACAGCTTCTGCATGGGCTTGGCTCCATGCTCCAGTGACCTTTACAGGAGCCTATTCTGCCATGGACTGTGCACAGGCTGCACTTCCTTTAAGGTATATTCACCTGCTTTGGTGTGGGGTCCTGCAACGGCTGCAGTACGGCTAAGTGGCAATGTGGCTCTGCCTGGAGGCCAGGTGCTCAGCAATCTCTTGGATCCCTCCATTCCTCAGAAGGACAGGAGGAGAAAAGAAGATGGAAAAAAAATGCATGGTGTGTCAAGATAAAAGTAGTTTTGTGTAAGGGAAAAGCCACAGTCCCGTCCTCCTCCTTTCCCTTGGCTTTTGTTGTTGAGCAGTGGATTCAAATGGAGTTGAGTGTTGATTCAAATGGAATATCCCTTGGGACAGTTTGGGTCAGCTATCCTGTCTGATCCTCTCCCAAGATCTTGCCCATTCCCAGCCTCTGTTGGAGGGATTGTGCTGGTGCTGTGCCAGCACTGTTTAGCAGCAGCCAAAGCACAGGTGTGTTATCAATGCCTTTCTAGGCACCCACACACAACACAGCATTGTGGGGGCGGCTATGGGATAACAAACTGCACCTCAGCCAGACCAAATGTGCTCCTATATGCACCTCCATGGACTGCAGGGGGACAACCTGTTCCATCATGGTCTTTTCCATGGAATCTCTGCTCTGGCACTTGTTTTCCCTCTTTCTTCTCTGACCTTGATGTCTGTTTCACATTTTTCTCACTTCTTTCTCACAGCTGCTGTGCAGCAATTTTTACCTTTTAAAATACATTATTACAGAGCCACCACCAGCATTACTGGTGGTTCAGCTTTGAGCAGTGTTGGAATGTCTAGGAGCTGTCTAAAATTGCCTTCGTATAACTTTGCTGCAACCTCCAATGTCTTCTCACAGAAGCAAGTTCCTTCAGATTCCTGGTAGCAAAAAACTCTGCTGTGAGAAAGACACAATCAGAAAATATTTTCATTTTTTAGAAACACCAACATTTTTTTCAAGGACTTCGTAAAACTATTAAAAAAAAAAAAAGACAGACTAGGATTCTAGGCAGGATACTTATGCAGAACATGCTCACTTCGATTCTGAATTTTGTCATTAAATTAAATGAGTGCAAGAAATAATTTAATATCTATTTCTAACTAAAGTTTACATTTTGGAAGTTAATTCCTGCAATAGATTATATGCATACTTTTGAAACTGTGGTTTTTAACATACTAATTTTTATTTATTGTATTTACTTAAAAATAATATTGTGATTATTCAGGATGATCACATAATGCATGCTGATTGATTAGTGATGCAGGCAGCGGTAATGTTTTCTATGGCAAATATAGAATGAGCTATATTTTTTTAACATTACTCAACTACCATCCACATAACATCTATACAAACTCAAACATTCTTAACTGAAACCTCAAGAAAAGAATGGTTACCTTCTTATTTTTTATGAGTTTTATATTCTGTTACAGTTGTCTGTCATGTTTAAAATGTTTAATTATTAAAAGAAGAAACAAAGTAATACGTTGGAAGAACATAATCAGCTTGGGAATGTAATGACTTGGAATTACTGTGCCTGCTTCAAAGGATAATGGTTCTTAAATGAGTCTGCCTAATCTTTCTTGCCAAACTGTTAAAGATGGAAATCATTGGTTTACATATTCAAGTGATTATGAAAGAGATCAAAAGTCAGCCTATTCCCTGATGGAAAACACTAAGTTAAATTCTTGGCTGACATTCTTCTTGTCTGACATCCCATCTTGATCTCAGTGGAAGGCTCTGAAAACAAAAGCAATTTTAAAGAATAGCAACAACTTAAAGAGTGACAATTCACAGCCTTCTCTTTTGAGAAAAAGCACATTTTCATTTTATTCATTTTTATTTATATTAAAATTGGACAATTATCTAAGAAACCCCTACAACAGAAGCTGGTTTTCTTTAAAGCAGCTAGTGAGACTTTTTCAAGAGCTCTTTTTACACAGTCTAGCAGAGGATAAGAAAAAGAAATCTTTTAGAAACAATAATGTAGGGAGATGCAGAGAGGAAGTAAGTATGGAATGAAACAAAGGCCTGTGTTCCACAATACTGCATTTACATTGCAAAGATCATTACACTGAAAAGAAACAGTGGAGCTACTGACTTCTTTTGAGTTGATTGCATGTCTATCACTAAGAATAGTAAGGGAGGGAAGTTTTGGGCTTTTTTAGTATTTTACTGATTTGAATGTGAGGTTGAATCTGTTTTTTTTTTTCTTTTTGGTGGTAATCTATATTAAAAATATAGTCTGTGCTATTTGTTTCATTAAAACAATGGAAGTTGTATGGAAAGACGCAAAAGATATGCTTAATGGCTCTCTTTTTGTTGTTGTTGCTTATTTTTGTCTATTACACTACTAGGGAGAATTTACATATACGAGAGGTGAGAAATTATTTTGACCCTTAAAACATTTGATTGGAAGAACAAATGAGTCTTTCACAGAAACATTACTTGAAAGGGCTAGTTTTGCAGTCAGCGTAACTTAATTATTGACTCAGTGAGGGCAAAAAGGAAGGGCTACCAATGTCTTCTACCTTTAATTCTGTAAGGAGACAGAATTAAAGGTACTGGACTAGACTCTAAGTCTAGTTCTATTCCCCATAACATTTTTACTTCTAAGTTGCACAAATATGGGTCTGATGGATGAACCGTCAGATTAATAAGGCATTGGCTGGATGCCTGCATCCAAAGAGTTACAGTCAATTTCTCAGTGTCCAAGTGGAAACCAGTAATGAGGGGTGTCTCCCAAGGGTTTGCACTGGCACCAACATTATTTAATATCTTCATGAACAACACGGACAGAGTGATTGAGTACACCCTCAGCAAGTTTGTAGAGTACATCAATATGAGTGGTACGGTTGATATACCAGAGGGAGGGGATGCCATCCAGAGGGACCTGGGCAGGCTTGGGGACTGTGCCTGTGCAAACCTGATGGAGTTCAACCACGGGCAAGGTTGGGGCAATCCCCAGTATCAACACAGGAGGGTGAATGTACTGCGAGCAGCAGAGAAGGACTGGGGATCAGCTAGTGGTTGAAAAAGTGGACATGACTCAGCAATGTGCATTTGCAACTCAGAAAGCCAACCATATCCTGGGCTGCTTCAAAAGAGTGACCAGCATTTTGAGGCAGCTGATTCTCCCATACACTGAGAAGTTTGGACTAGACGATCTTGGAAGGTCCCCTCCTACCTAAACCATTCTATGACGCTATGGTACTATGATTCTCTGAATTATTACTTGCTGTGCATACAGAGTTTTCGTCTGTGGTGGCATATGAAATAAAGGGGGAAACCCAATGAACACATTAATGCAGCATTTAGGTTTAGATTTCTCTGCACCCTACCCACCCTGCTGAACCTAAGCCTAGGAAGGGACAGAAAAGAAAAGGGCAGAATGATGCAGAAATACCTTGCTGTGTTTCTTAACATTTTACACCTCAAATGATTGATAGGAAATTAATTTCATCTGTGGGTTGAGCCTGGTAAATTTCACAAAATTCCCTCAATGTGAATAAGAGGCAAATTTGAACCAATATTTTAAGTTCACTTTAAAATTAAAGTTCCAAAAGCATGTTGTTTTATTCTGATAGCTTGTATGTTCTTGTCTAGCAAAATTTTTTTTCTGATGTTTGTTAGGTAGACTGAGGCATTTTTATCTGTGTCCCACAGTGAATTCTAATGAGGCATTCTGCACACATAGGGCCTGATTTTATTTGTGCATCATCCCTGCTAATAACAGCATCTAATGAAGACATTCATTAAATGTCGATAATGTTAGTGGAAAATTCCAATAGAACTCCATCAGGCTCTCTCTGTTAGTTTAGCACTGCACAACTTACTAACAAATGTCTCAAAAGTTGTTAGTGAAAAGAATACTATACAACTAAAAATGTCCATTATTCAAGATGAAGAATAGTGTTCTGTTACTTTAGTTCAACTGTCATGAATTACAGATGTTTGGGATATTTGTAAGATTTCTGTAGTTAGTTGTCATAGAGTGACTGGCAAACAGGATTCATTAATGGGTGAAGAGAAACACATTAATTGTTAGAAAAAAAAATAGCAGCTATGAGAGTATATTTACTTGAAAAAAAACCCCAGTGTTTAGTAATCTGGAAATAAGTAAGGTTTATTTGTCAATAAAATTGCCTAAATCTGATGTTGCATTTAGACTCATTACTGTACAAGTCTGAGCTACCAAAATGTATTAGGGTATTAAGGTATTGTTTCTGCTGGTATTCAGATTAAATATGTTTTATACCTGAAGGTAGTTCAATATTACCACATATGCTGGCAGGAATGGAAGTTTAATTAGAAATTTGTTTCTACAAATATTGAAAGAAACTGAATATTGCAATTGGAACACATTACGAGGAAGTAGGAATATAGAACAATATAATAAAATAACTTTTTTAAAAAGAAAAGCATTGCAAAAACTCTCTAGCATCATAAAAAAAAAAAGGAAGTTCCAGGAAGAGCTGTGCTCTTGGAATGAAATTAGATACTTGCTAAAAGGAAAAAAAAAGTATTTGTATTTTATGCATATCTTCCTGAAAGATATTTGGATAGTCATCAGAAGTTATTTTTAATATATTTAATGCAAAGTAAGAAAACAAGCAAGGAAGACCTATAATTTTGCTGTTATGCTTTTTATAAATGTGCTAGTTTGAAAGCAAAACCAGTGAGAGACTCCAAGTCAGAAATACAATTTAATAGGAGGGAAAAAAGTAAAATAAAATAAAATAAAATAATAATAAAATAGTATAAAAGATGACTGACAGAGTCAGAATACAACCTGACACCCTGTTGGTTAGGGTGGTGGTAGCAGTCTAGATGAAGTGGTCCTGTTGAAGCAGTAATCCCGTAGAAAGGTCTGGCAGCTCTTGTCCTCTGGGAATCCAGTGGATAAGGGCTCCCTGTGCTGTCCCAAATCCCAGATTACATCCAGGTGGGAATGCTTGGCTCCTCCCACTGGGCAGAGCATCTCACAATGGGCTGATATCATTCCACCAGTCATGCAGTGGGTCCTTGATTACCCATTAAACAGAGAGAGCTCCTGGAGGGAGTTACCTGTGAGTCACCCAGCAAGGCATTGATGGCCCATTAACAGAAGATAGCCTGGAGGGAGGGGACAAGGGAAACACTGCCCCACCTGGTTTCAACAGCTCATGAAATGGTGATAGAATACATACTTTGGGCACATCTTACATTGTAACCTAGGACAATGAATTTCTGTCTGGACACATGGGATATTAACTTTATATTACTACCACAAATATAGCTGAATTGACATGGTAGGTCATCACTCTGCATTTCACAAAATAAAGCTTTTGGAGAACTGCACAAACATGCTACATTGTCTGTTCTTATTGTACTGAAACTATCACTGACATACTCAACAAATCACTCATGTCATATGTTTGCCCACTTTGCATACACTACTGCAGCTATTTTTCCTCTTCTCCTTCCTCCTTTTATTGTAAATAATTCAAGGAGTTTTTACTTTTTTCTTACATCTTAGAGGTACCTCACCTTCAGCTTCAAGAGACACTTTTTTGGCAATTTAAGTGAAAGTAAGGATCACAAGAGAAAATATGCAAAACTTCTTAGAAATGTACTCTTGATATAAAAGGAAACGGCATTATGCCAGAATGTTATTGATGATATGCGTATTTAAGACAACACAAAATGTCCATTTCAGATCATGCTTATTTAAGGTCTGAAAAACTGTCCAAATTTAAGGTTAAATCGTAATTCACTCCATTCCTCTGTGTCACAAAGAAAAATTCAAAATTTCAAATATTTTGCTTAACTATGTTGCTGTTCTGCAGGTTTTATACTAATAAGCCATGATAGTGTCCCAGTTGCCAAGGACTATTGTTTTAATATCCACTAGGAATGACCAGACACTGAAATTCCACTTTGACTTCAACTATATGCCAAGTTGAGAACTTAAATAACTTTTCATAATCTCTTAAGGCATACAAAGAAAGCTTTCTAAATTTTCAGGTAGAATCATTCTGATTCAGTTGCTGGTGTTGTGACAGTCCTCCTCTTGCTATCGGAAAGTTGAAGTTATGTCTCCTTACACTAATCACAAAGAAATACAACAAGCATTTCAAACTGTTCTCCAAAAAATTCAGTCAGAGGAAAAAGACTGCCCTCAGGATGCTATTCAAATAATGGGATCATTTGGACGTCATTTCTATGGAAAGAAAAAAAAAAGGGAAAAATCAGTCTTCAATACATTTTGAGATTCCATTTCCAACTTCTCTCTTCCTTACAGGACCCCAGAACTTCCACACCAAGCAAGAGGAAGGATCACAATGATTCTCTGAAGAACTGATGTAATAAAGTTTTGTTTTACCCTGTGCATCTGAACAGAGAAGTTTTTCAAAGGGCATTGTCAGGTGTTATGAACTGGAGCAGAAACTGCGCTCTGGTTAACATCTGACACGATATGTTACCTGTATACCATCTCTCTGAATTTCACAGGGTATTTCTCTGCTAGCCCACAGGATCTGAACAATATCTATGTTTAAAGATATTGAAGTCTCAATGGTTTTAATTTGCAGCATCCAGCGATTCTTACGTTTGCTCGTTTTTCATCTGACCTCTGTCAGGCTATGATATTTAGATCTAGATTCTTGAGAATTCCAGCCATAAAGATTGCTGTGTATACTAAGTCTACTACAGGTGTAGTTTATGAATTCTAACTTTAGCAAAGCTTGTGAAAGATACTTAATAGTTTTTTTCTATTCTCAACATCTTTTCATTTCCTTAATGGACAAAAGCTTTGGAAATTATGTTTTAGTAGTAATACTGGCATTTCTGTTAGATAACTGATTGGAATTTTTTTGTTCTAACATTTAATTTTTTCTACTTTTAAACTTCTAAAATTCATTTTTTTCTATTAAATTTGCCTTGATATTAATTTGGCTTTTAACATTTTATTTCATTTCAGCTGTTTTATTCTCAGTAAGCTTTCAACAAATCAAGATTGGCTGACCTACAGGTATGATGTGTATTCTTGGAGGTATCAAGAGCAGACAAATACAAGCATAGATATGTTTCTAATATCTGTTGGAGAAAGACTGGAGCTGCCACTGGCACCACTCAGTAAGAGACACAATTGTCTAAGTAAAAATAACAGAGGTAGAAAAGAGGAATGGTAATATAACTGGAAAACATGTCAGGAAACGTCATGGAAGCAAAATTAAAAGAAAGCAATTCCATTTCAAAGTTGTATTTGCAGTGCTGACTGCTCTGCACTTAGGTCTGAGAGAGCAAAGTGGTTATGTATCATGCTAAAAGAATATGATGTAACAGAGAGCAGAAAAATTATGTGATCACAAACCAGCTTAATTACACACTTCGAGCTTTTCCAAGACTGAGGTAAGAAGTAGTCAGAAGCTCCTCTAATGTTTGTGGGCTTTTTTATCTTTCACAGATTTTTATATCCTTCACAGCTGATAAAATTTTAGAAATGAAATTAACATTAAACTAGCTTTCCATAAAAATTTTCTGAGAAAAAATTCTTTTTCTCTTTATGAACAGAATCTCTACAACTTAAAGTTTACTTTGGAATACTAGTTGTTGTTTCTAATAATTCTTATTTAGATATCTAAAATATTTTACTAGTGGCCAGTCATGAGCCGAGATGCTTTGAATCAGTTAGGCAGATGAATAACAGTGACGGGGTAAGAATTTATTTGGTAATTTGAACTGCTTCAAGTTTCAACACAGGCAAAGAACAGGAAGTTCTTTACTTCATATTCTTATGCAGTATTTTTACTTGGTTCCAGAGATCATATGAAAACATCACCACATTTTCTGGGAATAGGAAACCACTGAAATATCCCTGACGTCCTCACACTTCATATAAAGGGGGCAAGGTGATATATCTTCCCTATGGAAGAGATATTTATATTTCCCCAAAAGTCCATCCACCTCATCCATTCCCCCCATAAGTGTAACTCCACCAATGAAATTCTGAGTATCACACATGCCTGGGTAATATTCTTTTCTAGTCTTTTGTCTCCAAGGTCAAAGCAGCTCACTGTCTTACTGATAAACTCTGATGTTTGACCAGCTGTCTCTCCTTGGTGTCTTGGTTTGGAAAGACAGGGGTTTCCCTTAGAATGGAGAATGTAAACCCCCCTCAACCCCGCCAAATTATAATTTTGCAATTAAGGGCTTTCAGGCAAAGATTTGGGAATAGGAATAACAGTTCTTTACTAGGAATATTAATAATACAAATGCAGTAGAAAAACAAAACCACCCAACCAAACCAGCAAACAAACAAACAACAATTTTGGAGAACCCTGACAGAGTCAGAGCTACAACCTGACGCCTTGTTGGTCAGGGTGTTGGAAGCAGTCCAAAAGTGAGTCCTCTTGGAGTGGCAGATGTGGTCCTGTTGAAGTAGAGATGATCCTGTAGCAAAAGGGTCCAGGGGTGGTGAGAAGGGGTCTGGTGATGGTGAGAAGGGATCTGGTGATGGTGAGAGGGGGTCTGGTCTTCCTCCCAGCAATCGGGTGAAGCTAGATGCTCCTGTTCCTGAGTCTCAGTTTTTTCCAGGCAGGAATGGTTGGCTCCTCCCACTGGGTGGGGCATCTCACAATAGGATGATGGAATGCGGATGCACCGCTCTCGGGGGTGTATAGTCCAGGGAGGTGTTAATGGCCCATTATCAGAAGGCATTCAGCCCTCTTCCCCCTTGAGTTACAAGAGATAAAGAAAAAACATCTCCCCAACTGCTTTTAACAGATGAAATAGAATACACAACCCTGGCTCCACAACCCAAGACACTTGGTGTGATGGTTTCATCACTTACTGTATTTTATGTAACTGGGAGAACATAAAGAGCAAAACAGGCTTATCTTTAAATTATGAAGATAGTTTATTTACACATACTGAAAGGATAAACATAGGAGGGAAAAAAAAAAAAACCCCAAATGAAACTTCTAAAACATCCTTTCCTCTTTCTCTAAGTTTTCACTTTTCCACACTCAACATAAAAAGACATAACCTGCAACCTCAGTCAGTTTTACTATTTTAAAATAATCTTTCATCAATTCTTCAGGAAAGGAGTCTCTCTTGGTTCTACTAGAGACGTCGTCTGCAAGGACTTAAAAAAAAACGGACTTGCAAACTAATGAAATCTTACTTATTTCACAGCTTCTCAACACTGAAAACATGGGCCATTATTATCCCAGCTGGTGAGGAGGAGTCCGTAGCTCTGGACCCCCAAGGAGGGCCGAGCCACCCCAGAAAGTATCTCCTCTGAGATGCTCCCTAGGGGGTCGAAAGCACTCCTCTCAGCTGGCGGGTAGCGAGCTCAGCAAGTGGGCAGTGGTTCACCTCTTAGTGATTTCAGCTTGTGATTTCAGCTCCTGCCCCCTGCGAGCTTTGCTTCCTCGGTAGCCGGCCTGGGGTGTGAGAGAGAGCGAGGGTCTCACTTCGGCAGTTCCGCAAGCAGCTTTATTGTAGAGGCAACAGCAAAGGGAGCCGAGGGCAGAGGACCCTGGCTCTTAGGGCGGTTTTCAGGGGGTTTTATAGGGAAACCAGTGGGAGGGGGAAGGGTACAAAAGCCAATCGGTTACAACAGATCTACATAAGGTCCCGAGGGTGCTTGTGGGTCTTCCAGGAGAGTCGCCGTGACCAGGGGGTTGCTTTGTTACTTCAGGGTCTGTGAGAGGTTGCGAAATTCTCCTTCCTTCCAAAGTAGAGTCACTGGGGCTCCGCCCACCCCCACAGGCCATGTACTCAACACACTGCAAACTGGGGTGTCGCCTTTTAAAGGTGTCACTTCAAGGGCAAAAGATTTTCTCATCTCAGAGAACAGAACTATCTCTTCACTTCTTCACTACAACAGAAGGCTCTATTTCTCTGTTCTAGCATCTCATCAAATCAATTTTACTCAGTCTATCACACAATACCTTTGCTCAAAAATCTACACATAAAACAATCACCTCCGCAAAATGCATATTTTCCATGGTTTAGAAGAATAGTTTAGTTCAGTCTCTATGGTACTAGAAAAGTCCAGCCAAAATTTTAGCCACTCTTCCTCCTCTGCTTTAAGGTCTTTTTCACTCTTTCTTCACTGACTTTACCTCTATGCTGTGTCTCTTTATGGTCTAATTACTATATCCGTCCTTCGTTCAAGAAAAGGCCTGTACTCAGAAGAATTCATTTGCAGGCAGGAAAGAGTTAAACTTGTCAGGCTTGCCGAGCTGCTCACGTGATCTCGTTGCGGTGGGAACTAAAAAAGTCTGAAGGCCGCGCACTGCTCCCTTTGGCCTAGAGAAGGGGGAAGAGCATTCTCTAGCTGCCGGGGCTTTTCTTCTCTTTCTCTGCTGCTGCTGTTCCCGGGGCCATGCCTGAAGAAGGGCAGGGGAGGGGGGGGGGTTGGTAGCAACAGTGGAACATTTCCCGGTCCCTGCCGGTGACAGAGGCGGCTGCCGCCGGGGCTTCTCTTCCCCTCCCCCCACTACTGCTGTTCCCAGGCCCAGACATGGCTGAGCTGCTTCTCCTACCGGCAGCAGCTCCCAGGGACCCAGGCGGGGCCCGACCAGGGGCAGCGGGCCTGGCCGAGCCTGGCCGGGCTCCGTGCTGCCCGATGTTATCTGGTGGCTCAGCCAGAAGAAAGAGAGACCCCCTCCCCACGCTCTCAGCTTTATGAGTATTACCCAAAAGTCGTAGCCTACTTTTCAATGGTCAAACTATCTGCCAATTAGAAAACTGATTTTTGATTGAACTGTTCTTCCTAACAAAATCTAAACTATATTAACCCATAACACTTGGGCAATTAGTTAATCAAACAAATAGCAAAATGCATCAGCTGCCATGATTTTGTAGGGAAACAATTCCTTCTTGAACATGACCAGGTGACTGGTCACAACCACACAGTGTCAGGTTGCACAGCCTGTTATTAATAACACTTTCATATTGTTAAGGGATGCTTGTGAAAATAAAAGGAGGAAATGGTTGTCTGGCCCAAATAATTTTGCTTTTCTGACTCTAACCAACAGGCAGTGAATGCACTAGTACTACAACTGGTTATTTATGTCCATATTTTCTTTCTTAATAGCCCGTAATTGTGAGACTTGCTAGTATGCACTCAAAATCTCTATCAAGATTCTACTGATGTTTTATGAAAAATGCTTACTTTAAATACCTTTCTGTGACATCACTAGTGACTCTTAGGCTTACCAAATAAATAATCCGTTATGTAGAGCTTCTTGCAAACTCTCCATTTCCACCATGCAAACTCTCAAAACTCTGTGAAAGAAAATTCATAAGCAAACTCACGAAAGCATGTCCTTCTTGCTGAAACTGTGAATTTTTATTAAAAAGAATACTCAGAGATAGGTATTACAGATTTTTTGTTCTACTGTAGACGATTGTTCATATAAATACAATGAAATTGCATTGTTTTACAGATCCTTGGCCCATGTTCAGTCACTGTCTTTCAGTTGAGACTGTGCACATATGGTAATGATAACCAAAAGAATAACTTAAAACATAGCTTACATTAGGATTAATCTCCCTGAAAATATGTTTTCCACAGTTAACAAACAGTTTACTGCTATGATATTGGATAAATGAGATGGTATGCCCTAATTTCAGAGGATTACTGCTTAAGTGGATTTCAGCGAGGTAGCACTATATTTCTTAATTTTTGTTTATCGCCTTTTTCCCCCAGCACAATTAATGTGATTCTCTGTGAAAGCTTCAATTTGATACAGCCTAGCTTAAAAGAGTTTTGTTCAGTGTGCACAAAACGTGATTTATTAGCACAAAACTGGAGCATTTCTGCTAATGCTTCAGGGTAAAGAATGAAAAACATAAAGAATGTCTAAATTAGTTACATATGGGCAGTGTAATTCACTGAGTAAATAATGTTAAAGGAAATTATGAGAAAAACTCTTAATTTCCAAGGTATCTTCGTTCACAATCTCATTTATGTGTTAGGAAATTAGTTTGCTTGGACCACAAATCACAAGAGGAGACTGTTCTCAGCAAGCAGGTATCCTGAAAACTATTTTAAAAGTTTCTTATTTATCAGCTTATTTTTTTCATCCACTAGTTTTATTTCCTCAGATAATTTGAAGAGGTTGAATGAGATGGATAGTCTTCAATTTATTGTGTGTCCCATTATTTGCTTATTTTCCTTTGAATGAATCAAAGGAATTTTTCCACAGTTTAATACAATTGATAAATTGTATAACTTGGTGAATTCTTTTCAAATTCAAACACATGATCAATTGTAAGTATAATAGTACTATGTAGGTTTGAGGTATTATTATCTCGTTTCTATGCATTCCTACATCCTTTCAACTAAAAAAACCCTGCCTGACATTTTGAAGTAGACAAAACATCCTAAATAAATTTAATATCTTTGTCAAATAACCAGTTGGGGATTCCACCTAAATGACGGACATTTTTTCTTGCAATTTGCTTATGAGTTGGTCCTTTTGAGCTTCAAGAGACAAAAGTGAGGGAGACTGTTCATCTATACAGTGCTGAATGTTTTTCTCTGCTTATCAAAGGAAACATAAAAATAGTTTTAAAGTACTTTAGTTTCCCTCAAGTTAGAACAGGTAAAGACCATACCTAGGGATCAAGGTAAAATAATTATACATATTTGAAACAAGTATCTTCAGGCATCCATATTTCCATGCTGGAATTTTTAACATTTTATTATTGGCATTTTAACTGAAGTCTTCCAAAGGCAGTATTTTTTTAATAACTGGAAAAAGTCAGAGGTGAATATGTGTTTGTGATGTAGATCTCTTTCTACGTTATTTTGGACTTCTGTTATTTTCCTTGAGGTTTTTTTTGCCATTGCTGTGCTTTCTCCAAATTAGCTATCCTGAAATAACTGTATGCAAGGAAATCCTCAAGATTCTGCTCTTCCTCTATCCTATGGACTTTTTCTTTCACATGTTAGGACTTGAAACTGAAAAATACTTTTTTTTTTATTTTTCCTGATCTAAGAGTACCCAAAAAACATGCAGCTGTCCAGGTTTCAGGCTGTAGGGAGTGCCTAAGCCCTTCACTGGACTGTAGAAGAGACAGAAGTTTTCTAAGATGTGTAAGATATGAATGACCTGCTCAGCCTGGTAGCAGACCTACAGGATGATGTAAGAAAGGTTAAGGAGTATTAGAGGTTCAGAAATGGACATAGACTGAAGAAACCAAGAGGTTTCAGGAGTAGCCAGGTAGCCACCAAAAAAATTCAAGAACAAAGGTTTCCTCTGTCCATCTCCAACAAGGAGCAGGTACAATTTGAGAAGAAAGGAGCAAATGGAGTGTAGTCTGTGCTTGGACAAAAAAATCCTCCTTTGCCCATCCCGCAAGGTGTCTCTGCACAATTGGTAAGAGGCTTTGTATGTGGAAGGGCAGCCTAAAGATGATGAAGGTACAGCTACATCAGAGGTGTCACCACAATCAGAAGATCAATCCCCAGTATCAAATATGCTTCCAAGAGGAAGTGAAGTTGGGTTGTAGTCATAAATGATTCCCTTCTAAGAGGAACAGAGAGGCCAATATGACAAACAAGACAAACTTACAGGGAGACCTGCTGCTTCCCTCAGACCCGGAACAGGAAAGTCATCAGGAAGCTAGGAAGTTATTAAAACATGGCACCACAGCTTGTGTTACCACCAAAATTTTGTGCTCTTGACAATAGAATGGACTACAAAGCACCAGGAATCCTGGCATCAGACAGGACTCCCCTTGCTCAGTGAGAGAGTCTGCACAGGAACTAGCAGTGCTCATTGGCAGAGCTTTAAACTGGACATGAGCCAGCCATGGGCACTCCCAGCCCAGAAAGCCACTTGTGTCCTGGGCTGCACCCAAAGCCTCGTGGGCAGCAGGGGAGGGAGGGGATTCTGCCCCTCTGCCCTGCTCTGGTGAGACCCCACCTGCAGAGCTGCCTCCAGCCCTGGCGTCCCAGCACAGGAAAGACATGGAGCTGTTGGAGAGAGCCTAGAGGAGGGACACCAAGGTGATCAGAGGGATGGAGCACCTCTCATAGGAAGAAAGGCTGGGAGAATTGGGGTTGTTCAGCCTGGAGAAAAAATGCTTCTGGGTGACCTAATTGTGGCCTTCCAGTACCTGAAGGGAGCTCACAAGAAATATAGCAAGAGACTATTCACAAGAGCATGCAGTGGCAGAACAAAAGAGAATGGATTAAAAATGAAAGAATAGGTTTAGATTAGATATTAGGAAGAAATTGTTTACTGTGATGGTTGTGAGGTACTGAAATAAGTTGGTTTTAGGACAAGTATTTTTTTTTCATATTTTTATATAAAGTCTACTTTCTTTCTGATTGATTTCATTTTGTCCCCTACTATTTTTAGCCTGTATGGTTCTAAATTGTCCTGAAAGCAAAGGACTATATTCATCTTTCTCAAATGTAAAGCCAGGTAAGTGCCCTGTGCTGAAATGAAATGCTCCCTGTAGTGATGGACTTACCACACATACACCTCCCCCCTCAAAAAGCAAAATGAAAAAACCATTAAGTTTTGAACAAGTGAACATTATTATTCACAAAAAGTTAACAACCTGAGCTGAATAAAGAACAAAAATCAAAATTGTTAACTGATAATCTGATTGATATGTTTAATCAATTTTCCTTTTGCAGCTTTGGAGAGTCAATATTTTTGTCTATGACTGGTCCATACAGTCAGGTTACCAACACAATAATAACTTTGGTGGTCAAAGAATTCTGAAGCAACTGTCAGGAAGACTGAAATTATATTACTTTCAAAATACAGCTCTATACACTGTTGAGATTTCTGAAAGTCAGCATGACTTTCAGACTGATTCCCTTTAGAAAACTCAAAGGATTGAGTTCAAACAAAATACTTATAGGAACATAGCATGGTTTGGTCCAGAAGGCATCTTAAAGATTTGATATACCCTCATAGAATTGTGTTTAGCATCATCTAACAAGAGGATAACTCTGCTGCTTTATCTTTATGCAACAAGAAACATAAGTAGTTGAAGACTACTATTTTATGCTTAAACCTAAGCACACACAGTTTGTTAGATATGTTTCTTGAGCAGTTCCCAGCTCCTCCAGGCAAGAGCAATGGGGGGGAAAAAAGAAGAAAAAAAGAAAAAAAACCCAAACAAACAAACAAACCAAAACAAAACACAAAAAACCAAACCACCAACCCAAACTATTCTGACATCAGAGTCTGGTTGATTATTATAACTATATTAAAATAGCGTATATGTGTGTGCATGTATATATGCATACATACTTATAACCTACACTGAAAAATTCTGTAATCCTTATAGAACTGTAGTATCATAGAATGGTTTGGATTGGAAGGGACTGTAAAGATCATCTCATTCCAACCCCTCTGCCAAGATAGGGACACCTTCCACTAGACCATGCGGTTCAAAACCCCATCCAGCCTGGCTTTGAACACTTCCAGGGATGGGGCAACCACAATTTCTCTGGTCAGCCTGTTACAGTACCTCATCAGCCTCAGATTAAAGAATTTATTCCTTATATCCTAATCTACATTATTTCAGTTTGAAGCCATTTCCCCTTGTCCTGCCACTACATGCCCCTGCAAAATATCCCTCTACAACTTTCTCACAGGCTACTTTTTGTACTAGAAGACTTTAGGCTTTTTACAGTCAGAGAAATTCTTCGTTTTTCTCTACCTTTTCAATTTTAAGATCAAGATCTACATCATTCACATGTATAGGTTTTCGAATTATTGCTGCCTAAAATGTAAGTAAGGTAAAATTGCAGGACAATTTTGACTCTGTTAAAGAGCAGTTAAAAAAAAGCTGTTTCTACCAGGTAGCTAATTATGCTGTAACATGTTTTCTTTGAAGTGGTTTGATTTTGTTGTTATTATAAAATCTCTTAAGTTAAAACAACAATGCAAGAACAAAACCTAGAAAAACCTGCCAAGTATTTCTGATATTTCTGCTACTTTGACATTAGCTTGAAGCAAAAAAAGCACGAAGGTAACACTGCGATGACAAATCACACTTTTATTTTAATTAGTAATTTGCAAAAAATAATTATATTGTAATATGTAAAGGACTGAGTCTGAACTGGATCCTGAGAAGTAATAAAATAAGCTTTAATGTGGCACAAAGAAATGAAAGAACTTGTAAAGAAAGTAGTGGAAACATTAACAGAAAACTATTTCAACATTTTGGTTTTGTTTCTAAGACCCTCTCTGTATCCTCATATTTAAGGTGTTGCAACTCCAGCTGAAACTTTAATGCTGAGCTTCCTAATAGACTCTCTATACTAATAACTATCTTCTGAATCTAGTCAAAACCAGAAAGGTTATTTCAGACACACAGAGAACTCTTTCTTGATTTCCCTTTGGTTTTAACCTTCTTCCTATGTAATGCAGGTAGTTTCTAAATAAACAGCCTAAAAATCCCTGATTTTCAATCCTGACTTTAAACCTCGACTCTCAGGATAAATTATGAAACACAATGTGCACACATAAGTGTGGAAACACAAAATGTAGGCTGTTTTCTGTCTGAAACTTACCTCATACTGAAACAGTGACTCCAAGTTTTTGAGACCAAGTTTAAGTTTGAGTTTCACTCCATGTGTTTTTAAGCCTCCATGCATACCTTTATGCTGGTCTATCATCAAAGACAGTGCTATCACCACGAAAAATGGCTTATGTGCATGTACTGGCATTTGTAGCAATTCTCCAAATTGGCAGCTGCTATGTAGCAGTGGATGACTTTTTTTTTTCTTTTTTTCTTTTTTTCTTTTTTTCTTTTTTCTTTTTTTTTTCTTTTTTTCTTTTTTCTTTTTTTATTTTTTTCTTTTTTTCTTTTTTTCTTTTCTTCTTTTTTTTTCCCCACAGCTTGTTAATTTCACTAAAAATAAAACAATCCCATTTGTCCTTGGGCAACACAGTTTTTTTGGTTATAGAGCTTGTATGTACCTGAAACAAAAATAGATAGAATCCTTCATTTAAAGATCATTCAGAAACTGATTTCAACCCTCAACGTTTTACTTCAAGAATGAAAAAAAAAATCAGAATTTTTGTTGGTCTCATGTAGTAGTGGCTGAAACTAAAATTATTAGTACTAAATAATTCTGTATACACACTCACATAGATATAGATATAGATATAGATATAGATATAGATATAGATATAGATATAGATATAGATAGAGACAGAGATAGATATATAGATATAGATATAGATATAGATATAGATATAGATATAAATACATAGAAGAATGCCACATTTACAGCCAGTGGAAAAGAGTTGATTAAGCAATCATGGAAGAATCTGATTTCATGCTGTTTTTTCCACAGTTTTTCAGTCTGTATTGATTATGCTATATATGTTTTTTCAAGAACCAGTAAATTATGCCCATCAAGTACTTTGAACCCAAGAAGTCTCCTGAAGTAAAGCAGGATGCTGAGTTTCTACCTAGTCCTATAAAAAATCCCTGAAAGCAAGCACTACCCATTTGATGTGTATCCACCTCCTTGCCTTGTTGGCGCTTTCAAGGAGTGTTTTTTCTTCTGACCTAGTGTGGTAGGGTGGCTTTATGCTGCTTGTATCCCCAATCGTCTGTTCTGTTTGTGCTGTATATTCAGTTCTGTACCTTTAAAACTTGTTCTGGGAGTGAAGGGGGAGAAAGAAGCAGCGCGCAGTTTGTTTTGAGAAAACTGCCTGACTCCCACACGTCGCTCTCTCCGACGTTCGTCTGAGGCACGGACAGCGGTGGGACAGAGATCTCCTGTGCTTTTAGTTAGTTTTAGCTAGCTAGGGCAGAGAAGACTCCCCGGACTGTTTCTTTTCCTTTTTCTTGGGACTGTTTAAATCTGCTCTGGACTGAAAAACCCAGAGGAGCAGTGAGGGCTGGCACCTGTGGCCCGCCGGGCCTGGACCTGCGGAGGGACTGGGACTGGTTATAGACTGAGTGAGCTGAGCTACACCCACAGCAAGGACTGTCTCTGTTTGCCATCTCTCTTCGGAGCAGGCAGAGGTTTTATTGTTTCATATTATTAATTCTTTGCATTTGTGGGCATTTTGTTTGTTAAATAAATAGTTTTTTCCACTTTTCTCCGAGGAAGTTCTTTTCCTGGACCGGCTGGGGTAGGGGCCGTTTGGGTTTGCTCTTCCAGAGGAACCTCTTCGGAGGTTTTCTCCCAAATTTGCCCTAAACCAGGACACCTAGACTGGCTGTCTTGCTGGACTAGTGCATGCAAATTCTTTCCACTATTTTAATATTTTATCCTCATGGATATGTGTGTGCTTCACAAAGTAACTTTAAGTCAACAGATGGGCAGACAGTCTTATGTTTTTGAAATAGGTGTATTTGTGATGAAGGCTTGCACAGCCTCATCTCACTTATCTGACCTACTTGCTGTCTTCTTATATGTATGCTTTATACAAAAAAAAGGAAAAAAAATGTTCTGTCTGTTAAATCAGGACAACTGTCCGAGGTTTTGCAATAAAGACTTCCGAAAATTAAAAACTTATAAAAATTGCTTGGCTCAACTTTAAATAGTTTGTTCTTCAGCCCTCAGTATATTTATTTTTAATAAGTTTCTAAACTAGATTACTGAATTACATAACAGAAAGTATTTTGGACCAGAAAGAAACATATAATATAATTTGAGCAGTATTTTTATGTGTTAACTATTTTACATGTGAAAAGAGACATAAATCTACCATAATATAAAGGGGAATTAAGCTCTATAGTGTCACTGGACACAATATCACACCAAGTGAGTAATTTTTCAGTATAAAATGAAGAAAAAAAACCTCTTACATGTACTACCTAAAAATTAGAACATTATTAATATAGAGAGCTCTTGAAACATAAGGTGTTTGAAGTTGCAGATAAATGGAGAAGCATTTGTCAAATGTGGGAAAGATTAGAGTAAGACACAAAAAATTCATTGTTTTTCCATTCATAGGAGCTTTAAAATTATATACAGAGATGGGAAAACAACAATCTTAATAGAAGCCTTCAACCATACCTAAGATTGCCACTGAAAAGATAATTCAATATAAAATGAATAATTCTACTCACAGCAGGGCTCTACATAAAAACTCCAACAAATCTTCCATCTCAGTGGGTCAGTTTGACATCTGCAATATATAGGTTTTGGATGGTAGCTGGTATGAATGACATTTTGTTACCAAGCCATAGTCATGGTCTTCGAATTTGAATAAATTCCTAGTCTTTCTAACAACAACATAAAATATTTGCCCCTTGGCAGTAACTTTTTAGCTAGTAGTTATTCTTTCTGGTTTTCCATAATATACATTAAAAATACTCTTTTCATAATTTCTACGCTGAATAATAGGTTGATTATGTTGTGAATGAAAAAAATTATGCTATTTGTGAAAAAAAAGACAGAAGTTTCCCAGTCAATTGATTTGACCATCCTCTGACTTCACATTATAAAGTGTGCCTATTGTACTTAAACTTTGTACCATAAAAAAATTGTAAAACATGCTAATACAATTTTTGAAAAAGCCTTTAGCAAGTTTATTATTCTATATACAGAAATAACTGTATTGATCAGACAAATAAAATTCTTCCTGAAAGTTCTTACTCAAAACCCACTTTAGTATAATCTCCTAATTTAAAATATCTGTGCTGAAAAAATTGTTTACTCAAAAGTCCATGAGCATAAGTCACCCCTGAAAATGAGACTGGCATGAAAAAGGCATGAAACAAGTAATTATCTTTAGAAATCAAAAATTTCTTTTTGATCCAGAGGTCTGGTACAACACTTAAATTTTGCATGTGTCTGTGGAAAGCCACTCACAATGATTGTATTTTTAATTTGAAGGGACTAAATTATGACTCCACCTAATACAGTATCTGTAATAATTTATTTAAATGTACTCTTAGCTGATAATCATTCAGACTAAAATCCAACATTAAGCCTCTTGAGCTAATGTCTAGTATTTTCAAGGGTGATCTTCAGACGGAACCTGGATTCCCTTTTCCCACAGTTTAGAAATGAAAAACAAGACTACTTTAATCAGATAGTGTGAATGGGAAAAACCCAAAACTTTGCATAATCTTTTTTTTCAAGGATGCTTCTTAAAAGTGCAATTTATTTTTTGCAATATAAGCAAAATAGGGATGAAATAAACTTTTTTTCCCATTTTGAATATTCTTGGAAATGTTACTCACATTGAGACCTGAAACTTTAAAAATATTTGTTGCTCATAAATAATTTTAAATTTTCTTAAAATTGTGTGAACACAAACCCATACACAGAGATAAATGTATGTAAACCAAAACCAAAATTGGAAAAATCCCCTTACATGACAAAAAGAGATCTGTTCACTTTTAGGGCATCTCTGCATATTTTATGCTTATCTGCTCTACTCATGCTTTTCTACAGAACAAGCTCTCTTAATTCATCAAATTATTAAAGGAAAAAAACACTTAGTCTGCCCTTATGACAGAACCAATTATAGTAAGACTGAGAAATATATGAAAGGCATCAGTGCAGTAATTAAAACTTCGTTTTTAGTAATTAGTTTTGGATTTGGTCAACCAGTAAGATGTGGAAGTACACTACTAAAGAAGGGTTAAAATATCCTGGAAGGATTTAGTAATTATAGATATTGATTACTTTTAGACTCTGTTAGACTCTGTTGAGCCGACAGGATAAGAAAAGCACACTTACCTGTTTGGTCCTTTTATTTCTCACAAGATTGATGAGTTAATAAATAGGGAGCAAACATTCACATAAATTCAAGATCTGTAATATTTTTCACCCCTGAATTACTTGGATGAGAGGGACATCTTTTATGTGAAGTCACCAGAGAGGAGCCAGCAGACTTGATTTGCAACTTGTACTCTTTCCTGTGATTAATACAGTGTTGATGTTTAAACAGGAGTACCATTAAGCAAAAACTCAGCAAAAAGAAACTATATTCCTTCAAGTGGGACTTCCTGCCATGCTCTGATGTTTTCCCTTGCTTGTAAAATGCATCTTCTTAATGTATTAGGGTCTTGTCTGTTATTTTCTGCATATGCTGTTTTAAATAAATCCACCCACATCCATGCTTTCTAATGTAATTTATTGTTTTTCTTGTGTCTTAAAAAAACAAAATTAATAAAGAAAAAAAATTAGTTAGTTATAAAACTAATTAAAAACCTAAAAATGAGGGCAAGAATTTAAAAATATTTCAAAATATCTTTATGTACAAAACTTTTTATACCAAAAAATGCTTTTGGATCAACTCTGTTCTAAAATAGACAAAAAAGTATATATGAAAGATAATTCAGGATGGGTTTTATTTAGAGGAGTGCTGTGAACCAGTTAGCACAGAAACTAATAAAAGACAGAAATTTTCATTTAAGGAAGACAGTACTTTTTATGGTATTCAGATGAAGCCAATTCTAATAAAATATGGGATACGAGTGAAGTCACATACACACTCTTACGTTTTCTGTGTAGCTCCACTATTTACTAAAATCACACCACTAAGAGTATTTTGTGGCCCCAAGTTAGATTACATTGCAATGCTTCTGGGTTCTTTCAATTTTCCTCTTTCTGTGTCACTGCTGAATTTTATTCCCCTGATCTTCTATCAGATTTAATTGTGTGAATCCTTGAAGAAATGTACTCTGTGTGTCTTCCTTCCTTTCTACATTCATTCCAATTCATACAAGCACACCGTATTTTCTCTTCTTTTTCTTCTAGACAGCAAATAAATTTAAATATAAAATTTCTCACTAAAAACCACTTTTTTTTACATTCTTTGATTTTTTTTTGTTCATTGGTAGAGATTATTGCTTCAAATTTTCTCTAATAGAGGCTCTTTATTCATCTATTGTTCTCAACATGAGGTCAGATTTGCCATTTGCTAAAATGCCATTTCAAAAATGGTTATTGCCTTTTAAATGTCACAATGACAATGAAGTGAATCTGCACTTACAGAAATATGTTGCCCCATTATTTTGTCAGGAAGCAGAGAGCACACAGAGAGAAGGCAGCTGTAGATCTCAGTCCAAATGAGCAGAATGAAAAAAATGTTACTTTCTCAAGTTGCCATTTTTCTTAATGATAGTCCATGACCTTAATTCCATTGACCTTTAGGGGATGTAGAGACGTTTTGAGAGATGCTGGAGTTCTGCTGGATTTATTTGACTGACAGATGATAATTTTTAGATGAGAAAACTATTGCAAAATATGATTAATAAATAGTTTTCATAAGAGCTGAATAAAAAATTAAAGTAATTGTTTCCCACATCTTAAAAAATAATCAATACATTTCCTATTTAAGATTATTTTGTATAAAGTTTTAAATGATCAATACATTTCTTTTAAATATTTTCAAAAGAGAAACACCAACAATCAAAACACAAACACCTCTTGTGTTTTGATTGCTGGTGTTTCCATTTTGAATCACCTCTTATTTTTAAAAGTACGTTTCCTATCCTAAATAAGTAGAATGCTAACAAAAAACAAACCCAAAACAATACCCAAAGAAAATGCACCTCCATCCCCAAAAACCCAAACCCAAACCAACAACAAAACAAACCAAAAAGACAACCCCTAAACAAATAAACAAATAAACAAAATCCAAGGAGATTAAATGTAAGGAAAATACAGGAATACAATATAAATATTTATTTCAAGGAATACTCTTTTTTTCCTGGAAATTATTAAACCTTTTATAGAACAAACACGTTTTCTGTCCATTGGGATTTGGGAAAACATGTGCATCTTCCCTGAAATTTAGAGTAACTTGTAGTTGTTTATACCATTCTACTCCACAGATATTAGTCACCAGATAAAAGTTAATATATATATCAAGCACAAGAGAATTATTTTCAAGACTACCTAGTTTTAAAATTTAATTTTAATGACATGAAAAATCAGTCAATGTGAATTTCTGAAATTTATTCCTTTATTTAGAGGTATATCTTGCAAATTTTAGGACTTGAAAAATTCTATTCTACACATGATGAAAATAAGAAAAGGATTCAATAATATGTCTTGTTCCAATTTGTCTTATGTTTAAAATAACAATCTGAAAATTACTAGATATGTTAAATATGATTTGTCAGATTATGGCAGAATTTCTTCTACCACACAGAGCTAATAGGCTATTCTAACAAGTAAGGCTAAATTAGCCACGGGTTAAAAAAACTTCTTCATATTTTCTTCTTTTTAAAGTATCAGAATACTGATTTTTCTAACTACATTATTTCTTGTCAAAGAGTACCTTTTCTACATACTGGGTCTTGTGTCAGATATTCAGGCTAAGTCTGTAAATCACAGACAGAGAAATCCAATGAAATGGTATTTAGTACCATTTAGTAACCCTCTGACACAGGGTTAACACTTCAGAGTTTCTTACCTAGAAGAACAACATGACTTGGTCTTCATTAGCTCTGTATCTTGGGTTTTTTTTCCATATCATTCATAGATCCTTCCGCAGATTTCTGCACAAGCCAGTTCTTTGACAAATTTTATTTAGATTACCATTCTCACAAAGAACTACCCAGAAATATTTAGCAAAACATCAGGCCTTGAATTGGCATTGGTCTCTGGTCACCTGTAGGTTATTTGTATTGTCCTTTGATTACCATACTTGATCTTTATTCTGAGGCTTGATAATAAACTTTATGTTATTCTTTGTATCATGCCATGAAATCTTGTCATAAAATTGGCAGAACATAAAAACTATTCCTTATAGAAAAAGAAACCATAGACAAGGAAATAACAATTCTGATTAATCCTCAATTCCACCAACAATATTCAAGGACTAGAGGGAGAGTAAGAATCCTCATGTTGTGACACTGTTTAAGTAAGAGGCTTGCAAAACAGAAGAGCTTAAACTAGCAGACTCTTACCACAGTCGTCCCTCTACTGTTTGTGTCACCAGAAGGAAATCTTTTGATCTTCTACAAAACATTTTGTGATGCAACATAATTGGAGTCTGGGTATTTTTGTGTGACTTCAAGTATACGTATTAGGCAATATATCTCTATTTTCATTTCATGAGGAAAAAGTAAAATACCTTGTATATGAAGGAGATATAAACAAAAGAAATGTGGACCACAAAAAACAGGTAATGTTTCATGATTTCAGCCCCACAGAGACACAACACTGAATGTTCTTTGGTCTCCATTTATGAACTTCATATGCTCTCCATCTCTCTCTGACTAGCATTGAGAAGTGTTTAAGTGTCTGATGTTATATAGACTCAGTGGATCTTCTGGACACAGGGTTGTGAAAGGGGGATACAGAAGTCAACAGAAACCTGACAATGTAATCATTCAAGTGTGTGTTGTCAGCAAATTTCCAGGTGACAAGTCAAACATTTCAAAAAATTTGTTTACAAGTGTATATGAAAAAATGTTCAGCTGTATGGTTTCAGGCCTTTTTACTCTATTGAGTATGCCATGTATGATATATGTGTAGGTGGATTTCTTATACTTTGGAGTACCTACTTAGAAAGCTTTTTGAAAATATTAATCTGATCCCAGTTCAAGGAGTGATATTCCAGCTCTAGCAACAACTGTGGGCTCAAAATGTTTACCTCTTCTCATTGAGGATTAAGAAGTGGCTTACCATTGAGTACCTGCCTAGAAAGAGAGATCTGGATGTACTTTAAATACACTTTAATTTTGTTTGCTGCCTTTAATTCAGAAAAAAAAAATCCTATTTTCCAAAAGAGGAGGTTCAAGTAGAAAATAAACATTATTTTTTAACAATAGGAGCAACCAATCAATGTGATAACTTATCTGGGTATCTGGGGCATTTTTGATATCTTTAAATCAAGATTGTCTATCATCATAAATTTCATTCAGTCACAAGGCATAGGCTGTTATAAATTACTTGTTTAATTGTATGAATACTATTGTAGAGCTGATAAAGATTTGTGATTCCACTGTAAGGTAATGAAGAATGGAAAAGGCTGCTAGGTTGAGGAGAAAGTGTCTTGTTTAAATTTTAAATATGCTCAAATTTAATAAACAAGCCACCTGTCTTTTCCTAGCAATTCCATGTACAGAGCTTTTTTTTTTTTTTTTTTTCCTGTGAATCTGGATAAAAGGTGTTGTTATTTGCTGGATGCTTCTTCAAAATGCAGTTTAGCTTAAAGTGTCTTCTTAGGCAACATACAATAGCTCATGTTATGTTTGTCATCTGCTTTTTCAGTTAAATGCTCATGCTGCTGTTTCTTGGAAAGACCTTTTAAATGTTGCAATAGAATATACAAAGAACAAAGATAGTTATATCAACTTTTAAATGCACCTGTAGTGAAAATCTGTCTGTAATCTGTCTGGGTAATACACTCACGTGTTTTAAGATATCACCAGTGAACTTAGAAAGAAGTGGTTTGTTTAACATCTAATTAAAGCAGCCACAACACGGAAACAATCATCATGCTGATAAGGTGAAAAGGAAGACCTTTAGTTAAAATATTAATATATTCATTTCCCCCCACGGTTAATCAGTGTTTGGAATTCTTTAACCCAAGAAGAATAAGCTGACTTGGACCCTCTGTGTTGAATCTGTCTATTTCTACTCAGAGAGCCATTCCATGACACAGCAGTATCTGCTGAAGTCTGACAGGAAGAAAGCTGAAGTAGGAAGAGAACAATCTGGATCATGAAAGTCCATCTCACAGAAAAAAGTTATTGTAACAGTCAGTTCAAAGAACTTTTCAGTAATTTTCAGGAATTCAGAATTTTCAGAACTGGTTGTCAGTAAAGTATTGAGCCTCATGTAAAGACTGTAGCTTAACAGCATAATGTCATGATAACAAAGTACTTTCATTTCCCTTTAACAATTTAATATCTTTCAAATTTAAGGCTGGTTAGTGGTTGGGATATATAGAGTGGGGTGGGAGGGTCAGAGAGATGAAGAGGATGGGGCTGGGGAAAGGTTTGCTCTCAGGGTCTGCAGTTTTTTGAACATGTTTTATGCCAGAGGACATAAGTAATGAGAGTATTAGAAATTATAATCAAACCACTTCTAGTGGACATCAGTGGATAGGTCTGCCTTTCTTGTTATTCTTGTTGCTACAGCTGCAGAAGAACAGATCAAGAATTGTGTCTTTCCTGGCAAACTCTCTCCATGAAAGTGAAAAGTCCCCCATTAATTGAAACATGCTGTCCCAGAGACACTTCTGGATGCGTATGCCGCCTTTTCCTGAGAAAAGAACCCCAAACGTTTCCCTGCTTCTGAAACTTATGGACTTCTTGATCTCCTTGGAGGTGCTCCAGCCCCTTAGATACAAAGCCTTCCACAATTTCAAAAGGGTGCCCTAATTTGCCCTTCATATCACACTCGGTTTTAAAGGATTGTAATTTACATGTCAGCTGATGGATAATGACAATGATATTGATAGTATTACTATGACACTTGCTCAAGAAATTAATTATTTTTCAGCATATTTACTTGCTCAAAAAGGTGCATAATTTCCCCTTAAATTATTAGTTCTTAAGAACCCTGCTGATTCAAAGAGGATAGTGTGTTTTTAATAAACTCCAAATAAACATAGACACTTTTGGAAACTATATTTTAGAAAGGATTCAAAATACATGTGACATTTTATGAATCCAAAGGAAACTATTACTCATTCTAGGAACCGGAAAGCCAAATATAAGAAGGGAAAAATAATATCAGTCATCCCAAATGCTGACTTGGGCATGGTTCCTATCATAATCAAGGATCAAATAAGTGCTGCTATTTCTTTAAAGCAGTAATTTAAAAATTCTGTATTATCATTGTTGTTAATGACTGGACACATGAATACTTAATTAAATGGTTCTGGGAGCATTCATTGGTCAGCTTGCATGGTTGATCAATGTAGAAAAACAGACATCTGCTACTACATTGCCTTAGCCTCCAAAAAGGGTAGCTGAACACAAACTAACTGCTGGGAATGGTGCATGGTCATTCACAAATAATGGCTTTACATTGCTCTAGAAAGTGTGATTTTTCCTATACCAAAACTTGCAAGGAATTTTTATACTGATTGAACATGCTGGAGAGTGCATTTGTAACAACTATGGGCATCCACTGCCACTGCTTTTTTCCAGATGCCAATTTGGCCTTAGAGACTTTTAAAACTGAAATTTAAGGATGCTTATGAAAACTGGGAATTCAGATGCCAACATGGTCAATAGTGTGGGATATAAGAAAGGTGCCATGTGACCACTGTGGTGGAGGTCACAGTCTGATGGTGACCCGACTGATCAGTGAGTTTTTGGTCAATGTAACCTCAATTTCTGAAAGCAGAACTGGAGATACTGGAGCAACTGATAAATAGAATTGTTCTCTTTAGGGAATTCCTATGTTTCTTCAAAATTTTCCTTTAGAAATACAATGATACATGTAGAAATACAGGGAGAGGGGAGCAGGTCAGATGAAGGTGTTCTTAAAGATGGTTTTCTGTGTCTGTCTGTGACACATCTCTGGATATCCAGTTTTTTGTCAGGGGTGTGAGAAAACAATTCACCATAAGCTGAAAGTATTTCCTACCAGAAAAGCCTTGGAAATGGGGATTCAATGAATGACTCAGAGGGATCTTTGGTAGAAATATTCATATTGGTGTCTTATATTCCTTTCTGTTGCTTTCAGCTTATTTGGATTTTATATTTTTCCTTAAAAGAAAGTAGATAAATCTATGAGACTTTGTTCTTGCAAAACATTATTCCAGAGAAAGATTGCAAATATTCTAACTGCTGCAGAAATATATGTGGTTCTAAAGAGATCCCATATACTTCTACTGCAAAGAAAGTGGCAAATGAATGAGTTCAAAGGTTCACAGAGATAAGACTTTTCTTTCATCACCCAAGAACATAATGCATTAACAACATACATGCTGAGCTAAATCAAAATAAGTGTTAATCCTTGAAATAATTTTTAATACAATATATGAACATATGAAGAGTAAGATATTTAAATGAGAAACATTAAATATTAACAGGTTTTCAGATCAGAAGACACTCACTCAAGTGTCTTTGAATTGTCTCCCAGACAAGGAAGATGGGAGCTAATTAAACAGAAAATTATTTTAAAGGTAGTGAAGTAGGCAGCTATAATAATCTTTAAAAATCTCACCAAATTGTTCATGGATCACAGTCTTAAAGAGAGTAGTGGGTTATAAGTACTTGTTATCTCTTAAATATGGTAAAGTGCTCTTTTCGGGAAAACACACTGTCTGTCAATTTTGTTAAAAGTTAGCTGGATGTTCATAGCAGACTTTAGCCTCATTCCCTCTCTGGAGTTGGTGGAATGAGATCAATCCATCAAAGTATACACCACGTAGGGCTTTATAGCTTATTGCTTCCTGTAACCTGTGAGAGCAGAACGCTCTCACTTCTGAAGAAATAAACTGGTACATCTTTGTACTGATTACACATTCACTACTCATATACATTCTGTTATTCGCATTTCTGGCTGCATCCAACTCAAATAATCACCTCTGACACAATAACATTTATTCTGCCACTTGCAGAGTTGGAAGTGTAAAACTACATGCAATTTTTTTTTCAAATTATATGTTTTCTTGTCTTTCATAAGGAAGACCATTGGTTGATAAGATAATATACAAAAAACCCCACCAAAAGCCAAAAAACCTATAGCTTTTACTATGACTTTATACAGGATAGAATACTACCATGTTTTTATGTATATGTAGATGAAAGGTCTAAGAAACTGCAAGGGTATTATAGCAGCTATAACTGTGTAGTAAATGCTCACATATTTGGGGCACTTCATTTACTCCTTTGTACCTGTTGAAAGAACTTATTAAGTATTTTGAAAAGTCTGAAGCATTAATTTTAATGTGAATGGAATAATATCATATGTGTGTTTTTTATTCCCAACACAGGGATCACCTGATTTGCTGGTATAATTTTCTGTTCCTTAAAATACACTTAATAATTGTTAATTATTAACATCTGTTTGAACATTTATTAAAAATCTGTTAATAATCAGAAAAAGAAGCCATTCTCACTTAAGTTTGTATTAGATTTTCTAACCCATGCTTAACTACCGAATTTTACTTCATGTAATCTAAAATATAATATTTTGTGTACCCTTGTTATCCTCCCCTATCTTTTTTTTTGCCTCACAGAATCTCACATAAGAACAACTCTATCAGTTATTATGGGATATAAGGAATGGGTTATAAGGAATTAATTTCTTTGCAGGTGTTTCTATTTTATTTATCACCAAAGCATCTGAGTACTTCAGTGACATTAGTTATCTTTCTTTCCTACCTCCTCTGAGATGCAAATAAGTTATAATCATACTTAAGGCAGATTTATTGGAACACAATTCCAGTACCTAATACTAAGAACAACTGAATGAGTGTTAATATTAAATTTCATAGCTGCTCACTTTGAAACATGACCAGATATCAGTGTCTTGTATAAACATTGGACTCGCTTTACAGACACAGATGTGTGTCATACCTGTCCTATAGGACAGTTGCATGTATTTGAAAACTGGCAAAGCTACATGTCTCTCCATGAATTGTGTAGTGGTCTCAGGAAACTATCATAGATCTAAATTTTTCTTTGCATGATAAAAATCTCAAATTTATAATTTTCTAAACAAGTACTCGAAATCACAAATACTCCTAACTCTTGGGTTAGGGTTGTGGGATAACGTGAAATACTGATAATATCTAGACTTGCTTATAGTTGTACTTTTTACTGCAAAAATTCACTGTTATTAGTAACTCCAGGTGAGTTTCTAAATCTAATTGAGTAGTAACTCTAAATGAGCTTTCAAAATAAAGTCCCATGGATTTCAGAATTTGGTTTCAGAAGAACAAAACCAGTAGCTATTATTTTTAATTGGAAAAGTCTTATTTGATAGAGAAAATAATTCCTTCTTGGCTGCCTGTCAATCCTCTGCTCTTAATGAGGCAGATTTCAATTAAAATGCAATATGCAATTATTTTGAGTTTATGATAACTCAGTGTCCTGTATTGTTTTTGTAGTACTCATTACAGAAGAAAGGTGGTCTTCTTTGTGTCACCAGCCAAGGAAAGAGAACTTTAGTTTTGTCTGATCTTTTTGCACATTCAGTGCTTATTGAAACTATCAGCAAGTACACAAAAAAAAAAAGTAAAAAAAAAGAAAATCTTTTCTTTTTACCCCCTCAAGTGGCTTTCTTCCGTTTAGAATTCTAAATGTTACATGTCAGCAGGATCATGAAGAGCAGAGATTTATGAGCATGAAATACAGCATGGGAGGGAACGGAGCTGCTAATTATGACACGTAATCAGTCCAGCTCTATACGGTTTTGTTTAGTTGTGGAAAATCTGATGCATTTAGCTTTTACTGTGTCTACTGAGAACATCCATCTCAAATGCAGAGAGCATGAAGCATGAACTTTGACTGTATTCAGGAAAAGCAGCTATACCATTATGCTTCAACACTTGCTATTCTCAGAATCACAGAATTTCTAGGTTGGAAGAGACCTTCAAGATCATCAAGTCCAACCCATGCTCTAACACCTCATTCTATATTCTCATAGCTCAGGCCTCAAATTCAGGAATTTTAGTCATGTATCATTTTTGTTTCCCTCTCATATCTCCCTGTTTCAGGGATGCATAGTTTACTACCTGCCAAAGCAAAAGAGATGGTCTGATTCCTGTTCCAGTCTGTCCTCCAAAGGCTGCTGTTGAAGATTATATTTCTGTTTCTGGAAAATGATATTTTCTGTTGAAAGTACTGTGTTACTGTTGAAAGAGTGCCATTGAAAGAGTGTACAACACTATTTCTTTCTGGAATGCAAAATCTTCAGGAAAAATTGAAAACAGTGACCAAAATGTTCATGGTTATAGTATTGTAAATACATCGATGCTGAGAATAATGGAAGAAAAAATGGCCCAGAGAGTGGGCAGGGTTGTGAGGTCTGCTTACGCAGCATCTGTTACTGGTTCCATTGCAATCAATCAGTTGTCCAGACAGAAGGTTAATGAGATGTTAAAGTAAGTATTAAATTTTGTTGCAATAGGAAAAAGGGAATTCCACAACTTCATGATTTTGGGAAAAAACACACAGTCTGGGTTTAAACAAGACAGGGAGAAAGCTTCTTAGGTGGTGGCTGCCAGGACCTTTCTTAAGAAAGAGCTACATATTTTTATATTGCATTCACTTAAAAAATCAAATATGAAATTGTCCTTAAAATATATAATCAAAATACAATACCATATACATGAAAATTAAACAAAAATAAAATCCTGTTTAGAATTCTGAGAGGTTTTAACTAAAAAAAGTTCAAAAGAACTGTAAATCTTGGAAAATTTAAACACAAGTCAGTAAGTAGATCTATTGTTCCTAATATTTTGTAATTACATAGAGAGAGAGGCCTGTCTCACCGTGAAATCAATGACATTTTCATTTAGATAAGGCAAGGGATCAAATTACAGTACATAAGGTATATGTAAATCTTTCTATGATGTTTTTCAAGTACACAAAGATGTGGCAAAATTTAAGCATGTCACTCATTTAAAAAACCTTAGTATTGCACTGGAAAGAATTGTAAAGTTAAATATTTTTTGAATTATCTTAAGATTACTTTAAAATGTCACAAAGAACAAAGTTGAAGACAAATTGTGGTAAGTGTGATTTTTTAATACCAACTGAGGCATTGGCAAAATGTATTAAATCTATACAGTTATAATTTTAGAAGTCAGTATTTTATTAGTAAAGCAGAGATATTTGAAATTCAAGTAAAAACTATAATCTAATTTCCCACTGAAAAAAGCTGAATATGAAGGGTCTGAACTTTTAATGAAAACTGGCCAAGACCCTTGATATTGTAAAGACATGCTTCAAAATTATTTTTATACTTTTAGATTTACAGTTACTTATTAAATAGTCTGTGTAATTGCAGTTTCAAAACAAGGTTACTGCCCTAATTTTGGAATATTTTGATCATTATTGAGTTTTGTGAAATGTGTTATGTTAAATGTAAAATTTATCCACAGCTACCTACAACTATTCTGTGCATTTTCTGAGAAAGCTACTCTTTCTTTTTTAACATCAGAGAAAATTCTGTGCATGTTGGGCAGAGTTCTTTATACTGTGGATGTCTAAGATGTTGCATTTTCAGCTGTTCATGATTGCGCTTGCCTCTGTTAAACTTGGTGTATTTCTGGTTGCAAAAGCCTCCTTCATGTCACTTGAAGAGTTAGATGTCTTACACAAAACTGTTATGTGTTCTCACTGGGAGAGGGCCTCCACTTCTTCTCTGGGTTACCTGTTTCAGTGCCTTACCACCCTCTCAGGAAAAAACTTTTTACTGTCTAATACAGACCTTCTCCTTTTCAGTTTAAAGTCATTACCCCTCATTCTATTACTCTATGCCATTGTGAAAAATCCCTCTCCAGCTCTCCTGTAGACCATCTATAGCTTCGGGAAGACTGCTGTAAGGTGTTTTTGGAGCCTTCTCTTTTCCAAGCTGAAAATCCCAACTCTTTCAGCCTCTCCATATATGAGGGGTAATTCAGACCCTCTTGATCATCTTCTTGACCCTCCTTTGGGCTTGTTCAAACAGATCCACATCTTTCTTATATTGGGGATTCCAGGGATTGGCGCAATGTTCCAGATAGGGCCTCACCAGTGCAGAGTAGAAGGGTAAGCTCACCTCCCTCAACCTCTTGCCAAACTGCTTTTGGTGCAGACCTAAAGGATACTGTTCTCTTTCTGGACTGTGAGTTCGCACTGCCAGATTATATTCAGTTTAATATCCACCAATACCTCAAAGGCCTTCTCCACAGGTCTTCTCTCAATGTATTCATCACCCTGACTGTATCCATTTGGGGGATTTCCCTGACGCAGATGCATTTGTCCATGTTAAACTTCATGAGGTTTGTACTGATTCACCTTGCCAGCTTGTCAAGGTCCCTCTCAGCAAACTTGCTGCACTCCTTCTCCTGTCCATGTCCTTGATAATGATGTTTAAAAAAATCCAGTCTCAATACCAGCCATTGAGAAATGCCACTTGGCACTGATCTCAACTTGGATATTGAGCTGACAGCAGCTCTTTGACTGTGACCATGCAGATAATTCCTTGTTCACTGAGAGGTCCACTCATCAAATCCATATCTCTCCAATTCAGAGACAAGGATTTTGTGTGTAACAGCATGGTGGCTGGGGCTGTGTTTGGTTTTGTGCTAAAAGCAATGTTGATAACACAGGGATGTTTTTGCTATTGCTGAGCAGGGCTTGCACAGCATCAAGGATTTTCAGCTTCTCACCCCAGCAGCAAGAAGGCTGTGGGCCCACAAGGAGAGGGAAGGACACAGATGATAGCTGACCCCAACTGACCATAGACATTCAATACCTGATGGCATCATGCTTTGAATATAAAGCTGAGGGGAGAAGAGGGAAGACATGGGACACTGGGAGGGATGGTGTTTTGGTGACCCAAGTCATCCTTATGCTTGATGGATTTATGCTTTCCTGGGGATGGCTGAACCGCTGCCTGCATATGAGGAGGATTGAACATATTCGATTGTGTGCACAGCATCTCTTTGACCTATTAAACTGTCTCTACCTCAAACGGTGCTGCCTACAGTAGAACTACTTATTTTCTTGGAGTTTTTTTTCCAAATTATTTGACATTTTAGTATGGCACATTTTTTATCTTTAAAAAACAGTGCCGCGCTGCACCCTTCTTAAAGATACATTCAGTGACATTTTGGACTGTCTCACAGTCTTCCTTAAAAAAAAGTTATATTTCAGAAACTAAATGGAGATTAAATGTTAACCAAACCAAAACCCCAGAAGTTCAGTGACCTAACTAATAAATATTCATCTAGTGATCTCCAGAATGACATCATACACATAACCTGAATCCCCGTGACAGATGAGAGTTATATTTTGCCTCTTATTGGGCACTCTGTCATTACATCTCTAAATTTTAACTGTAACTTCTCATTCCTTCATTGTTCTGCAGTGATCTATTCAGACAGTAAGGTGGGTAAAAATTAATGGAGGTGTTCATTCTATGTCTTCCAGGAGTTAAGTGGAACCTACTCTGAAAGAGATTTCACATCTTGCAAGTAATTATCTACATGATAATCCCTGATGAAAGGGAGAATTTCTGAGGAGAAACCAGCGTGATGCCAAGAAAACTGGACTCTATTAAGAGGAGAAAGGAAGAGATAATAAATAAACTCATCTTGCTTATTATTTTTGTTCTGTTTTTCTTCTCCTTATTTTTTTATTCTTTTTAAAATTCTTCTCCTTTTCTTCTCTTTCTTCTCCTTCTCTTCTCTCTTTTCATTCTCCTCGTCCTCATTTTTCTCCTCCTTCTCCTGGCACTGTCAGATAGGATATTCTAAGGACTCTTAAATCACCTAAATCCATTAGATCACTTTTTGGTAAGATGAAGACAAGAATGTAAATATTTATTTGCAGAATCGAAAACAGAGAACAATTAAACATTTCTTGGTTTAACTGAGTAATGAACATATGTTACACCACTGTTGTGGTTTGACACTGGCTGACTGCCCAGCACCCATGAAAGTCATTCACTTACCCTCCCCTGCCACAGCTGGGTAGAGGAAAGAAAAATTTAATGAAGGGTTCATGAGGTGAGATAAGGACCAGGAGAAAACACTCCAAGGGCAAAACAGGCTTAGCTTAGAGTTACAAAGTGAATTTATTACTAACAAAATCAGAGAAGGATAATGAGAAGTAAAATAAGCCCTTAAAACACCTTCTTTCATCTCAACCCCTCCCTCCTTCTCATCAAGAGCTCAGGGGACAAAGCCTGGGGAGTTTGGTCAGTTTGTCACCCAAGGGGTTCTTCTACTGCTCAGGAAGAGGAGTCCTCCCCCTGTGAGACAGTGAGATCCCTTTCCCTTCCAGCGTGGTTCCACTCTCACAAGCAGCAGTCCTCCTGCTGCAGGAGAAAAAGCTGCAGCATGAATTCCCCCACGGGAATCCCCAGTGCTCCCAACACTGCAGCCCATGGGTCTCTCTTTCCACGGGGTGCACTCCTCCAAGGACAGGCTGCTCCAGCCTGGAAACAAGGGCCCCCTCTTTCCTCCGGGTCTCCCACTGGATCACAGCCTCCTCCAGGCATCCACCAGCTCCAGCGTGGGCACCTCCCCGTGGGCTATGGGTGGATCTCTGCATTCCCTGTGGATCCCCATGGGCTGCAGGGGCACAGTTGCTTCACTATGGTCTCACTATGGCCTGCAGAGGAACCTCGGCTCTGACACCTGGAGCACCTCCTGCCCCTCCCTCTCCACTGACCTTGGTGTCTCCATGTTATTTCCCTCACATGTTCTCACCTTCTCCTCTTTGCTGACTAGAGGAAAATCTGTGTCTGCTTTGGTTTTCCTTCTTGAATATGGTATCCCAGAGGCACTACCAACCTCTCCATCTGGCCCAGTTTTGGCCAGCAGCATGTCCATCTTCAGAACCATCAGGGATTGACTCTGCCAGACATGGTGGAAGCTTCTGTCAGCTTTTCACAGAAGCCACCTCTGTGGCCCTTCATTACCAAAATCTGGCCATGAAAAACCAACACAAACACCAATACTCTTTTAAAAATAATGTCTTTTTTTCATTTATTCAGACAATCCTTATACCAGCTAGTGTCCTGGGTTTCAAAGTTTTTCAAATTTTTTATTACACGTTACTAATGTCTGGTAGACTATAACTCAACCAACTCACCCCTTACCAAGAGATTCAGCAAGGCCAAACTTTTAGGAGGACTTTCTCAGATCAGTACATTTTCTATGTCCCTTTCAGAACTAGTCTCTCCCTCGAGGCAAAACCATTCTGTTCCCTAATTCCTTGCCACTAACTGAAATGTGGAAATGTGGGGCTTCTGTCTTCAGTTTAGTTATTTGTTTTTAGGTTGTGTTTGTTTGCTTGTTTTTGTTTTTGTTTTTGTTGTTGTTTTTGGGTTTGGGTTTTTGTTTTTGTTTATGTTTTGGGGTTTTTGTTTCTGTTTTTGTTTTTGTTTTTTTCTGTTTTTGTTTTTGTTATGTTTATGGTTTTGTTTTGGTTTTGGTTTTTTGTTTGTTTGTTTGTTTTGGTTTTGTTTTGTTTTGTTTTCTTTTCTTTTGTTTTGCTTGGCTCACTTTGATATAGTGAGACATCTTCTCTTGAACCTTTCTTTTATGGCCTTTAGAATCAAAATGGGACAAATTCCTCTTCTTTCCTGCCATTTTATTTTTGATGTCATGTTGTTTGAATGGAGCCAAAACCAACACCTTTCCCTGAAACATGACATAACTAGCAAAAGTTATAAATTCAAGTTATTCACTATAGTCTAATGATTTAGCTGAGACAGAGTGGCCACTAATTATCATTTATGAGAAAAATTATATGAGAAAGTTGATGTAAAAGCAAAAGATTATAAATAAATTATCATCACCGTTAGCAGTATGTTTATTAACAGTGCTACCAAAAGACCATTTTACAAGAATTTCAGTTGTCAATAGAATTTGACCAGCTTCTGTAAAAAACAAGTGCATCTGCTCTTTTAATGTTTCTAATTATTGTACGATGTGATTATATTTTTCCTCTTCCTTTCAATGTGGTGTGTAGGTGGTGGAAGACTTTTTACCTGCCAAGGAAATGTGGATGACAAAAACTGTGTATTTTTAGCTTAGTAATGACTAGGAGAAGGAAGATGAATGAAAGGGTTTCCTGGTAGAATTTATGCAGCAGATTTATCCTTCAATTAAAACTATTGATCAGGAAAGTGATCCTTTTATCTATGGGCATCTCTCTCTGTTACAAAGCAAAAGTCATTATTCCATATAACTGTTATTACATCTATCCATCCTGCTTTACTGCAAAAGTCACACAGGTAAGATTCTCATATGCTTTTCTGATTCTTTAATACTGGTTTTGATAGTCCTTAAAAGACAGTTCTAATTTTGGAATTCAAAGCTAACAGTGACCTTTCATTGCAAGGATTTTTGAATGCGATGAATACATTTATTATTATTAATCCCAAGTTACCCCTTATGTGAATTCCTCCTACTGACATTTGCAGCAACCCAAAAACTATGACCTTATTTTAAGGTTTGAATAAAAGCTCTCAGCTCCTTCATTAATTATAAGTAAAACAAAATGAAAATAAGAATTTTTAAAGTACTTATTTTACTTCTTAAGATTTAGTAAGGTAAAACACGAAGAGAGTTGTACATTTTAAAACACAAAGGTTGTCATGCTCTTTTACATATGTCATCCTCAGCTACATGGTCAAATAGTGCAAAACCAATTTGATTAATGAGTATTTTCTTGAATAACACTGACGAGATCATCTGACTTATTTCTTGAGGTCACATTATTTGCAGTTTATAAGTCACTTGGTTGGCCCCTTGGTTGACCCCTTGGAATTGATTACATGCTTAAAATTCTGAAGTCTTTCACTTGCTTAAGAAGAATTATGACTTTCATGGGAAGGCATGTGTTTTTTAATGTATTCTCATTCAATATTTTTGTACTGAAAGTGGCTATTTTTGATCAGTAATATAGTAGAAATTTCACTTCATATCTTTCA
Source organism: Phylloscopus whistleri (assembly GCA_017589585.1). Lineage (NCBI taxonomy): Eukaryota > Metazoa > Chordata > Aves > Passeriformes > Phylloscopidae > Phylloscopus > Phylloscopus whistleri. Next base: position 1,806,463 of record JADMLD010001013.1, read on the forward strand.
AACTGGATAAAATGTACCTCAAATTGAATAACTAGCTATTTTCTTGAGGGTTCTGTGAAGAACATGGCTAAAGGAGGCCGACTTGTGCATAACAGCAAGCCTGGAATGACTTTGGGTTATGTTTCTTGGCATATTCTCTTTTAAAAGCAAGTCAAAATGAACCATACTTCATGCTTGGTCTTGACTTGCTATCAAGGTATTTTTATTAGTTCATCAATAAGATGAAATTTAACTTAGAGTCATCTCCATGTATCTCAGGAATGAACATAACTGTTATCTTGAATTTGGAAGGCTGCACGATAATTGCCAATGTTGAATTACTAAGATCAAAAAACAAAGGTCACGAAGACATTCTTGTTACTATAATAGAGAGACTAAATGGATAGACTTCAGTTTGTAATAGTCAAAATAATAAGATTAGTGGTTATACTAGGTCTAAATTTTGTCAAAGCTAGGAGTCAAAATGTACCGTGTTTTCATTATTGCTATCTGCTCTTCCTGATAAAGAATTTTTAAATTATGTTAATAAAAATTATATTTGTTTCGTAGATTAATGAAATAAAAAAGGCATCATGTCTCATAAGGGGTTAAGCACTTGCTAAAGGCTAAGGAAGCGTAAAGAGAGTCAATAACTGATTCCTGTGGTGTATGAAGACCACTGATGACTTGTTGATGGGAAACTGTGAGTTATTCTTTCTATCTTGACTTCACAAGAAACTGATGAAGAAATGCTAACCCATAAGGGGCAGAGGAAAGGCTTACACTTAAATGAACCCTAGAGTTAGGTCTGTAATTTTTTTATTTAGTGTCACACAGTAAAGCCTTCAGTGAGAACTAGAGACTGGAGCTTTGAATTTTTAAGATATGGTTACTTACAGAATTTTATGGAGGAAGAGAAATCTTGCGTCTGCCATTTAATGCTAATGCAAATGAATTGTTGGAATATTTCTCTTTCTCTTTCATTTGGCCACTCCTGCAAAATCTTTGGATGTGTTGTCTGTTTTTCATTTAGCACATGAACACATAACAATTTGTTATTAGACTAATTTTTATAATGATTTCAATGTGAGGAAATCTGAGATAATTTAATATTTTTTCCATGTCTACTCTACAAACAAAAGGGACCAATCCATCACATATACCCCTAGGTATCTATGTGGTGAAAAGAATTGCATATTGCTGCCTAGGTTGTTTTACATAGGATTTTCTGAGACTTGGAAACAGGAGCATCTCTGAGGAAAATGTATCTTCTAGTCTTCACTAAAGAGAAAATATCTCCATTGTATGGCAAAACAGTGGCAACATGATTGAATCTTGAGGGGGACTCAAGAGACATGTAACAACTCAATAACTTCATTGACTATATTAGGGGAATACTATGTGATTTAGGTAATCAATCTCTTATTATCCAATAATGCCGAAAATTACTAAAACAGCACAGTTTAATTATTTCAGATATACCCATATAAAGATAGAGTTCACATTGAATGCACTATTACAAATCAGTCGGGGGAAAGTTTACCAAGAGAAAAAATGGAAACATTGTTTCTTATAAATAGTTTGCCTTTGTGTTTATGAAACAACCAACATAATTTATACAAAGATTTTCCTTAGGGGACCAATTTTTTCTTTCATTTCTCTCCAAATACACAGTGTTTGTAATTTGGTATACATTATTCATATGTATATACATCTCATCTACACGGTGGTGACAAACAGAGATGTGATAAATTAAACTAATTCTGTGGGAGTTTTGATTTAAATTCTCCACCCCCGTGGGCATTATCACTTTAATATGATGAATAAAGCAAGAAAATAAATATTTCTTTTGTCCTAAATATAGAAAGAATTATTTCCTTTTCTCACACAAATATGGACTTCTAATTTACAATGGAACAGACCAATATTTTATTTGCAGCCTAGTGCTAACAGGAAGAGTAAGGTTATGTACGTTTTGATGAAGTCAGTCTGGAAATAAACTGCCATCCTTTCCAGAAAGTAATTTTTTCACTTCTAAATTTTGAAGATTCTGTTCAAAGTGAAGTTGCAGTACAGAGGGTTTATTTTTAGGTAATTAAAAAAAAAAAAAAAAAAAACAGAAGGGAAAACAATAAGACATTTCACTTTCTCATAGCTCCTTATGTGGATATATTGTTCTATTGATTAGACATAAAAGCAACACTTGGTATTAAGGTGGAAACAAAGTATGTTACCTTAAAATTATTTTTAAAAAATCTCTTTTAAACTAACATAATTTTCCTGCAGGATATTTAATACATAACAATAACAAAGAAATTTTTTATATTCATATTTTTGCTTAGACTCCTAGACAATGAAGAATATGAAAAGATGAAATGGAGGGCAATAAGAAGCCCAAATCAATAGATGAATTATCTCATACTGTGGAAAGGAAGAAATGAGCTATGTGATATTGCAAAGTAATGTTGACACTTTATAATAACATTTTCCATTACCCACTGCAATGCATATATACTTTAGCAGACACTGCTGTTTCAACCTGGCTTGCAAGTATGTGTTGCACCTTTTAATTAATGACCAATTTTAATAAATTCAACAGAAGAACATGCATATTTGAAAGACTGTCTCTTTGAGCTCCTGCTGTGCAGGCAACCCTGCCTGACTGTTGCAGGATCAAATCCACAGAGCAAGCTTATTGCAGAGTTTTTACAGAAAATGCCTACGAGGTTTCATATTAAAGCTTCACGATCTGTTCATTGACAAAATAAAGTGAGTATTAAGCAAATTTTGTATTTGTAGTGATCATTTTAGTAGCATTTAACTTTTGTCAAGTGAGACATGATTGTTTGAATATTCTGCTTTTTGCATTTTCTGTGTGGTCTTATTCAGCTTTTAAAGCTATGCAGCTCTGAAGGCAATTAGAGGAAAAAAGGGCAATTCCTTATTTGTAATATTTTCTTAGAATCTACGTATCTAAGATTAAATTATTATGGTTCTAATTAACTTCTTACTGTAACATTCCAAATGTCAAATTTCCAAAGATTTTAAAATTTATTTTAAACCAGTAAGAATCAATTTTCAGTAGCCTGTGAAATTTGTCCACGTCCATGTAAAAAAAATTGTCCCTTTTTTTGCTGCTGCCAGAGTTTCAGTGAGCAAAGTATCTCTCAAAAGAGTTAAAATAACTCTGGCCCATGCAGAAAATATCCCAGCCTATGGTTACAAGGGTTAAAATTATTCACTTAAAAGTAGTAAATTCTTTGCTTGCTTATTGCTTCCAAAATCTAGGAATTGTTTTGTATTCCGTTTAAATTCACTCACTTTCACTAAGAGAAGCAGCTGTTTTAAAAACTTACAAAATATGGCAAGAACTGAATACAAGCAGGGCATGCAGCCAAAAGCATAAGGAAGGATTTTTTGTCCAATTATAATTTCTAAGACTGGCTGACAATTCAAGGAATATACATGTTCTATAAATAAAAGGTCAGTGAATCTGAAACATATTATTCCAACCTACATTTTTCCTGCATCTGCATCCTCTTTTAATGCCCTTTAGGACTGCAACTCCTGTCAGAGGAGATGATTGTCCTACTCTGCTCTCCACTGGTGCGGCCTCACCTCAAATCCTGCGGCAGCTTTGGGCGTCACTATATATATATATACATGTTAAAAAAAAAAAAATAAAAAACATCAGCTATTAGAGTGTGTCCAAAGAAGGGCTATAAGGATAGTAAAGGGCTTTAAGAGGAAGCCAAGTGAGGAGTGTCTCAGGGCACTTGGTCTGTTCAGGTTGGAGAATAAGAGACTGAGGGGAGAGCTCATCACAATCTGCAATTTCCTCCTGAGGGGAAGCAGAGGCGCAGACACTGATCTCTGCTATGTGGTGACCAGTGACAGAGTGAATGGTCTGAGCACTGACCTGAGAGAATGGTCTGAGGTTGTGTCAGAGGATGTTTAGGTTGAATACCAGGATAAGGTCCCTTACCCAGAGGGTGTTTGGGCACTGGAACAGGCTCCCCAGGGCAGCGGTCACAGCTCCAAGCCTGACAGATTCAAGAAGTGTTTGGACAATGCTCTCAGACCCGTGGTGTCACTCTTGGGGTGTCCTGTGCAGGGCCATGGATTGGACTTCATGATCTTGATGGGTCCCTTCCAACTGAGCATATGTTGTGATTCTGTCATATTCTATGTATGATTCCTGCATGCATTACAGCAAATTAATTCAGAAAGAAAGAAAAAAGAAAAAAGAAAAAAGAGAAAAGAAAAAAGAAAGAAAAAAGAAAAAAGAAAAAAGAAAAAAGAAAAAAGAAAAAAAAAAGAAAAAAGAAAAAAGAAAAAAAAGAAAAAAGAAAAAAAAGGCATGGTTAATTAATTGTACAACAAAGTGTTTGCTTATTTTTGTAAATATTTTGAACTATAATTTTAATAGTATGCTGATATTCCTGTAGACTGGATATGTATTACCAATAAAAAAATAAGGTATTCTTCAGATAGTTAAGGTGTCTGGTTTTCTATATGTTAAAACTTCACTAGACTGAAATATCTTCTGAAAAGAAATTGTCATCCTCATAAAAATAACAGTAGACTCAGTTAAAAAAAAAAACAACAGCTTGGAGCCCTGAAAATCTTTAAATAGCTCCCTGGAGCTTTCCAGTTCACTGTTTTGAAATCTCAAAAAGACCATTTAATGAGTAGAAATAATCTGATAATTAACTTCTGACCTCCTTTTCATTCCATGATACATCACATCAGGATATATTCAAAAAATCTTTCAAGATTCTAAAAGCAAAACAATAACATTAGGAATAACTCGGAGTGTATTGAACAAATTGAGGGTAGGAAAACCTTCAGGTTGGAAGAACACGGAGATATTTTGAATCAGCAAATACGCGAACAAAACTTATTTTATTGGCCAGAAGAGACCAGAAACCTTGGTATCTGGAACTTTTGGGAGCCAAAATTACACATTTACTGTATACAAGATGGTGGAATGCACTTACCTCAGTGTTTTTATTGACTTCTTGATACTTGGCAGGACTCTTTAAGCATGTCATTCTTTGATGAAAATGTTAAACAATTAAAAACACTTTCTTTCAGCAGGTTAATGATAAGTTTGGGCCAGCTGTCAATCTATAAGGTTTCATATTGGTAGATTTTTCATATTTTCAGATTTGCTGTCACTTGGTGTGAATTCCAGCTTCCTCTATGTTGCAACACATCGGAGCACTTTAAAAAGTACACATAAATGGACATTAAGAAGGTAATGTGACAGGTTTTCAAAACAAGGAGAATATCAAAAGAACCTTTTCCAGAAACAAAACAGTATAAGAAAGATAACCAATACTAAGGAAATGCTCTTTCCCATTCTACATCTAATGTGTTAGTTTAAGGTAAACTTTAGTAAATCAACCAGATTTGTAAATCAAACCAAGAAACCAGAAAAAGAAATAGCAAATTTATTAGTTTAGTGAGAGATATAAATCGAAAGCTGACTGTATTAATAAAATGATAACTATTTCAAGTGGTCATTGCAATTTATTATTCATGATTGCTTATCTGAAAAATATGGAAATACTACTATATTTGATTTAACAATGTTAGTAGTCAAACTTTCACAATTCACATTATATTCCTCACAACACTAACAAATTGTTCCTCACAGTCAGGTTTGCTCTAATACTTAGAGCCATTTATCTCTGTCTTGAGAACTTGACATCTGTGTGCAATTTACCAATGCTCGTAAGCAGATTTACTTTACAATATGTTACTGAAGAGGTATTCACACTACTGATTTTGAGATTCCAGTCCTATTGATATCCTAAATACAGCATTGTCTTTCAAAAAAGCAAAATCTGCATCTATAAGCAGTATTTGCTAAAAGTATCAACTATAACTTCAAGTTTCTTACTGTAAGAGTGAAAAGAGCATCAGTGGGGTCACAAAGGCTGTTATTTGTACATTTTGTATCATCAGCTGGTGATTCATGTGCAGTCAACTTCCTCTTCTAACAATGAAAACTGAGTTAATAAATATTCCTTGGGTGTTAGTAACCAGGCACATGAACCTATGACATCATTCTGTACCTTTCATTCCTTCTGGACATGTCTCCTGAATATCCTGTTTGGTGTTTCATCATTGTGCATATTATAATTCATCTTATCTTTTCAGATTTTTTAAAAATTGTACTGATGTATTAAAACTATTTCTATGAAACAGAATTTCAAGTTCACTTCAAACTCCAAATTTGAGTGATGTATTCCATCCAAGGTGGACCGAACAGGAGACGCCTGCGTACACTGTATACACTTGCATTAAAAAAATCTCACTAAAGAGAACACAAAGGGTCCTCAATCATCTGTTTAGTTTTTTTCCCCACTACAAATATGATTATATTTTGAGACTGGTAATGAAAGAATTTGATTTCAATCATATTTCATTTCTGCATAATTAACGCTGATCAGTTTGCCACTGTTTGAAGTTTACTGAAATATTAATTTGATTTTCAAATGGGATGTAATTGAAATAAATGTTTCTAATTAAAAATACTGTAATTTTGGAATAATGTAGGTTCCTTCAGAAAAAGCTATTTAATCAAGTTTGACATTTACCTTGTTCAGGATGATTCTGAAAGATCTAGCAATTTAACTAAGAGGACCATAATTTTTCTGTTTTGACATATTCAACATTAAAAATTTGCCTTTCAGTTAAAATAAGTATTTCTTTTGGATGCTCATTAATGTTAAGTGTTTTATTTTGAAAATTAAAACTATAAATTAAATAAATTTGTTCAGCAGTTCTGATGCTTTGAATTATATTTGAATTATTGTTCAGACCTTGTTTTGTAGACCTACACTGCAGAAAATAACTTAAACACCATGTCTGTGAATATTGCATGGCAATAGTTAGGTATACCTTAGCACAAGTCTTGCTTACCTGAGATTCTACATTTTTAAACCTGAATACAGTGTCAAATGTGTCATAAACCTTTTTGCAGAAGTAAAGAATATTCTGCTATACTGAGTTGTACTGCTAGATTTTTTTAATTTGTACAATATTTGCTAAAATCCACTTAGTGGTGAAAAATATGCGTCTACAATATGTTGACAAATGATACATGAAATTTAGCAGCTCCTATGTGATCCATATTATTAATATTTTCTTGAAGTGTTTATGTATATAAAGAATACTCTTGAAAAGTTTGAGTATGAAAAAAATACCTCTTTTCCTTCAGGAACACCTCTTATTCACTTCAATAAAAAGAGAATTTCACACTGAACACTTTGGTCTAATTGTTTGTTGTTATGAGAATTTGGGAATTATTCCATGGTCCCACCCTTCCTTTATACCACCAGCATCCATCTATCAATCAATGCAGTCCTAAATTTACCAGATCTAATTCTTTTACTTAAAAAAATTTACATAAACATCTTTTTTCTGGAAAACAAAGAGAAAAGATGATATCTCTAACATTTCCTTCAATGGCAGTTCTAATTTTGGTTTGAAGATCCAGAGTAATATAAAACCACCAATACTGTAATTGGAGCATGCATTTTTCATAGAGAGACTTCCTCTTCTTTGGGTTGAAGAGACTGTACTGAATTAATATCATACTCAAAACACAATTCCTATATAGCTGGGAAAAAACACCACCTTAGGAGTAATGTAGCAAAAAGAAAAAAAACCCACCCTGATTAATAAAAGAAATTACCTCTTTTAACTCTAAATCTTTTAGCAGTAGAGATGTAACTAATTATCATTTTAAGTATCATTTAATGTATAACTACAGTTTGTACATGTATATAACAGGTAAACTTTATGTGTGAGATGAAAACCTAGAACAAAGGTTGTTAAAGAAAAACTCCCCATTTTGATGAAGTCTGTTGGTATCAGTCATTTTGGTCTAGTCCAACAGGATTTTCTTTATGAACAGAATTTTCATGAATAGCACTGTATTTGAATTTGCAACAGTTGTTTGCCCTTGTCAAATGAGATTTTTAGATTTTTACAGTTCTCATGCAAACAGTCTTATTTACAGTCAGATTTTTGAAGGCCATAAGATTATTTCTGGCTTTGGGGAAGTATAGACCACAAAAAACATACAAGGAAGTGTAAGCCTCTGAATGTCTAATCTTTTTTTTTTACTTTTTTTTTTTTTTTTTTTACTTTTTACTTTTTACTTTTTACTTTTTACTTTTTACTTTTTACTTTTTACTTTTTGTATTATTTTTATGCAAATTCATGTAAATTTAAGAGAGATCTTCACTCTGTTGGAAATTTAATATGTGGTAGAATCCCAGACAGCTTTTATTTTCTGAAGGCGATTTTCAAAAGAAAGACATTTCAGGATGATAATGTCCATCAAAAAGAGGGGGCTTGCAATTTTTATTTTGTGAACACAAAGAATAGTTATGTCAGTATGTTGTTCTAACATTTTGTTTTAAATTTGCTAGGAAGATAAATATAAAAATTTTTTGTGTATCTAACTTAAGAGTCCTCCCAAGAGAGTCACTTAACTCTTTTTTCCCCCTCCATTTTCCTATTTCTTTTCCTCTTCCTTTTCCTATTTTTTTTTTTTGCGACTCCATCAGGAGCAATATCCAAGGTATTGTGTGAGCCCTGTAGTGTAACATTATCCCAAGTTTTTTATTTTATATTTAGTAGTTAGTTATTTCATACCACAAAGCAGTGCAACTTTATTTAGGATGTAATTTATTAGTTTACTGCATCTGTTTTTCGCCTCATTGGAAAAAGGTGCACATATATCATTTTGATCTGTTGATGCAGTCCCATCACACCAGAGTAATATCAGCCATCTTCGGTTCAGATCCAGGTCTGAAAAAAAGAAATTAATGTATTGGGGAAGGCTGAGGCAACCTAAGGAAAAAAGAAAAGCACAGTTCAGATACTTGCTTAAAAAGTTCAGCAAAATTTAGATTAACAAATTTACATTTTTCAGTGCCTTTAGTTCTTTTTTTTATATCTGTTTTGATTCTGACTGACACAAAAACACTGTGGAAAAAAAGGAATATGACCAGGCATCAAAGCCTACCTTTAACTTATTTACTATAGGATTAAGACTGTACTTATAACTGAAATTTGTTTACTGATTTTTCACTGATTTTTCAGTAGTTGACTCTGAAGCTTCCAGTAATGGATCAAAACCTGAAAAGCTGCAAATTCAGTTTTCTAACTGTTCCTCAAATATTACCATAGAGAGAAGAGAAAATCAGTAACATGATGCATAAAAGAAAGAGTAAAATTTAGTCTGTTTGGGGAGAACAAAGCTACATCTTACCACAGTAATTTTGGGCTTTTTTCCTTTTTTTTTTTTAATATCTGTCCTACTCAAGAAAATATAGGCACAAACCATATCTACAAACCATAACATTACAGTTAAGAGATGGATAAGCATTATTTTAAACTAATGATGTCTTCCTGAATAAAAAGAAAAAAAAAGTTAAAATCCTTCTCACATGAAATAAACCCCCAGTATCTTCTGGCATTAGTCTGGAATAGTGCTCTTTGTGTCTAATTCTGTCCATTGATTCCACTAGGAGTGCATTTACTTACACTATTAGGAAATATGTCCTTGCTAATTTTCAAGAATTTAATGCTGTGAAAAATGGTATCACAGAGGAATCTGAGACTACTCAGGACATTTAGGCAGGTGTTTCTTCTAAGAAGAATATGTTTCTTACACCATTCTATTCAGTTGAAACTTAGATTTTATTTGACTGGAAAACATCTAATGATTTTTCTGTGAAGTTGCATTAACACCTGTGATTAGGAATTCCATCACAGAAAAAAATCATTATGATTATTCCTTCTGTGAACATCAAAGAATCTTGAGAGTGGAGTTCTTTGAGGTCTTTCAGTTTAAGCCTGAAACCCCTCAACAAATTGTAAACTTGCATAATTTGCATAATTAAATTGTATTTAAAAAAATAATCTCACTAACAGCAAAAAAATTGAAGACATAAAAAACTGAGCAATTTTGAAGTAAATTTGATTTTAAAAATGTTTATGAAAAACTTAAAAAAACATTATTCTTTAGAAATTGAATTCATCTTACTCTAAGTATATAACACATTTAAAGAGATAATACAACAGAAAGCATCATATGTTATCTAAAGGATTCTAATTATCTGCAATTAAACACCTTTTTTTTTAAGTTTAGTGCTGTTTGTTCACTAATATCACTATGCTCTGGTCAAAACACAGAAGACAGCTTTTTAAAAGAGCTTTTCATTAACATTTACTCTTTCAATTTTTTTTTTTCTTAATGCTGAATTTAGTGACCCACCAACAATCATATTAAACTTAACATTTTTCTGCTTAGTGGTGATCCATTCAGACACCTGTATTATCACACCTGTTCTCCACTTTATCATTTATAATTCATATAATAATAAGTTGAATTTATTCCTCAAATTTCTTATTTAATATTTTTCTCTCTTTGGTTGCTCACAGAATGGTATAACAGGAAAACAATTGTTATGCTGTATGAAGAGTCAGTAATACCACATCATTGACTGCTAGACCTGCCGCCTTTGTTCTCATGAGCTGCTGTACTCTAGGGCTTGTAAACTAAGCAGTAAAACAAATTTCTTTTGGAAACAAGAAAGAAAAATCAATTTGGTTTTAATAAATTTGAAAGGAGATGGCAAATGTGATCAATTTATATTAAGATACTGAGGGAGTTTCTGGAGGAAATCTACTGCTTTCTTGTATCATATTTGCATTTTAAATTTTGAATGCAAGTTTGTCTTATCAAGTAAGACCCTATTTGTTTTGCTAATCCATTTACTATACAGCTCTATTTCTTAATAGATCACATTCTATATCTTAGTATATTTCCTGACTCAAAATGTGTGTTCCTCAGTGTTGTGTGATAGAATAAACATTTTATGTATCATTCTGGGAAGAAAGACTACAATCATAGAATCATGGAATTCTTTAGAGTGGGAAAGACTTCTGAGATCCTTAAGTCAAACTGTTAATGCAGCACTGCCAGATCCAGCATTACACCATGCCCCTGAGTGCTACACCCACACATCTTTTAAATACCTCAAAGGATGGTGATTTAACCATTTCCCTGAACAGCTGTTCCAGTGCTTGGCAATGTTTTTGGTAAAGAAAATTTCCCTTGTACCCAACCTAAACTTCCCCTGATTCAACTTGAAGCCACTTCCTCTTGTCCTATCACTTTTTATTCAGGAAAAGAGAGAGATGAAGTCTCTCCTGAGCCTCCTCTTCTCCAGGCTAAACCACCCCAGTTTCCTCAGGAACTAACAAGGTAAAAAGGAAGACTTGTGAGTAAATGTGCCAGTCAAGCAAGATCTGCCTTTCATATACCCATGTCCATGATCCCCTGCTTATCCTGTACTTGCTGTGTGATGGCATTCACAATGATCCGCTCCACAATCTACCCTTGCATGCAGGTCAGACTGACAGGCTTGTAAGTCCCAGATCCTCCTTCTGTCCCTTCTTACCACATTTGCTAACTTCCGGTCAAATGGGAGCTCTTTTAGCCAGGACTGCTGGAGAATAGACAGTGTCTTGGCAAGCATTTCTGCCAGCTTTCTTAGGACTATTGTGTGGATCATATCAGACATCAAACAAACTAAAGCTGTATAATCCAACAAGAATATTTAAAGATATGATAAACACTCTAAGAAAGTATGTTGGGATATTTAAAATAAATAGGACATGTTTTTTTCCTTAATTGAAGTTATTTTCCTGTCTCTGGTTTCTGTCACAAGCCATTCTTTCTCTGTGATGAGCCCTTATTGTAAATGTATATCTAATACAAATAATTTTTATTTATTATGTTTCATGAAATTGTTTTTGGATTTGTATAACTGTAAATGACACCGTATTGGTCAAAAGATACTCGTCACCAAATTGGAAAACAAAGGATTGGTGAACAAAAAAGTTGCAATTTGTCCAGGAATGTACATTGCCATGAACATTTTAAGTCATACACAGAACATCAGTGAAAAAGTGTTCCTCCAAAATTTTTCTGACCACATGAATTCAGTAACGGATTTTGGCTGCTAACTACAAGACAGGTGTGCTTGTATAAACAGATAGGGTCAAATTTGAGTGCACAACAAAGGGACAGACATATACCTAAGAACATCAGAATATCAGTTATTTGCTTGGATATATGACAGATTGAAAAACATAGTGGTGAGAACACCATCAGATGGTAAAAACGCAGTAAGAAAAGGACAGGGAAGAGAACAGGAAAAATGTATTACCTAGATTTATCCATCCCTGTAAAGGCTAGACCTCAACAGAATTTAAGATTATTTATTTTCTTCATATTACCCACAGATGCTCAAAGCCTTCAAGAGCACCAGCACTGGTTTCTATCAGGAGAAGTTCACACAGACATAATCTTTTTTTTTTCTCGTAACCAGACCCTTATCTTATGCAGATATACTTGACTACGCTTTTCAGGGAAGAACCAGGAATATCTTCTGGTTATGCTGTCTTAATTTCAAATAAATGGAAACCTGAAGGGCTGAAGAGATGCAGTATGAAGTTTTATATACAAGAAAAGATAGCACAAATTAGAAAGAAATAAACAAGTGACTTTGATGGATTAAGAAATTCACAAAAGTCCAATGGGTATCAATCCCTCTTATACGCACCTTCTGTAACAGAACAAAAGGGCACTCAAAGTATTAGCGAGTAAACTCAGGGCAAATGAAAAAGACATTGCTTGCATGATACATAGTAATTGCATGGAATTAGTGGGTAAAAAACCCCAAAATTAAAAATTGTATTTGGGTTTTAAACTGGTTCATATTCAAGTAACCGTAGCTGGTTTTCCTGGCATGAAATTAGGTGAAGACACCTAGGAAAGAGTAGAGGCTGTTCCTGACAGCCATGGCTGCTCTTGACAGTCATGTGTAGACCAGCTAAGACATGACTAGAAAATAATTTCATCCATTTCCAGAATTGCACAGTTTTTTAGTGCACTTAGGGAAATTTGCTTTGGGACTCTTTTCCATAAAAGGATAAGGTTCAACACCTTCACATTTCTTCTGGATAAGGTTAAACAGCTTCAAATGTAATCTTGTTAGCCAATATGTTCTATGTACCTCTTCTTTTTCATTCAGATTACTTTTAATTAATACCAGCTATATATTTTGAGATATATAATTTTTATTGAAACTTATAGTCTGAGCTTCGTTTTTTCTTCTTCTTTGTAATTTCTTACTTTCATGGAAAAGAAGAGAAGAAAGAAAATCAAAAAACCCCAAACAAACAAACAAAAGACAAAACCAAACCAAACCAAAACATAAAAACAGCAACAACAACAAAAACCAAACCAAAAGGAAGACAAACACACTGAAGCTAAAATTTCAACCAACCAACTAAAAAAGTCCAGAAACACAAATTTGAAAAGTGCGCAGAATTTATTATTTTGATGCTTGGCTTAGATGATCATTATAAGTCACTCCCAGCTGGCACTGTTCTGGGGTAGCCTTGCCTGGTCAAGTCTCCTCTGGTCTAGCCTAGTTCATGTTACAAAACACTGAGTCTGCTGGCAGCAGATGTGATACACCTGCTTCAAAGGATCTTTGTGCAGGAGTTTGTCAGGGCTTGTTGAAAGAGCATTGAATTAGATTTGAAGACGGAAGGGCCAGAACCACATTCACGAGAGGTAAGTCTGGAGGTAGTGCATTAAAGCCTGAGGTTTGCTGTCAAGGTCCCTTGGTCTGTTCTGTCATGTGCTGGATATACAGGAGCACATTTGAAACATCCTTTTACTAATGTCCATAGCATCATAGTCACCTCAGTGGAGCTAGAGAACAGAGATACACAGGGCAGCAGAGATGTAATTGTTGCTGATGTGCTAGAAACCATAGAAAAAACCTGAGAATTTTCATGTAGGAATTAGGGCTGCTCCACGTAAATAGATGGTGGGACCAATAGCTCAGCTAAAATGAACCTACAATGCATGGCAGCAGGAAAACTATGATAAAATTGCAATCACAGAAATATGGTGGGTGACTGAGGAAACTAGAGTGCTTTAACAGATGGCTATAAACACCTCAGAAGGGATAGGGGAGTTGTTTTTTATACTAGGAAGTGTATTTACTGGCTTGAGCTTGGCAATGGTGAAAACAGGGTTAAGTATTTAGAAGAGCTGGGAACAGCCAGCAAGGCAGAGGTTAGAGTCTGTTATCAGATATCTAACCAGCATGAAGAGACAGATGAAATATTCTACAAGTAGGTGGTAGAAATCTAGCTCTTGCCCTTGTGAGGGTCTCCAGTTTATCAGACATCTGCTGGAAATACAACACACTTAGGAGGAAACAATCTAGAAGGTCCCTGGAGGGAACATTCCTATGTGGGAGATGATTCCTGACATAGTTGGTGAAAGGAAATCTATAGATAGATCTCACTGGACTTATTGTTTCAAATAGAGAAGGATTTACAGGTGGCATGATGACTGGAGGTTGTCTTGGGCATAGAATTTAAGTGATAGAACTTCCAATGGCCAGAGAAGTAACAACCAGGATCAGCAGAACTGCTGCCTTGGACTTCCAGTGGGCAAACTTCAGACTATTTAGTGGCCTGATTGATAGAGTCCTTTGGGAGGCAGTCCTGAATGGAAAATCAGTCTAAGTTTGGGCATTCTTCAGGAAGGACATCTTCCAGACTTTTATCCTTCTACTCAGCCTACAAAAACCGTCCTTGATATCTGCCTCTGAGAAGGACAAACGACATGATGAATTGTTTTTATTTTGACTCCTTTTTGTAGCTTCCTGTCTCTCCACTCACAGGTCACAACAAACAGCTCACTCAGCTTCTTTAATTCTTTACCCTTAATTGTAAATGTCTTTAAGTTTTAAGAACTCAGGCTAAGGTCTGAAAAGAATAATCGTGACATTGTGGATTTAGTATGGTGCGTGAAATCTCAGTTGCTTCTGATTTTTTCCTTTAAAAGCTTTGTCTTCTTCAGTCTTTGATTTCCTATTAATGGAACACCAAGCCATCCTCTTTCAACTAACATTCAGGAACCAAGAGTAGAATTATCATGACAAAAAAATGAAAGAGCCTTTTACATTTAAGAAGTAATAATGAGAATTATACTATTACAGAGGGAATATTTGGGAAGTCTATATTCAACCATACTGCTATAAACAAGCCAAATTTTGGTATTTTAGTGAGGTCAGGTAAAGGAAATTTTTTTAACTGTTGTAAAAACCAGAGACTCTGTCAAGATATATTAAAGTGCTAAAATATGTATTGAAGGACAATGCTGGTAAAGAAAATCAATTATGGCATTCCAGGACATTTGAAACCTTCAACATTTGACTGAGTACAAAGGAAACTTCTTCCCTGTTTTTGCTCAGGGGAGATAAACTTTTAGCATATTTGCCCAACTAAGAAATAAATAACAAAATTTTCAGGAAGATCTTTCAGGTTAATCTCAAATTTTGCTTCTTTCTTTTTTTTTTTTTCTTGGTTTGTTGTGTTGGAGGGGGAGAAGAGTTTGACTTATGATCATAGGAATAATAAAATAGTAAAGAACTTGTATTGGTTTAGGATAAACCAATTCTTTCCCCCTTCAGAAGTCCTACTGTAGATGGATCCTCAGACAGTCCAGGCAAGGTATTCAGTTGCTGGATGCCCTCTGTCATTACAGCTGCCACCCCAAATGCCCACCTGAGTCCCTTTGGGTTTTTGAAATACCCACTTCGGAGGTAATCTATGCCCAAAATGAATGGAGCCTCTGGGCCAGTCACAATGGGGTGTTTCCTCCACTCATTTCCAGTCAGGCTCACTTCTGCTTCTACCAAAGTAAAATCTTGTGACCCCCCGGTCACGCCAATGATAGAGACAGACTCTACCCCTACATGTCTTGATGGAATTAATGTACACTGCGCACCTGTATCAACCAAAGCCTCATATTCTTGTGGTTCCGATGTGCCAGGCCAACGAATCTACACCGTCCAAAAAACACGATTTTCCCTAGCCTCTACCTGGCTAGAGGCAGGGCCCCTCTAAGCCTGGTTATCCTTCTTTCCTTGGGCATATGTCTTAGAAGTTCCTTCAAGGGGCTCGGACACGTCATCATCATCACACTTGGCAGTTCGGCTACGGGCAACTGGAGCTGCTTCCCTTCTAGTGGAACTTCCTCTCTGAGTCTTGCCTTCCTTCAATTCACGCACCCGTTGTGCCAAAGCAGCAGTAGATTTTCCGTCCCATCTCCTCATGTTCTCTCCAGATTCATGCAGGAAAAACCACAACGCAGCTCGTGGGGTGTACTTCCTCTCCCCATCAAAGGTGCGCCTGCGTTGGATACCAGGGCCTCTAATTTGCACTGCTGAGATTTGGAGAAGGTCCTCTCTAATCTCCTCCCTAAGTTTCTTATGATTCTCCTCCAGCTTATCTTCTAGTTTCTGGAGACGTGTTTCCACTGCTGCGATTCTGGCATGTGTTGGGCCATGCACGGCATCTGCATATGTTCGGAGCTTCTTTGCCATGTCAAGTACAGTCTCCCCTGTGTCCTCCCGCTTCATTACTGCTAAAGCAGAAGCATATTCTAATGGCCCAAGCTGTATAAGTTTTCGCCACATCACAGACGTACACGGTACCAAGTCTGGGTTCCTAATATTTATGTCATCGGAGAAGATCATCTCTGCCACTGCCATTTCCCTCAAGTGTTGAATCCCTTGTTCTATGGTCTTCCATGGGGTTTGCTGCATATAAAGATCATCTGCACACAGGTATCTTTCTGCCACACTTCCTAGGACCCGTACCCAGAGACTGCGTGGATTAGCCTCTCTCATCATCTCTTGGTCGATGACTGGATCAAGTGACAGGGATCCCAAATGTCTCGCTTCAGTGCCATCCAGAATTGTACCCTCTCCTGTGGCATCCCAAAGATGGACTAGCCAACTAATGATAGGTTCATCAGGTTGTGGCCTGTAATCCTTTCTTAGGCCCCGAAGGTCCTTCAGGGAAAAGGAATCAGTGTTGGCTTCTGATCCTGTGCCAGATGATTTGGCTTCAGATCTTGGTGAAGGTCCTTCTCCTGGGTCATCATCATCCACTGGTTGGTCGGTTTTGTGTGTGTGCTTCTTTGCTGGAGCAACTGCCAGGGGCTTAGGCTTACTGTCAGGTTTAGCTGCTAACTCAGGCTCAGGTTCTATCTTAGCTGCTGGCTTCACAACTGGGGTGCTGGCTGCAGACTTAGCGACTGGGGTAGCTGTTGATTTACGTTCCTGCCCCCCTGCCTCCATCTGCTGCCCTACAGTATCTAGCAGTGTACGATAAACATATGCCAAGGCCCAGCTCACTGCAATAATCCTTTTCTCTTTAGTATTACCATAACACTTCTCTCTCAAATACTTGGCCACCTCAGCCGGGTTCTGAATTTGTTCAGACGGGAAGTCCCAGGCTATAGGATCAGAGAATTCTTTTAAAATTTGGCCCATGTCTTCCCATTTTCCACTCCAATCAAGATTTCTTCTACTTGGCTTTTCCCTTACATCAGAGGTCTCATTAGCTCCTTTGGAAATCTCAGCTCTCAATTTACATAAACTGCAGACAGTATAGAGGAAGCTTACTAAATTAAATGCCAGAAAGATTGTTTCCTTAACACTCAGGGAGAACTGAACATTCTCTAATAGAGATATAAACAATTCTGAGGAGAAGAGGGAAAACAGAGGCTGAAAGAACTCTGCCCCTGCTTCTCTTCTCACAAACTGAGTGCCTAACCATAACAACGAACCATCAAGTGTATTTACAGCCTTCCTGTAAATCATTACAAACAAGCCTAGCCCAACGAATATTCTGACTAGTGCCCCACGGCTACATAAACTACGTATTAGGAGCAATACCAGAGCTATTTCAGGATAAGGAAATAGCCCTAGGTACCACAAAGGTAGTAACACCTCAAAAAGCCCTAGGGACCAGAAATATTGGCAGGCTTTCACCCCAAATGACATTATGAGTTCAGAAAAAACCATCCCGATACACCCACAAAACAATCAGAACCACCAATATTATTATTAAGGTTTTTTCCACTTTCTTGGGTTCGTTTCCCAGGCCAACGCACCAAAAAGTGTATTGGTTTAGGATAAATTAGGGGGAGAATCTCTAAAAGGGAGTTCCCTCAAATAAACCTCCACCACCCCTCCCCCCCAGCCTGGGGTTGGGAAGGAAATTCTTTGGAGGAGGAAAAAGTGGAAAAAACCGGTTTTATCGAAAAAGAAAATTCTCCCCACCCCGAGTGGAATGAAAGGCGCAGGTTTACTCAGGGGGAGGGCTCCAAGCTTCTTTGGCAGGCTCCGGGTCTTCTCAGACGTCTCGGGTCAGATCATTTCCAGAGCCGGTCCTGTCTTGAGGGGGGGAGGGGAGGGGGGGAGGCGGGGAAGGGAAAAAAGAGGGGGAAAGAAAAAAACGGAGAGCAGGCAGCGGGAGCGGCAGCAGCAGCGGCAGCAGCAGCAGCGGCAGGAGCAGCAGCGGCAGCAGAAGCCAAGCAGCAGAAAAAGCTGAAGCAGCCGAAGCCAAGCAGCAGAAGCCCGGAAGCAGCTCTGCTCGGGCAGTAAAAGCCCCGCGAGCAAAACAGCGCTGCTAGACATAACAAAAACAGTCCACTGATATGGGATAGAGGCACTGTCAACCCAGAACAGAACTTTAATGAGTATTCATGGATATTTTATCACCAATCAGATAGTTTGTGCAGGCTGTGAAATCAAAAGCCAAGACTTGTCTATTATTATTATTCATATCATTGACACAAATAGAAGTAGTGCAGAGTGCGATATAAGATACACTGTTTAGCTGTATCTATGGTTGTTTATTAAATTAAATAATATACTTCTATAAATATAAATGGATTTTTTTTTTTTTTTTTTTTTTTTTTAATCCAAACTACAGCAAATTAATGAAACAGCTGTCAGTGTTGCTTCATGACTTATCTTGCCATTACTGAAGACTTCGGAAACAGCACCATCTTGATACTCCATTCAAGTTCCTTAAGCATATGGAAAACAAAATTTTGAAATTTCACTTAGAAAAAAAATACTCGAAAAAGCAATTGATTTGTTGTCTACAAAGCACTTTGGTATTTTTCAATTAGCATTTTGAAATTATTTTCCAACAAATTGTTAAGAAAAAGTCTTAACTGTATAAAAACAATTCTTTGTGTTTGATATGTAAAATCAAAGTGACATAGTTTGGCATACTCAATTTTCTATCACTAAATGCAAAATCTTATTAATTATTTGTTCAGTTTGTGGCATTCAACATTGTCCTTCTCAACCATTAGGTACTTGAATTAAACTTCATAAATATGATACTGTAGTTAGGCAACTTTCAATGCAACAAATGAGAGCATTGATGACATGAACCTACTCCATGTTTCAAATCGTGAGAATATTTTCAGTAGTTCATAACATGAAAGTAAACTAGACTTACAGTCAGTCTGACGTTCTAATAACTCTCTGTGGCCACAAGGGACCCTCTTTATAGCTTGGTAACCTAAACATTTGATTTCCTTCTGAAAATTGTGACTTGTGCTAGAAAAAATATGTTGGTATTAGTCTTAGAAATTCAAAGCAAATTTGCTTGACTTATATTTTCTCGAAAGATAACACTAGAGAGCAGACCAGTGTCTGCGCCAATGGCAAGAGTTTCCAGCAGAAAATAAGATTTTTACAGTGTTTGGGAAAAAAAAAAAAACAACAGCAAAACCACCAAGCCTAAATAACAAAACACAATTCTACACACACACACACACACACAAGCAGAAAATACAAGGACAGAAATATAACAAAAGGAATTTGACCACTGAGAAGGAGTCAACAAGATTTTTTGGTCTTCACTAGACCTACAATAAATTGACAGAAGACATTTCTAAATATTTCTTTTCATAAACAGTTCAATTTTTTTTCTCTTATACTGAACCTCTGTTTTCTTTTGTTCTGGTCTGGAATCTAGAAGCTGCATGTGATTGGTAGGTTTCTAACTATAAATATGAAGTACTAAAAAAATGTGGATGCTCTGTGAAGAAATTTCAATTACAGTTCTATAAACTTGATGTTAAATAACAGAAACATTTGAATTATTCTGAAATTTTTATGTTTGGGCTTTTTTTTTTTTTAGATTACCTCTTGACATTAACACTAGCAGCAGTAATTCTGGGAACTTGAAATTTATATAACGAAGAATAACTACTTTTTTTTTTTTTTTCAAATTCCATTAATAAGTTCATCTTTATATTAGCATTCCCAGTTATTATTTCAAATCACTCTGTCTTGAATTGTACTGTGGAGTGAATCTAACTAGCATGTTTATTTTATCATTAATCTTGTTGGGCATTATATCACTTACTGTTCGTTATAGCAAGAGATAAATTGCAGAAATGCTTAATATTGTTAGTTCAGCTTGGCTGCATCTTTTAGTGATGCTAATTCTACCAAACAGTTGAGGAAAATCAATGTCTGATGCATGATTTGTATTAAATTATGCTTGTTATATGATTGAATCAACACTACACAGAGTTTCCTCAAGTTAATTGATCAACTTCTACAAAATAGATTAATATGATACATCAAACTTAAGCTGAACTGTAGACCAGAACAGAACAAATGAGCACTGACTAAAAGCTGCACAGGTCCAAGCAATCATGTCTTTTTCTTAGATGGGATTAGGATGTTACATTTTTGTCTTTAGAAGAAAATATCAAAATGCAAGTTTAAAATGGGATTCATCAGACAGATTCTGAATTACCATACTGAAATTGAATGGTTTTTTCTGCTTGGCTTTCAAAATTTTGTAATTCATCAGAAAAATTCAGTCAGCATGTAATTCAGCAAGGGACTCAATTAATTTTACACAAGATAGAAAGCATGATTTCACTTTTTTTTTATCCAAATGTGTTTAAGAGGAATTTAACCATACCTCTCTTTCTTGTGACTTGCTACTTGTGAATTCCTGATTGATGTTCTGGGTCTGCTGCTTATCTAAGTCCTTCCTGTTTTGCCTATCAAAATGAATCAAGTTAGTTTGAGCATCATTTGTGAGAACCTGAAGAAGGACAAAGAAGGAATAACAGTTCTTGATTGTGTCTTGTTCCCCACAGGAGTGGAAGGGGGATTTGAGAGTCAGTAAAGATGTTGTTCTAAAGGAGGCTAATGGGAAGGGAAAGACTTAACTGTTCAGCCAGCTGTTAACCTCCCCTTTGACTAAGACTGATAGTGGCTCCTGTTTTGTTGTCCAAGCTGCAGACAGGTAGGGGGCAGGAGACATTCTTTAAGCTGATGTATAATGTTTCCTAGCAATCATAAATAAATTCTCTCAGGCTTCCTTCTGATTGCTGGTGTCTATGTCTCAATTTATAGCAGGGCTATGGAGAGTTTTTGTGCCATGAAGAGGGATTCATCTCACCAACCTTTTGACATCTACAATGCAAGTGTTTACATTGACTCCCTGATTTATTTACCCTGCGCTCACTTTGTAATCCACAGGGATAAATCATGAACTTCTGGGGCACATCTCTTTTGACCTATATTAGAAAATTACATTAGAATGAGACAGATTGCATATTGAAAATGCCTGATTCTGTTTTTGGACTATTTGGAAAGAAATAGCTGAAAAGCTCTGAGGTTATTTTACGGAGGTAGATATACTAACACATATTTTTTCAGATTTCTTTCATTCTGTGTGACTGTCATTTGATCTCAGACCTGTTGGGTTTAAAGTGCTGAACCTCAGTTATAAGTATGAAGATCCCTGTTCTGGGACCCACTGGTGGCAGGCTTTTATTACTCTAGCCTGTTTTACACACATTCTACATGTACCAAAACCTAGGATGTGCAGAAGTCATCAAACTGGAACTTTTTGTTTGGTTTTGTTTTAGTTTTAGTTTTATTTAGTTATTGTTGTTGGTTTTGGTTTTGGTTTTGGCTTTTTGTCTTTGTTTTTGGTTTTTTGTTTGTTTGTTTGTTTTTGTTTTTGTTTTTCCAAATGGTTGTTTGTTTTCTATCTTAATCTGGAACAAAACATGATGAAGACAAGTCTAAAACATGATGTACTTTCAACTCCTTGAATCCTTCATGCCATTTTAAAATGTAGATAAATAAGGGACTGACTTCCTTATTTTGGGTTTAAAGCCAGTTAACAGACCCATTCACTTGCAAACAATACATGCAGTGTGGAATTGTCTGATCTTTACATTTTTAAGTTAACCATTTGACTAATTTTTTAGACTTTATGTTTTATTGTCCAGCTATTTTGGTAAACAATTTAAAATCTTCAAGTAAACTTGTAATAGGCACACTGTGCTGAGCTGTCATATCTTCTTTATTATTGTCTTTAGTAATGAGACAATAGGTGGATGCCTAAGATACTCTCAAATTATTAGAAGTCACTTTTTAAAATGTGGCCCACTAGAAGATATTACATGTAAACTATGAATTGGGTTTTATAATACGCAAATGCTACTTTTTGAATACTGTTTGAAACCATTTGTGCAAACCATTTGTTAGCAAATATTACCAAATTTTTTTAAAAAAATGTGTTATCCTTTGCCTTATTCTGTCACTCCCACACTCAGAGGTTTAAAATACTCATTCATGATTTTGATGGAAAAAATCACAGCAATGTAAAAGGTAATGGACCCCCCGTCTCCCACAGGTTACAGGCCTCACAACCTTAGTTACACAAAGGAGAGTAACACAAATGACACTAAGCTTATTGATGTGATGACCCATATTCTTGATTGCCAAGTATTTTTTTTAAATTATATGCTGGTAGGATATCAATCAAGATCAGAAGATAGAGAATCTAAAATGATTATTTTTTCTCCTTTTTTTTGGAAACGGTGGTGAGTATCCCTGCTGAATTTAATCTATTACATGAAATGTAAGCAAGCAACAGACATATCGACGAACAGATAGTTAATGTCTAGATAATAGACTCCAAGATTTAAAGATTCTGAGTTCATGTATTTATTAGCTTTAAATGAAAATGGGTCCAGTGGTATTGGAATTGTCCCCAGTGAGTGTCTGTCTGAATTACAAAGGCATAGCCTGTTTGTAATTTGCAGACATTTGCTCTGGAAATCCCTAACATCAATGCCACAAATTTAAAATATGATTTCAGTTATATTAACTATTTACTGCTTGTATTTACAATTTGATCTAATAGGCACCCTGGCTCTTACCAAGTCTCGTTTATAATGCATAAATAAATAAATAAATAAATAAATAAATAATGATAAATCTTAGCTTCTGAATCATGAGATATATTACATATACGGAATAAAAGTTTTAATTTAATTTATTTTTTTATTCCAAAAGAAGTATAATTTAACAAATATATAAAAGTTAGTTTTATTCCTGACCGGTTATTTTGCCTTGTGTTTTTGATCTGCTAGAAATTTCTTTCTTCTCCTAATTTCTTGTAAATCAGACTGATATACTTAAGTGATGAACTCCAATCAGGAATAAAATATTTACAGAAATCATAGTACTTAATGCCTACCATATTTTTAAAATATGGAATGGAGGGGGTTTTTTTGTTTGTTTTATTTTGTTTTGTTGTTGTTGTTGTTTTGTTTTTGTTGTTGTTGTTTTTGTTTTTGTTTTGTTTTGATTTTTGTTTACTTCCATGGACTACTTTTTTTGCTTCCTTTGATTTCTATTATGCTGCAAAATCTCATCCTGGCAGCCTGGTTTTGTTTTGGGTATCAGATGTTTAACGTATATTGAAGTGCTGTTTAACAGTTTGTGTTCTGTGATTCATAATTATCCTTGCCCTGAAACTGATATGATTTCTATAAGGTTAATGTAGCAGTAGATTGATGAATAATGAAGTAGGATTTAATCTGTCTAAAAGCTAATTAGATGAAAGATAAACAGGTTTAACAGCACTTCTTGAGCTAGTTTTTGTGTTAATCCATGCATTATTCAAAGTATACCAATGATGTGCAGCAAAAGCAAACCTATTTCTATTAAATTCAACTTCTAAAATAAAAAGCAAAGCAACCTGTTTTCATATATTGGGTGAGTAATTTTTCATAGTTATTTTCCTGCATACATTAGGATTGTTTAATATGCTTCACATATACATTATCTATAGTTATATGAAAAATATCACATATACATTTTAAATTTGTATATTTATAAGAACAGCAAGATATAGAAGAAACATTATTTTAATTGTAATGTGTTAATTAGGAGAATATTAATTCTAATTTTTAAAGATGCAATTTAGTGTTTTGGTGAAGATATGATAGTATTTCCAAATAATTACATTAAATCTTTTTCAAATGACAAGGTTCAATAATATTTCTTCTAGATACGTTGAGAGAATGTTACCTATAAGGAATATTTCTGTGTATTGTTGATTGACCTCTGACA
Source organism: Phylloscopus whistleri (assembly GCA_017589585.1). NCBI lineage: Eukaryota > Metazoa > Chordata > Aves > Passeriformes > Phylloscopidae > Phylloscopus > Phylloscopus whistleri. The sequence continues at coordinate 1,830,840 of JADMLD010001013.1, forward strand.
CATCAACATATGCTCACTTTGTTCTTAATTTTCATCCCTCAGATACAGGGCTCATGATTAATATCTCTTGTGTTACCTCAGTAGTTAATGAAAAACACTGTGTGTTCCTTTCACTACACAGAGTGCAAACTCATACAAAAAAAAAATCACAGGTGAACTCCTTATGAACATTTCTAATTGCTTAGGCACAGTGTTTAAAAAGCTCAAGTAATTTGCCATTAAAATAATGAATAGCATAAACTGTAATTTTTCATAGTAATTAACTTGTGTCAGCACCATTATTTTTCATTAATTATAAATGAAAAAGAATGAAAGATCACCTGCAGGAACAGATGTGTGTAATTGTCTCTGAGGTTCTGTTGTAGACTTTTTTATTCTTCCCTCCAACAAATTATACTAAGAATGGGATCCAGACATACAAGAATGCAGATGGTAGAGATTGTCCAGGAGAAACTGGCCAAAAGGGCTTTTAATAAGGTTGCTGTCTATGAAGACTGATATTTTAATGAGAAATGCAACTATTAATGACAAAACCCCCAAACCTGCAAGAGATTGAAAAATTTTGTCTCCTACAGCTATAACAAGTTAAGAAAAAACAATCTGACCGTAAAACTAACTGGGTTATTTTTTTCTTCCTCTTAATTGGAAAAGTCTATTTGCATAATTTGGAGCTTTATGTCTCAGCTTATTTAAAGACTATTTTAGCAAATATTTATTACCTTTTTAAATGTTGTGGAGGTTTTCTTGTTTCTTTCTTTCTTTACTTGGTTTTCAAGGAGGTTAATGGGAATGATGAAGGAAAAAAGTTTTGCCTATATTCAGATGTTTTTGGTGTTGTTGATATATTTTCTACACATCTCTTACATTCACAGAATACACAACTGAAAACCTCCATTTTGATGCATATGAGGTCCTGCTGAATTGTTAGTGATCTTTTCTTAAAAGAATATACAAGCTTCAGTCCTGTGTACAACTTCACCAAGACTCCCTCATCTATTACATTACCAAACTACAAACGTCTACTAAATTATAGTATTGATAAAATGTGGCCTTTTCTAATTAGGATAGAATGATAAAAAGATTTATGTTGTAAGTATCCTGTGTAGGTCATCTGTGTAGGTTCAATTCTTTGCAAAAACTGGAGTTACCTCCAAAGCTGGAGCATTATGCTCTGGACTTCAACCAGCTGAATCGTGGATATAAACATAAATAGATGGCAGATATTGTACTGTAGAGGACATTTGCTGTATACTATGTATTGACACTGAGTTGGATACTTTTCTTACTCTAAATTTCATATATTTATTTCATAAATCATATATATAGGAAGTATAATAATATTTTTACTTACATTATCTTTATATTTAGCTTCTGTTCTTTTGTTTTTCCTCCAAGGGTTTGGAATGAAAAAGGTTCATAATGTTATTAACTGGAATGCATTAACAATTCCTGAATACATGTTTGAAAATGGAGACAAGTCATGTCAGGGGATTTTCAGTAAAAATTGTATGCAATGTTCAACATAAATTTTCACAGTTTGCCCTTTTGAGGTGTCTGCCCTTTTTAGAAGTAGGAGTCTTATGAAAATTTTCATGATTAGGGAAAATTTCAGAATTGAAAGTATTTAAGTTATGCTTATAAAGAAATAACAGTTGCTTATTTAAAACATGGATAAAAAGAATTAATAAGAAACAATCCAAGAACAAAGATAAAAAAGGTTATGAGAATAAAAAATAGCATCATTATTTTTATTTGCCTTTCCCATATGGTGAAATCAGTACTTTTGCTTTCATTGCTTCAGCTTCTGATTGGTTAACGTTTCCCAGTAACAGCCAGCATGAATATTCACCATGTCTTTCCCTTGCATAACTCCAAATATCAGATACATTTTGATAAGAAATACAAATTCTTTCAATCCCAACCTTCTATCAATCGGAGAATATATGGGGTTTTGCTGCAGAAAACCAGGACATTGACTATAACTCCCAGAGGTGTGGGGTAGAGAGAACTGATGAGAAAGGTGTGGCGAAGCTGTCCCTGGCCATCAAGAGCTCTGCAGCAGCTTCTCTTGCAGAGCTTCTCTCTTCTTTGCTGTTAGGATAATTTCCCATCCTGCTGAGAAATTATGTAGCATCATCTGACCTCTGAGCAGCCATGGATTCCTTCCCTTAGTTTGTGAAGTAGTGAGTTTAACATGGTTGTAGCAGGATAGTTTGGTCTTATGCTTCCTTATGAAAACAAGCCCCATTTTGTTCTTCCAAACCATTTTGCACAGCAAAAAGAGGCTGGACCCTTCTTAACCTTTTGTTACATACATTTGAATCCCATTCTGTGACAGTGAACACATATTTCCATACAATAAGACATAGATTACAGGGGAAAAAGAATCTTTTATTAAACAGATGTGTGTAAAGTACATTTTAATGACCGAAGTAAAGAAAAAAAAACTTTTACTTTCTAAAAAATTACCTGCATGGTCTTGCAACAAAATGACTCAAATGCAGAGAAACTGAAAACAAATATAGCTGTAAGCACAGTTAGCTTACATGTTTGCTTTTTATGACAGATCACTTGCAGAGAGTAACTGGAACAGAATAGCTTGCTGCTGTTTTTAATGGGATACATGATTTCTTAACTTCAGAACAGAAGGAACAGGTCTTTGTTGTCAGTGTTTTGGATCCATATAGATCATGTAAGATTTTCTAGGTCATTATGTAATCAAACTGAGAATATTGAATCACATTTTAAGATTGCATCTTTTATAAAGCAATAAAAAATGTGAGAAACCAGAGATTCATTTGATCTTTTTTATCATATATGTCACAATATTTCCCAGTGTTTTCTCTACCGTTCTTTATTTCAGTTAATATTTGGTAAGTAAACTAAATATTTTTGTTTGTATATTTGTTTCTTACTAGGGTTCCCAAGAAAACAAACATTTTCCGTGGTACAAAAAAATAGAGGTATATTTCACATCATTAAATACCAGAATGATGATGTGACTCTTACTTAAATTAAGCAGTTTTGCTGCATACATCCTCAGTATTCTGGTAGATAATATATTTTTTCTTGAAAACAGGCATTATTATTGTAAAATCATGTATGCATTAAATAATTTTTCTACAAGGAAACCAGGATGGCATAGGCATAGGGTATAATGTATTTCTATAATTGCTCAAGCCCCAAATGCAGATGACAGCAGACAAAATATTTACATTAAAAAGGTGTGAGGGAGGTAAATGAATCAGCACTAAAATCACAGAGAAGTACATAGAAATTATGACATTATTATATGTTAGATAAGGGTAAGTGCCAGAAAATGGCAAAAATTAAAATCTCCGTACAGATACTGCCATGAAGTTGTATATATATTTTAAACAGTATTATTCAGAATTTAAATATTTAATTTGATCTAGTGTTTCAAGTTTGGAAGTTTACATTTACGTACTCAGCTCTGTGCTTCAAATTTTCGTAGTTTACATCCACATACTCAGCTCATAGTTGCTTATGTCTGTTGAGAACCAGGATTCTCAATGGCTACATACCCTTATTAAGTCAGAAATGCACTGGAAAGAGGACAAAGAATACTTTCTTACTCACAGTCAAGTTATGGCTTTCCTAAATGCTTAGGGAGAGGAGGGCTCTAGTATCATGTACATAGCCCAGCAGACTTTAACAAGACATGTAAAGTTGCTTTATACCCTTCTATCAATTACATTGGAATATTCTATTCTTGTCTTTGAATTAATTTAATCCAAAGTCTATTTTCAATATATCACAATAAAAGAATATGAGGAATACGGAAATCACACGTTTATTGTGAAGCATCCTCTGGTTTTGCAACACAAGTCTGGTGATCATTTTTCTTCCAACAAAACTTGTGCCAAAACATTTTGAATGCACTCAAAGTATAACAATCATATTTTTATTGTCAACAGAGAATTCTTTTACTTGTTGTGGAAAATGTAGTTTGCTGCCATATGTATCAAATTTTGTTGTGAAACACAGTATGGTTATAATACTGCACCTCGAGTTTTGATAATAAGTCTTATAAGAATAAGACCAATCCTACTAAGATAGTGTTAAAGTTTAATTTAAGTAAGTGTTTACAGTGCTGCAGAATGTTTGAAATTAAATAGAAAAGTTACAATTATTGATTTATTAAAAATAGTTTTACTTCATTTGGACAAATGACACTTGTTAATATTCTTCATTATAAAGACCAAATGAGCCATTATATTGTATTGTTTGTAGCACAAATAAGCCCCTCAAACTGAATTTACCCAACAAGTCTGCACTACTAATTGAGCTACAACATTCTAGTTTTACAGGTTTTTAAAACAGGTATCTAATAAAAAGGACCCTTTCCTACAAATTGCATATTCTTATGGTGCAAAGAATTGTAGCTTTCCATGGGCCTGATAGATTCACCTACAAGAAGAACCAATGCTAAGTCCAAATCAAATGATAAATGGAAATACTTTTTCTAATTATACAAATTCTAGGGCTAAGAAGTTAGTGTAATGTCTTTGCCCACATAAAAAGTCTTGGCATAAAGAAAATAAATAGACAATGGTAAAAGGAGATGTCTCAAATGTCCAAAAATATGAAAAACCTACAAGGTTGTGATGTGGACCTTTCAGGCTGATTTCCAGGAATAAACTTTTAGGGAAAACTGTGATAAATTAAATGGGAGTAAATTTACTGTGTTATCAGGAAAAGAGTCAGTAAACAAATATCAATATTTAGGAAAACTCCAGAATTATTAGGATCATTCTTGAAGGCAGAGAAGATTTTGAAAAAGGACTGATATGACATAGTTAAATAAAAATAGCTATTACAATCTCAAAAATATTCTGAAACTCCCACAATATCAAAAAAAGTATTTTCAAAGACCATAAACTCATGCTGGAAAATTAAGATTTAATCCTTGAAAAAATGTCAGTGAGAATAAAAATTGGACTACAGCTCCAAGGGGGAGAATTAAGTGTCTGACTCATATCTGACACTAACGTGAGATTGTGAAATGGACAAATTGTTTCCACAAATATATATAAAAAAAGAAGATAATTGAAAAATTATCTGAAGTCAGGGAAATATCTATCTATATAGTACTGATTTTATGAAAACACTAACAATCTGACCACCATAAAGCATATAGAAGGTTGATAAGACATTTGTGGATTTGAAGGTACTACTCAAAAAAAAACCAGACTATGACGCTAAGACCAGATTGTACAAATACAATTATTTATAGGTAACCATAGACTATTCAGTAGATTTTTGGAAGTCTAACATTCTTAAAAACTCAGTATTAAAATTTCAGTATCAGGAAGAACATGAAAAATGAAGAGATACGCATCAATTAAGAGAAGCAGTAAATGCAGTGAAATCACAGTCACCTGCCTATATAGTCTTGTAGTTATTTGGTAAAAAAGATCCAGAATTTTTTAATCTATTTTAATGCAATTTCTATTATTCTTGAATTAATCGTCCAAACAATTCTTGTAATACAAACAGTACCAGTTTTAAAAAAATACTGCTCCAGACTTAGTGATAGAAACATTCAAAGAAACAAGAAAAAGAGTGCCACTGAAAGAAATATATGGGAAAAAAAAAAAAAAAAAAGGTGGTAAAAACAGTAACTTCCAGTGCTTCTGTGTGTCTTTTAGGACTACTGCTCTGCCCTGACTGTCTTATAACATTGCTTGATATTCCTTTGTCTATCCAGTTATGTTTAATTATTAAGTAACTAATTGAAATCTAGGGTTTTCTTTCATACATGCCTCTAGGTATTTGTATTTTGGGGAATTTTGTTCCAAGTATTTTCTTAATCCTTAATGTGAGGATAAGCAGAACAGAACATTTCTGCTTTCAGAGAGTCTGTGGTTATTAGTTATTCAGCCTAAAATCTTAACAAAAGATACTGTAAAATGAACTAAAACATGATGCACAAGCTCTGTGGAACAGGAAATGAAGGAAACATCAGCAAAGAAAAGAGCTCTCATCTGACTGATTGGTCACTAAAAACCCCACAAACCTGGCCATGAAAATCTTCTAGCAGATCCTTGTATCAGAAAAGGAAGAGGAAATGAGACAACTGAGAGTCCTACAGGAGCTTGTGGACTGTACAAAACTTCTTCCAATGTGTTATATATAAGAGCACTTTAAAAATGAATAATATCTGTTATAGGATGTTTATGGGAAAGGCCACAACCTAGAAAAAGGAGGAAAGGGAGGAGTATTGGATGGAGTGGGTTTAAAAGAAGTCTGTTAATGAGTAAATATGCTGCTGGGCAATCTGCTTGTTTGTCCAAGCCCTTTGCTATGTCACTGCAGTCCACCCTATCTTCAGTTTAACCCCACCACTAACTGGTTTCTATGTGAGTGTGCTCAGCTGTAAACGTGGTTGTGAGTAAACTTCATCTGGATCAGCCAGCAAGAAGGAGAGGAGCTAGACCTTTCAGCTCTCAGGGTTTGAGCTGAGATCTGGTTAAGGGATAATTCTACATGGTTAATGGACAGAAGGAATCATTGGGCACATATGTGTGTGCCCGAATAAAGAAAACAAAGGTGTGCATGTTTTTCAGTAAGAAAAGCCAGTCCTCACCAGAAAGAGGAGCATGAGCAGCAGTCTAAACCCCTGTCTGGGTTTCCCCACGGACTGGTCAAAATGTTGCTCTCCACAAGTTTGTGTCAGTAACAACACCTTTGGGACAGCTGCCCAGCCTCACACACCAGAGCAGCAGAAAGCATTATGAGAAGAGCTCATGCTTCATCCTAGCATCCTTTGGAGCAGCTGTCCTTAAAACTTGGTTTTTCTGCTTCTCTAAGAAGTAGATTTCTTCTGCTTCACACCTCTGTGCAGATGTCTTTATGAGTACCTTACTTTACAACTTTACATACAACCATAAAGAAATATCTCTTTCTTTTAATATAATAGCCTTTTTTTTTGTTTTAGTAAAAAAAATCTTCCTTACCTCTGTGTGGAACTTTATCACTTCTTATGCCTGTAATCATAAGGTAAAAATTTTAAGCAGTACTCTGAGATTATTTCAAGATTCCACTACAAAAATTTCATTAGTGGAATTCCCATTAATAATAATTGGTTTTGAGATCGATTAAACTTGTTTTAATTCCTTCTAGCACTTCTTCTCCAAATTCTTAAAGACTATATGGAAATTACTGAGATCTTGTTGATTTTAAATTATTCCACTTTAATTACTCCTGTTTGAGAATTTCTCTAAATCTAATGTAGTAACAGAACTCTATTGTAAAAATATGTGAATATATATTTTTAAATAAAAAGAACAAAAATGGATTTTTACCACAATTTTGTATTCTATTGCATCCTGATTCATGATTTCTGTTTGTTTTACTGTAGTTATGTCATGTTACTTTTTCTCAATGTGATATACTTCCCTTTGATTCTGATTTGTTAAATTTTTATCTTTATTCATTCTAAATTTTCATTTTAGCTTTTCTAGTTTTCAAATTTAATATTTGTTTACTGCAATCATTATACATACATAGCAGTCCATTTTTGCTAATTGTATTTTCTCATGTGAATTGAGTGTTCCCAAGTAGGAAAAAAAATTACATTATTTTTCCACTATATTTTAAATTAACAAAATCTATTAAAAATTGTTTAAATGAAAATGTAATTGTCAGTCCTCAACCAAGTTTCACCATCTTTCTCCAAAGACACCACTTTGGGCTGCATCAGTTTTATCTGTGCAGATAACATCATTACTTGAATCTGTGAAAAAGAAAGACACAATCAAAACTAGGATTTTCAAACTACCAAGTTTTTCAAATTATTCTAAAGACAGTTAGTAGAATAAAATTCAGTTAGAAATATGGAATAATAATAATAATAAAAAGTTTTAGAACCATTCAGTGCTTACTTGTGTGTTCTGAATGCTTTTCTCAGTAGTTATTGCTTTTTATCAGCAGTGTTGCCATTTCACCCACTGGTTAACTGGCCTTTCCATGAGTAGCAATATCAAAATCCCATCTACAATCCTGATCGCTCTGCTGGATTATTTGCAATTTATGTAGGAACTACTGTGTAACTAGTTTATCTTAATTTGACCTATTGATTTCCAAATATAACATTTATAATTGCAAGACCAACTTTCAGACAGCTGATTTCCCTAGCAAGATTTTTTGCTTGTAGATTATTAACATGCTATTTTTAAATTACCAGAGTAAAGAGGACTGTGTTTTAGTTCTCTTTAAATACCTCCTCTACATACCTCCTGTAAAAAGTACAGACAAAGAATATAAAAGTGCCTGTTTAACATAAGAAAATTATTAAGAAAAGTAATTTTTGTATGGGTGTGTGCATATATGTGTGTGTTTGTGTCTGTATGTTATTTTCATTAAATGAGCTTATTACTTCCTAGGAAAGTTATTTTTCCTGAAGAATAGATCTCCATGATGACCACATATGGAAATGACAACAACAAAATCACTTTTAGCAAACCTGGAATACCACAGGAAGCTCAACTTTGTAGTGAGAAGTTTTCTACTTTTATACAGACCTATATGAATCTTTAAGAAACTACTCTCAACAGCCTCAGTAGTATTCACAAGCTCTGTATTGTAAAAGCAGGACACATTTTAATGAACTGGTCTTCAAAGCAGATAATGGGCTTCATAGAGAATACTAATCAATATGTGCATTTTGACTGTAACGATTGCCAAAGGAGTCTTTGTGAGACCAGCCTTGTCTTTATTAACAAAAAAGTTTTTTTAAAATTTTGAAATGTCAAATCTGAGTAGGCAGAGTATGTTCATTATTTAGTATTACAATTTTCCCTTCTAGGGTAGGGAACCAATTTATTTTTACCAAAGTTCAACTCAGAAGTTTTATACCTACATGACTAAGGAACTGATAGAAGCCATTAGAGGAAAAGTTGCACAGGCTACAACAATCTAAAAATCAGAGAAAGAGAAGATAACTGGACAGAAGAATAGAAGAAAAGAGAAGGCAAAAATGAGTGAAATAATGAGCTCATGAAGAACTCAAGGAAGGGGATTCAGTCATAGAGAGGGAAACATTTTTTTGCAGACAAAAGGATCGCCTCTATTATCAATTGCCTATAGTTAAACTGGCAGAAACATATGGACCACATCTCAGAATGTCCTTCTGGAGCATCTGTTGCAGATGGCCCACTCAGTAGCCTCTCAACAGGTTTTTGTAGATAAGCCAAACCAGGGAAAAAATTTCCAATATGCAGTTAGTTCCCCACTTCCAGCGAAGTCACATATATATATGCAAGACTCCATTTATACAGTTGTATGGTGCATTCCAAACCAGGATTTGGTTCTGCAAATATTATTTAAAATATTTTCATATTTACATTTTTCTAACAATTCAATTGTTAATAAAGAAAAACTATAATAATAATAATGCCTCCAAGATGGAATTTGAATGAAATCATTAATGTGATTTATGAGCCCACAATGAATTTTTCTCCCAATTAAGGAAACAAATGAAATTTGATTTGGTGCCTTTTTGAGAAAAATAAATGAATGAGCAAACAAACCAAAACATTACAGAGGAGAGGAAAAAAAAAAAAGCCAACAGACAAGTAATATTTTTGTTATTTAGAATAATAATACTACTAAACATGAAATGGAAAATCCTGTAAAATATGTTCAACACCAACTTTAACTGCTAATTCAGCATCAGACTTTAATTGGAGCATAGATATGTAGCAGTTAGCAGTTGAATGAGTCTAGACCTTCTTCTAGAGAAGCTTTAAAATAACTCCTTTCACTTCATCTAGTTGTCAAACTGCATAGCAAAATACTAATTCTACTACCTATTCCATAAAGCAGGGAAAATTGCCAAAATTCACAAATGAAAAAGTGGCAAAGAGCTAGAAGAAAAATCAAAAAAGATATAACAAAATCATAGGGAAAGAAAACAATTTTTGTTTGTTTTTTAAAATCAAGCATGGGTAAGTAACATACACTTGCCTTAGTACTTTGTATTTGAACTTGTATAAATCAACAGATATTTCCATTGCAGAAGTTTCCATTGTGTACTGTGCCATGTTGACTTCATATTTTCTAGGTGCCAAGCAATGCTAGCATTTTGCCACTACAAAGAGGGGTTTGTAAAAAGTCACAATGCAAAAGCACACCAAGTGATAGGCAGATTGTGGTTAATGAAACTGTAGATGCTCTGGTATACAAATTAACTGTCTCTTTCTATCAGCAATTTGGTAATTTTGAAATACCAGGCTTGACAATTATTTCAGTGCTCTCCACTTTCACAATCATTCTCAATCAATCCTTGAAACATCTCCAAGTAAAGTTCTCTTCTTTTTGTTCTGTATCTATCTAAATTTCAAATTCCCCACAGAAAACTATTCTGCTACTTTAGATAATCAATACGTAATGAAATGGAAACATAGAGCTGGGGGCAACACAATGTAATTGAATTAAATGCCTCAAGGACACAGACTCCATTTTCAAAACCTTTTTTTTATTATTTTTTTTTTAATTTTTGTAGCTACAAGGAACTCCAGTTTGTAGTACTGGAGTGTCATAGACTTCAAGACTTTTAACAAAGAATTCACGTTAGTTGTAGTGCTGCAGAAAATATGGGAGCCTCAAATGCAGTGGGCACTGACTACAATACAAATAAGTGTTGTCTATGCTCGTGACCATCTTTTCTGTGGAAGAAAAACATTAAGTGGTGTTTGTATCCTTGACACAATATGAAGTGAGATTAAGATAAGCTTCTCTGTGGGTGAGTATAACAAGGGAATTAAAATTAAACAGCATTTTATACAGTATGGAGATGCAGTAAGCTACCTAAACATTAAAACCACTATCAGTTTGACTTAAGATGAAAGAGAATGCATGCATTCCACAGCCTTTATTTGTGTAAGCCTATTTAAAAGCCCTTTTCTTCTCTCTTTTTCTGGTGACAATAAGGCACCTTGGAATAAAATCCCCTAATTTAGGCAGATGTAATTTAGGTAAACATGTCTGCCCTAGTTACCAGAGGCACTACTGCCCTCTGCCAATGAGGGACAGCACTAGTGCTTATTTGAACTACACTGAAAAATCACAACTCCATTCAAATTTATAAAATATTCTATTAAGTTGGAAAAGGGTAGAGATTGTAAAGTAAAGGAAATAATGAACGTTTAAATGAATAAAGAATTATTTATAGCATAGCAGAACATACCAAACGTAATGGCTTTGTCTCCCTTTTCTGTGTAAAAGGACTGTGGTGACACAAAGGAACTTTTTCATGCCTGTGGCTGGGCAGAAGTATGCCACAGCATATGCACCCAAGGAAAATCACCATCTCCTATACAGTCCAGGCACAGATGAAAAAGACAAAATTGCAGCCACAGGGAAGAGGAGGAAGAGCTGTGACTCATAGCTCTCCACAGCTGGTGGAGAGCCAGACCCTGGTCCCACAGGCTTCCCGTGCCTGGGGCGTGTTGGCAGGCAGTCAGAAAGGAACAGACTAATCTAGCAAACCACCAGTGTGAACAGCTGGAGGACCAGGCAACCAGCTGCATGGGGTACAGAAGTAACCTACACTTACCTAAATGATATCAGGAGCCACTTCCTTCCTGAAACAATATAGTCTGAAGGGGCAGATCACATACATGTCTGCAAACAGTCCCCTGCATTTCCATGGGCAATGGATGGTGCATGCTATCACCCCTGGACCTTAGCTCGCCCCCCAGACCGCTGAAGGTACCTGCTCTCCAGGGATAGGACTTCCCTGGCTGACCCTAGCTTGCCCTGCTCCCCAGCCACTGTGAGATAAAGAGGCTCTTGAGTAAATCACAGTAATCCCACTATTCAGTGATTATGTAATAAAAAAAGAAAAAAGAAAACTGTATCATAATATCCTGATTGTGAAAAGGTAACACTTTATTATGCCCTGAAGCAGAAATAATCTTCAAAAATAGTGATTTAAAAATTGCCTTTCTTGCAGATGGAACATGGATATTTCACAGTCTTTGCACCTTCCACGGAAGTAGAATAATCTCTTTTCCATTTTAAGAGATATTCTCCCTTTTCTTTTGTGGCAGGAACAAATTTTAACAGCTGTGGAAATGTGTGTCTCTTTTTCAGTCACAGTGTAAAGTAGATACAAAAATGAATACAATCTAGACACCTCTCTCCTTTTAAATTCAGATTTCTATTCGTGCAACTTCTGCCATGATAATTTTGTTTTAAGACTTGAGATATAATTATTCCCTCATAGGTTTTTCAAATCACTTTTCCAAAGTATAATCTGTGGTTGCTAAAAACATCAAATGAGTTTTTAAAAAAGCAGAACAGATTTTCTTTCAAATATGCTGTTAGTCCAGATGTACTACAATGTTCTTTGTGTCCCTGTGTTCAGATATCATTTTTAGCAGAGGTCTCATTGTCAAGCAAAATTGAGGGCCAGTGTTGAGCCATACAGAACATTAACTGCATCTGTAGAGGAATTAAAGAAGGAATCATTAGAAGACTCAGCCCATAAAAAGGAACACAAATTTTTAATGTGTATGGTACTGTGTGTGCACAACTGGTGAAGTACTTGTTTGTAGTTAATGGATTTTTAAAGCCATGGACATTTTTTTTTTCTATTTGATGAACTTAGCAGACCATTTTGATTATTGGAAAATCCATTACTTATAGGACAAGGGAACAACTGACTTTCCAACACAGCTGCTGTAGCCATGCTACACCTATTTGTATACTAAAAAGTACACTAGCAACACTATAAATTCTTGTAATAATCTTCCCCAGAAATTCCCAGCCTGCAGTGTTATCTCAAAGCATTACACTAAATACCATGTGATTTGCAGGTTAGGCTGCCTAGCCAGTTTCAATAAACTGGTCACAAGGTGCTATTAACAGCCAACATCTAAAGAATATACAATGAAAACAGTGGCTAGAGTCAGAGTTGCTAAATGCTCATGTGAGACTACAGTAAAAAAAGTGAAAATGGGGCTGCTTGATGCTAATGGCCATTGTGTTGAAGACCCTAATAAATTTAGTTGAATTTCACGGGAAAATTTGGCAGAGTTATTCAAGCAAGATATGGGTAAGGAGCAATCAATATGGTTACTTACACTGCGTGGAAGACAGTGTGGAATATCAATTCTAATAAGAAAACTCTGCAATAGTATGAAAGCAGTGTCAATATGGCAAGGAATTACAAATCCATTTGGTTGCAGTGAGATCATTCAGTTTACATACACTTCTTGAGAATGGTTGTAGAGGCTGTCACTATTGCTGGAGGAGAGTAAGGAAGTGATGCCAGTACATGCCATTATCCCTGTGCTACCTGCCATTCAGAGGTAATCATAGGCCCAACTCCAAAGATGTTTGAGCTTCATTACACATATGCAGCTCCTGTTGAAGACAATGGGTAACATTTACAGGAAGTTCAAACTCTTTGTTCAAGTGAAATCATTCCAGGAAATGAATGGAAAATCAACAGGCATATTTGGGAGGAAAACAGGTTTCTATCAACATATTGACGTCATTATTGTTCTTGATGACTGGGTTCACTTCAGTTACGGGTCATTAAAAACCCTTCACATAAACATATCTAAAACATAGTTGCAATGAAATCAAAACAAACCTGTGATTTCAAAAAATTCTACAAGTAATTACATACACTTAGCATAATTCTGTTGTTTAAACATAAACAAATAAAGCCATTTCAGAACCTTAACAATGTCATGGCTATATGTCAGAATAGACAAAAAAGTATAATCTCATCCACATAGACGTCTGACAATTGAGAATACCTGGCTTCTTATGTTAAGACAGCTGAAGATCACTCAAAGTGTTTTCAGGGAACAGTTTAAAAGAGCAAAGATATGCGTTTTCATAAATGCTGTGTTCCAGGACTGGCCTATTAATATTTAAGAATGGTCCGAAAGAAAGAAGGGGCAGTAGCTGATAATGTAGCATTATCCCCAAAGGCCTCTGACCTAAATGCTATTCAACTACATGTGCTGATTGGCTCCTGAGCAAAGAGAGTGCTCAGAGTTTTCTTTTTAACTCTTCAAGAACAATTTAACGATGAAGTAGAGGAGCAGCTGGAAAATTATACCTGTGATTTTCCACACGAGTTTTTTGTAAGAGTAAGTTACAAGGTATCAGAAATCTGTTTGTATCTCTCGATATTCTGGCAGCTGCCGCTACTTGAGCACAGACAGGATTTAAAGAAAGTTGTGATTGCAGAAAATTTACTCAACAAAAAAGAGGGTTAAGGTTATGATTACATTTGCCCCAAGTTTTGTTTTGCCCCCAAAAGTGATCCAGCTTCTAACTCACAGATTTGTAATGATCCTCTTCCCGCAGAAACAGCAAGCTTTTCAAGGCATACTTTACAAGCTGTAGAGCTGCAATTACCTGTAATTCTCAGCTGAGGTACTGCCACAGTTTTACTGTCACATAAGTGGATATCTATTAGTATTGAAACACTTATTTTTAGAATTTTTTCCTGCCAACCACCTGACTTTGTAAGTTCTCTTCCCTCCTGAAGTGAAAATGATGGGTTTCCCAAAATTCATGATCAAATATCTACAGATAAAAGTGAAGAAAACCAGCTTGGGATATGACAAAAAATATAGAGGTCATTAGTCAAAATTAGCTAATAAATGAAAATTAAAGTTAAGATTTCCTATTCATTTACAAAATAAAAGTAATCCTAAAACAACAGACGTATTAGTTGAACCTATACAGGCAGGAAATTTCGATATAATAAATTGACCTGTATGTACTCTGGCTACTGGAAATTCATCAGCAGTATTTGGTGGCATATAAAATAGTGGGGATTTTGCTTGCTAAAGAATATTCTTTTTTTTCCATGGATTTTTCATACAGTATTAAAAAGTTATACTTAAAGCCATAGATCTCAGAATCAATATACCTTTAGAAAATTAATTTCCTAAAACTCAGAATTTAAATACCTGACATTTAGAACACAGTAATGTTTATTTGATAGCATAAAATCATTTAACCATTTATATAAAATAGAGATCTTAGAAAAATCTCACTCTTACTAATTACTTGGAATTTTTTCAAAGACATAAATTCCTTACTGGAATATGAGTCTGTAGAAAAAGGCAGATAATTCATTGTTAGCTGAGACTTTGTAGACCACTTGCAGAGTAAAGTAGATAATAATTTGTAATAATTCTAGTGTAATTTGAATTTTTTCTGAGATAATGTTAAAGTTCCTGGCATTATAAATATTGTTTAAAGTAGTGAATAATGCATGACACAACTATTGACAATGAAAGAAGTGAGGTTACACTCACATAAACATTTCTTAAAGCTGGAAAGTGGTGTCTTCACACAGCCTTAAATATCATTCATGTGCAGCAGCGGAGATGCAAACATGTACTTATAGAATCAGCAGATAAAACATCACCTGAGAAGGAGTTGCTTTGCCTGAGCAGCCTCAGCAAAGATGATGGTGTTATCTTGACATTATAGTGACTTACTAAGAGTCAGCTAAACAAATATCATTCTAGTTAGTCACATAATATTTTTGGGGGAAACAGGAACATGATCTGATCAACATAAAATATAATAATTTAATATAAATGCATTTATTTCCGAAGCCAGGGCAAAATAGAGGGCCTCCTTGAACAGTTCACATTTCCTCTGGGTAAGTTCCAACATCAGAAAGGCTACAAACTCTGAAATGTGACCTCCTTAATCACAGTTTTTCTTCTTAGTATAAATATGCTATTACAATTCTTCAACAGGGTAGTTATTTCTGTTCTTTGCAACCACATCGGTTAAAACGTACTCCCAGAAAAAGCAACATTGTTGGATGGTGTCATGGTTTGATACTGGATGAATGCCTGGCACCCATGACAGTCCCTGACTCACCCTCCCCTGCCACAGCAGAGACTTTTAATGAAGGGCTCATGAGGTGAGATAAGGACCAGGAGAAAACACTCCAAGGGCAAAACAGGCTCAGCTTAGAACTACAAAGTGAGTTGATTACTAAAAAAAATCAGAGAAGGATAATGAGAAGTAAAATAAGCCCTTAAAAATCCTTTTCCTCCCCCAATCCTTCCTTCCCACCAGCAGCACAGGGAGACAGGACGTGGGGGTTTGATCAGTTGATCACTGAGATTTTCTTCCGCTGCTCCAGGAGAGGAGTCCTTCTCCTGAGGGGCCGTGGGGTCCCTCCCACGGGAGACAGCTCTCTGTGAGCTTCCCCAGCGTGGGCCCACTCTCACCAGCAGCAGCCAAACTGCACCTGCTGCAGCGTGAGCTGCTCCCACGGGCAGACAGTGCTCTCAACACTGCAGCCTGTGGGTCACTCTTTCCACGGGGTGCACTCCTCCGAGGACAGGCTGCTCCAGCCTGGAAACAAGGGCTCCTTCTCTCCTCCGGCTCTCCCACTGGATCACAGCCTCCTCCAGGCATCCACCAGCTCCAGCATGGGCACCTCCCCGTGGGCTGTGGGTGGATCTCTGCATTCCCTGTGGATCCCCATGGGCTGCAGGGGCTCAGCTGCTTCACCATGGTCTCACCATGGCCTGCAGAGGAACCTCGGCTCTCGCACCTGGAGCACCTCCTGCCTCTCCTTCTCCACTGACCTTGATGTCTCCGTGTTGTTTGCCTCATGTTCTCACTTCCTCCTCTTCTCTAGCTGGAATTAACACTGTGTCTGCTTTGTTTTGATTTTCTTCTTAAATATGTTATCACAGAGGTTACAATCATCTCAAATTGGCCCAGTTTTGGCCAGCAGCATGTCCGTCTTCAGAGCCATCAGGGATTGGCTCTGCCAGACATGGAGGCATCCAGCAGCTTCTCACAGAAGTATTCCCCCCACACCCCCCCCTCCCATTTCTGTGCCTGTCCCACTCCCACTACCAAATAACCAGGCTATGCAAAACTAAGAGATGGTATCAGGTTTAACTCCAAACAGTACCTCCTGTGCTTAGCTATAGACAACACCACACCATGATATATTCAAACAGAAACACGCTCTCAAGTTACTGGAACAAGTGCTGGGAAAAAGTCAGAAAGCTGAGGAAGAGTAGTCTTCGAATTAAAGTTCTCTCTTCTTGACCACTTTGGTTTATTTAGTTTTTCATTCAAAACACCTATGAAATCAAAATGAGCAGAGTATAGTTAAATCAGTCAGTCATTGTAAGCAGGTCCGGGGCAGCCTGGTAGGAAAGCATCGGGGCAGCAGAGACACCTGCTGGGATGACGTATCTCTCAGGAGAGACACTGATGAGGGCCTGGTGCTCCCTCAGGGACTGCAGCTGACCCCACTACCCTGCAGAGCAGCCTCAGAAGCACAAATGACCAGGAGAACTGTGGAGAGACAGTCTAACAAGACATGGCCTTACAGCTCACAAGGGAAGGTTATCGTCACCGTACCAGACCAAAACATCTGTTCAATTGGTCATCATCTTCCCAGAAGTAACTCAGCTATGGTATCCACACGGCAGAAGACAAGTCTGAAGCCCTCCTGTTTTGAGGCTGAAATCTGATCTTACTCTCCTTGTGTTATCTCCTCCTTTGACCCAAACCCTAAGACTCCTCCCCTGAAAATCTGATAAAACCCACAACCCTGCCCCTGCTCTGGCCCTCTTCGTCCTCACCCCCACTCTGGCCTGGGCTGGGGGGAATAAAAATGTATTCTCAAGCTTAAAAAGGAGACTCATCCTGTTTGCTTCCCTGACAGTGGCTGTGACCTCCCTGGACATGACGATCACTGTTGCACCACACTGCTACAGACACGTTTTCTGCACTCATCAGAATAGGTGTCCAACCCAGCCAGAGCTCCCATAAAAACATGCAGCTGTTCATACCTTCAGGCTGTAGGGTGTAGCAGAGCTTATCACTGGTAACTAATGGCAGCGGTAAGAACAGCTGTGTGAGGTGTGACTTGTGTCTTAATATTTCTTTTCTTGCCTTATGTTTCTATTTCCAAACATTCATCTCTCTTATTTATCGTAGACATTGTCACACTCTTTATCTTCAACATTCCTTTTGGAATTTTTCTAACCTTTTATTTAAAAAAATGGAAGTCAGTATGAATTTATTGGGTGGAGCAAAACAGAGTGCTGTCTCATCTAACATCCATGAAGCCTGTGCACTTTCCTTGTCCTTTACCACATTTATTTTCAATGATCTTTAAAGACCATTAATAATTTTGGTGCTTGCTAATCCTAGATGTCTCCCATTACTCTTTCTCCTCCCCATGTCTTTCTGTGAAATAGCCCTGCCAGAAGTTTACCTCAGAAACAAAACAGTGGACAAAAATAGTTGACATGCTAGAAGGGCTGAACATCTTGAAAAAGTTAGAAAACTAGATGGCCATTAGACATAGAAAAACAAACAATTTGTGACAGAATTTGACTGAAATGGTAATATAAGCATTAAAACTAGGGATGATTTTGTTCACTTTGTAAAACAGTGGTTTGGAAGAATTAACTTGTGTGCCTTGATGGAATTTACCACACTTAAAAAAATGGAGCCAGTCAATATAGAGGTGGAAACAGACTTCAAAAAGACTCAGAAAAGCAGCATCTTAGGCTGGTAAAGGGTTTTACTGAGACTAATGTAAAGCAATGAAATTGTTGAAAGATAATTCAGAAATAAACATTCACGGAGAGCTGCATTGTGACTTAGTGAAACAGTTGAATAAAACGTAAAAAGTCCTGTATAGTGGGGTTTTATTTTAGTAATAAAAAGTATAATTTGTAAAGTTTATTAGTACAGTGAGTATAGTTTTAAGGGAAATGTATTAGATGTGTACAAAGATTAGCTCCTCAACTTCTTTGGGATGGCATTATGTACGTCTTCCAGCAGGAGCATACTTGTTTCATACATTTCCTTCAGCTGCACAATGCCATACAGAAAAAATCATCAATCCTATCTCAATCACTGGGGGAAATATTTTGTATTCTTTAGAACAGATGTGAAGAAATCACAAGGGGGGATATCAAGATGCAGAAAACTTGGAAGAGGGCAAAGTGAACAAATTCGTCAGTGATAAGTCTATTAAAAAGTTTCATATGGAATTGTTGTCCTAGTGTATTATTCATCATAAAGGTAGCTTCATTTCCCTGTGCCAAAATAAGATGTATGCACAAATTTCTGGCGGCAATGAAACAATAACTAATTGTTTGAAAATTTAGTTGTGACATTTATTAAAAATCTTCACAAAATTGTTGAATGGTGTTAATCAGTTTTCTTTCCTTGAAGCAAAATTGTGTCCATTTTCCATGTTTCTTCATGAAGAATTACCAAGAGAAAAGTACCATCAAGAAACATAGTACAGATCTCTAAGACTCTGCTTGGCCACCCACCACAAAATTTTCACAGAACTTAACGTAGCCTGAATATAAGTGTGATTCTCAAAGGGCTCAATGACACTTGAATAAGCACAGCCTCACTATGCCTCTTTACTGCCTTCAGCACCACAGGCC
This sequence comes from Phylloscopus whistleri, assembly GCA_017589585.1. Lineage (NCBI taxonomy): Eukaryota > Metazoa > Chordata > Aves > Passeriformes > Phylloscopidae > Phylloscopus > Phylloscopus whistleri. The sequence goes on from JADMLD010001013.1 coordinate 1,850,306, forward strand.
ACTCTGACTTTGGAAACCTATTTCACAGGTATACCTGACCTTTAGAAATAGACACCATCATTTATTATATAAACAAGAATTTGGCTAACTGATATATATGTAGCAAATGTAACACATGGTGACAAAACTCTTGTAAATTCTTATTGCAAAGCTATCAGTGGATGGGGAAGGGGTCTCATGCTGCTTTTGCTGTTGGTGAATGCTGAGATCAGCCTGATTCATCAGTCCTGAAGTTAAAAGATATGGAGAATAGTGTTTCCTGACAGAAACTGGCATTGGTGAGGGTGTTGCAGACAAAGTTCCTGATAAAGCAACCAAAAAGTGATAGCACTGACAAGTTACCTAGAACTGCTGATCTGATGCTGCCGGCCTGGAGACATCTGACTGTGAATCTCTTTATACTACGAAAGCCAAGCACCACTTCTAATTTCTAAAATACCCATTCTAGGTGTGTGTGTGTGAAGATCACTCTCTTGAGTGGGCTGCCCCTCAACGTTGCTTCTTTAGGTTGAGTGAGAGGGATTTGCCCATAGTCACTGGTATGGATAAGTAATGACAATGACATCACTAATAAAAATTTTGGAATTAAAAAATACAAAGCAGTTCTAAAAAATAGTACTGTAAACAGGAAATGAATCTTGGTGCTGCTACTCCTCATGCCAGTGCACAGTTTGTGAGGTGCAGTTACCTGCTCTTAATTTGAGAATACTGTTAAACATAAAAAAGGATTAATGGGAACAGTGTAAAAAGTTGGATACTTATTTTCTTGGATTTTACAGTTACAGAGGTTTTTCAAGAAAGCAAAAAGCCTATTTAATCTCTTTTTCCCCCTTTTTTCCTTTTCTTATTGTTCCTGTTCCTATTCCTATTTCTTAGTTGAAAGTATAAGCAAATCAAAACAAGTGTTGTTTATCTCTATAAAGGTGTTAGATTATTGACAGATGACTCAAAATCAGATATTGCTGTTAAAAACTACTGCATTATTTAAAGAAAGAAGGACATAAAAACTGAATCATGGGAAGTAAAAGTATTTTGCTAATACTAATAAAAATGTTTATCTGTTCATCATCCTAAAGAACACTTGGGTGATTTCATAATTGTACAATAATAAAGGGTATTAAGACTATTATTTGTAAACAGGTGTCTTGAGGGTGTTTTCACTTTCTTTTTTTTTATAATTCTGGTTTTAATATTATTTAAATTTTTGAAGAGATTTCACCTACTCCAGACTCAGACAGTCAGCAACAGATAAATGCATGTATCTTAACCTCTGATCACTTAAATGAAAATTTTGATAATGAGATAGAAAACACAAGTAGGAGAAATTCAAAGTATTTTAAAGTATTACTACTTCATCAAAATAAGCATTTATCTTTTTTGTCTCTTATTTAATCAGAGTGTTCCACAGAAATATTTCAGCATAACCATTTTGAAGTACAAAAGCCTTCATGAACTTCTTCTGGAGAATGAAAACACACTGAAAATATTAAATTATTATTATCATCATCATCATCATTATTAACAACAACAACAATAATAATATTAATAATAATAATATTAGTAATAGTAATAATAATAATAATATCATCATTATCATCATCATCATAGTATTTGAACTTTTTTCCCCAGAAAGTGTGTATACATATACAAAGCAGTAAAATATTGTGAGTTCATAGGTGAGGACACACAAAATAAACCAGATTTGCAGGCGTAGATGAAAATCCAGCCCTGAAAAGGATGAGAAATATTTCATCTCGTACACTGATGAGGCACAAATCACTTCCCAAGGCAGAACCCTAGAATTATTTTTCAGAAGAGCCCATTCAAACCCTTCCAGGAAACAGCAGATTTTTGCATTTTGTGTTTCTCTTAACAAATAATGAGAGGAGGCAGAATGTTCATATAAACAAGGGGTAAATGGAATTGCTTAGAGCTATTTTTCAATCTTGTTTTACACAGCCCTAACACACTGCTGTTCTAATCTTATGAATTTCTACCAGTTTTGTGAAATCGTCTTTAAATATTCACAAAATGAGCCATAGAGCAATTTTTTTAGGTGGATTTTCATCTGTTTTTTAAAAGAAGGCTATTAGATAATTTCTCTCTTTCAACCAAAGAGATCATCTAAACCTACTTTGCTGGATATAGAAGCTGTTAGGAACAGTAAATCATCAGAGATATTAATACCACTAGCTCCAAGATTTCAAGATGTTTTATTCTAACAGTAGGTTACCTTTCTCCAAGGAAAACTCTGCTTATAAAACTCTGCAGAAATGAATCATTAGAATTTCATCTGTATTAGGTTCTTTGGGTGGGAGGCGAAACCGTGCATTCATTTCAGTTGAGCTTTGCCTCTCATTTTTCCGATACTTAGTTCAAACATAATGTTTGATTTTAGCAAATACAAATACTTCAAAACTTTGGATTATTTAAGTTTACAATTCTTAGAGAAAATAAATCAGACAAGGAAATGTTATAATGAGCATTTTCCTATTAGTTAATTATTTCTAAAAATACTTCAAAGAATTTCCATCTATTAAGTCACAGACTGCAAATTAGATTTATTTATTCTAACTATTGTCACATGCCCAAACTCTGCTCTGTTAACAGCACCAACAAATCTTGAAAATTGTAAGACAAGGGTAGAATTTGTTGTTTTCATGTCAAAACTATTTCTGCTATTCCTTTGTGGTCTGAAAATTCTAAAGATACTGAGAAAGTAAAAAGCTATTCATTTAATGTAGAAAATATTATTTCAATATTTTGTGATATAATTAAAGTTTAATTAGATTTTTAAAACTCTAAATATAATTAAATTTAAATTATTTCAAGTGTTTTCTCCTAAGTACTGATTTCAATAAATCAACAAGTATTTATTGATGGTCACAATATTTTCATATTTATTTAACTAATTTTGGGATTCATTGCATTTATTTTAGGAAACTTTTTTGTCTTACAGTCATTTCAATGCTTTTAGATCCTACCCACCACGTTATATTCTTCAAATTTCAATGGGCCTGACATTAGTCCCTGTGCTCTTCAATGTCTTCATAAATTACTTGGATGCAGAACTTGAAGGGATACTGAGTTCATGGATAATATGAAACTGGGAGGAGCTAACTCCCTTGAAGGCAGGGAGGCCCTGCAGAAAGACCACAACAAATCAAAGGGATGGGCAATTACCAGCTGTGTGAAGTTCGACATGGTAAAGTACTGGATTCTGTGCCTTGGATGGAGCAACCCTCAATGTATGGACACACTGGAGAATGAGATGTCACAAAGCAGTGCCACAGCAAGGGACCTGAGGGTCATGGTCAATGGAAAGTTGGATCAGTCAGCAGTGCCCTGGCAGCCAGGAGGGCCGTGTCCTGGGGGCATCAGGCACAGCATTGCCAGCTGGGCAAGGAAGGGGATTGTCCCATTCTGCTCTGGGCTGGAGCGGCCTCACCTTGAGTGAGGTAAGGGGGGCAGTTGGGTGCATCAGTGTAAGAAAGATATTGAGAGATTAAATAATGTTTATGAGGAGCATGAAGAGCTTTGAGGGGAAGCCATATGAGAAGTGGCTGAGGATGATGGGCTGCTCAGCATGGAGAGGACGAGTCTGAGGAGAGACCCTGTTGGAATCTGAAACTTCCTTGTATGGGGAAGAGGAGGGGCAGGCACCGATCTCGTCTCTGTGGTGACCAGTGACAGGATCCAGGGGAATGGCCTAAGGCTATGTCAGGGGAGGTTTAGGTTAAGCATTAGGAAAAAGTTCTTCACCGAGAGGGTGTTTGGTCACTGAAACAGGCTCTCCAGAGCAATGGTCACAGCACCAGCACGATAAGAGTTCAAGAAGTCTTTAACAACTCTCTTAAAAACACTGTAATTCCTGATGGGATGGTGCTGTGCAGGTCCAGGAGTTGGACTCAATAATCTTTGTGGTTCCCTTCCAATGCAGTGTATTCTATGGTTATTTGATTTATTTAAATTAAATAATGATGAAGGCTAATTAAAGGAAAAAAATCTGGGATTATGTAAATTTTGTCAAGATGTGTTTTCTTGTGACCAAGATGATCCTGACATTCTTTTGCTATCTACACTTTGTTTTCCATCTAGAATGATTCTCAGGTCAAAAACAAGACAAAACCTGACATCACTAACTCACTACTCAAGTTAGAATTTGGATGTGAAGGCACTTTACAGTAGACAGACATCATTTATTTTTTATCTTATTCTTATTTAATTGAAATGAAAGTAAAATTGCCTAGCATTTACCAAATGCCTTTTTCTGCATTTATTCCATGAGACATTCTGACTTCTTAATGTCAAGCTGGAAAAAATCTGTGGGCTGTGACTTTGAGAAGAAACCAAAAAATTCCTTTCTCAGTTCCAGATTTTTTAATCACCTTTTTTTTTTTTTTAGAATAAAGGAACAAGACTATTCTATGAAAAATTAAGCCTTATTTATATCCTGAGGGTGCTAATATTGTTCCTGCATTCTTTTGGTAATTAAAACCACTCTGTCCTTGTTTATACCTTGGAAAAATGACATTCCCTAGAGGTTCACAATAAGCTCAAGCAGTGATTCCAAACTAAGCTTTAACATATGTTCTCTTGAAACTACTATTCCTGAAAATAAATCCTATTAAGCTTCTGAAACCTAAATTATATCACCTCTGCACTTCTAATGCAGTATGTAACTGGGCAATGATTCTGGATTGGGTTTTTTTGAGGCCTTATTCAGTAGGTGATTGGTCATTTATCATGTCAGGGGTTTTGAGGCCCGACTCAAATTCAAGCTTTAGGATCCTATAACATAAAATTTTGTCTTCCATTCAAGAATTGTGTTTCCCTTTCAAAATTTCATTCTTGAAACCATTATTTTCTGTGTCTTATGTAAGAATGTTAGCATTAAGTAGTATTACTAGAAATATCTGAATTTTTGATAGGACAAAGTAATCAATCTGATACATTCCTTCTTCATACAAAATATGAATCATTTTGAAAAGTGTATGTGTCTTTGTATATTATTCAGGTTTTGGAGAATACTCTTGTACTCACACATACAAACATAATTGCAGTTTGTGTTTGATAGTGTTTCTGTACATAAGCTATCAAAAAATAAAAGAACATCTCATTTAAGCTCAACATTGTTTTTGTTTGCATGCTTACTAAAATTGCTAACATTTCGTCTCCATCCTATTGATCTTCATATTTCAATATTTTAGTAGTATTTTAGGATTCTGTTTTAGTCTATGTTCTCACAGTCTAGGTTAACAGGCTGTTTAAGGTAATACGTACTGAAACTGAGACATTCCCTTCCATTTTTTTTCTGTTCTATTCTGACACTGATAATGTTCACTTACTGACCACATTTAGTTTATGGTCATTATTTATCTTACAAAATTATAAAAGCAAAATGTCCCAGTGGCCCAATACACCACTGTTTCTATCAGGCTAATGAAACTATTATCAGTATCTCATCCAGCTACAAAAGATCACAATAAAAAAAATTAGCTTAACATAGTCACTTTGACAGCATGAACAAACTATTTTGCTGCATCTTATTCTTGACTTACTATTGCACTATCAAAATGTAGGTAAATGCAGCAGCAGCAGGTTCAAAGGTTTGAACATCTGAGCTCTAGATTTCCACAGTCACATCAAATACATATGTTTAGTAAGGTTCTGTCCTAGTTAAGCCCTAACAGGTTCAAATCATAATGATTTTGGAAGTCCAAAAATAAACTGAGGCAGATAGGAGGCTCTAAGCTTGCTGTAAGAAGTTCATCTGAACTATCTGTTTTCCCCAACCTAATAATGACATTTGAGTAAAAGGTTGTGCTGGTTTTGCATTAATTAACATTTGGTGAGGAAGTAAGAGCCACTCATGAAAATTATTTTTCTATGAAAAGCTGCTAGCACTTTCCTCCATGCCTGACAAAACCAATCAGTGGCTAGTTTGGATACTGACATTGTTAAACCAATTAAAGAGCTGCATACGCCTCTGTGAGATTCACATTTTAAGACAAACAAGCCCAGGAAAAACCTCTTTTTTCTCCGGACTGGGAACAAGTAACAGGCCAGCCTGGCCCCTGCCGTGTGGCTGGATAGGGCTGGTTTGGACCCTGCAAAGGGGCTAGGCCCCTTCCTGGGGGGCCGGCTGGGCCCCATCCCGGCTGGGCCAGATTGCCCCCCCAGGGTGGTCGGGCCGGGCTGTGGCTGGAATTAAACACAGTGTGGGCCTGGGACCAGCCATGCGGCCAGAGCAGCTGCTGCCATACTGGCCAGGCCCCCTGAGATCCTGGCACAGCCCCAGCGTGGCCTGAACCCATCACCGTGACTGCTTTGACCATCATGACCTCTGCAGGCCCTGGGTGAGATATTAGCTCTTTCATTGCACAGCTGAAGCTCGCAAAACATCGATCCTTTCTCAAGTGAGAGAAAAGGACAGAGTGAAGACACCTAGAGAAACAACATAAAGGTGCCAAGGTGAGTAAAGAAGGAGTAAAATCCCAGATGGGAGGAGAATGAGCAGATACCTTAGTCTTAGGCTGAAATTGTTTTGTAAGGCCATGGTAATGCACTGTGATACACTAGAGTATCGCTTTAATTCATGATAAAGCATGGAAAGATGGAGTGTTCAAATTGCAGACATGAGCAAAGGCATTTGTCCTGAAGCAAGTAAGTGTTGAAGTAGCTGTGATCGCATGAGAAGCTTGAACAGAGAGAGATGAGAGTGATGAAGACCCTTTGCCCCCAGGGAAAGAAGATCTCTGTTCTCAGAGATGAAGATGATCTCAGAGATAGATGAAGAGAACCTTTGCTTTGCATCCTGAAAATAATACCCCATCAGTTGACATGAAAGCAGCTGTGGGAAGGCTGTGAGAGATGGAAGGGACTTTATCGTTGCAGATTTCTGTGTGGCTGCTTTTTGTCAAAATTGAAGTCACTAGAGAACTGTTTCTTGTAGAGAAGTCCCATGATGTCGCAAGAGAAACTCCTTTCCCTAAGAGAACCGATGAAAGACTATTTTAGGGGTGGTAAACTGACCTAAGTCCCAGGTTTTGTCTCTACAATGTCAGTGAGAAAGGAAAGAGGAGTTGGGAGGGGTGGTGGGGGAAGTGTTCTCAAGGTTTTATTCTGATTATATGTTTTTTTCTTTTCTTTCAGTTCTGTTTAAATAAAGTTTTATTTATACCCTTTGAGGTTAGGGCCTGTTTTGCTCTCCTGTTAACTCTTATATCACAACAGAAAATAAGTAAATAATTCTAGTGGGTGCCCTTGCATTTGGCCAGCACTCAACCCACCACATTATTTGGTGCATTGGTGCATTGGCTGGGAAAATCAAACTGATGAAGAACCGAAAGCACTACAAAGGTTAAAAAGCTACTCACTTTTCTTGGGGTGATTTAATGATAGTACTGAATTCCCTTATTGTCTGTTTTATGCCCAGAAATGGGTCCTGTAATTTTTAGCTGCATCCAGGTTGGGAGCCACAGGAACTCTGGCATGGGTTGTGTTTAAGTACTCACTCCTCTGTGTGTTCGGCTTTGCGCGGGGAGGGAGTTTTTAATTTTTTTGTTTTTAACTAGCTTGGTTTTATTAACTGAGGTGAGAAGTTTCCCTGGGACTGCTATGGCAATCCTCCAATGACTTCTGTGCCTTCTTCTGGAATTGTTCAATTCAGCTTTGGTCCGAATACCAGACCATAGGTGGGAGCCAGACGCTGCGGACTGACAGGGAGGTTGTGGACACTGTATCCCATCCCGGACCTCAGGAGAAGCTAAGCCAGCTCAACAAAGAACTCTAAATCCACCAGGTTACTCTGCAGTGAGGAGGTTCAATATCTAACAGTTATTCCTTTTTTTCTGTGCTGTGTGGGCACTTTGTTAAACAGGCTTTTTTCACTTTCATCCAGGAAATTCCTTTGACATAGGTGGGAAGGGAGTGCCAGAACCTGTTTTTCTATGGAGAAAATATTCGTTCCAGAGTGTTTAGTCCTAAAATTGTCTCTGAACCGAGACACCAGTTTAGGCTACCCATATTGAAGAAAGAGCACATGGGATAGGCTATTTTCATTATTTATGTACTTATAGCCCACAACAATGTATATACTAATTTTTAGACATAATTTTAATTTTGCATACTCATCTGCTATCTATATTTGTGTAATATTTTAAGGTCATAATTATAAGTTCTTGTATGTCTATTTCTATTTTTGTAAGTCTATCTCTATTATCCCATCATCCAAGAATTCCATGACCCTATCAAAAAAAGCAAAGCAGCTGAAAATGGGAAATCAGCACCACAGTAAATACATGAGCATAGAAAGTTCATGAAACAAAGTCTTTTATTATGGTGGCAGATGAATAAGATTCTGGAAGCAGAATAAGAAACACTGAAAATGTAGGTAAATTGAATACCAATTGTAAGCCATATGTGGAATAACACTGGGTGAATATGTCCTGCCATGATTGTATTATTTGTTTGCCAATATATGTTTTTCTTTGTTTTACTGAACTGGAAGGTGTGAATGATTACAAACCACCCTTTACAAAAGTAAGTTGTGCTTTGAAAAACAAGTAAGTAACTGGAAAATATTTGATCGGTTTTGTTGAGTCTTTTGTTTATTGTGGTTTTGGGGTTTGTTGGGTTTTTGTTGTTTTTTAAGGGGAGTCTTAAAAATTATTGTCTTGTTATTCAGATTTTTACATGGATGACACTTGGGATTTTATTAAAAACAATACAATTTTCTCATTTGGGCCAAAATGCCAAACAGGCTGCATAACCATGTTCCTACTCATATGAATGCCAAAATTGCCTATTGCAGATATGAGATAAACTGAAGATGAATTTTTCCTCTATGCCAAATAAACTGTGACTCGAAAGTGTTCCAGGCAGGAAATTAGTTATTTTTATTTGCAAAACAGTAGCACAAAGCATGTACTAAATCAGATTATATCTGAAAGAGGAAACAACAGAAGATGGAAGTACCATCAGAAGATGATGGTAGGGAAAAACTTTGTGTGTGAAAAAGTATCAGGTGATCCACCAACCTTAATCATCTTCTGGGCACAAAGTTGGAGGGAAAATGTAGAAAGCTTTCAACAAAAAAGAAATTCTAGTTCATCTCTATAAAAACATGGATTGGAGGACTTGTAAAATCTACTGATAAATTCCTATACAGACTTTTGAGAAATGCAGACAGTCAAGCCTAGTAGATCCAGAAGTGGCAGGTTCTGATTCAGATATCAGAATTCAGATCCATATAAAGTCCATATAAAGTCTAAGTAAAGATATTTCTAATCCTTACAAAATCAGAAGGTATCCTTCCAATAGTCCTTATCTAGTGTTTATGAATGATGGTTGAAGATCACAGTCAGCTTCTAAAGTTCTCACTGTTTTGTCTTATTGGTACAGTTATTTATCTTAGTACCATATTCCCTTGTCTGACACATTTCTAAACAGGAAACATTTTATTTCTGATGCATACTATCTGTGGATATTAGTGAGTTGTGATGCTTTGGCAGCTTTTTGCAAAAATTTCTCTTTTTTTTTGGAAGCACAAATAATCCCTCAAAGTCTTGTTTCTGCCCACATTACGAAAGAATACATGGCAATATAGTCTCACACAATAACACAGTAAAAAATCTATGCAGACTCATGTGCAATCAGCTTCAACGTTTCTCAATTCTGTGGAATCTTTTACTTTGCATTACTGTATTAATAATTAATTCTATTAATTTTAATAATAATTAATAATTCTTTTCACATGGTAATCATGTTAGGCAATTGAGCCCACTTACTTTAGCCCCTGTTAAGATAATCACACAGTAACTCAAAAAATGGAAACCTGTAAATAACAATCTCTTGGAAAGTGTTCTCAAATTTGGTAAGAAAAAAGCATTACAAATGATCGCAGCTTTACCTGATCCAATTTAACCCCTGCAAACAATACTTGTCATCACCCTCAGACAGAGAATTTCACTTCAGGAATTTAGAATTTCCCAATTAAGATCTTTAAAGTCTCATAGTCTGAGACTTCACAGTGTGGTTAATCACCTCCATACTAAAGGCATTTGTTGTCATTTGTTGGCATGGATTGCTACTGCTTTGCACCAGAAAGAAAGAAAAAGAGGACACATAAGTAATTCCAGGAGACACCATCTTGATGTGAATACTGCCCTGTAGTTTGTAACTAAATAATAAGTGAGATACAGGAGAATACTGAACTATTAATATGCTTGTGATCTGTGAATAGATCCTGAACTTTATGGAAGTAGAAACAATGCCTACTGCTGTCCATTGTGTGAAAAAATGGGAGGGCAGTACAAAAGAGGGACAACATAGACAAGTCTGAATATATAGTCTGCTAAATGTGATACACAGGCATGTCTTAATAGTAATACAGCACCCACCTAAAATGTTAAGCTTCTTTGCAGTTTATTCTTCTAAAAGATGTAGATATACCATTGCAAAGACATAATCGAGCAGGCGACATGCTGACACACTGACCAAGATTATGCAATTTTTTCTGGGGTTATTTCAAGTTAAAGTTTCTTGTTACTGTTTTAGTTTCCAATTCCCAGCACAGGATTGGTTGTGTATGTTTATGAAATCTCAATGTCTTTGGAGACAAATAATAAACTGGGTCAACTTGACTGTAAAATGATTAACAAGGAGTTAATAATTTTCTTATTCACCGTTCCTCATTATCACATTGTATTCCACAACAGATTGTAACATACTGAGGTGATGACACTTCTTTCCTATAACAACAGTATGAATTATAAAACATAAAATATCTGTACCCTGGAAATGAAAACATGAGAAAAAGAATGAGGGTGGGGGTCCAGTTTGGGTGTTGAAGGGTTATGACAAATAGGTTAACAAATCCTGAACTAATGAGGTAAGCCTGTCTCCTGGCCAGCATTAATGAAAGACTTGTTTTACAGTCTAGTTAGTTACTGCAAGGTGAGCTACACAGAGAAACCATATATATCTTGGCAACAACTATTACTTCATGGGTACTTGAGACATTACTCACTTTAGATCTCCTATTTTACTCATTTTTTTCTGTGTAAGTTATACTCAACAGTCCAGATTGTTTAATGGAACATAAACAAGAAACAGTTGTGAATTATAAGAGTCTGCCCACAAGGTGCATTTTTTTAACTTCTGATAGTCATGATGAGCCACAGAGTGCAGTGCAAGTGTTCCATGACACTAGCAGCATTTCAGTTTAAGTGTTTAAGTCTTTTCATCCATTTGCTGATACCTGTTCTATTACAGGAAAATAGTACACTAGCTTTTAATTTACATACTTAAGAACATCATCAGCAAAACTAAGGCAATACCAATATTAAAAGCACTTTTCTTGTACACTTGCAAATCATATATATTATACAGTGCTGCTGTTGTAGATATGGCTTAAACCACCACAACTTTTACCACTCTTTTATACAGCATTCTTTTGTAAGGCAAAAGACAAAACAGTGATCACATAAAGTTAAATTGTTTACTAAGTTTTTTACTAAGCCTACATGCTGGGATCTGACCATATGCATCAAGGATTGACCTCTAATTAAAACAATGTGTCACAACGTTTTTCCCAGATAGTCATTGTGTATTCATCAGGCAGGAGAAATTCTGATTCTGCCTTAATATTTTATTTTTGATGGACTTTATTTAAAAAATGGCTCTATATTATAAACTTCCATTTTCATATTGGTTTTTGAATCATGTTCTTCCCACTGCAATTCAATGAAGATCTTTAAGCTATTGCTTTTTTTAAAAAACTCTGATTATTTTTGTGATTTGTGTGCTAGATTCTCAGCTAGAACACACTGACCTACAGTGAATTTACTTAAAGTAATGGAAAGGCATTTTAAAAATTGAATTTCATGTAATTTAGAAAGACAAGATTCACCCTAAAAGATCAAATTCACTGAAATCAACTGATTCCAGTTTAATATTCAAATCTTAATCCCAATTCTGCAATTTTCTTAGAATGTTCTTTCTCATGCCATTGTTTACTTCTGCTAGGAATAGTACCTCTGCACATGCTAGTACATTTTGAGTTAGCCACACTTTGGTTTTAAAGCAAATTCTAATTGTCAAAATGTATGTTTTAGAAGATGTTTTCGTTTGTACTGAGCCAACCATTGTGATTCATTTCAAATATTCACTGACTCCTCCTGCAGTCTACATTCTTAACAAGAGAAAATGTGAACGACAACTGCACTCTTTCTGAAACATAGAAATAGTTCACATATCTGGCTTATTATCCCAAAAGTAAGGATTATAAATTTTAAAATTTATTAAATTATGTAAATGAATATATTCTACTCATTAGAGTCATTCACGTAGACTATACATCATTACTTTCCATGACCAAGGGCACTCTAAAATTATTATTTTCTGTTTTCAAGGTAAGGTGTATAAGATCCCCTCCCTAAAATTGAAAGGTCCTTTGGAACCTGAGCTTAAATCTACTTACGTAAAAATTAGTACACAGGAATCATAGGTTGTTTTGCATAGGTAGGACTATAATGCCAAAGAAAATATGATGCAATCTGTATAAAAAAATAAATTTTTAGTGTAACTAGCTTGGAGGCTAAAAGAAGTACAGCATTAACATACAACATGATTTCAATTACTGGATATTTATTTACAGTCACTGTGACTTTCCTGGTGCTGAAACCAAAAATGCCTAGAAAGGATAGGACCAGATCATGCAGCTGATGCAATAGCTTAGATCTGTTACTTTCTATTTGGCTCAAACTGAAACAAATACATCACTGTGTCTAAGGGCTGCAAACATTCTTTCTTACAAAGGCCTTTTCCTTCCTTAATGGTCTTACAGTCTTCTCTGATTGATATTTCTGATGAGCCTGTAAAACCCTTCATTATATGTCCTCTCATCTTGCAAAATCTTCCTTTCATTTTCAATATACTTACCAATTTTTCAATATTTGAAACTTGAGTTTAATCTACTGGTTTTAGTAGCAGTAATCTTCTTGATTTATATACCCCACACGTCCTCTCCTTTTCCTTGATTTCTCTTTCTCCTTTTAAATATGATGAATCTTAGGATTTGGATTTATTAGGTACCCAGTAATTTACCTTAGCCTACTATTAATTTCCTTTTGCCATTCGTATGATACCTCTGCTAGTCTCTGTCTGGATCTCCTTGACCCAATCTATTCACAGGAGCAGACACTATAATCCAGCCCAAGATAATTTTCCATTGCAGAAAAGCCATCCATCTGTGCATCCTGTCAAAACACAGTTGCCAGCTCACCTTTCTTAGCAGAGGCAGTCAAAATAATACAATACAGAGTAAAACAAACTACAGCATCAAAACAGCACCTTGTTTGTTTTTAAGGCATTGTTGGGAAAGATGAAGCAGGAAGCCCTTGCAGAGATAGTTCATTAGTAAAAGATTGTAAGAATATGAAACCTACAAGAGTTATAGAATTAAAAGCAAGGTTTGAACTGTAGGATGTTGAGCAGGAAGACAGTGATTGAATTAACTCAGTCAATAGCCAAGGCTCCTGATTAAGCAATTCCCCTCCCCAAACAGAAGAGGTTTGGACTTCTCAGGTATCAGGGAAAAGGTGGTTCCTCAGGTTTTTACTATGTAGATTAGCATGGTAATGTAGTAGTCCCTATAGGCTGTATGTAAATGTTGTTGGTTTTTGTATCTTCAGGTGATTGGTTAATGCTCATTAGAATATTCATGATAGAAAGGGTTAAAATGGAATGTAACAGGTAATTCGGCCCTTCTGCGCTTTCTTCCCTCTTTTGCCCCTTTTTCCCCTTTTTGCCTTGTGCTCTTTGCTTGGTTGGATCCTTGTCCCTTTAGACTTTTCCTGCTGCTGTTCCCTGGTCAGGCTGTCCCCCACGACTAATAAAACCACGTGTTTCTTTGGACTTAAACTACCGGCAACATAATTTCTTCAAGGCATCACACTGCAAACGAAATTAAATTATAAAAATCCCCTTTCTTTTCTTATGAAGAAATTGTTTCCTCATTCTGATTCACTGGAATGTGATTGAATGCTTTCCCTTCTGTGTTCACTTGGAAGAAATTCTTCTGTTGGTAATTCCTTCCTGGGAAAAATTATGTTACCTCAGCATTTTAGGATTACACAGTTTCAGCTACAAACTTCGAAACTTTGACATACCCCGGTTTTCAGAGGAGTTTCCAGCATTAAAACTGTTTCCTGAACTTCTGGAATCATTAAACCACTCAGACATCTTTTGGCATAAGTAATTCAATTTGGCTTAAAGAAACTTCAAAGTACTTACTTGACAAAATGTGTACTTTAAGTATCAAAACTTCATTCCCCATATAACTGTGTAAGCCAACTTCAAATAAAAAGAAAATTTGGTTTTGTTTTCCAGATGATGGTAGTTAAGCTAGAAAACTCACTCTGGCTATTAGACAGTTACTGAAATATTGCTAAAAAAAATCAATTAACTGGAGTGCCAAAAAAGGAAAGCTTATGTATATTTCCTTCCTTCCTTCCTTCCTTCCTTCCTTCCTTCCTTCCTTCCTTCCTTCCTTCCTTCCTTCCTTCCTTCCTTCCTTCCTTCCTTCCTTCCTTCCTTCCCTCCCTCCCTCCCGCCTGCCTCCCTCCTCCCTTCCTCCCACCCTGCCTCCCTTGTTATTTTAACATATTACATAAAAACCTAAAAATGTAATAACTGTCAGATCAATTATTTAATCTCTAAGAATACAGATGTATAAGATAGACTTTTCCAGCTGTGAACAAACAGCTTTGCTATACATATGATTCAAAATTAATTTTCCTTAGTCTGTCAGTCATCTTTAAATAAAGGTTAATTTATTGGAATTTTAATTTCAATTTATTTTAGATACTGCAGTTAAGTGAATACATTCTAGAGTCTGAATTTTGCTTCAGACCTAGGGAGCATTTCATGAACATTGGTGTGTTACCTTTTCCTTTCTTATAATTTGTTTGAAGCCTCATAGATGTAACATATCTGTGTGTCTTTCTGGTCAAAAATATATGTGGAACTCTGACATAAATCCTAGACGCCTGAAAGGTATTGTGTCAAGCTCTTAACATTCCATTTTTTTTTCCCTAAACCTGGAAAAAACTTCCCATAAGCCCTTTGGAAAAGAGAAACTGGATAGTCAAGGGGGAAACATGGCTGAAATACTTCTCCCTCAAATTTAGTAAGCTCTGCATTCTGTAGAAGAAAACAAACTCCTCAGTGAAATATAGGTGGTTCTGAAACTGATGATGAGGTGCTAGCTCAGAGATCTATCTATGACAACATCCTTGGTAAGCTCCACAAAAGTGGTTCAATTCAAGTGAAAGGGACTTGCAAAGTCAAGGATTAACATATTTTTAAAAGGAAGATAATCATATACATTTTATTTTAAGAGGAAACAAAAGGGTAAAAAGTAAAAAAGAGTGAAGAGCAGAATGAGTCCATGAGGGTAATAGATGAAAGATGCCAGCATTGTGGAAGATCAGCAAACCTCTGAACCTGTAAATCAGTCATACTTACCTTGTCTCCTCTTATGGTATTGTGAATATAATTCCTTTGTTCTTACCTTGATAAATTTTCTCCACAGATGTCTTATCACCGTAAATCTTTGTCTAGTTTTTCACAATTATAGTACGACCTCACTCAATAAGTCATTAGATATAACTACGGAAAGAATGCTATTAAACCATAAAAATTGTGAAGAAGGACACTTGTAAGGTTTTATCCACCTGGTTTAACTGTACAAGTACAAGGAGACGACACAAAAAAAGAATCTGCAAATACCTAACACTTCTCACATATTCATAACTACTTAATATTTATATTGTTTTCTCAATTAAAAATAAGATAATCTCTTTCAAAACTCACTGAAGTGTCTCGTACATTTCCTGGATATCTATGATTTTTCTTTTAGAATGAAATTTGATCCAAATTTGATCCAAACGTAAGATTTTTTTTTCAAGTAAGTATAATTTGCAGATTGTATCCTTAGTGTCTTTTCTGTCTCCTTTACCTCACAACTGAAATGTGAAATACTTTTGCAAATATGAGGAAGATGAATGAAAAAACTGGGCATTCCACTTCAAAACTGAAGTTGCTGTTGAAATAAAATGTTTATATAAATAAGGATGGCCCTTGTCTTTCACTATATTAATTGATACAGCTCTCCGCTGTATTTATTGGGCCAGGTTCCTATGCATAAGCAAGTGTTTTACTTATTTTGTAAGCTGAAAAGAGAGTCAAGAACTATGGTTTAAAGAGAAGAGATGATGATGAACTCTGTTTAGGACTTAGAGACATACAAATTGAAAGTGTTTACTTGAGAAGGAATTAAATAGGTACCAGGACTGAAATGAGATCAAGGCAAAAAGGAACAAGTTTTATTTTAGAAGGACTAGAAACTCTGGAGACTACTTTTTTTTTCCTGTTCTTATCGTTTCAGTTGTAGTCATAGTTTTGGAGAAAACTAATTCAGAATGGTTAATAATAATTTGGAAAACACTCAAAACCCTCAGGTCATGAATATAAGTCATTTGTCAAAAACTGTAGACACACAAGTAACATTTCAATAGCAGGAGAATGCAGGTTCAGCTATAACATTTGGTGTTAAAACATGCTTCAGATATCTACAGTTTATTAAAGTGTCTTGTTCTAACTCTGATCCTGCCTGATGATACACACACAGTTTGCTTGAAAATGCAATACCTATGATAATGCCTGCAAAAGAGTGATATATTAAGTGCATTTCCATTTTATTAATGTCTTATATTGAACAATACTGCATACTGCAGTACTACATACTACAGTATGCAGTACAGTATTTCTGCATACTGATTTTTTTGAACTGAAGTTTCTATTGTCATGAAGTTAATTCTAATGGCAAATAACAGTTTTTTTGTAGTTAGACTCAAAAATGCTGTAATGGTCTCAACACATTCCTCATCACTGAAGTGTATATTATCACTAAAATTGTTTAACATAATCAAAATCTTACAGGCATAAATTTCAATAATGCAGGTTAGTGTTTTTATGTCAGAATTTGAAGCACCTTGTTTTCATAAACTGATCTTCAAAATTCAAAGATTGAGCTTGAAATACATTAATTATTTCTTCTTTTTATCAGGGAAGGATGATTCATGTGTAGTGTGAATCCCTTGAAAAATATGGAGCTTTTGACATTCAAC